>JAIOJX010000026.1:244219329-245419329 GCA_022376925.1 Tragulus kanchil | reverse complement strand
CTTTCATTGGTCCATCATTTGTTTATTTTCATCCATCTTAACTCCCTGCACTGCAAGGCAGACTCTCTACCCACTGGACCATCAGGGAAGCCCAAGGGGAGTGTAATCTTTAAACACTGTGAATCATTGTTCTACCCCTGAAATGTATACAATATTATAAATCACCTATATCTCAACTTAAAAAAAAAGTGTAAAAAAAAAAAAAGCTAGTGCTATATTCCTTGATAATGGAGATACTATGGGTTTGTAGGGACAGGAAGCATGTGGGACATCTTTGTTCCTTTCTTTCAACTCTATGGTGAACCTAGAATAAAATAAAGTCTAAAAAAAATAAAGTCTATTAAAAAAAAACAGTGCCAGGGTTTCCCCGGTGGCTCAGAGGTAGAGAGTTCACCTGCCAATGCAGGAGACACCGGCTTGATCCCTGATCCAGGAAGATCCCACATACAGCATGAAATCTGCCCATCTCAATTAGAGAGTAACCCTCAATCCCTGTAACTAGAGAAGAGCCTGTAGCAGCAGTGAAAATCCAGTATAGCCAAAAATAGCAAATAAAATTTTAAAAAATTAAAAAAAAAATAGTGCCATATTCCCAATTTTATTGCCATGTTCATTTGGCTACTATAGCTAAAAGTCATACAGAAGACGGATAACTGGATACCTGAAGCATTCTTTTATTTAAAAATTGAGTATCAGAGGCTTCCCTGGTGGTCCAATGGGTAAGGACACGGCCTTGCAGTTCAAGGGACGCTGGTTCGATCCCTGGCCTGGGATGATCCCAAGTGCCATGGAGTAGCTGAACCCATGTGTCCACCTACCAAGCCAGAGCTCTGGAGCGCATGTGCCCAGAGCCGGTGCTCTGCAGCGAGAGAGGCCACTGCGATGGGAGGCCCACACAGGCCAAAGAACAAAGATAAATAAATGAAAGATCAATAGAAATGCCCCCCGCCTCCCGCCAAAAAATTGAGTATCAGAAAAAAGGGAGGTGAGGAGGAAATTATTTAGTATCTAAGAGTACCATAAACAGTTAGGCACTGGATATTTATTAGTAAATAAAATACAGCCTTTGCCTTTATACCATGATTCTTGCTTCTGGTTAAATATGGGGGACAAGGTGCTAAACACACATTTTCTTCCTATTCCTCTTATGACATCACTGAAGGAAAGATTCAGAATAAACTAGTAATGGAGATACTTGATAATGAGCTTTTAAAATATATCATATATATATTATATTTTTAGACCACATATCTCAGCATGCAGGATCTTAGTTCCCCTACCAGGGCTTGAATCCATAATCCCTGCAGTGGCAGCAAGAAATCCTAACCACTGGACTACCAGGAAGTCCCCAAAATATTTCTATTAGACTATTCTGACAGATGTAATAGAGGCAGCTGAAATTTTCATTCACTAGGTAGTCTGCCATAAACCTCTGAGAAGTTCTGGGGCTGCTAGAGTTGGCATACAAGGGAGTGTACCAACAGACTTAAGAGCTGGGATGTTAGTTGGAGGATTGCATATAGGATAGCTGACCACCCTTTATTAGCCCATTCCTCCTGCAGGCAATATTGTCAAAGCAAGGGCACCAGACATTTAGCACCAAGCTAAGAACAGGAATGCTCTGCTCTGAGAGGAGGGAAATGCTAAGACTCCTAATATAAATATTAGCTCCACAGAGGAAGAGAAAGAGAAAGACACAACCAATAATAGGCATTAACAATTCCTGATAAGAGGCATTAAGAATTAGTCTGCAGGGAACTTTCCTGGTGGCTCAGTGGTAAAGAAACTGCCTGCCAATGCAGGAGAAACAGGTTTGATCCCTGGTCCTGGAAGATCCCACATGCTCTGAGGCAACTAAACCTGTGCCTCTACAACTATTGAAGCCTGGGAGCCCTGGGACCTGTGCTCTGCTGCAATGAGCTCTCTGCGCACTGCAACTAGAGAGTAACCCTCACTTGCTGCAACTAGAGAAAAGCCCACGCAGCAATACAGATCCAGAAAAGTCAGAAATAAATAAATAAAGTTAAAAAAAAAAAAAAGAATCAGTCTGCAAGGTCTAACATGACAGAGTTTAAACCTAAAGGATGCAAAAAGGGGTAGTGACATGATAGCAGAAGAGGAAGAAGAGGAAGGAAATTACCAGAGAGATTAAGAGAACAAAATGAATGAGAAATACCCACATCCAGATATACCCTTGTGAAAGAGTCTATCTTTATAGAACAGGGACTTTCCTGCTAGTCCAGTGGCTAAGGCTCTGCCCTCCTAATGTAGAAGGCCCAGATGCGACCCTTGGCCAGGAAACAGATATCACATGCCACAACTAAGAGTTTGCAGTATCTTTGTAAAGATACTGCATGCTGCAGCAAAGATCAAAGATTCTGTGTGTAGCAACTAAGATCCAGTGCAGCAAAAAAAAAAAAAAAAAGAGAGAGAGAGAGAGAGAGATTACAGAACAGATGTCAGACATTTCTATGGAAAAAATAGGATAATTAAAAAGGGGGTAAAAACAGTCTTATAACACATCTGAACCACTGAATGTTTAAAATAGAGAGCTGAAATTCTTTAGTAGCCCATAATCGGTTCTGGGGCTGCTAGAGTTGGCATACAAGGAGTGTACCAACAGACTTAAGAGCTGGGATGTTAGTTGGAGGATTGCATATAGGATAGCTGACCACCCTTTATTAGCCCATTCCTCCTGCAGGCAATATTGTCAAAGCAAGGGCACCAGACATTTAGCACCAAGCTAAGAACAGGAATGCTCTGCTCTGAGAGGAGGGAAATGCTAAGACTCCTAATATAAATATTAGCTCCACAGAGGAAGAGAAAGAGAAAGACACAACCAATAATAGGCATTAACAATTCCTGATAAGAGGCATTAAGAATTAGTCTGCAGGGAACTTTCCTGGTGGCTCAGTGGTAAAGAAACTGCCTGCCAATGCAGGAGAAACAGGTTTGATCCCTGGTCCTGGAAGATCCCACATGCTCTGAGGCAACTAAACCTGTGCCTCTACAACTATTGAAGCCTGGGAGCCCTGGGACCTGTGCTCTGCTGCAATGAGCTCTCTGCGCACTGCAACTAGAGAGTAACCCTCACTTGCTGCAACTAGAGAAAAGCCCACGCAGCAATACAGACCCAGAAAAGTCAGAAATAAATAAATAAAGTTAAAAAAAAAAAAAAGAATCAGTCTGCAAGGTCTAACATGACAGAGTTTAAACCTAAAGGATGCAAAAAGGGGTAGTGACATGATAGCAGAAGAGGAAGAAGAGGAAGGAAATTACCAGAGAGATTAAGAGAACAAAATGAATGAGAAATACCCACATCCAGATATACCCTTGTGAAAGAGTCTATCTTTATAGAACAGGGACTTTCCTGCTAGTCCAGTGGCTAAGGCTCTGCCCTCCTAATGTAGAAGGCCCAGATTCGACCCTTGGCCAGGAAACAGATATCACATGCCACAACTAAGAGTTTGCAGTATCTTTGTAAAGATACTGCATGCTGCAGCAAAGATCAAAGATTCTGTGTGTAGCAACTAAGATCCAGTGCAGCAAAAAAAAAAAAAAAGAGAGAGAGAGAGAGAGAGATTACAGAACAGATGTCAGACATTTCTATGGAAAAAATAGGATAATTAAAAAGGGGGTAAAAACAGTCTTATAACACATCTGAACCACTGAATGTTAAACAGTAGAGGGAGTAATACTGTCATGGTTCTGAGAAAAATACATTTTTAACTTGTATACTGACCTTTACCCCAAATCCCCACCAAATATAAGAATGTAGAAAGTGACCAATCTAATCCTAGTTCACTGAGGAGTTCCTAGCCTATCTGAGAAGAAAGACATACAAACATGATACACATAATGTAAGCAAAGGGTAGAGAGGTCTCACAAGATGTTACTAGTATGGATGAGGGACATCCAAATTTGTCTCAAGGAGGGAAGAGAAGACTTCATGAAAGAGATGATCCTGAGTTGAGCCTTAAATCATGAAGAAAGAACCCAGTAAATCTTGCCAACATATTTCCCTGACTTAGATCAGACTGTGTTAAAAGAAATTTTATCCATATTCAAATTTGACTTCACATAGCTTATAAACTGGTCATGACTAAGGGCATAAGCATTAAAAGGAGTCATGACTTTGCTTAGTACTTGCGTAACATATGCACTGAACCTGTTACACAAGATTTACAGCTCAGTTCTCCTCATGATTAATCCATTCAAAGTTGGCCATACCCACATCTTGACTTGAACAAACTGTTAAAACCAACACTTGATTCTTTCATTGAAGTCCTCTACCTATGTCAAATGAATTCAATTTTTTTTAACATTTAGATCAAACTTCTCAAATTTCTTAAGGGCATATGATTAGGTCTTATTAATTTCTGGGTAGTTATCATTTTTGTTTGTTTTTTTGTTTGATACCTAGTGTAGGCTGCATTCTGGTGTCAGGGAACAATTCATGCTTGTAGAGGGGCTAAGAAATTTAATGATTAGCAAAGTTATATTTGTTGACTCCCTTTTTTCCTGTGTTTTCCTGAAAACACTGTAAGCCAAAGAAACGGATAAGATTCCTTTGTAGTCTTTCTATATATTACTTCCTACTTGGAAGGGATTTCACTTTTTAATTTTCTTCTTTTTTTTTTTCATTTTTAATCTTCCAAATAAAAGGAGTCCCCCCTCAATCAATCTTTGAAACAAGCATCATTTAAGCATCAGAATGAGTTAAGCATCTATAGTGAGACTGACATACCTATTGTAGTTACCGTATATTTGAGGAGACCCTGTATTTTTCTGTACATGATCTACTAAAAAATGACAATGAAAACAAAAGATCTTGTAATCTGTCTACAGAGAATAGTAAATTAATCCTTTTTAAGGATCAGATTCATTCACCATGATATATTTTAGCTATTAGAATAGAGAGATTCAGCTAAAAAATAAAGAAGTAAGTGTTTTAGTAACATTCTTGTAGTTAGACTCTCCTTCATGAAAAGCAAAAAATGCAAATAAAAAATCCTAGTTTGGGGATACCAAAGATTCCTTCTACAAGATTCCTTGTAGTCAAGGGCCATTGTCTTCCCTTTTTCAGAGACTGTCCCCCCAAAATTCATGGCTACCTGGAATCTGAGTGTAATCTTATTTGGAAATAAGATCTTTATAGATGTATACAAGTTACAATGCAATCATACTGGATTAGGTTTGGTGCATAATCCAATATGACTGATGCCCTTTAACAAAAGGAATCTGGACACAGACACAAATGAATGAAGGGCATGTTAAGAAAGAGGCAGAGATTGGAGTTATGCTGCCACAAGCCAAGGAATGTTGCTGGATTACCAGCAACCACCAGAATCTAGAATGGAGGCATGGAACATTCCCTCTGGGTCTCTCAAAGGTACCAACCTTCTGTACACCTTGATTTCAGATTTCTGGCCTCTAGAGTAATTAAGGAATGAATTCTTTTTGGTTTAAGCCACTCAGTTTATGGTCATTTGTTAGAACAGCGCTAGGAAACTGCTACAGGCATCAACCTCTTCCTCCACTGTACCAGCCGCAGGTGGGCATCCTCCCATTACTCTGGCCTGCCTCCTCATCCAGTAGGGAGAAAGGTCTGATTCTTAATCCCATTGCCTCTGACTCCTCTTATTCAGCTGCTCTGACACTGATTTTCTACTAAAGAGACTAGAATCTGTTTCCCCACAGCCTTTAAACTTAGACCATCCTTGTTAAAACGAGTTTTGTTCTAGACTTTTTTTTTTTTATTTAATCTTCAAATAAAGGAGTCCCCTCAATCATTTGAAACAAGCATCATTTAAGCATCAGAATGAGTTAAGCATCTATAGTGAGACTGACATACCTATTGTAGTTACCGTATATTTGAGGAGACCCTGTATTTTTCTGTACATGATCTACTAAAAAATGACAATGAAAACAAAAGATCTTGTAATCTGTCTACAGAGAATAGTAAATTAATCCTTTTTAAGGATCAGATTCATTCACCATGATATATTTTAGCTATTAGAATAGAGAGATTCAGCTAAAAAATAAAGAAGTAAGTGTTTTAGTAACATTCTTGTAGTTAGACTCTCCTTCATGAAAAGCAAAAAATGCAAATAAAAAATCCTAGTTTGGGGATACCAAAGATTCCTTCTACAAGATTCCTTGTAGTCAAGGGCCATTGTCTTCCCTTTTTCAGAGACTGTCCCCCCAAAATTCATGGCTACCTGGAATCTGAGTGTAATCTTATTTGGAAATAAGATCTTTATAGATGTATACAAGTTACAATGCAATCATACTGGATTAGGTTTGGTGCATAATCCAATATGACTGATGCCCTTTAACAAAAGGAATCTGGACACAGACACAAATGAATGAAGGGCATGTTAAGAAAGAGGCAGAGATTGGAGTTATGCTGCCACAAGCCAAGGAATGTTGCTGGATTACCAGCAACCACCAGAATCTAGAATGGAGGCATGGAACATTCCCCTCTGGGTCTCTCAAAGGTACCAACCTTCTGTACACCTTGATTTCAGATTTCTGGCCTCTAGAGTAATTAAGGAATGAATTCTTTTTGGTTTAAGCCACTCAGTTTATGGTCATTTGTTAGAACAGCGCTAGGAAACTGCTACAGGCATCAACCTCTTCCTCCACTGTACCAGCCGCAGGTGGGCATCCTCCCATTATTCTGGCCTGCCTCCTCATCCAGTAGGGAGAAAGGTCTGATTCTTAATCCCATTGCCTCTGACTCCTCTTATTCAGCTGCTCTGACACTGATTTTCTACTAAAGAGACTAGAATCTGTTTCCCCACAGCCTTTAAACTTAGACCATCCTTGTTAAAACGAGTTTTGTTCTAGACTTTAAATCAATGTGTAAGTAAACTGAATATGCCTCCCAGAAGAATAACAGGTATTTACATGGCAGTTAATACTCTGAAATCTGACTGACCAGTGAACTGTTGCTGGTTGAGTGGAAAGAGCAACGGCAAGGAAAGTCCGTTCCATATACTGAGACAACGAACATCTCAATGGCAGGGGCGACTATAAATCTTATGCATTTCGTAAGCCCTATGACTTTTCTGTGCACTGAGAAGGTGGACCCAGTGACTGGTATCAATCAAATATGAAGGAAAAGAAAGCAGACATGGTGATTTTGACATATAAAAGCAGAGTGAGAGACAAAGGAAGATGACTGTCTCATTGGGATAATTTACTCTTGATTGATGACACTAACAATACTTGGTAAGTCTTTATCCTCCATTGTCTTAGACACCTGGCATTAAACCTTATCATTGACTTACTACACAAGTTATTCTCCTGGAGCCTAGTATTGTTGTCTGTAAAGTGGAGATAATGCATAACTTTCTCACAGGGTGCTTTTAAGGATTATATTAACTAGCTTATATAAAATACCTACGATTCAGTAAATGTTAGCTACCATTCTCACTCTTCTTACTTGCCAAAATCATCATTCCTTCCTCAAGCCGCTTGCCCTTCCTCCCACTGCTTTTCTTCTCTGCCTGTGACTATGCTTCCCACATCATATAGAAATGAAAAGTTATGATTATTCTTCCTTAATTTACGATGGGATTTTATCCTGTTAAACCCATTGTTATATTGAAAGTACTGTTAAGTTGAAAGTGCATGCTTTTGAAAAGACATTTCCTGAATCAAAATTTAAAAAGGTATGTGGTACAAATTCTCCCTATGTCTGATTCTCAAATACAGGTTTTCTTCCTTGACTAGTTTCTTATGGTCCTTTTAGAGGTAAGTCATGCCTATATAAACAAATATGTATTTTTTGTTCTTATGTATAATAATGTAAGCCTATTAGAGACAATCTTCTAATTCATGCTTTTTTTTTCTCACTTAAAAATATACCTTGGAGGTCTTTCCATTTCAATACTTAAATAATTTTTGTTCAGGTCTTCTGAAAAGTAGATGCCAAGATGGGATTAGACCTGTAAGAGACTCCTCATAGGAGGAAATGCCTGTGAGGAAGATAAAGGAGGGAGCTGATGGAGCTGTCAGGTCCTGGTGTTGATCTGCTCCTGTGAAGGAGAGAGGGAAGGAAGGAGGATCCTGTAGGCAGTGATTGAGACCGCAACATAGTTCTAAGAAAGTTTCGAACAATCTTAAGCTTGGGGAGTTCTTAAGGTAAAGTCACTGTGAGAGGAACTCTGCATCTTGCAGGAATGGACCTGTGTCGGTATCCTGCTATGTTCAGTCATAGGCTAGGAGCAATCATCTGTCACTGTGACCTCATTGTAAATGCAGTGGTAGATTCAAAGCTTAGCAGCTGGGGCCCTCCTGCAAGTAGGAGATCTGAGAGGCATATTCGAAGTTTTTGCATTATTTTTAGGGCCTCATAAGAATCCACTGTGCATGTGCCATAATTTATTTTATCCATTTCTCTTCTAATGAACATTTTTGTTGTTTCCCAGTCCTTCCCTAGTAAAAACAATGCTAAATGAATACCCTTAAGTTGTATCATCTTACACACGAGCCAAATTCCACAAATTGGGCTCCTGGGGAAGCACATCTTGAGGTGGAGATTAACATGTAGTCAGTTTATTACAGAATGTTGATGGGATCGACACTTCTTGAAGGAAAAGGAAGAAAGCTGAATGGGAGAGATTGAGAAATTGGTCTGCAATATATTCTTAGTGATGGCCTGAGTCAACCCCACTTCTTGGCTCAAAAGTCTTCAATGGATTTCTATTGCCTATAGAATGAGGAAATTTAAAGCTTCCATTTTCTCTCTCTCTCTCTCTATATATAAAACTTCATAATCTGACCTTTGTTTACCTCTCCAGTCATTTCTTAACCATCCCTCTTTCCTACCTTTAATTTTTGGTTTTAAAGCTATTTTGCTGGAAATAATTCTCTGTCATCTGTCCAGAATTATACTTCATAAAATGAAGCCTTTAGAGACTCTCATAGCTTTTTTCTCACTTAAAATATACCTTGGAGGTCTTTCCATTTCAATACTTAAATAATTTTTGTTCAGGTCTTCTGAAAAGTAGATGCCAAGATGGGATTAGACCTGTAAGAGACTCCTCATAGGAGGAAATGCCTGTGAGGAAGATAAAGGAGGGAGCTGATGGAGCTGTCAGGTCCTGGTGTTGATCTGCTCCTGTGAAGGAGAGAGGGAAGGAAGGAGGATCCTGTAGGCAGTGATTGAGACCGCAACATAGTTCTAAGAAAGTTTCGAACAATCTTAAGCTTGGGGAGTTCTTAAGGTAAAGTCACTGTGAGAGGAACTCTGCATCTTGCAGGAATGGACCTGTGTCGGTATCCTGCTATGTTCAGTCATAGGCTAGGAGCAATCATCTGTCACTGTGACCTCATTGTAAATGCAGTGGTAGATTCAAAGCTTAGCAGCTGGGGCCCTCCTGCAAGTAGGAGATCTGAGAGGCATATTCGAAGTTTTTGCATTATTTTTAGGGCCTCATAAGAATCCACTGTGCATGTGCCATAATTTATTTTATCCATTTCTCTTCTAATGAACATTTTTGTTGTTTCCCAGTCCTTCCCTAGTAAAAACAATGCTAAATGAATACCCTTAAGTTGTATCATCTTACACACGAGCCAAATTCCACAAATTGGGCTCCTGGGGAAGCACATCTTGAGGTGGAGATTAACATGTAGTCAGTTTATTACAGAATGTTGATGGGATCGACACTTCTTGAAGGAAAAGGAAGAAAGCTGAATGGGAGAGATTGAGAAATTGGTCTGCAATATATTCTTAGTGATGGCCTGAGTCAACCCCACTTCTTGGCTCAAAAGTCTTCAATGGATTTCTATTGCCTATAGAATGAGAAAATTTAAAGCTTCCATTTTCTCTCTCTCTCTCTATATATATAAAACTTCATAATCTGACCTTTGTTTACCTCTCCAGTCATTTCTTAACCATCCCTCTTTCCTGCCTTAATCTGTAATGCTAGTTGCATCTGTCAGAATATATCAGGTTCTCTCATGATGCACACACATGCCATTTTGCTGGAAATAATTCTCTGTTCTTTACTTCCCTACTTGTCCTCCACTTAAGGTTCTTTAAATTTTGACCAAAAACTACTTCCTTCATGACGCCTATACTGACTCCTCTTGAAGTCCTCCTATTCTTTATTATTATTATTTTTAAGTCGTCCTATTTTATTGTTCTTTGTACCCACACAGTTTGCTTTTAATTTGCTTGCATGTTTATTTCTTCAGTACATTTTTGCCCACAGTGAAAAAGACCAGTTTTCATCTGGTATCTCCAGCACTTACCACAACGCCTGGAAACAACAGAAACTCATACACTTCATGATCTACTTCAGGATCTGAGGAAGAGTCCCAGGAAACTTACTTTACAGTAAATAAATGATTCTCCTCCCTCCAGGTTTCCAGGTTTCCTTCAAAACCTAGCAGGCAGGTTACTATTAACTTTCATTACCACTTCAGGTATAATTGACTATTTGCTCCTCTATATAAGTCCTATCCCAGCACCGACCAGGTTTAGATTGTATCCCAAGCACCTGATACATTTTATGCACGAGACTCCCTTAAACATTCTAGGAGAACAGCATCATTATGTATAAACCATAAAACACCCTTTACAATCCATCCCAAATGACTGTTTTCAAACGCTGCGTTCCGTCGGTACTTTAGACAGATGGCCAAAACCTTGGCTATGGGAACCACAGGTAGGAGACCATGATCAGAACAAAAGGATGACTGCTAGGGCACAAAAGTTCTCAGGCTAATGCTAGGACTAGGAAACCGCTGAATGTTCAGCTTTTGAAATATGGTCTTTGCGTCGTGAAGAAAAAACATTAACCTATCAGGAAGAACCAAGCACATTCAATTACCAATCAGGAGCCGGAAAGAAGCCAAAGGCTGGGGATACCCACGCATCAAAGAGGACGTCACTCTCTCTTCTTCGCCAATAAGCGGTTGGATGGGGCGGAGCAAGAGGCGGGATAACTGCCACAAAAAAACAAACAACTATGTTCAGTACTACTGTCCTAACCACAGTCTTTTTTTAAAACCTATTTTTTCTGTACATGCTAGTTGCATCTGTCAGAATATATCAGGTTCTCTCATGATGCACACATGCCATTTTGCTGGAAATAATTCTCTGTTCTTTACTTCCTACTTGTCCTCCACTTAAGGTTCTTTAAATTTTGACCAAAAACTACTTCCTTCATGACGCCTATACTGACTCCTCTTGAAGTCCTCCTATTCTTTATTATTATTATTTTTAAGTCGTCCTATTTTATTGTTCTTTGTACCCACACAGTTTGCTTTTAATTTGCTTGCATGTTTATTTCTTCAGTACATTTTGCCCACCGTGAAAAAGACCAGTTTTCATCTGGTATCTCCAGCACTTACCACAACGCCTGGAAACAACAGAAACTCATACACTTCATGATCTACTTCAGGATCTGAGGAAGAGTCCCAGGAAACTTACTTTACAGTAAATAAATGATTCTCCTCCCTCCAGGTTTCCAGGTTTCCTTCAAAACCTAGCAGGCAGGTTACTATTAACTTTCATTACCACTTCAGGTATAATTGACTATTTGCTCCTCTATATAAGTCCTATCCCAGCACCGACCAGGTTTAGATTGTATCCCAAGCACCTGATACATTTTATGCACGAGACTCCCTTAAACATTCTAGGAGAACAGCATCATTATGTATAAACCATAAAACACCCTTTACAATCCATCCCAAATGACTGTTTTCAAACGCTGCGTTCCGTCGGTACTTTAGACAGATGGCCAAAACCTTGGCTATGGGAACCACAGGTAGGAGACCATGATCAGAACAAAAGGATGACTGCTAGGGCACAAAAGTTCTCAGGCTAATGCTAGGACTAGGAAACCGCTGAATGTTCAGCTTTTGAAATATGGTCTTTGCGTCGTGAAGAAAAAACATTAACCTATCAGGAAGAACCAAGCACATTCAATTACCAATCAGGAGCCGGAAAGAAGCCAAAGGCTGGGGGATACCCACGCATCAAAGAGGACGTCACTCTCTCTTCTTCGCCAATAAGCGGTTGGATGGGGCGGAGCAAGAGGCGGGACAACTGCCACAAAAAAACAAACAACTATGTTCAGTACTACTGTCCTAACCACAGTCTTTGCCTAGCAAAGCATTGGAGCAAATGCCTGGGCAAGGCGCTTGTTAAACACTCTCCTTCTAGCCTGGGGGCAGTACAATAGAGTACCTTCCTTACACCAGAACAAGGGCCTTCTTTCCACCAGCTCCCAGACATTCGCAGAAAGTACACAGCAACTTTCCGCTTTCTACCTTCGCAGGAACTCGTAATCCAGTGCTACCTGAGGCGGGGTGGCCTCAATACGCAGGCGTGCATGGCTCCTGGAGGCGGGGCTGTAGCGGCTCAAGGCGCTAGGGGAGTTGTATTTCTTTAGACTGCAAACTCAATTGTCTCTGAGGCCTAAGGAACTATATTTCCCAGAAGTCTCCGCGACGTCGGGGCGGGCAGGCTGATTCGTTAATGAGCTCGAGGAAGCCGCGGCGCTGCCCACTAGGTTCCAAAACAAGGAAATGAAGGGGGGAGGCGGGACTGGGGGTGCCTGCGGGAGCTGCCGCCGCCGCCGCGGAGGAGGAGGAGGTGGAGGAGGAGGTGGTTGCCGCGGCCGCGGAGAAGTCCCTTGCTGAAGGCGGATCGCAGGGCGGCGGGCGGCGCGCGCGCGCGCCCGAGAGGTGGCTGTTGGAGAAGTGGAGCGGCGGCCGCGGGGGGAGGAGGAGGAGGAGGGACTGAGCGGCGGCGGCCCCCGCGTCCCGGTGCCTCTATGGGGAAAGCAGACAATGGATTATGATTTCAAGGCGAAGCTGGCGGCGGAGCGGGAGCGGGTGGAGGATCTGTTTGAGTACGAAGGTTGCAAAGTGGGACGCGGTACCTACGGGCACGTCTACAAGGCGAGGCGAAAAGATGGGTAAGAGCAGGGGCAGGGGAAGAAGGGTTGCTCCGGTCCTCGCCCAGCCCGCGACCTCGCGGGATGGGTGGGTGGGCGTCCGGTCGGGCTGTGCCCGGGGGGCGAGGCGGAGGTGGTCGCGGGGCTGCGTCCCGGGACACACACTGAGGGAAGCAGGTTCTGGCCGCCCCCCGCGTCGCACCCGTCGAACTCCCGCGGCGCAGCCTGGTCTGGGGGCGTAGGTCTGGTCCCGGAGGGGCCCTCCGCGTGCGAGGAGCTGGCGGCGGGACTCGAGTTGGGACCTCGGTTGGAGATGGACTTTGTGGGGGTCTGGTCTCCAGGGGAGACGCGGAGGGCTGGGAGGGCTCCGCCGAGGAGTTGCCGCTCCGGCCCTTGGCTGCTGGTGACGGTCGTGGTGGAACTTCCAATCGGCTGAGCGCCTCCCGGGGGCGGCGGTTTGAAACCTCGGCGAGGAGTCTGTCGGACGGCCGAGCGCCTGGGTCCTCGCCAGCCTCACCGGTGTGAGCCGTGGCGCACCTTCGCCCTTGGGGCCAGCCAGCCCGATGGTCCCTCGACGCAGTCCCTTCGGTCCCTGTCGTACGCCTGGCCACTTCTCCACGCAGCTTCGCCAGCCTGCGAGTTCGCTTTCTCACATTCTGAATTTACAATTCCTCACCTTCCCTCGGATGGAGGACCTTCTGAGAGATTAACCGCGTTTTGCTCTCCGAACTTAAGAGTTCGCTCTGGTAACTCATGTCACCACACCTTGGGTATTTTTGTGTCCTCCACTCCATTCTCTGCCAAACGACTACGTCCTGAGGTTTATTGGGCACCTAGATTATACAGAACGGAATTCGCGTGACACAGAGCTGGGCCTGAATCTTTGTTTTCCTGGGAGTTGAGAGAGAATCTTAGGAACCCCTTAGGAAGCCTGGTCGTTCTCTTAGGAGGAGAGCTGGACATTGTACTGAAAACGCCCACCCTTGGTCCTGGAGGGCTCGAGGCATCCTTCGTCCTGGAGGGCACGAGGCTCGTACTCCAGGACAGGTGCAACCAGTTCGCTGGGTTACACCTGGGGTGGGTTTAAATCAGTCCTCACCTGGGGGGCCTGTCCTGGCGGGAATTCCCCTTCCCCAGAGTTAGGGAGCCCAGGAACATCTGCCTGTCCCGCTTAAACTTTAAAGACAATCAAACTATGTGGAAAGAGAGTCTTTAAGGATCGTAGCGAAGCATTTCTGAATGAACTGATTATCAGCCACAATGACATTAGGAAAATCTGAAATGCTGCTTAGCGTTCTGCGCACTCTTTTGTAATTGATATGGTTGATTGACGAACTCTAGGACCAAAGTTGATAGGGGCTGTGTGTGTGGGTGTGCACGCTTGCTTGCTAATTTCGTACAGGAAAGGAGCAATAACAACTTTATAACGTGTTCTGTCATAAAGGATGGTGAAAACTACAAGGTACTTTGGAAGAGTAAAGGATTGTTATTATTGTAAATAACCTTTTTTTCTCTTATTGTAGCTGAACAGGCCCCAGAGTATTCAGTTGTTTGTAAACGTTTCTCATAATTCTCTCAGTTACCAGGTGTCCTTGAATGAAGATCTTGGAATGCAAAGTACTGTGATTGTGTTTTGTTTTTGGAATATCCATTCCACTTGTTACACTGGTGTTCCTGTGGGAGTCTTACCAGATGCATCTGGGGAAAGAACATCTAGCTTTCCTATCTGGAAGTTAGTGTTACAGAACAAATCAGAGGTGGTATTTTTCATATTCCTCATGCTACTTTGTAATATTTTGGACTGGAATTTTTAAAATGTATTTTAATTTTGTTGCTTTAAAATTTTTTTAAGCAGGCAACTTTTAAGACGAGTTTAAATATTTTGTTTCTGAACTGTATTTGAATAGCACAGACTAAAATGAATGGATCATTTAGTTCCCGCTTCTATTCTTTTTGAGTATTTTCCCCCTAAAATTTTTTTTGATTTTAATACATTTACTTCTGGAATGAAATTTGCTTGATTAGAATTAATAAAAGCTTCTTTAGTAGAGTAAGATCAGTTTGTCTGTCTTCAGAATATTATACTTAAAAAAATTTTAGGATCTGAAATCACTAAATTAAATCACTAAATTACATGTAAGAAAAAATTAACATTAAGTTTTTTTTCTAAAAGCAAGAATCTAATTGAGATTTGCGACTTTATAGTAAACACATCTCTTGTGGGTTGGTAGGAGGATTAGTTTTATGTTCATTGATATCAGTGATTTGAAAGAACAGCAAGTTTTTAGTGATGGTTCTAAGCTGATACAGATTTGCATAGTAGAGAATTTTACATTCTGATCATGGTAAATTACAGTGTAGCTCTTTCCAGAATTTATTTTGGTTAACTCAGGAAGATGTATAATGCTATTTTAGGGAGCAAGAGAGAAATCACATGAATACCTTAAAGAGGAACTATTCTGGTGTATATAGTGTAGCATATAACCAAAAAATTGTTCAGGTCTCTAGAGGAAGCACTGGAGGAAGTAATGTAACATAAAACATCATTAGAAAAGCGTCAACTTATAGTTGAATAGTAGGGTTTACAAAACCATAGAATGTTGTTGCCCTTGAAATATGACTTTAACTTAGGCTGTGTGAATTATGCTACATAAATTTCTCACACACTGGAAACGCAAGATTTACATGTGGGCTTTTCACCTTTAATAAAAATGAGATTTGTTTCATCTTTTTTGGTTTTAAGGAAGAGGGTCTTTTGACTCAGCTATCTTTTTTATTTAAAATGAGTCATAAAAATTGTTTTTGAAGAAAAACTAGAGTATTTCTAGACTTTTTATGAGCAAGAATTTGTAGCACAGTTCTTCTTACAACATGAAGAAAAAAAGTCACATCAGATAATGGTTGCAGATCTTAAGGCCATATTTATCAAGTTTGAAACACTTCTTGTTTTCATTGATAAAGCAATATTGTTTAAAAAAAAAAAAAAAGGAAAGGTTCTTTTGTGAACAAGAGGTTCAGGCAACTGTGATTCCATAGACTAGCATTGTGTCTGAAAACTTACACCCAACAATACTACTGTTCAACTTTGCAGACATTCATTAAGTTTTTGAACCACTCCAATAAAAGAATGTTCCTTTTTTTGGGGACATTTGGAAATAAAGCAATTGAAAGTGAAATGGCTGACAGAGCCATCTTAGAGTTTCAGTTTTGCCTTAGGGTTTCAAATGAGAAGTAGTTGGTGACTATGTGTCTTAATTCTGTCATGAAATCTTTACAATAAATGTAGTCAGTACATATAGATACATATGGGTAAATGATAGGTACAGTCGTTTCTGCCTGTTTTTGATCATTTTTCGCATTTAGTTTGTAGTTAATACAGATGATTGTATTTGCATTTTTTAGAGACCTCCCAAAGAGTTAAGATCAGTCATTAATGATCATGATATTTTAGAACTTTCAAAGATTTCAGGTCAACTAGTCAGATTTTTCCTTTCAGAAATGAGAAAACCAGAGCTTTTAAGAGGTTGTCATGACCATAGTTTTGGCACAGATAAGCTTGTAATCTAGATGTCTTGATTATTGAGTTCTTGTGTTTTTTAATGTGTTTTCCCTCCTTGGGAAAAAAATAAATACCTTGGGAGAAAAAACAAAAATGACCATATTACTTCCAGTTTTGACTGTCTTATTGAATAAACTCTTTCGATGCAAGGATACAGAAAAATATGGAAAAGGGAAAGTGTCCCATTTTCTCTTTTAAAAAAGTAGAAGTTCCGACTAGCAGATTCTACCATGTGTAATTGATTCTCTTCATCTGGTTTCTCTTCATCCTCACTCTCATTACCTTTGGCCATCCTCTCTGATTTGCACAGTAGCCGAATTGGTCTCTGCCATTAGTCTTTCCTCACTGTCCTAGATCCAAGTGGTTGGCAGTGTTATCTTCCTGCAAAATAAAATCAATCATGTTATATCTCTTCTTGGAAAACTGTAGCACAGTTCTTCTTACAACATGAAGAAAAAAAGTCACATCAGATAATGGTTGCAGATCTTAAGGCCATATTTATCAAGTTTGAAACACTTCTTGTTTTCATTGATAAAGCAATATTGTTTAAAAAAAAAAAAAAAGGAAAGGTTCTTTTGTGAACAAGAGGTTCAGGCAACTGTGATTCCATAGACTAGCATTGTGTCTGAAAACTTACACCCAACAATACTACCGTTCAACTTTGCAGACATTCATTAAGTTTTTGAACCACTCCAATAAAAGAATGTTCCTTTTTTTGGGGACATTTGGAAATAAAGCAATTGAAAGTGAAATGGCTGACAGAGCCATCTTAGAGTTTCAGTTTTGCCTTAGGGTTTCAAATGAGAAGTAGTTGGTGACTATGTGTCTTAATTCTGTCATGAAATCTTTACAATAAATGTAGTCAGTACATATAGATACATATGGGTAAATGATAGGTACAGTCGTTTCTGCCTGTTTTTGATCATTTTTCGCATTTAGTTTGTAGTTAATACAGATGATTGTATTTGCATTTTTTAGAGACCTCCCAAAGAGTTAAGATCAGTCATTAATGATCATGATATTTTAGAACTTTCAAAGATTTCAGGTCAACTAGTCAGATTTTTCCTTTCAGAAATGAGAAAACCAGAGCTTTTAAGAGGTTGTCATGACCATAGTTTTGGCACAGATAAGCTTGTAATCTAGATGTCTTGATTATTGAGTTCTTGTGTTTTTTAATGTGTTTTTCCTCCTTGGGAAAAAAATAAATACCTTGGGAGAAAAAATAAAAATGACCATATTACTTCCAGTTTTGACTGTCTTATTGAATAAACTCTTTCGATGCAAGGATACAGAAAAATATGGAAAAGGGAAAGTGTCCCATTTTCTCTTTTAAAAAAGTAGAAGTTCCGACTAGCAGATTCTACCATGTGTAATTGATTCTCTTCATCTGGTTTCTCTTCATCCTCACTCTCATTACCTTTGGCCATCCTCTCTGATTTGCACAGTAGCCGAATTGGTCTCTGCCATTAGTCTTTCCTCACTGTCCTAGATCCAAGTGGTTGGCAGTGTTATCTTCCTGCAAAATAAAATCAATCATGTTATATCTCTTCTTGGAAAACTGTACATTCTCTGTGGCTCATCCACTTCCATCAGATGTGATTCCCTAGTTTGGCATGTAAAACCATTTGCATTTGGATCCTAAAGTCTTTTAGTCTTTACAGCCTTGACGCCTGCCACCACCTTCCTCCTTTTTCAGTGTGTTCAAACCATATGCTTCTGTAGCATTCAACTGCTCACATTTTTCTAGTATTTGCTGAGTCCTTTTTGTGTCTCATTTTCTTTTTTTATTTTCTTTACACACTCAAACCAGAATGGTGTTGCTCTGCGATTCCTCTTTCCTTCCCCCTCCCACAAACCAGAGAAACTCCTGCTCTCAATCCAATCCCAATTCAGATAACTTTTCTTTAGAAGCCTTCCCTTAGTCACCCAGTGTACTCATCTGTGCTTCTGCCCCTCTCATTCTTGTGTATAGTGGCGCTGTGATATTAAACTGCTCCTTAAACTATTAGCTACAAACGGGTCATCCTCTTGTCTCTAGTACCTGTACTGGGTTGGGCATGTAAGCATGTTCAAAAACTGCATTAAAAATTCTAAAAATACCCGGAATTGGAAAACATATTTTTTTCTTTTTAAGTAAACATACTTAACTGATGTTTTCAATATTTGTTTTGAAAGCCTGAAATATAGTAATATTACATGAGATAAGCAGTTCAGTGTAAATATTCCTGTAACATTAACTTGGTCTAGTGTAATTTTTTTTTACCTTAAAGAAATTATATTCTGCTTTTCAAGACAGTCCATACGTTTCTTTTAATAGATTGAAAAGTAGGATGGGTAATTTTTTGACTAATTAAGCTGGGTTTATTCCCCTTCTTAGGTAAACTCTTCTAAAACTGTGAAACGGTAGTAATTTGTATTATTGTGCTTTTACTATCGATTTTATAGACATACTTAGAAAATTTCAGCACTGAAACATGTTAGGAAATTTTAAAATATGGATTCATGTTAAAAAAGTAAGTACCTTAGCACTTAGCAAATCAAGTGGCCATCAGCCTGTTTAATTGGTTTTTCATTTGTGTACTTAAGGCCTTCAAATCTTTGTATCTGAGGCACAGGGAATGTTATTTTCAATGAAATTTGATTATCTAGAGCAGTGGTTGACAAACATTTCTTGTAAAGAAGAAGGAACTAGATATTTTAGGTTTTGTGGGCCATACAGTCTATATAAAATTTACTTGAAGCTACCATTGCAGTGCCAAAGTATCCACAGAGTGTATAAATGAACACAGATCAAAATGGCTGTGTTCCAGGAGAAAAAAAACAGGTAGTGGGCTGTATTTGGCTCACAGGCTATAATTCGTCAGCCCTTAGTCTAGAACAGTAATGTCTAATAAGATTTTCTGCAATGATGAAAATGCGTCTGTATTGTCCGTTAAGGCAGTCATTAGCCACATGTGGCTCAAGAAAGGTGGTTAGTGCGACCAACAAACTGGCTAGTAGTTGTGATAGTGGATTTAGCAGGATTACAGTTTTTGAGACTTCCTTTGTTTAGTCACCCAGTGTACTCATCTGTGCTTCTGCCCTCTCATTCTTGTGTATAGTGGCGCTGTGATATTAAACTGCTCCTTAAACTATTAGCTACAAACGGGTCATCCTCTTGTCTCTAGTACCTGTACTGGGTTGGGCATGTAAGCATGTTCAAAAACTGCATTAAAAATTCTAAAAATGCCCGGAATTGGAAAACATATTTTTTTCTTTTTAAGTAAACATACTTAACTGATGTTTTCAGTATTTGTTTTGAAAGCCTGAAATATAGTAATATTACATGAGATAAGCAGTTCAGTGTAAATATTCCTGTAACATTAACTTGGTCTAGTGTAATTTTTTTTTTCCTTAAAGAAATTATATTCTGCTTTTCAAGACAGTCCATACGTTTCTTTTAATAGATTGAAAAGTAGGATGGGTAATTTTTTGACTAATTAAGCTGGGTTTATTCCCCTTCTTAGGTAAACTCTTCTAAAACTGTGAAACGGTAGTAATTTGTATTATTGTGCTTTTACTATCGATTTTATAGACATACTTAGAAAATTTCAGCACTGAAACATGTTAGGAAATTTTAAAATATGGATTCATGTTAAAAAAGTAAGTACCTTAGCACTTAGCAAATCAAGTGGCCATCAGCCTGTTTAATTGGTTTTTCATTTGTGTACTTAAGGCCTTCAAATCTTTGTATCTGAGGCACAGGGAATGTTATTTTCAATGAAATTTGATTATCTAGAGCAGTGGTTGACAAACATTTCTTGTAAAGAAGAAGGAACTAGATATTTTAGGTTTTGTGGGCCATACAGTCTATATAAAATTTACTTGAAGCTACCATTGCAGTGCCAAAGTATCCACAGAGTGTATAAATGAACACAGATCAAAATGGCTGTGTTCCAGGAGAAAAAAAACAGGTAGTGGGCTGTATTTGGCTCACAGGCTATAATTCGTCAGCCCTTAGTCTAGAACAGTAATGTCTAATAAGATTTTCTGCAATGATGAAAATGCGTCTGTATTGTCCGTTAAGGCAGTCATTAGCCACATGTGGCTCAAGAAAGGTGGTTAGTGCGACCAACAAACTGGCTAGTAGTTGTGATAGTGGATTTAGCAGGATTACAGTTTTTTGGAGCAGGCGGCTTAGCAGCATGATTCTTAAATCCATGAAGTGACCTTCCTATAAAAATGAATGACAGTAAAAAAAAAAAAAAAAAAAGGGAAAGCGTGGACAAAAGAAATAGGAAGGTTTGGGTCTTTTCTTTTAAGATATGGAAGAAATTTTGAGAATTATAATTTGATACAGCAACCAATACTTGAACTGAAAAGCTTTCAGTAGTGAGTGGAATCAAAGATATTTGATTACTTAATTAAAACTGTTTCATTTTTTAAAAAAGTGTATGTGTTCAGTAAGTACTAAATGCACATGCATAAAAGAGATTATACAATCTGGTTGTCATCCTCCATGTTTTGCCAAACCATTGTAATTTGTGTACATTCAAATGAGTTGGTTCTGAGAATTCTGATGCTTCAGTAAATTCTTCAGTGGCCAAAAGAAAAGCGATGATACAATGTATTGTAAGTCCTCCTTTTCCGTTTCTAGAGGCAACCATTCTCGGTTTTCCTTTTCAGAAGGATTTTCTTGGGGGTATGTGTGTTTAATAAGTAGCAATGTGCTGTATGTCGGCTTGCAAGGTGGGTCAGCAATAAAGAATCTGCCTGCCGGTGCAGGAGCCACAGGACAGGCAAGTTCAGTCCCTGGGTTGGGAAGATCCGCTGGAGAAGGAAATGGTTACCCACTCCAGGATTCTCTACCTGGAGAATCCCATGGACAGAGGAACCTGGCGGACTATAAACCAAGGGGGCGCAAAAAGTCAGACATGACTGAGTAACAGCACATACTGCTGTGCAGTTTCTGCTCTTATACTTTTTAGCTCTGTATGTAACCTTGAAGGTCATTACATATCTTATCCACAGAGATTCACTGTTCCTAACAATAGTTTCATTATATTCCATTGTCTTGAGTTATAGAATACATTTAACTGTCCCTCTTGATGGGTATTTAGACCATCTCCAGTCTTTTGCTAGTAGACCGTGCAATGAATATCCTAGTAGGTACAAGTGTGTGTGTGTATGTATGTGTCTGTGTATGTGTTTAGTCACTCATTTGTGTCTGATTCTTTGCGACCTCATGGACTGTAGTCCACCAGGCTCCTCTATCCATGGAATTCTCCAGACAAGAATCCTGGAGTGGATTGCTGTTTATTAGTCCAAGGAATCTTCCTGACCCAGGGATCAAACCTGTGTCTGCTGTGTCTGCAGGCAGATTCTTTTGCCACTGAGCCAGCTGGGAAGCCCTGTGGGTACAGTGTTTTGTACGTATTAGTATTGCTCTAAGTTAAGTTTCTAAAAGCTGTTTACCTTTGGAAATAATGTTTTGAAATGATTTGCAAATATGGTGATGTACCAGATGCAATTCTCTAAAGATTAGAGACAGAAGGACTGAGAATAAGGAAGAGAAATGTTAAGGCTTTAAAAATAATCACTATTAATACATAGAAAGTGAATTCTAAATTATTAGTTTGCATGGGAAATGCAAATTACTGTTCTAGCAACATGGGAAAGGCCTGTCTTGAGTTTTATTTTTATTATTATTTTTAAATTATTATTTATTTATTTGGCTCCACTGGGTCTTAGTTGTGGCATGTGGGATCTAGTTCCCTGACCAGGGATCGAGCCTAGGCCCCCTGCATTGGGAACACAGAGTCTTAACCACTGGACCACCAGGGAAGTCCCTGTCTTGAGTTTTAGATAGGAAAAAGAAGATCAGTGGAAAGGGTGTTTTGCTTTTTTTTTTTTTAATTCTTTATTTTAAAGGTTTTACAGACTCTTGTTGTTCACAGACATGTATGTTCCCAGATCAGTCATATGCATATCCCTGGTCCCCACCCCCCGAGTTCCCCCCATCCCACCCCTCCGGACCATCGCCCCATGCCATTGTAAGCACTCCTATTCCCTTAGCACAATGACAGTAGCTATCTTTTCCACACATGACAGTGTAGGTTTCCATGTTACTCCTTCCATGCCTCCCCCTCTCTGTTTCTTCCCCACAATGTCCCTATGTCTATGCTCTGTTTTTCCATGAGTTTCCTGTGTGTGTTATCAAGATCGTCCTACTAGATTCCATATATGTGTGTTAGTATGCTGTATTTGTCTTTCACTTTTTGACTTCACTTTTTATGATAGGTTTTAGAGCCAGCCACTTCATTAGGACTGAGTTTTCTGCATTTCTTTTAACAGCTGAGTAGTATTCCATTGTATATATGTACCAGAGCTTCTGGATCCATTCATTCGTCGATGGACATCTAGGTTGCTTCCATGTTCTGGCTATTGTATAGAGAGCTGCAATGAACATTGGGGTACGGGTGCTTCTTTTGGTTTTGATTTCATCCAGATATAAGCCTAATAGTGGGATTGCTGGGTCATAGGGTGCTTCTATTTTTCGTTTTTTAAGGAATCTCCATGGTGTTTTGCTTTTTTATTTCCTTTTAAGTAAGTGGATATCAGTG
Source organism: Tragulus kanchil (assembly GCA_022376925.1). Classification (NCBI taxonomy): domain Eukaryota; kingdom Metazoa; phylum Chordata; class Mammalia; order Artiodactyla; family Tragulidae; genus Tragulus; species Tragulus kanchil. Next base: position 245,396,248 of record JAIOJX010000026.1, on the reverse strand, counting down.
TTGATGAATTAAGAATTTTGACTTTTGCATACTGTATTTTGGACTGCATATGCTAGATAACAAATTAAGGCCGCTGGATTCGCTCTAAGATGGCCCACACTCTACCTGTGGAGTGTGCTTTCTCTGAATCTGAATAAATCCATTTCTTACCTATCAAAAAAAAAAAATAACATGTGATGTTAATTGCGCATTTGTTTTTCAAAAAATTCTCAAGTAGTGTAATGAGTGTTGAACATCAATGTGGATAGCTTGAAGGCAGTGTATCACAACTTGGAATTTTCTTGGTGGTATATGATTAGAGTAAATGTATCTGACTTGTGTGTGTGTGTGTTTTTAATGTGTTTTTAAAGATCAACTGGTTCCTTATCTTGTGATATTGTGACTATATAATTTAGTGCAGTTTTGGATTCCAAAATAAAGGGACTCTTTCTTCAAAGAGCATTTTAACATTTTGAATTACTAACACGAGTCTTTCTTTTAAAATAGGTAGTTAAAAAAAAAAACAGGTAGTTTTTAAGGTCTAGAACCATAAAGGGGTAGCTGACAGAACTATTAAAAGATTTTTGTCAGTTTATAAATAGCTGATAGTCCAACACTTCCTGTAATAGCCATTTTGAGCATGCATTGTGCAGGATAAAAGAGAGTCTCGAGAGAGAGGACAGGATGTAATTCAAGATACAAGTGTGGAGCAATAGTTTTTTATTGAAGGTTTCAGTTCTTATACAGAAGTGGGTAATGAATCAGAGAGAAATAAAAACCTGCAAAGACCGCAAATAATTTATGTCCCTATAAAATATCTTTAATTTATAATAGAATAAATCTTTCTGAGGGAAAAACATGCCCTTCTTATAGAGAATTGAAACTTATTGTATATTTTCTATTAAAAAATATTATTTCAGTGAGGGCTTCCATGTTCTGGCTATTGTATAGAGAGCTGCAATGAACATTGGGGTACGGGTGCTTCTTTTGGTTTTGATTTCATCCAGATATAAGCCTAATAGTGGGATTGCTGGGTCATAGGGTGCTTCTATTTTTCGTTTTTTAAGGAATCTCCATGGTGTTTTGCTTTTTTATTTCCTTTTAAGTAAGTGGATATCAGTGTTGATGAATTAAGAATTTTGACTTTTGCATACTGTATTTTGGACTGCATATGCTAGATAACAAATTAAGGCCGCTGGATTCGCTCTAAGATGGCCCACACTCTACCTGTGGAGTGTGCTTTCTCTGAATCTGAATAAATCCATTTCTTACCTATCAAAAAAAAAAAATAACATGTGATGTTAATTGCGCATTTGTTTTTCAAAAAATTCTCAAGTAGTGTAATGAGTGTTGAACATCAATGTGGATAGCTTGAAGGCAGTGTATCACAACTTGGAATTTTCTTGGTGGTATATGATTAGAGTAAATGTATCTGACTTGTGTGTGTGTGTGTTTTTAATGTGTTTTTAAAGATCAACTGGTTCCTTATCTTGTGATATTGTGACTATATAATTTAGTGCAGTTTTGGATTCCAAAATAAAGGGACTCTTTCTTCAAAGAGCATTTTAACATTTTGAATTACTAACACGAGTCTTTCTTTAAAAATAGGTAGTTAAAAAAAAAAACAGGTAGTTTTTAAGGTCTAGAACCATAAAGGGGTAGCTGACAGAACTATTAAAAGATTTTTGTCAGTTTATAAATAGCTGATAGTCCAACACTTCCTGTAATAGCCATTTTGAGCATGCATTGTGCAGGATAAAAGAGAGTCTCGAGAGAGAGGACAGGATGTAATTCAAGATACAAGTGTGGAGCAATAGTTTTTTATTGAAGGTTTCAGTTCTTATACAGAAGTGGGTAATGAATCAGAGAGAAATAAAAACCTGCAAAGACCGCAAATAATTTATGTCCCTATAAAATATCTTTAATTTATAATAGAATAAATCTTTCTGAGGGAAAAACATGCCCTTCTTATAGAGAATTGAAACTTATTGTATATTTTCTATTAAAAAATATTATTTCAGTGAGGGCTTCCCTGGTGGTCCAGTGGGTAAGGACACCGCCTTGCAGTGCAAGGAGCGCCGGATCGATCCCTGGCCTGGGAAGATCCCACGTGCTGCGGAGCGGCTGGACCGATGTGTCCAGTTACAGAGCCGGAGCTCTGGAGCGCATGCGCCCAGAGCCGGTGCTCTGCAACAACAGAGGCCACTGCGGTGGGAGGCCCACAGGGGCCAAGTAACAAAGATGGACGAAAACGATAAATGAAAGACCAATAGAAGTAGCCCGCCGCCCCCTCCCTCCCAATCCGCCCCAATAAATAAATAAATAAATAATTGTTTGAAAAAGTATATTATTTCAGTGAGATTTTATGGTTGACCTCAGTTGCTAATATGAATATGATCAGGATATGGATTTAGTTACCATGTAGGCCAGCTAATTTTGTTTTATTCTGTGACCACAGAACAAAGCCCTGTCATGGTAAACTGTTTTGAAGCTATTTATAGATATTTGCATTTGGACAGACAGATACGTTTGTGGCTGCTGGAAAAATGAGATAACTTTCACCTCATAGGTGGGTTAGTTGCATCTTTCTGTAGAAAAGTTATTTTCATTATGACTGTTAAATAAGTACACTTGGTGAAAGAACCAAGTAAGTTTGGGGTGCAAACTATGTTGCTTTTTACAAAAGTTAGTTTCGTTTCTCTCTTACAATTATATTTGCATTTTAAGAGTGAATTAAAGGAGCAGAACTATTAAAAGATTTTTGTCAGTTTATAAATAGCTGATAGTCCAACACTTCCTGTAATAGCCATTTTGAGCATGCATTGTGCAGGATAAAAGAGAGTCTCGAGAGAGGACAGGAGGAAATTCAAGATACAAGTGTGGAGCAATAGTTTTTTATTGAAGGTTTCAGTTCTTATACAGAAGTGGGTAATGAATCAGAGAGAAATAAAAACCTGCAAAGACCGCAAATAATTTATGTCCCTATAAAATATCTTTAATTTATAATAGAATAAATCTTTCTGAGGGAAAAACATGCCCTTCTTATAGAGAATTGAAACTTATTGTATATTTTCTATTAAAAAATATTATTTCAGTGAGGGCTTCCCTGGTGGTCCAGTGGGTAAGGACACCGCCTTGCAGTGCAAGGAGCGCCGGATCGATCCCTGGCCTGGGAAGATCCCACGTGCTGCGGAGCGGCTGGACCGATGTGTCCAGTTACAGAGCCGGAGCTCTGGAGCGCATGCGCCCAGAGCCGGTGCTCTGCAACAACAGAGGCCACTGCGGTGGGAGGCCCACAGGGGCCGAAGAACAAAGATGGACGAAAAACGATAAATGAAAGACCAATAGAAGTAGCCCGCCCGCCCCCCTCCCAATCCGCCCCAATAAATAAATAAATAAATAATTGTTTGAAAAAGTATATTATTTCAGTGAGATTTTATGGTTGACCTCAGTTGCTAATATGAATATGATCAGGATATGGATTTAGTTACCATGTAGGCCAGCTAATTTTGTTTTATTCTGTGACCACAGAACAAAGCCCTGTCATGGTAAACTGTTTTGAAGCTATTTATAGATATTTGCATTTGGACAGACAGATACGTTTGTGGCTGCTGGAAAAATGAGAAAACTTTCACCTCATAGGTGGGTTAGTTGCATCTTTCTGTAGAAAAGTTATTTTCATTATGACTGTTAAATAAGTACACTTGGTGAAAGAACCAAGTAAGTTTGGGGTGCAAACTATGTTGCTTTTTTACAAAAGTTAGTTTCCGTTTCTCTCTTACAATTATATTTGCATTTTAAGAGTGAATTAGACTCTGAAGGAGTCCTGTTATTTTGGATTTTGGTACAAATCAAAAAATCTTTTTGACTTTATTTTCTTCTGAATATTTATATGTAATTTGAGCTTATATAACTTATAAAACCAGAGTTCTAATTTCTCAGCAGTCTGTTCATCATTATAGTATATTTGTGTCAAAGTAGAGATATTTTTATGCTATTAGAATTTATCAAATAATAGTTGCACATGAGTAAAAGAACTGCAACAATTTATTGGTACATCAAATGAAGACTAAAAGCCTTCCTTCTTACTGTCCACTCCCAATACTCCTTTACTTCTCAGAGATAGCCTGTGTTAAGTGTTTCTGTTTTAAGTTTTGCTGTTGCTTGCCATTATAACTCTAAATAACTTTCATTTAATTCTGTGTCTTGATTTATCAACTTTAGGCAGTTTCTGTTGACTTTCCATTAGAAAACATGAGCAGTTTTGTGAGATTTCACTACCTCCTGTTTTTTCCTTTTTCCATCTCAGCCTTCAAATTTGTTACCTTTGTTGTCTTAAATGTTTTTATGGTGACTACTTTTATGACTTTGAACTATAAACTTAAATGTCTTTTTCCTGGTTTATCAACTTACATATTATCTGTGAACTTCCTGATGTGAATGTTAAGGAAAGTAACAAAACGTTTTCCTATTCTTTTTCTCAATCTCCTGGATTTTTTTTTTTTTTTTAAATTTTGGCCTCTTTTATTGGTTTTTTATTTATTTGTTTTCATCCATCTTTATTCTTTGGCCTGTGTGGGCCTCCCATTGCAGTGGCCTCCCTCACTGCAGAGCACCGGCTCTGGGTGCATGGGCTCCAGAATGCCGGCTTGCAATTGGACACAGCAGTCCAGCTGCTCGTGGCATGTGGGATCTTCCTGGGCCAGGGATCGGACCTGTGCCCCTTGTACACGCTGCTGGATGAAAAACTTCTTTAGTTGCATCTTTCTGTAGAAAAGTTATTTTCATTATGACTGTTAAATAAGTACACTTGGTGAAAGAACCAAGTAAGTTTGGGGTGCAAACTATGTTGCTTTTTTACAAAAGTTAGTTTCCGTTTCTCTCTTACAATTATATTTGCATTTTAAGAGTGAATTAGACTCTGAAGGAGTCCTGTTATTTTGGATTTTGGTACAAATCAAAAAATCTTTTTGACTTTATTTTCTTCTGAATATTTATATGTAATTTGAGCTTATATAACTTATAAAACCAGAGTTCTAATTTCTCAGCAGTCTGTTCATCATTATAGTATATTTGTGTCAAAGTAGAGATATTTTTATGCTATTAGAATTTATCAAATAATAGTTGCACATGAGTAAAAGAACTGCAACAATTTATTGGTACATCAAATGAAGACTAAAAGCCTTTCTTCTTACTGTCCACTCCCAATACTCCTTTACTTCTCAGAGATAGCCTGTGTTAAGTGTTTCTGTTTTAAGTTTTGCTGTTGCTTGCCATTATAACTCTAAATAACTTTCATTTAATTCTGTGTCTTGATTTATCAACTTTAGGCAGTTTCTGTTGACTTTCCATTAGAAAACATGAGCAGTTTTGTGAGATTTCACTACCTCCTGTTTTTTCCTTTTTCCATCTCAGCCTTCAAATTTGTTACCTTTGTTGTCTTAAATGTTTTTATGGTGACTACTTTTATGACTTTGAACTATAAACTTAAATGTCTTTTTCCTGGTTTATCAGCTTACATATTATCTGTGAACTTCCTGATGTGAATGTTAAGGAAAGTAACAAAACGTTTTCCTATTCTTTTTCTCAATCTCCTGGATTTTTTTTTTTTTTTTTAATTTTGGCCTCTTTTATTGGTTTTTTATTTATTTGTTTTCATCCATCTTTATTCTTTGGCCTGTGTGGGCCTCCCATTGCAGTGGCCTCCCTCACTGCAGAGCACCGGCTCTGGGTGCATGGGCTCCAGAATGCCGGCTTGCAATTGGACACAGCAGTCCAGCTGCTCGTGGCATGTGGGATCTTCCTGGGCCAGGGATCGGACCTGTGCCCCTTGTACACTAAGGCGGACTTTCTACCCACTGGACCACCAGGGAAACCTCTCCTGATTTTTAAAGTATAGTTTTTATAGCTTCCTAGTTAATCTGCTGCTTTTTGTCTGTGAGTTGATTTTTAAAAGTGAAGACTAGAAATCATTTGACAATTTTAAAATATTATGATTATGAAATTTATTTCTGAATTAATTAGCATGTTGAGACCCATGGAGAGGGAAATGTAGACTTCTGTACTAAATAAGTGCTGCTTGCAACAATCTTCCAAGTATCAGTGCCCCATGGATCTTGTTAATTTATTTTACCTTTTCTTCAAGTCTTTTGAACTTGAAGCTAGCTCTTGAATACAAGCAGTTGAACTTGAATACTCAGCTGGCAGTTTTCTTTATATCCCATGGTCGATTTTTCTTGGATTTTTGTTGTTGGTTAGCTGAGGATATGTTTTTTTTTTTTTTTTTAAGATTTATTTATTTATTTTTGAGCGGGGGTCGGGTTGGGGAGGGAGGGGAGCGGGCCACTTCCATTGGTCTTTCATTTCTCCATTTTCATCCGTCTTTGTTCTTTGGCTCCTGCGGGCCTCCCATCGCGGTGGCATCTGTTGTCGCAGAGCACTGGCTCTGGGCGCATGTGCTCCAGAGCTCCGACTCGGTGATTGGACACATCAGTCCAGCCGCTCCGCGGCACCTGGGATCTTCCTGGGCCAGGGATCGGACCTGTGCCCCTTGTACACTAAGGCGGACTTTCTACCCACTGGACCACCAGGGAAACCTCTCCTGATTTTTAAAGTATAGTTTTTATAGCTTCCTAGTTAATCTGCTGCTTTTTGTCTGTGAGTTGATTTTTAAAAGTGAAGACTAGAAATCATTTGACAATTTTAAAATATTATGATTATGAAATTTATTTCTGAATTAATTAGCATGTTGAGACCCATGGAGAGGGAAATGTAGACTTCTGTACTAAATAAGTGCTGCTTGCAACAATCTTCCAAGTATCAGTGCCCCATGGATCTTGTTAATTTATTTTACCTTTTCTTCAAGTCTTTTGAACTTGAAGCTAGCTCTTGAATACAAGCAGTTGAACTTGAATACTCAGCTGGCAGTTTTCTTTATATCCCATGGTCGATTTTTCTTGGATTTTTGTTGTTGGTTAGCTGAGGATATTTTTTTTTTTTTTTTTAAGATTTATTTATTTATTTTTGAGCGGGGGTTGGGTTGGGGAGGGAGGGGAGCGGGCCACTTCCATTGGTCTTTCATTTCTCCATTTTCATCCGTCTTTGTTCTTTGGCTCCTGCGGGCCTCCCATCGCGGTGGCGTCTGTTGTCGCAGAGCACCGGCTCTGGGCGCATGTGCTCCAGAGCTCCGACTCGGTGATTGGACACATCAGTCCAGCCGCTCCGCGGCACCTGGGATCTTCCCAGGCCAGGGATCTAACCGGCGCCCCTTGTACTGCAAGGCGGTGTCCTTATCCACTGGACCACCAGGGGAAGCCCTGAGGATACGTTTTTAATTAGCTTTTTTATATAGGATGTATAGCTTTTTTGAGTTTTTGTGTATCAGATAATTTTTTTTTGTCTTCATACTGTATTGATAATTGGACTGAATACAGAATTTTATATTAAGAAGAATTTTTTTTTCAGAACCCAAAACTATTGCTTCATGGCTTCTGTTATTTCTTGTTGCTCATGGGAAGTTTCTTTATTAAAAACTTGTTTTTTTCCGCTCTGGTACTTATCTATGTGTTCTAAAGTTTCACCAGAATCTGTTTAGAAAGTGTAGGTCTTTTGTTGTTGTTGTTTTCTTTGATTTATCTAGCTTTGTTTCTGTGTCTTTTACAGATTATTTTTTGAATGAATGATTTATGAACGTGACTTGAACTTCAGAAGTTATAAAGTGGTGTTCAGTAGCTATAGTTGCACCTCTCCTACCTTCACTCCTTCACTTCCCTTTTCCAGTCCTGCCAGTTTCTTTTGCATCTTTTAAGTAGGCCCTTTTGTCTTAGTTTAGGGCAATTTTTATTTCTTGTTTAGTTCTTCTCCTTCTGTTGCCTCTTTTGTTCTCTTCAGAAATACTTGAGAAATGTTGACCTTTTATGCTCTATCTTCCCTGTCTCTTAAATTCATTCTCTGAATTTTCAGCTCCTTCCCGTCTATAAGACATTTGGGAAGACTTCCTTTATTTAATCTTCTAGATTACCAGTTAGGTCTTCAGTTGGTGTTGCTATTCTTTTTATTTTAATTTTTACTTTATTTATTTTTTTTGGGTGCTTTGGGTCTTCATTGCTGGGTGGGCGTTCTCTGGTTGCAGCAAGTGGAGGATACTGTCTATTTGCCCTGTGCAGGCTTCTTATTGAAGTGGTCTTTGTTGTTGTAGGGCACAGGCTGTGTGTGTGGGGTCTCAGAGGAAAGAGACCATTAGAAAGGTCAGTTAGTGAAGACTAACATTTTTGTTTGTTTGTTTTGGCCTCACCTCATGGCTTGTGGAATCTTAGTTCCTTGACTAGGGATTAAACCTGGGCCCTTGGTAGAGAGGTGGAGGCCTAACCACGAAACTGCCAGATAATTCCCCAAACTAATACTTTGAAGTCATGTAGTAGTAATTTCTCAGTAACATTCATCTATTCATGCTTTCATCTGTCAATATATTCTCTGTCCAATTTTCCATCCATCCATCCAAACTCCATCTACCTGTCTTTTATCCATCTGCCCATTTTCTTTTTTCATCTGTCTTCCATTTTTATGGCTATCCATTTATTTATCCATCCTTTACTGTTTATTGTTTGGTTCTGTTCCATGAGCCAAGTAATATGCCACAGGCAATGAGAGTAGAGTAAATGAAATGTAATCTCTGACTACTGGAGGTGCTGTGAACAAATTACTGCACCATTTAGAGCGCTGTGAATGAGCTTGGGATCCTCTGACTTAAGGTATGATTAATATTTATCCATATTGTCAAATTTCCTTCAAAAACTTGATTTTGAATGAATGTGTGTGTTCTTCTATTATGCGGACACATAATGCTTTAGTTAGTTCTTTCTACTGGACATTTAACTTCTTTCCACTATTTGATAATATAGTAATAGGAATAGATGTTTTCATACATAAATCTTAGTCCAAGTGTCTGATTCTTTTTTTTTTTTTAAATAGAGTCAAAAGGTGTAAGTTGTTTTATGGCTCTTAATACATTTATCTCTTTTTTTATATAGGGAGGGAAAACAAATATGTTGAGATGTTCCCGGGCCGTCTGGAATATCTTAGAGTTGGTTGGAGGCCGAAAATACTTCATTTAAAATTCAATTTTGGGAAATTTGAACACTTGACTAAAAAAGATCACAGATCATTGTGAAACAATAATTATCCATTTAACACAAGTGACAATTATGGATTTCAGAGGCAAATACAGAAGACTACAGAGTTCTGAGCAAAACTTTAATGTCAAGAAGAACTGGGTCTGCTAAGTAGTCAAAGCCCAGGTGCTAAAGATAACATGAGACAGGGCTTCCCTGGTGGTCCAGTGGGTAAGGACACCACCTTGCACTGCAAGGGGCGCCGGTTCGATCCCTGGCCTGGGAAGATCCCACGTGCTGTGGAGCAGCTGGACTGATGTGTCCAACTACCGAGCCGGAGCTCTGGAGCGCATGCACACAGAGCCGGTGCTCTGCGACAACAGAGGCCACTGCTATGGGAGGCTCACACGGGCCAAAGAACAAAGATGGATGAAAATGGATAAATGAAGACCAATAGAAGTGGCCCGCCTGCCCCTCTCCCTCCCTAACCCCCCCCCCCCCCAAAAAAGGATAGCATGCGACAGGAAATTATTATTATTATTATTATTTTTAACTTTTGTTTATTTATTTTTGGCTGTGCTGGGTCTTTGTTGATGTGTGGGTTTAGCTGCTCTGCAATATGTGGGATCTTCCTGGATCAGGGCTCAAACGTGTGTCTCCTGCATTGGCAGACGGGTTCCTATCCACTGAGCCACAAAGGAAGCCCAGGAAATTATTTTGATAAAACATGAAATTGTTACTTTCTAGGCAGATTACTTAGAAAGGAGAAACTTTCGCAGTAGCTTATCAAGAGCCACCATTAATACAATAAAACTTTGCCTTTTTAGCAAATGAAAGAAAATTAAGTCTTAGTTTTATATAAGTACAGTATTGGTATTAAAACTTATTTTTAAAACTTACAATTTATTTTTAATTTTTTTGAAAATTTTATTAATTTATTTTTTATTTTTGGCTATTCTGGGTTTTCACTATAGCTGCAGGCTCTTCTCTAGTTGTAGGGAGTCGGGGCTACTCTCTAGTCGAGGTGAGCAGGCTTCTTGTTGTGGTGACTTCTCTTGTTGTGGAACTCAGGCTCTAGGGCACATGGGCTTCAATAGTTGCGGCACATGGGCTCAGTAGTTGTGGCTCTGGAGCTCTAGAGCACAAGCTCAATAGTTGCGGCTCACAGGCTTAGTTGCTCTGTGGCATGTGGGATCTTCACAGATCAGGGATTGAAACAGTGTCTCCTGCATTGGCAGGTGAGCTCTATTTCACTGAGCTACCAGGGAAGGCCTACAGTTCATTTTTTCGCCCATTTGGTCATGCAAGATTCCTGTTCTCCTTCTCTCTCTCTCCTTATCTCTCTCTCCCTTTCTGTCCCTTCAACTTTCTGTGTTTATAGTTTGTCCCTTACTCTCCTCTTTCCCATGCTGAAATAGCCATCTTTAAAACATTACCTCCTTTTCTCTTAACAAAAATACATTTCCATTTCTCACGTTTTCTTTTTGAAGAACATATGTCCTGCTTGCCTTGCATACAGAGATGTTTCTCATTTCTAGTTATTTTAAATTATTTATATTAGATTTTTAAAATTCTTCAAAACCTTATTTCTAGTTAAAATTAAGTGAATAAATGTGAACTCTTACTGGCAAATTTATGAATACATTTCATAGTGGGTTTTTTTTTGGCCACTTCTGTTGATCTTTCATCTATTTATCTTTGTTCTTTGGCTTGTGTGGGCCTGCCATCACAGCAGCCTCTCTCACTGCAGAACACTGGCTCTGGGCACATGTGCTCCAGAACTCCAGCTGGGTAGTTAGACACATGGGTCCAGCTGCTCTGCGGTATGTGGGATCTTCCCAGGCCAGGGATCGAACCAGCACCCTTTGTAGTGCAAGGCGGTGTCCTTACCCACTGGACCACCAGGGAAGCCCCATTTCATAGTTTCTTAAGCATATTTCTCATATCAGATTTTACATTGTGGTACAAAACACATTTAATAAGCTTCCCTGGTGGTCTAGTGGGTGGAGAGTCTGCCTCGCAGTGCAAGGGGCACTGGTTTGATACCTGTGCTGCAGAGCGACTGGACTGGTGTGTCCAGGTACGAGCCAACTGCTCTGGAGCGCATGCACCCAGAGCTGGTGCTCTGCAGCGAGAGAGGCTGCTGCCATTGGGAGCCCACACAGACTGAAGAATAAAGATGGATGATAAATAAATAAATAAATAAAAAGAGGCCAATATTGAAAAAAAAAAGAAAGAAACATGTTTAATAGAAGACCCAAATCTTTTTAGTTACTCTGTAAAAGGAAGCCCAAAGGAGGTAAACCCATGTTCAATAATTAATGTTTTAGTATTTTGTTTTCTTTTTTTTTTTTTTTTTAAATGTTGGCCTCTTTTATTGGTTATTTATTTATTTATTTCTATCCATCTTCTATTACTTGGCCTTTGTGGGCCTCCCATCGCAGGGGCCTCTCTTCATTGCAGAGCACCGGCTCCGGGCGCATGCGCTCCAAGAGCTCCGGCTCACAACTGGACACACCTGTCCAGCGGTTCCATGGCACGTGGGATCTTCCCGGGCCAGGGATCGAACCGGTGGCCCTTGCACTGCAAGGCGAATTCTCTACCCACTGGACCACCAGGGAAGCCCAGTATTTTGTTTTCTTTAAGAATGATCTAGATAGTTAATGAATAGCCATCATTTAACTTATCTTAATATAACTTTAAGGTTTCAAGTAACCAAAAAGACTTTGGAAAGTATTTTTAAGTATGCAGTACTGTAAAGCACAATTATTGTTGAAAAGTTTATAAAGCTTATCTTTGATCTACTGATGTCACTTGCTCTTAACAATTTATGTTTAGATTACTCATGAGAGTTTCATGAGACATTAATAGCTAACCATCATCTTAAGTTTATCTTTCTTGTTGACAGATTCCATAACAGAGATGGCATGTGCTTGACTTTTGATAAATCTTTGTAGAGTAGGTTTTATATTTAATGTTGATAACTCTAAGGTCTTGCCTGTATGAATTAAACCAGCAAACTTACACTGACTTTTTTTAAAAAAATATTTAATTATTTATTTTTGGCTGTGCTGGGTCTTTGTTGTTGCGCAAGCTTTTCTCTAGTTGCAGTGAGAAGAGCTGTTCTCTAGTTGTGGTGTGTGGGCTTTTCATTGCAGTAACTTCTCTTGTTGTGGAGCACAGGTTCTAGGGTGGATGGACTTCAGTAGCTGCAGTACATGGGCTCAGTAGTTGTGCTGAGCTCTAGAGCACAGGCTCAGTAGTTGCTCCAAGGCATATGGGATCTTCCCAGATAAGGGATCTAATGCCTGTCTCTTGCATCGGAAGGCATATTCTTCACCACTGAGCCTCCAGGGAAGCTCTACACTGGCTTTTATGTACTGAAGATTTATCGTAGATCACATGCACTTGAAAACACATGAGTTATTATATTTTAGACAGTGTACTTATTTTATATAGCACTTGTTTATTTTTAAACCAATCAGATAGAGCTTTTTACAAGTTAATTTTAGCAATATCATCCGAAGGTAGGAAAATATCACACACATAGACATTCATAAACATTCAGACCACAAACAGATCTTAGTTTCCATTCCAACATTTTAGCTATGAGATAGTTATGATCCAAAAATCACTAGTTTATAAATGAACAGTTGGGTGCAAATTGTGTTTCCGGTAGATGGAATGAGTTAAGGCTACCTATTTAGAGGCTTATGCTTTTTACTTACATATTTGTGGAGAGGACACAATTTCTCATTTGCCTAGTTTTCAGATAACCTTTCACTCCCCAATTTTTCTTCTGATAAGAACTGCTTTGTTGAGCTTTGTATTTCAAAGATAGGACCTTCAGTTTCTAGAGAAGACTAGGCACAGAGAAAAAATGAAAATTTCTCCTAGATGGACTTCTGGTTCTTAAGGTGAAATTTTAATAATAAATTACAAGTCTCTGGATGAAGGTGAAAGAGAAGAGTGAAAAAGCTGGCCTAAAACTCAGCATTCAAAAACTAAGATCATGGCATCTGGTACCATCACTTCATAGCAAATAGATGAGGAAAAAATGGAAACAGTGACAGATTTTATTTTCTTAGGCTGTAAAATCACTGAGGATGGAGACTGTAGTCATGAAATTGAAAAATGCTTGCTTCTTGGAAGAAAAGCTATGATAAACCTTGACAGTGAATTAAAAAGCAGAGGCACCACTTGCCAACAAAGGTCTGTATAGTTAAAGCTATATGGACCTTAGTAGTCATGTATGGATATGAGAGTTGAACCATGAAGAAGGCTAAGTGCCCAAGAATTGATGCTTTTGAATTGTGGTGCTGAGGAAGACTCTTTGAGAAGTCCCTTGGACTGCAAGGAGATCAAACCAGTCAATCCCAAAGGAAATCAGTCCTGCATATTCATCAAAAGAACTTTAGCTGAAGCTAGAGTTCTAATCCTTTTGGACACCTGCCGCAAAAAGTTGACTCACTGGAAAAGACCCTGATGCTCAGAAGATTGAGGGTAGGAGGAGAAGCGGGTGACAGAAGATGAGATGGTTGAATGGCATCATTGGCTCGATGGACATGAGTTTGAGCAGACTCCGGGAGATAGTGAAGGACAGGGAAGCTTGGCGTGCTGCAGTCCATGGGATGGACACAACTGAGTGTTTGAATAACACAAATGTTTTTAGGTGAATAGGGGAGTTTTGGGGATTGGAAAAAAGGTAGATTTTGAATTTCTTCTTGAGCTGCATTTTCTGTTCTTGTAAAGATGCAATTTATTTAAGATGAGGACAGTTAGTTTTTTTTTTCTTTGACAGTTACTTTTTAATTCCTTGAAGAATTAAGTTGCAACCAAAATGACTTCAGACCCACCCATCCGCCTATCTTATTTTGCTTCCTTTTGTCAGGGAGAAGATCTTCAACTAAGATAGCAATCAAAAATTCCTGTGTTCTACAGGGGTTATGTAACAACCCTGAGGGGTGGGATGGGGAGGGAAGTGGGAGGGAAGTTCAGATGGGTGTAGACATGTATACTGTGGATCAGTTGGGTTTATATATGACAGTAAACAACAAAACTCTTTAAGAGCAAAATTAAAATAAATGAAAAAAGCAAACAATTCCTGTGTTCTAGATCTAGGCTTGTTTGTGTTTGGAATATTTTCTCCCCCTCTGGGTACATAGTTTCATTTCATATTAGCTTAGGGAAAAAGGCCTAAGAAATGTTCTTGTCAGCCTTTCAATATCAGCTTACAGTTTGGCCAATTTCTGACCACAGAGCTACTCAAAGAAAAATCCTTTCAAATGTCTTATCAGGACAACTGGTGAGTTTTATCAGTAAATATTCATGACATTGTTGGACTACCCCTTGGACTCTAGAGACATCTCCAGAGAAGGTGAGAAATATATACTGTCTTCTTAAGACCCTGAGTGACTCCCAAAGATAGCCAGAAGAAAGAATGAAAGACTTAGACAATTCTCAGGACACAAAAAGACATACAAGAAAACACTAATCGGGCTTCCCCTGGTGGTCCAGTGGGTAGGGACACCGCCTTGCAGTGCAAGGGGCGCCGGTTCGATCCCTGGCCTGGGAAGATCCCACGTGCCACGGAGCAGTTGGACTGATGTGTCCAATTACCAAGCCGGAGCTCTGGAGCGCATGCGCCCAGAGCCGGCGCTCGGCAACAACAGACGCCACCGCGATGGGAGGCCCACAGGAGCCAAAGAACAGAGACGGATGAAAACAGAGAAATGAAAGACCAATAGAAGTGGCCCGCCCGCTCCCCTCCCTTCCCAACCCGACCCCCGTCCAAAAATAAATAAATAAATAAATCTTTAAAAAAAAAAGAAAAGAAAACACTAATCATTTCTATGAGAGAAAGGATTATAACCAGTGGGTCTGGATTTGGAAAGACAGGGACAACATTAAATTTCATCTTTCTCGACTGGGCACTAAAAACATATATTTAGGAGAGCTGATTCTGGCAAGAATTCTCAACCTTTCCAGCTTCTGACAATTTTACCAGGATCCCATTTGTAGGCTCAGAGTCGGGGTTCAAGTAAAGAAGAGTGTACTTTTGGTATCTACCAGAATTTGGCAAGATTTTTCATTAATTTTAATTTTAGTTTCCCATTGGCAGTTTAAGGGAATAACCAGAAAATCCCTCAGAGTCTTGTCAACCCTGAGAGAGGCCCGCCTGGGGGCCCTCCTTGGAGGATAAATATGGGGGTATCTTTAAGCCCACAGTTGGGAGACTGTTGTTTATGGTCTTTTAGTCTCTTCAGAGTGGAAATATGATTCAGATAGAGGATTAGTAGAATGAGTACTCAAGAAAAGTAGGATAGAGGGGAGTGGTAGGAGTCTTGTCTTCTGGTGATGTTAGTGGCTAAGTTGTGGTGGACTCTTTGTGGGAGTCTTGCAGTCTTTTCGGTACTTCTTGTGTCTAATTTTTCATTAGCATTTTACAGTGAATCTTTTGATGAAACTATTTGAGAATCTTGAAGCCTTTTGAAGGCTTTTTCATGCCAATGAAAATAGGTATCCATTTCTGTTTGCTTGCTTTTAAAGTTCTTGCTTTCAAGTACATTTTTTAAATGAATAATCTTATTTAGTTGGAATGGTCCCATAATGGCCATTGTAGTTCTAGGTTTTCTTAGTAAGATTTTGCCTTTTTTGTAGATGTCAACAGCTCCCAGGAGTACAGTTCATAGAATTAAAATAAGTAGTCGTGTCAGAAGGTGCTGTGCTCAAGCCTTTGAAACTTGAGGATTTCATCTCTTTAGCTAAGTTTTGGATTTATTGGAGCCAAATTAGTACCTAACTTGGATGTGCTGCTGGGTTGGGGGTTGTATGATAGATGTTTGCAGTTGTATCTTGTTGCACCTAAATTTTCTTGAGGTTGGTGGGTGAGCTAGTGGTTAATCTAACCTGTTCCATGATAAATTTATTCTAACATGGATGTCTTAGAGTTAGGTGGTGTGGGCTCTGACAGCTTTTATTTTTATTTTTTAAAGATTTATTTATTTATTTATTTTTGGTGGAATGGGATGGGGAGGGAGGGGAGCAGGCGGGCCACTTCTATTGGTCTTTCATTTGTCCATTTTTCATCTATCTTTGTTCTTTGGCCCGTGCGGGCCTCCCATCGCGGTGGCCTCTGCCTTTGCAGAGCACCGGTTCAGGGCGCATGCGCTCCAGAGCTCCGGCGGTAGTTGGACACATCGTTCCAGCTACTTCGCGGCACGTGGGATCTTCCCAGGCCAGGGATCTAACCAGCGGCCCTTGCAGTGCAAGGCGGTGTTCTTACCCACTGGACCACCAGGGAAGCCCTGACAGCTTTTAGATATCTGACTTTTACCCATCAGTGTTGTCAGTGTCACTTCTGAAGTTCCCATTCACAGTAAATATATTATTCCTTTACCTCACATGCATAGTAACAGAAGCTAAAGTGACCAAGGAAATAAAACTGTGGATCCCAGCAGTAACCAGGGAAATGAGATTGCGGACTTGTCAAGAGAAGGACTTACATGTTCGTAAGTGGAACCATTGGTAGTGGCTAATGTAGACTTTGAGGCTGAACCGGTAGATCCCAACAGATGGGCACTGTGGACTTACCAAGGGCTGGGAAGTCAGATTTCCAGGTGCAACTGTCTGGAAGTTCTAGCTGACTCGGTAGTCTGTTTAAAGGTTGTTTTGAATAATCTTATTTAGTTGGAATGGTCCCATAATGGCCATTGTAGTTCTAGGTTTTCTTAGTAAGATTTTGCCTTTTTTGTAGATGTCAACAGCTCCCAGGAGTACAGTTCATAGAATTAAAATAAGTAGTCGTGTCAGAAGGTGCTGTGCTCAAGCCTTTGAAACTTGAGGATTTCATCTCTTTAGCTAAGTTTTGGATTTATTGGAGCCAAATTAGTACCTAACTTGGATGTGCTGCTGGGTTGGGGGTTGTATGATAGATGTTTGCAGTTGTATCTTGTTGCACCTAAATTTTCTTGAGGTTGGTGGGTGAGCTAGTGGTTAATCTAACCTGTTCCATGATAAATTTATTCTAACATGGATGTCTTAGAGTTAGGTGGTGTGGGCTCTGACAGCTTTTATTTTTATTTTTTAAAGATTTATTTATTTATTTATTTTTGGTGGAATGGGATGGGGAGGGAGGGGAGCAGGCGGGCCACTTCTATTGGTCTTTCATTTGTCCATTTTTCATCTATCTTTGTTCTTTGGCCCGTGCGGGCCTCCCATCGCGGTGGCCTCTGCCTTTGCAGAGCACCGGTTCAGGGCGCATGCGCTCCACACAGTTGGACACATCGTTCCAGCTACTTCGCGGCACGTGGGATCTTCCCAGGCCAGGGATCTAACCAGCGGCCCTTGCAGTGCAAGGCGGTGTTCTTACCCACTGGACCACCAGGGAAGCCCTGACAGCTTTTAGATATCTGACTTTTACCCATCAGTGTTGTCAGTGTCACTTCTGAAGTTCCCATTCACAGTAAATATATTATTCCTTTACCTCACATGCATAGTAACAGAAGCTAAAGTGACCAAGGAAATAAAACTGTGGATCCCAGCAGTAACCAGGGAAATGAGATTGCGGACTTGTCAAGAGAAGGACTTACATGTTCGTAAGTGGAACCATTGGTAGTGGCTAATGTAGACTTTGAGGCTGAACCGGTAGATCCCAACAGATGGGCACTGTGGACTTACCAAGGGCTGGGAAGTCAGATTTCCAGGTGCAACTGTCTGGAAGTTCTAGCTGACTCGGTAAGCCTTGGACTGGGAAGCCAGTTAGATTGGGAGCCAATTAGAGCTCAGAACCAAGGGGAATTTATCCATGACTCTTGGAAAGACGAGAGCTCAAAGGGTTCACAGGTACCAGTGCCTGTGCTTTTCATCCCTGAAGTCATCAGAAGTCTCTTTTAGATTGCATCATTGCCATCAAACTGTTTAAAAACAAAATTCAACTGAATATATTTTAAAGATCTTACTGGATTTATTCAATGATTCAAGAATTGAGTAGCATTCAGTCTTAACAGAAAGATGCTCTAAGGAGCTATATGAAATGAAAGACTTCTAAGCAGAAGGGAGCAGGAAGAAGAAAATGACCAAAAGTGGATTGGTTATGGCAAGGTCACTTTCCGTTAGGGGATGGCAGAGGGTCCTCAAAAGATTATCTAACTAGTGCTGATCAAGTGATTCCTGATTGACTGGTTTAAGATTCAGTTTCTGAAGAGGACCAAAATTGTGACGAAGTTCTGGTTTGTTAATATGGACCTCAGCAAAAATGACTCCATTTGGGGCTTGTTTTATTTTTTTACAAAGTTTAGCAATCACCAATGGGCTTAACAGTAAATATAGTTAATGAAATATCACTGTCTGTCACAGTGTGTAAAGATTTTCCAGTTAAATTTTGTAGACCTTCAACTCCATATATATATAAAAGTTTAAAATTTAGATGGATAAAGATGGACTTTTAAGTAAAGTCGTATTGCATTGTGGGAGTCCCTATCTTTTTGTACAAATGATAGGAAAATATAAGAGAGAGATTTGGTGCTTATAAGAGAACAGAGGCTAGACATACTAAGTTTTACATGCGACCTTGCTCTGTGCCAGCTGACTAAGCTTTTCAGACTAGTTTATTCTGGCTATAAATTCATTGCTTTATCAGAAAGGTATTTCCCAGTCACAATGGTCCTTAATTAAGCAAAGTACTTTTGGGCTCAAATGATTTTTAAAAAGTCTGTTCCTTCCTAAAGAAGTTACTTTGAAGGGATTTACTTCTGTTTCTGAACCGGTAGATCCCAACAGATGGGCACTGTGGACTTACCAAGGGCTGGGAAGTCAGATTTCCAGGTGCAACTGTCTGGAAGTTCTAGCTGACTCGGTAAGCCTTGGACTGGGAAGCCAGTTAGATTGGGAGCCAATTAGAGCTCAGAACCAAGGGGAATTTATCCATGACTCTTGGAAAGACGAGAGCTCAAAGGGTTCACAGGTACCAGTGCCTGTGCTTTTCATCCCTGAAGTCATCAGAAGTCTCTTTTAGATTGCATCATTGCCATCAAACTGTTTAAAAACAAAATTCAACTGAATATATTTTAAAGATCTTACTGGATTTATTCAATGATTCAAGAATTGAGTAGCATTCAGTCTTAACAGAAAGATGCTCTAAGGAGCTATATGAAATGAAAGACTTCTAAGCAGAAGGGAGCAGGAAGAAGAAAATGACCAAAAGTGGATTGGTTATGGCAAGGTCACTTTCCGTTAGGGGATGGCAGAGGGTCCCTCAAAAAGATTATCTAACTAGTGCTGATCAAGTGATTCCTGATTGACTGGTTTAAGATTCAGTTTCTGAAGAGGACCAAAATTGTGACGAAGTTCTGGTTTGTTAATATGGACCTCAGCAAAAATGACTCCATTTGGGGCTTGTTTTATTTTTTTACAAAGTTTAGCAATCACCAATGGGCTTAACAGTAAATATAGTTAATGAAATATCACTGTCTGTCACAGTGTGTAAAGATTTTCCAGTTAAATTTTGTAGACCTTCAACTCCATATATATATAAAAGTTTAAAATTTAGATGGATAAAGATGGACTTTTAAGTAAAGTCGTATTGCATTGTGGGAGTCCCTATCTTTTTGTACAAATGATAGGAAAATATAAGAGAGAGATTTGGTGCTTATAAGAGAACAGAGGCTAGACATACTAAGTTTTACATGCGACCTTGCTCTGTGCCAGCTGACTAAGCTTTTCAGACTAGTTTATTCTGGCTATAAATTCATTGCTTTATCAGAAAGGTATTTCCCAGTCACAATGGTCCTTAATTAAGCAAAGTACTTTTGGGCTCAAATGATTTTTAAAAAGTCTGTTCCTTCCTAAAGAAGTACTTTAAGTTTCCGTTCTCAGAGAGGGATTTTTACTTCTGTTTCTGAATGCACATATAAATGAAAAGCACAACTGTAGTATAAGGAAAACTTGAAATTGGAGACCCTTATTTTAGATCTGGGCTAATACTCTCTAGCTGTGGTATTCTGGTAAAATAATAAATCTGAACCTCAGTTTCTTTACATATAGAATTTGTATAATGATAAGTTACTATCTCATGTGGTCTCTGTGAGGAGTAGTTAACTCATAATATATAAAAGTCCCTAGCAAAGTACTGGTTTATTTTTTCTCCGGACATATAAGGGAATTTCCATGATAAATTTCCTTGAAGCTTAAATTAACAAATAAAAAAGGTAGGCATTCAGTAAAAATTACAATCACCTGGCAGTTTTGAAAATGAGGATCGACCTTGTTAGGTTCAGTAGGAAGATAGAATTTTTTCCCTACCCCTAATTGTTATGGGAAACTTTATTGTATTAGGAAAGAAAAACACATCCCATGATGGGCTATTTTACTTTAAGCCTTCAAGTAAAGAAAAGAGATTAAGGAGGAGAGTCCTAATTTTTTTTTTATTTGACCTTGAAAATTTTTATTATAAAGAACTTTCAGGTAATGGTGTATGTTATAGTACCTTTTTTTTTTTTAATAAATTTTTATTTTACTTTTTACTTGTACAGTGTTTTGTTGTTTGTAGATATGTGTAATCCCAGATTAGTCATATGTATATCCCTGGCTCCCATCCCTTCAGTCCTAATTTTTTAATTAAAATTTCTTATAAATAGAATGTTTAAGAAAAATGAAAAAATAAAGATAATTACACATATATTATCAACTATGAGATAATGGATGTATCAACAACCTTATTGTGATAATCAGCAATATGTATACATAAATTGTTACATTGTACTGCTTAAATTTATAGAATTCTCAAAGCTGGGCAAAAAGATAAACAAAAAGGATTAAAATAGGTGAACACCATGAATAGTGTAGTATATATTTTTTATACATGTTTTCAGAAGAAAATGTATGCTTACATTTTCTCAAGAATATGATCATGTTCTACATGACTTTAAGTGACTTGTGCTTTCTATTTAGCGGTATATAATGGATTTTGTCTCAGTTCATTATAATTTTTTTTTCAGCAGTGGTTTTCTTTTCCCGTGTACAAACCTTCCATCAATTACAGCATCAGTTATATGCAGTTATTCCTGAAGGTATGGGTTAAAAGTCTGCTTTCTGACCTTCTTTCCCTAGAAAGTCACTGTTCTATTTTTTACTTCATTTTTCTTTTTTTTTGTTCTATGTTTTTAATGACGGTGTTTCACTGTATAGTTATGCCATTATTTGTTTAACTAGTTTACTTTTTTGATTGATGCTTAGGATGTAACTTTTTACTATTACAAGTACCACTGTGATCAACAGATACTTAAAACTTTCTGAGAGAGAAAACTTTCCGAAGGGAAAAATATAAAGTGAAAAGAGGAGAGTACATAAATCAAACTGTTAACAATATTTGATTTTAAAGTGGAGGTCGAAGAGGGGACACTGGTTTTATAAAGAAATTTTTCCAAAATTTTGGTTAATTAGGAAAGAAAACACATCCCATGATGGGCTATTTTACTTTAAGCCTTCAAGTAAAGAAAAGAGATTAAGGAGGAGAGTCCTAATTTTTTTATTTGACCTTGAAAATTTTTATTATAAAGAACTTTCAGGTAATGGTGTATGTTATAGTACCTTTTTTTTAATAAATTTTTATTTTACTTTTACTTGTACAGTGTTTTGTTGTTTGTAGATATGTGTAATCCCAGATTAGTCATATGTATATCCCTGGCTCCCATCCCTTCAGTCCTAATTTTTTAATTAAAATTTCTTATAAATAGAATGTTTAAGAAAAATGAAAAAATAAAGATAATTACACATATATTATCAACTATGAGATAATGGATGTATCAACAACCTTATTGTGATAATCAGCAATATGTATACATAAATTGTTACATTGTACAGCTTAAATTTATAGAATTCTCAAAGCTGGGCAAAAAGATAAACAAAAAGGATTAAAATAGGTGAACACCATGAATAGTGTAGTATATATTTTTTATACATGTTTTCAGAAGAAAATGTATGCTTACATTTTCTCAAGAATATGATCATGTTCTACATGACTTTAAGTGACTTGTGCTTTCTATTTAGCGGTATATAATGGATTTTGTCTCAGTTCATTATAATTTTTTTTTCAGCAGTGGTTTTCTTTTCCCGTGTACAAACCTTCCATCAATTACAGCATCAGTTATATGCAGTTATTCCTGAAGGTATGGGTTAAAAGTCTGCTTTCTGACCTTCTTTCCCTAGAAAGTCACTGTTCTATTTTTTACTTCATTTTTCTTTTTTTTGTTCTATGTTTTTAATGACGGTGTTTCACTGTATAGTTATGCCATTATTTGTTTAACTAGTTTACTTTTTTGATTGATGCTTAGGATGTAACTTTTTACTATTACAAGTACCACTGTGATCAACAGATACTTAAAACTTTCTGAGAGAGAAAACTTTCCGAAGGGAAAAATATAAAGTGAAAAGAGGAGAGTACATAAATCAAACTGTGCTTAACAATATTTGATTTTAAAGTGGAGGTCATGATTAGGATGCTTTTTCAAAGTGAACTAGTGTTTCCTAGTGTTCCCCTGGTGAAAGTCACTTAGTCATGTCCGATTATTTGCGACCCCACGGACGGGCCATGGAATTCTCCAGGCAAGAATACTGGAGTGGGTAGCCATCCCCTTCTCCAGGCTATCTTCCCAACCCAGAAATCAAACCCAGGTTTCATGCACTACAAGAAGTTTCTTTACCAGCTGAGATACCAGGGAAGCCCCTTAGTATTCCTCAGTAGTCCTATATTGATCTGCATAAAGTTGGGGTTTTAAGAACTACATAAGTAAAACAATAAAAATTTCTCTCCAGATGTACTTACAGGTAACAATCAAAAACACACATAAGGGCTTCCCTGGTGGTACAAGGGGCGCCGGTTCGATCCCTGGCCTGGGAAGATCTCATGTGCTGCGGAGTGGCTGGACCGATGTGTCCAACTATGGGGCTGGAGCTCTGGAGTGCATGGGCCCAGAACTGGTGCTCTGTGGCGACAGAGGCCACTGCGATGGAAGGCCCACACAGGCCAAAGAACAAAGAAAATAGATAAATGCAAGGCTAATAGAAGTGGCCAAAAAACACAACACAACACAACACAACATAATCTTTTAGAACGTCATAAAATCTAATATCTTGGTCAAATTACTTGCCTTAAAAGAAGGTCAGAAATGCTAAATACCTCCCTTAAGATTACATAGTATGTTTTAGTTTCTAATATGTTGGTATCCTTGTCTAATTCCTATCCCAACATTCTTATCTGTAACAAGATGTTTAATATAAAGATAATGACAACTATTTGGCTATGGGATGTGTATCCATGATGTAATTAAGAGACTGATGAGGGCTAATTACTGTCAGTTGTCAGGATTCACTTTTCTGTAAACTTTGTAAGATACTGATTGATAAGTTACTGTATTTTTCATCATTGAAATATTTAGGTCCATTGTACCAGAGGCTTTTAATTTATTTTTTGACAGTAGTTTTAGTCTATTCACAGAGTTGTAATCATTACCAGTATCCAGTTTTAGAACGTTTTATCACCCCCAAAAGAAGCCCTTTACCCATTAGCACTACTTGTTTCCTCACTGTTGTAGCTCCTGGAAAGCACTGATCTGCTTTCTATCTCTCTATATTTGTCTAATCTGGACGTTTCATACAATTGAAATCATACTATATGTGATTTATTTCTGTCTTCTTTCACTTATAATGTTTTCAAAGTTAATTCATATTGTAGAATGTATGAGTATGGATGTACTATAGTTTGTTTATGCATTCATTACTTCAGTTGTTTCCACCTTTGGGGCTGTATTAAATAATTCTGTGAGCATTTATGTAGAAGTTTTTGTTCAACCATGTTTTAAATTGTTGGGTATATACGCATTGCTAGGTTGTATGTTAGCTCTATAGTTAACCACTCCTCTTTTTTTTTTAATTTTAAATTTTGGTCTCTTTCATTGATCTTCCATGTATTTATTTTTTATCCATCTCCTATTCTTTGGCCTGCGTGGGCGTCCCACCACAGTGGCCTCTCTCACGGCAGAGCACTGTCTCTGGGAACATGCGCTCCAGAGTGCTAGCTCCTAATTGAACACACCTGTCCAGTGGCTTCGGGGCATGTGGGACCTTTCCAGGCCAGGGATGGATGGAACCAGAGGCCCTTGCACTGCAAGGCGGGCTGTCTACCCACTGAACTACCAGGGAAACCCTATATTTAACCCTTTTGAGGAACTGTTGATACCAAACTGTTGTGAAAAGCAGCTGTACCTTTTTATATTCTCAAATGCAGTATGTTTAGTTTCTAATATGTTGGTATCCTTGTCTAATTCCTATCCCAACATTCTTATCTGTAACAAGATGTTTAATATAAAGATAATGACAACTATTTGGCTATGGGATGTGTATCCATGATGTAATTAAGAGACTGATGAGGGCTAATTACTGTCAGTTGTCAGGATTCACTTTTCTGTAAACTTTGTAAGATACTGATTGATAAGTTACTGTATTTTTCATCATTGAAATATTTAGGTCCATTGTACCAGAGGCTTTTAATTTATTTTTTGACAGTAGTTTTAGTCTATTCACAGAGTTGTAATCATTACCAGTATCCAGTTTTAGAACGTTTTATCACCCCCAAAAGAAGCCCTTTACCCATTAGCACTACTTGTTTCCTCACTGTTGTAGCTCCTGGAAAGCACTGATCTGCTTTCTATCTCTCTATATTTGTCTAATCTGGACGTTTCATACAATTGAAATCATACTATATGTGATTTATTTCTGGCTTCTTTCACTTATAATGTTTTCAAAGTTAATTCATATTGTAGAATGTATGAGTATGGATGTACTATAGTTTGTTTATACATTCATTACTTCAGTTGTTTCCACCTTTGGGGCTGTATTAAATAATTCTGTGAGCATTTATGTAGAAGTTTTTGTTCAACCATGTTTTAAATTGTTGGGTATATACGCATTGCTAGGTTGTATGTTAGCTCTATAGTTAACCACTCCTCTTTTTTTTTTAATTTTAAATTTTGGTCTCTTTCATTGATCTTCCATGTATTTATTTTTTATCCATCTCCTATTCTTTGGCCTGCGTGGGCGTCCCACCACAGTGGCCTCTCTCACGGCAGAGCACTGTCTCTGGGAACATGCGCTCCAGAGTGCTAGCTCCTAATTGAACACACCTGTCCAGTGGCTTCGGGGCATGTGGGACCTTTCCAGGCCAGGGATGGATGGAACCAGAGGCCCTTGCACTGCAAGGCGGGCTGTCTACCCACTGAACTACCAGGGAAACCCTATATTTAACCCTTTTGAGGAACTGTTGATACCAAACTGTTGTGAAAAGCAGCTGTACCTTTTTATATTCTCAAATGCAGTATGTGAAAGTTGCAGTTTCTTTGTTAGAATTTGATAGTTTTTGTCTTTTTTATTTTAGCCGTCCTAGTGGATATGAAATGGTGTTTCATTGTAGTTTTGATTTGTGTTTCTCTCATAACTAATGATATTGAGCATCTGTGCTTTTTGGTCATTTGTGTATAGTCTTTGGAGAAATGTATTCAAATCTTTTTCCCATTTTTTTTTTTCTTTTCCCATTTTTTAAAAATTGGGTTACTTTTTTATTCTTTGTAGTTGCTGTTGAGTTGTAAGTTTTCTGGATACCTGGCCCTTATCTGATTTATGATTTGCAGATAATTTCTCTCATTTTACAGATTACCTTTTCACTTCTTTGATGGGTGTCCTTTGAAGCATACATAAAAGATTTTAATTTTGATGATGTCCAATTTATGTCTTTTTGTTGCTTGTACTAGGAAACTCCTGCTTGATCTAAGGTTGCAAAGATCGGATTCTTTGTTTTCTTTCAAGAGTTTTGTAGTTCTAGGTCTGTCTTTTATTTATCTGGTAGTGTTTTCTTAATTAAACAAGAAAATTTAAAGGGACATGCGACAAAGTTCCAACTTTTAAATATTTATAGCATATTTAGCTAAATTAAAACTATATGGTGGGGCTTCAGTGGTGGTCCGGTGGGTAAGGAGTCCGCCTTTCAGTGCAGAGGGCACCAGTTCGATCCCCGACCTAGGAGGATTGCGGAGTAGCTGGGCGAGTGTGTCCAATTGTTAACCGAGTCTCTGGAGCCAGTGCTCTGCAGTGGGGTGGGTGGGTGGGTGGGGGGCACTGTGATGGCAGACCTACACAGGCGAAAGAATAAGGATGGATTAAAATAAATAAATTAATTTAAAAAATCCCACCACAACAAAAGAGGCCAAAAATTAAAAAAAAAAAGGGTGCCCTGTCACCTCAATTTAAAAAAAGAAAACCAAAACTATATGGTGATAAAAGATAACTAGCAGTGTTACTCATCCATTTATTTGACACTTACTGAATTCCTATGTAGGAGTTAGGAGTGTAAGGATAAAAGACATAGTTCCTTTTCTTATAATCTAGTGAGAGGATGAAATAGATTACAACACAGGGCTGTAAGTCTGTTTTCTAGGTATGCACAGGATGCTGTAGGGTAACCAGGAATGACATGGAATTGATTTGGAAAGCTTCCAAGAACAGGGAAAGCCTATGATAGCTGAGTTTTGAAGGATAAAGAGAGAACCAGAGAAATGATTTTTGAAAGCATGCAGTGTTAATACATAGTGTATGTCTTTATTTCTAGGATGTCATGAAGTCCTTAATTATTCCAAACTCAAAAAGTGGTTATACATGATTTAAATAAGGAACAGCCTTATCTGATTTATGATTTGCAGATAATTTCTCTCATTTTACAGATTACCTTTTCACTTCTTTGATGGGTGTCCTTTGAAGCATACATAAAAGATTTTAATTTTGATGATGTCCAATTTATGTCTTTTTGTTGCTTGTACTAGGAAACTCCTGCTTGATCTAAGGTTGCAAAGATCGGATTCTTTGTTTTCTTTCAAGAGTTTTGTAGTTCTAGGTCTGTCTTTTATTTATCTGGTAGTGTTTTCTTAATTAAACAAGAAAATTTAAAGGGACATGCGACAAAGTTCCAACTTTTAAATATTTATAGCATATTTAGCTAAATTAAAACTATATGGTGGGGCTTCAGTGGTGGTCCGGTGGGTAAGGAGTCCGCCTTTCAGTGCAGAGGACACCAGTTCGATCCCCGACCTAGGAGGATTGCGGAGTAGCTGGGCGAGTGTGTCCAATTGTTAACCGAGTCTCTGGAGCCAGTGCCCTGCAGTGGGGTGGGTGGGTGGGGGGGGGCACTGTGATGGCAGACCTACACAGGCGAAAGAATAAGGATGGATTAAAATAAATAAATTAATTAAAAAAATCCCACCACAACAAAAGAGGCCAAAAATTAAAAAAAAAAGGGTGCCCTGTCACCTCAATTTAAAAAAAGAAAACCAAAACTATATGGTGATAAAAGATAACTAGCAGTGTTACTCATCCATTTATTTGACACTTACTGAATTCCTATGTAGGAGTTAGGAGTGTAAGGATAAAAGACATAGTTCCTTTTCTTATAATCTAGTGAGAGGATGAAATAGATTACAACACAGGGCTGTAAGTCTGTTTTCTAGGTATGCACAGGATGCTGTAGGGTAACCAGGAATGACATGGAATTGATTTGGAAAGCTTCCAAGAACAGGGAAAGCCTATGATAGCTGAGTTTTGAAGGATAAAGAGAGAACCAGAGAAATGATTTTTGAAAGCATGCAGTGTTAATACATAGTGTATGTCTTTATTTCTAGGATGTCATGAAGTCCTTAATTATTCCAAACTCTTGAATGTTAAAATAAGGAAATGGTTATACATGATTTAAATAAGGGAACAGCAATTATTGAGCTGTGAAAAACAAATATTTTAAATTGACTATGGTTTTTAAAAAATATAAAAGTTACACAATCTGCAAAAGTAATAAGAAGGAAAGAAATAAGGAAGAAACTAAGAAACATTCAGAATCCCTTCACTTTAATATTAAGTAATTAGAGATAATTAGTTAATATTTTGGTGCATTTCCCTTCTGACATCTTTTCATCCATTTATGGCCTGTACACAGACAGACATACTTGTCTTTAGAAAAATTTACAAAAGTACAATCATGCTACATCTGTGTGTTTTTTTTGGATCTCAGGGATATGCCCATTTTGAATTTTGGAACATATTCCTACACTTTTCTCCAGATAGGCTGGCTTTCCTTACGCATCTGCCGAAAGGACACAGTGCTGCTTCCTTCTTACTCTTGCCCACACTAGCTTTTTTCCCTCTGTCTGAATTGACAGGTGATCTTTTGCTTTTATTTAATTGTCATTATTATTTAATTTTTATTTATTTATTTATTTTTGGCTATTCTGGGTTTTCACTGCTGCCACAGGGTCTTCTCTAGGTGCAGGGAGTGGGGGCTGCTCTCTTGTTGAGGTGAGCAGGCTTCTTGCTGTGGTGACTTCTCTTGTTGTGGAACTCGGGCTCTAGGCACATGGCCTTCAGTAGTTGCGGCACATGGGCTCAGTAGTTGTGACTCCAAGCCTCTAGAGCAGAGGCTCAATAGTTGTGACTCACGGGCTTAGTTGCTCTGTGGCATGTGGGATCTTCACAGATCAGGGATTGAAACAGTGTCTCCTGCATTGGCAGGTGAGCTCTTTACCACTGAGCTACCAGGGAAGCCCCTATTTAATTGTTATTATTTTATTACCAGAGAGATTGAATGTCTTCATTTGTGTATTGGTTCTGTGTATTCATCTTTGGGGTATTTTGTGCTTTTTTCCAATGGAGAGTGTTATATGGTGATATATGATTGAGCTTTGATGTTTTATCTGACTCTATAATCCTGGTTATACCATTTATTAGCTGTATGACTTGGGCTGACTCTCTCTTAGTTTCCTCATATGTAAAATGGGGAGAGTAGTAGTCCTTACCTCCTAGATTGTTGTAAGGATTACATGACAGGTGAAGTGCTTGCCTCATTGTCTGACAGATAAGCACTGCTGCTAATCTGTGCACACTCGTGTATTTCTATAGGATAGGTAGATATCACCAAATTGTTGTCCTAAAGACTTGTTCCTTTTGCACTCAAAACTACATAATACTCTTTTTAGTATCATACCAGCATTATGATTGGGTCTAAGCTCTCTGTTTCAATGATCTGTTTCTGTATTCATTTGTATTCTGAAGAAATCAAAAGATTTGTGTATAAAAGTGTACATATTTCTAACTTTTTGCTGTAAAAAATTTCAAACATACAGAAAAGCTTGAAGACTTGGTTCTGTGATCACCTGTATATCCATTGTCTATGTCAGGACTTAGCAATTTTTTTTTCAAAAAGGGCCAGGTATTTGCTGTATTTCTGTAAAGGGCTAGTAAGTATTTTAGGCTTTGGAGACCATGTGGTCTCTGTCACAACTGTTTAATTCTGTAGCTGTAGAGAGAAAGCAGCTGTCGATAACAGGTGAATGAATGGGAATGGCGGTGTTCTAGTGGAAGTCTATTTACAAAAACAGGCTCACTGGATTTGGCTTGGACTGTGGTTTGTCATCCTCAGGTCCAGATTAAATGGTTAACAGGTTGCTGTATTTGCTTTGCGTGTAAATATGTTGCTACATTCTTAAATATATTTTCTGAAACTCTTGAAAGTAAGTTATAATCATCATGTACTATATACTCTTTAATATTTCAGCATGCATGTCCTAAAGATAAGCACATTCTTCTGCATAACCATAATTCCATTATTACAGCTAAGCACATTATAATCTTGTTCTTTTTAATAGAACTTATATAATGTAGCACAAAAAAGTATGAATATCCTTAGATTTGCTGCTCAGCCACTATAGCCTATTGAGCTATGTTTGTCCCCACCCCTCTTTCTGTATCTTTTTCTTCATGTATTTCTTTTTTTCTTCCATTTATTTCTTTAGGTAGAAATGTGTACTGGGTAATGCTGTTTGCTGGGTTCATTTGACCCAGTTTACACAATCAGATGAAAGGAATGTCTTTTTTTTTTTCCTTCATGTGTCTGGTTTATATTTTTAAAAATCTGGGTTTTGTTTCTGTATTTTATGTGGCTTGGAAGAGAGAATTCCATGCATTTTATAATCAGAAGAAATCTCATTAAGTTACATACAGTTTCTGTAATTTCCATATGGTTGTTTGTACTTGTTCACATAGTAGAAGAAACTGAAGGAAGGTAAATTCAATTATATGCTTGAAAAAATGGCTAACTTTTGAATTTTCATGCTAAAAGCAGGCGGAAATAATAGAAATACTTGTACCGTTTTCCAGTTTAACTTGATTATGCTTTTACTTGACGAAATTTATAACTGAAAAATCAAAAGATTTGTGTATAAAAGTGTACATATTTCTAACTTTTGCTGTAAAAATTTCAAACATACAGAAAAGCTTGAAGACTTGGTTCTGTGATATTTCCATTGTCTATGTCAGGACTTAGCAATTTTTTTTTCAAAAAGGGCCAGGTATTTGCTGTATTTCTGTAAAGGGCTAGTAAGTATTTTAGGCTTTGGAGACCATGTGGTCTCTGTCACAACTGTTTAATTCTGTAGCTGTAGAGAGAAAGCAGCTGTCGATAACAGGTGAATGAATGGGAATGGCGGTGTTCTAGTGGAAGTCTATTTACAAAAACAGGCTCACTGGATTTGGCTTGGACTGTGGTTTGTCATCCTCAGGTCCAGATTAAATGGTTAACAGGTTGCTGTATTTGCTTTGCGTGTAAATATGTTGCTACATTCTTAAATATATTTTCTGAAACTCTTGAAAGTAAGTTATAATCATCATGTACTATATACTCTTTAATATTTCAGCATGCATGTCCTAAAGATAAGCACATTCTTCTGCATAACCATAATTCCATTATTACAGCTAAGCACATTATAATCTTGTTCTTTTTAATAGAACTTATATAATGTAGCACAAAAAAGTATGAATATCCTTAGATTTGCTGCTCAGCCACTATAGCCTATTGAGCTATGTTTGTCCCCACCCCTCTTTCTGTATCTTTTTCTTCATGTATTTCTTTTTTTCTTCCATTTATTTCTTTAGGTAGAAATGTGTACTGGGTAATGCTGTTTGCTGGGTTCATTTGACCCAGTTTACACAATCAGATGAAAGGAATGTCTTTTTTTTTTTCCTTCATGTGTCTGGTTTATATTTTTAAAAATCTGGGTTTTGTTTCTGTATTTTATGTGGCTTGGAAGAGAGAATTCCATGCATTTTATAATCAGAAGAAATCTCATTAAGTTACATACAGTTTCTGTAATTTCCATATGGTTGTTTGTACTTGTTCACATAGTAGAAGAAACTGAAGGAAGGTAAATTCAATTATATGCTTCGAAAAAAAATGGCTAACTTTTGAATTTTCATGCTAAAAGCAGGCGGGAAATAATAGAAATACTTGTACCGTTTTCCAGTTTAACTTGATTATGCTTTTACTTGACGAAATTTATAACACCTCAGATAAAGCTGTTCCATGCTGCGAGAAGTTGTGCTGCAGATTTATCCAGGGTGCTTGCCCTGTTTTTCTCTACTCTTCAATCCCCTACCCAAATTTAGCACTCCGCATTGTGCTCTTCCCATATCATCTCTTACGCTGTGGATGCAAAGTGCCATCTTATTTTATACTTTTGAAAACAGCACTTTCTTTCTGGTTGGAAGGAAATAATTTAGTGTGTTGATACAACTGTGGTACTATAGGCTACAGTTAAAAAATAATATACTGCAAGGTGAGATACGTAAGCCTGTTTTTCTTAGGTTAATGACAGAAGTATCAGTGGGAGGCATTTGATTATAAGGAACAGACTCAAGATTATTTTTACATTTCTGTATTCTGAATAGAGGATGCTTCCTCTGTGTATCAGATTAGGATATCAAGGAACACAATAGCGAGTAATTCAGAGTGGCCAGAGTATTCAGTAAGTACTAAGGATGAAGGTTAGAGATATGTTGGAGAAAGGCAGAGCATGATCATCATGTGCTTGACTAAAGAATGTAGTTTTTTAATGTGATGGAGAAGCGGGGTAGTAGATTCCAAATGGTATAGACTTTAATAGTTCCCAAAAATGGAAGCGATTTTTTTTCTGATTGTAAAAGGGGCACTTGCTTGTTGTAAAATGCAAACAGGGAACACCAGAAACATAGGCATTCACTAGAAATAACCATTGCTAACAATTGGGTGCGTTACCTTAAAGAATGGAATTTCATGATCATTTTTGCAGCAGTATGAATAGTGGAGAGGGCAGGGGATGTGGAGAGTGGAGCAGGTGAGATATGAGGAGGACCTGCTTCTTAGAGGCAACTGTGTGAGTAGAAAAAGGGCAAAGCTGCCTTTGCAGCAACATGGATAGACGTGGAGATGATCATACTAGGTGAACTAGGTTAGATAGAGAAAGGCAAATACTGCATGGTATCACTTACATGTGGAAACCAAAAAAAATAAAATAAAATAAAAGATGAGTTTATTTGCAAAACAGACTCACAGATTTAGAAAACAAACTTATGATTACCAAAGGGGAGAAGTGTGTGTGTTGGGGGATAAATTAGGTATTTGGGATTGACATATATAAACTCTGGTATTTAAAAGAGATAAGCAACGAGGATCTAGTTTCTAGCACAAATAAATCTGCTCAATATTCTGTAATAACTTAAATGGGAAAAGAATTTGAACAAGAACAAATACAGGTATATGTAAAACTGTATCACTTTGCTGTACACCTGAAACTAACAACATTGTAAATTGATTATAGTTCAATATAAAATAAAAATTAAAAAAAGAAAAGGGACAAAGCTAGGAGGAAGGTCAAAAGATATTTAGGAGAGAGGTGGGATTCAGCGACCAGTTGGGTGAAATGGGAGAGCCTTCACCAACCCCCCAAAAAAACAGCCAGGAATGTAGCTGAGAGGATTGCTAGAAGTTGGGTCCAATTGCAGGGTCATTGCGGTGGCATAAAAGGAAAAAGCAGTTTTACCATCTGCAGACTTCAAGAGTGGAAAGTATGTCTCTTGTTTTTATTTTCTTCCTGTAGTTCCAAGTTTGTTTAGAAAGGGAGTGTAAAAGGAAGAGTTCAATTCTGTTCTGACAAATAAGAGCTATTATATCATGCCCTTTTCTCTTAAATAATTGTGTTTCTCCCTTGAATTATTAATAGTTGAGGATAGGAGTATCCTTTAAGAAACTGCTTCTGTTTTGGTTTATAACTGCAGCATTAGCTTTTATATTCCACAAATTTCCTATTGGAATCTTTAAATTTTAATTCTGAAGAATCAGGGTTGGAGTGCAGTGAGAGAGGCACTTGAGCAAGTTGTTGACACAGGTGCTTTGACCTAGAAATTAAGGATTGTTTGGGTCTCAGAGTAGAATCTTGATTTTACCAGGTTCTACTGTGTTTCCTGCCCTTGGGAACAGGGCTATGGAATTCACAGTGTGAGATCTCTGTTCTATGTTGTATAACAGTGTGCATAATAGGAAGACAGTTGGCGTGGACTCTTGAGTTCTGGAAACCAGTGAAGCATCTTCAACATTTAGGTAACTAAAAGATGATCGGTGGTTTAATAGCTGCTGGTTATCAAACTCAGGCATTTGGCGTTCGTTTCTGGATAAGAAAGATGTAGGCTGATGCCAACCTCTTAGATAGGATTAAACGTGAACTTTCATATAGATAAAATTTTTTGAATTTTAAAATAATCCCATAGGAAGAAATTTAAGACTTTTTTGATTATTCATCTTTGCATCGAACCATTCTCACTGTTGGGACCCTTTATCTAACTGAAATGTCTTGTGCCACCATTTTGGGGCACTTCCTGTTTAGTTTTCTGGTATATCCTTTCATGAACCTCTTAGAAAGAATTGCCTGAATACACGCACTGTCATAAGAATACATCTCTTTTGAGGT
This sequence comes from Tragulus kanchil, assembly GCA_022376925.1. NCBI lineage: Eukaryota > Metazoa > Chordata > Mammalia > Artiodactyla > Tragulidae > Tragulus > Tragulus kanchil. The sequence continues at coordinate 245,362,296 of JAIOJX010000026.1, read as the reverse complement.
TTGAGAAAATCTGGGTAAGTAAGGATTGTTGAATCACAGCAGTCACAGCATTAACTTAATTTTTTCCTCTAGAGTTATTTTCTTGTTTAGACTCTATTATTCTTATCAAGTTTACTAACCTTTTAATGGATGTTGTTACTCATCTGAGGTATTATTCTAGGTACTGTGTGGTGAGAAATAGGCTTTCTCTCAGGGTCGTTGATTAGGATTGTTAAACATACATAGAATTTAGGATAGACTTTCTTGTCTGAACTGTATTCTCCTATTCAATGCTGGAGAGAATGAAGATTGTATCATTACAGATTTACTCTGAAACTGTGGTCTTGGTTTTTATTTATGCTTTAAAGCTTATTTCAGAAAGCTTGTATTTTGATTCTATCAGTCATGCTCTTTAAGGTCAGTTTTTTCTTCATTACTTAAAAAGTGGCTTCCTTGTGGCCAGCTAAACTGTTATAAATAGTGATGAAGTATATGCAAGCCAAGTTAATTGGTGAGTTATTTATTGATAACTCTCTCTTGGGCACTATATTTTATAGTTTGTATCTAAGAATTTAAGAGCTAATCTGTAATGAATATCAGTTGCTAGAGGCTGATATTTCTGAGGTCAGATCCTAGCTGTTTAATAGATTATGTACTTCTTAGCCTTTAAAATGAGGTTAAGAACTATCTCACAGAAATTTTATGAGACTTGAAATAATTAAATCTCAAGACCCCTGGTACAGGGCTATCTAGAGAGCACTAAAATTAAATCTCTCTTTTTCTTAAGTTTCATTTTTCCTTACCAAAAAAAAATCTAAATGATGTTCCTCTAAGCTTTCTTATTTCACATAGATGAGGGTAAATGTGGTCTTGTAGTACCTTGGAGCTTTTCAGAGAGCTCAGTATTCTGCATTTAACTGTCTAGTACAATGCTTGGCACATAAATGGTAATGAAATTTGTTGTAGGGATCTTTGCATCGAACCATTCTCACTGTTGGGACCCTTTATCTAACTGAAATGTCTTGTGCCACCATTTTGGGGCACTTCCTGTTTAGTTTTCTGGTATATCCTTTCATGAACCTCTTAGAAAGAATTGCCTGAATACACGCACTGTCATAAGAATACATCTCTTTTGAGGTTTGAGAAAATCTGGGTAAGTAAGGATTGTTGAATCACAGCAGTCACAGCATTAACTTAATTTTTTCCTCTAGAGTTATTTTCTTGTTTAGACTCTATTATTCTTATCAAGTTTACTAACCTTTTAATGGATGTTGTTACTCATCTGAGGTATTATTCTAGGTACTGTGTGGTGAGAAATAGGCTTTCTCTCAGGGTCGTTGATTAGGATTGTTAAACATACATAGAATTTAGGATAGACTTTCTTGTCTGAACTGTATTCTCCTATTCAATGCTGGAGAGAATGAAGATTGTATCATTACAGATTTACTCTGAAACTGTGGTCTTGGTTTTTATTTATGCTTTAAAGCTTATTTCAGAAAGCTTGTATTTTGATTCTATCAGTCATGCTCTTTAAGGTCAGTTTTTTCTTCATTACTTAAAAAGTGGCTTCCTTGTGGCCAGCTAAACTGTTATAAATAGTGATGAAGTATATGCAAGCCAAGTTAATTGGTGAGTTATTTATTGATAACTCTCTCTTGGGCACTATATTTTATAGTTTGTATCTAAGAATTTAAGAGCTAATCTGTAATGAATATCAGTTGCTAGAGGCTGATATTTCTGAGGTCAGATCCTAGCTGTTTAATAGATTATGTACTTCTTAGCCTTTAAAATGAGGTTAAGAACTATCTCACAGAAATTTTATGAGACTTGAAATAATTAAATCTCAAGACCCCTGGTACAGGGCTATCTAGAGAGCACTAAAATTAAATCTCTCTTTTTCTTAAGTTTCATTTTTCCTTACCAAAAAAAAAAATCTAAATGATGTTCCTCTAAGCTTTCTTATTTCACATAGATGAGGGTAAATGTGGTCTTGTAGTACCTTGGAGCTTTTTCAGAGAGCTCAGTATTCTGCATTTAACTGTCTAGTACAATGCTTGGCACATAAATGGTAATGAAATTTGTTGTAGGGATGTCTTGCAAAGAGAGAAAAATGTTCTCTGTTGCCTTTTCCTCTTTGAACACATCAAAAGGTACTAGGGAAAATGATGATTTATTTATCCATTCAGGATACTTGGTTTGTTTTGGAAGATAAATGATATTTTATAGTTAAGGAAATTATCATCAACTGGCTTAAAGTCCTGATGCCTTCTCATATATTCCTTTTTTTTTTTTTTAATTTTGGTGGGTGTGGGGTGGGGAGGGAGGGGAGCAGGCGGGCCACTTCTATTGGTCTTCCATTTGTCCATTTTCATCCATCTTTGTTCTTTGGCCCGTGTGGGCCTCCCATCGCGGTGGCCTCTGTTGTCGCAGAGCACCGGCTCTGGGCGCTTGCGCTCCAGAGCTCCGGCTCGGTAATTGGGCACATTGGTCCAGCCGCTCCGCGGCACGTGGGATCTTCCCAGGCCAGGGATCGAACTGGCGCCCCTTGCACTGCAAGGCGGTGTCCTTACCCACCAGACCACCAGGGAAACCCCTCATATATTCCTTGGTATCAGAATTTTTGCGATTGAAAATGGAGACAAGAGTGTGCTTTTTAAGTGTTTGAGAACATGAAAAATTTGAAGTGTTTAAGAATGGCTCTTTGAATGTCACTGACTCACCCAACATTTCACTGACTTTGCACTCTAGAGTTTGTGCTAAGGGTTATGGAAAGTCAAAGAATTACTGATGGTCTCTGTTCTTAGGGACTTTCACTTTAGTGATAAAAACAGATAAGAATAGCCAAATTAAAAAAAAAAAAGGAAAAGCAAAATTATCTTATAATTGGAAGAGATCCTCAGGAAAAGTGATCACATAGGAAGGATATCTGTATTTGTTGCACAAGGGTGTTATCTCTACCTGTGTATGTGGTGGGTGCAGCAGGAAGTCTTTCTGCAGGAGCTGAGACTTGAAGAATAATGGAGAAAGGTTTAGGAGCTTGTGCAAAGCCTACAAATGTTTTCTTGGGAAAAAACTTTGAAGGATAACTTTGGAGAAAGGTTTTGGACTTTGAGAGCTCAGTATTCTGCATTTAACTGTCTAGTACAATGCTTGGCACATAAATGGTAATGAAATTTGTTGTAGGGATGTCTTGCAAAGAGAGAAAAATGTTCTCTGTTGCCTTTTCCTCTTTGAACACATCAAAAGGTACTAGGGAAAATGATGATTTATTTATCCATTCAGGATACTTGGTTTGTTTTGGAAGATAAATGATATTTTATAGTTAAGGAAATTATCATCAACTGGCTTAAAGTCCTGATGCCTTCTCATATATTCCTTTTTTTTTTTTTTTAATTTTGGTGGGTGTGGGGTGGGGAGGGAGGGGAGCAGGCGGGCCACTTCTATTGGTCTTCCATTTGTCCATTTTCATCCATCTTTGTTCTTTGGCCCGTGTGGGCCTCCCATCGCGGTGGCCTCTGTTGTCGCAGAGCACCGGCTCTGGGCGCTTGCGCTCCAGAGCTCCGGCTCGGTAATTGGACACATTGGTCCAGCCGCTCCGCGGCACGTGGGATCTTCCCAGGCCAGGGATCGAACTGGCGCCCCTTGCACTGCAAGGCGGTGTCCTTACCCACTAGACCACCAGGGAAACCCCTCATATATTCCTTGGTATCAGAATTTTTGCGATTGAAAATGGAGACAAGAGTGTGCTTTTTAAGTGTTTGAGAACATGAAAAATTTGAAGTGTTTAAGAATGGCTCTTTGAATGTCACTGACTCACCCAGCATTTCACTGACTTTGCACTCTAGAGTTTGTGCTAAGGGTTATGGAAAGTCAAAGAATTACTGATGGTCTCTGTTCTTAGGGACTTTCACTTTAGTGATAAAAACAGATAAGAATAGCCAAATTAAAAAAAAAAAAGGAAAAGCAAAATTATCTTATAATTGGAAGAGATCCTCAGGAAAAGTGATCACATAGGAAGGATATCTGTATTTGTTGCACAAGGGTGTTATCTCTACCTGTGTATGTGGTGGGTGCAGCAGGAAGTCTTTCTGCAGGAGCTGAGACTTGAAGAATAATGGAGAAAGGTTTAGGAGCTTGTGCAAAGCCTACAAGTGTTTCTCCCTCTCTCTCTTTTTTTTTTTTTCAGAGCAAGAGAAAAGTTTTAATATACCTTTCATAGTAAATGATACAACAGTACACTTAGGAATCTTTGGAATCTTGCCAATTTAGATGACGATTAATAAAAAAATGATCAAATGGCATGGATAGTATACTCTGTCCTAGGTGCAGAATGCATATTTTCTCTTTCTTTTTAGCATGTCACCATGGGTTTCCCTGGTGGCTCAGTGGTAATGAATATGTCTGCCAGTGCAGGAGACACGGATTCTATACCTGTATCAGGAAGATCCTCTGGATAAGCAAATGGTAATTCACTCTAGTATTCTTGCCTAGAAAATTCTGTGGACAGAGGAGCTTGGTGGTTTATAGTCCATGGAGTTGCAAAAAGAGTTGGACATAAATTAGTGACTAAAGAACAACAATACATATTTACAAAATTCTTTTTTCTTGTGATGAGAACTTTTAGGACCTAGTTCCTTAGCAACTTGTAGATATACAATCCAGTATTAACTAGAGTCATCATCCTACATGCTCCTTATGGCTGGAGTTTAAGGCTAAGATAAGGCTGCAGAAATAAGCAGAGGCCAAGAAAGTTATAAAAGGGCCTATGTGGAAAGGTGAGGATTTTAGTAATTGTAATTTTCATGCCACAAAGATCATTGATCAGTCCCCTTTAAGTAGCTTTCACAGATGTCCCATCCAGTGACTTCCACTTCTAGCTCATTCATCCATCCTAACAGTGAGGAAGGGTAGGAAGTATAGACCCTTACTTGGGGGAATAAAACCAGGGTCTGTTACTAAGTAAGAAAGGGAGAATAGGTAGATAGCAGGCAGCCAATATGTCTGCCACCAAGAGGACTGAGAATGGAAGTAGGGAGACCAATTTAATACAACCTCTGTGTAGTCTCTTATAGAGATTGAGATTTGACTGACATTCTAAAATATGAGAATGTAACTGTTTCACTCCAAGTAAATTCTCTAGATTGGAAAATCTAGAGAATTTAAACTGTTATTTTGATACTGTTTAAATTCTTAGAGCACAAATTATGTTTTAATTATTTTAACCTTTGAGTTAAAAAATTGCTTTTTTCCAATTAAACATGTAGTAAAATTAAGTTGTTGTTTAGCTGCTAAGTCATATTGGACTCTTTTTTTTTTTTTTTTTAATATCGGACTGTTTTAAGACCCCGTGGACTGTAGCCCGCTCATGGGATTCTCCAGGCAAGAATATTGGAGTGGGTTGCCATTTCCTTCTCCAGGGGAGCTTCCTGGACCTGGTATTGAACCCTCATCTCTTGTATTTACAATAGTTTTTCTGGAAGATGAAATAACACATAATTTTCTTCTTTTTTATACATACGTTTTTGGATGTTGGCACCTATTACGTTTTAAAAGAATTGTGATGACATGTGTACATATAAAATCAAATATATCATTTTAATCATTTAAAGCATACAGCTAAGTGATGTTGAATACTTTATTTGTTGCACCATCACCACCATTTATCCACAAAATTCTTTTCATCTTGTAAAACTGAAACCCTGTATCAAATACTAATTCCCTATTTTTCCCCTTTCCTATCCCTGGCAAACACTGACCTACTTTCTTGCGTTGGTAGGTGGATTCTTTACCACTGAGCCACCTGGGAAACCCCTACTTTCTATTTGTATGAATTGACTGCCCTAGGTACCCCTTATAAAAAGGATCATGCAGTATTTGTCCTTTTGGGACTTCCTTATTTCATGTAGCATAATATTCTCAAGGTTATTCCATGTTGTAGTAATATACAGGCATTTTAGTCTTTTTCAAGGCTGAATACTACTCCATGGGGTGTGGGTGGGCAGTGACTTCCACTTCTAGCTCACTTTGTGAGGAAGGGTAGGAAGTATAGACCCTTACTTGGGGGAATAAAACCAGGGTCTGTTACTAAGTAAGAAAGGGAGAATAGGTAGATAGCAGGCAGCCAATATGTCTGCCACCAAGAGGACTGAGAATGGAAGTAGGGAGACCAATTTAATACAACCTCTGTGTAGTCTCTTATAGAGATTGAGATTTGACTGACATTCTAAAATATGAGAATGTAACTGTTTCACTCCAAGTAAATTCTCTAGATTGGAAAATCTAGAGAATTTAAACTGTTATTTTGATACTGTTTAAATTCTTAGAGCACAAATTATGTTTTAATTATTTTAACCTTTGAGTTAAAAAATTCCTTTTTTCCAATTAAACATGTAGTAAAATTAAGTTGTTGTTTAGCTGCTAAGTCATATTGGACTCTTTTTTTTTTTTTTTTTTTTTTAATATCGGACTGTTTTAAGACCCCGTGGACTGTAGCCCGCTCATGGGATTCTCCAGGCAAGAATATTGGAGTGGGTTGCCATTTCCTTCTCCAGGGGAGCTTCCTGGACCTGGTATTGAACCCTCATCTCTTGTATTTACAATAGTTTTTCTGGAAGATGAAATAACACATAATTTTCTTCTTTTTTATACATACGTTTTTGGATGTTGGCACCTATTACGTTTTAAAAGAATTGTGATGACATGTGTACATATAAAATCAAATATATCATTTTAATCATTTAAAGCATACAGCTAAGTGATGTTGAATACTTTATTTGTTGCACCATCACCACCATTTATCCACAAAATTCTTTTCATCTTGTAAAACTGAAACCCTGTATCAAATACTAATTCCCTATTTTTCCCCTTTCCTATCCCTGGCAAACACTGACCTACTTTCTTGCGTTGGTAGGTGGATTCTTTACCACTGAGCCACCTGGGAAACCCCTACTTTCTATTTGTATGAATTGACTGCCCTAGGTACCCCTTATAAAAAGGATCATGCAGTATTTGTCCTTTTGGGACTTCCTTATTTCATGTAGCATAATATTCTCAAGGTTATTCCATGTTGTAGTAATATACAGGCATTTTAGTCTTTTTCAAGGCTGAATACTACTCCATGGGGTGTGGGTGGGTATGTGTCGAGAGAGCGGGCATGTTTATCCATTCATACATTGGTGGAGACTTGGGTGGCTTCTATCTTTTGACTGTTACAAAGAATTCTGCTTCAAATATTTCTGCAAGGGTGTGTGAATATTTCTTTGAGAATCCCTGCTTTTAAATCTTTCGGCTATATCCCCAAAAGTGAAATTGCTGAATAATATAGTAATGTTATTTTTAATTTTTTGAAGAATTGCCATACTGTTTTCTGTAGCAACTGTACCATTTTACAATCTTACCAACAGAACACAGGGGCTCCAATTTCTTCACATCCTTGCCAGCACTTATTTTAGTCCTTCAAAAAAAAAATTTTTTTAAATAGTATTAGTAGTTATCCTAATGGCTATGTGGTAGTATCCATTGTGTTGAATTTTTTTTTTTGAAGGTTTAAAAATATTTAAGAGTGAGTTTAGTGTAATCACATGGCAGTAAGTTTTAATAAATGGAAACAGAATCACTGAATTTTAATTTGGCTGCTCTAATAACACTGTTCTTTGAATGTTATTTGGATATATGTTCTTTAGTCTTTTGAAGGCCATACATTTTTTTTTCTATTGGTTTCCTGTTGTAAGCATTTTTCATCTTTTGAACATGTTTTGTAGAACAGTCATTTTGAATTTTTTTTTTAAACTTTTAGCTTCTACAGAGTTTTATTGTTTACAGATATGTATGAGTCATTTGAATTTGAATTTTCCAAGGAAGTATTGCAAATGCAGTGTGGTTGAATACTTAAGAACATTTTATAATTGTTCAAGTGTTTACATTATAGCTAAGTGCTTGGTTTGTTTAGTTTTAATTCCATAAAAAACTGATTGATAGAGCAACTAAAAATGTAGTCTAGAAGTAGACAGCCTGGGTTTGAATTGCAGGTCTACCACTTCAGGCAGTGTGCGTTGAGGCAAGTTTCTTAAGCTCCCTGTGTCTCAGTTTCTTCAGCTGTTAAGTGAGGATAATAACAGAACCTATCTTAAAATTGTGAAAACCAAATGAGTCAGTACTTGCAGAGCTTTAGGACTGTGCTCGGCACATTCATACATCCTGTGTAAGCCTTTGCTGCATTACTGTTTTATTAGGTGAGATCTTATCTCCTTGGCTTTTGAAAAAAATATGGAGTATAGAAGTTACTGTGCCTTTGGTCTTTAAAATGTCACAAGCACTCCCTTAGAGGAGGGTGTAGTCTGTAAGGTTGTTCTGGGAATTAAGAGAAGTCACATCTGAGGCAGATAGTGCTGGGCAAATTGCTAAATGAGTAATAGGATACAACCATCTCTTGGTAACTGTGATCTGCTGGCAGCCATTTAGCCTTGTCAACTACTCTAGGATCTTTTGGTCAGCTCAGCTTTTTTGCTCTGCTTCTTTGACTTTCCTTAAGCACACACCTCCCCAGATTTCAAGGCTTTGGCATTCTGTATTTCCTCTGTTGTTGTTGAGTCGCTAAGTCATGTCTGACTCTTTTGCGACCCCATGGACTGTAGCCTGCCAGGCTTTTCTGTCCCTGGGGTTTCCTAGGCAAGAATACTGGAGTCGGTTGCCATTTCTTTCTCCAGATATTCCCTCTTACTTCTTAGTTAGCAGCTTTTGTTAAGTTGTTAATTTATGTCAAATGCACTGATTTAAATTTGTTGCAGAATGTAACATTCTGTGATTATTAATACCATATTTCATTTGATGGTCAGTGTAAGTCTAAGAGAGAAAGTCAGTACAAGTTAGAGAGGTGAAGTCCTCACTGAATAACTCTCATTATACAAGAGACTAAGTGACCTGCCTGATGTCACAAAGCAGTTAAGTGGTTTAGCTGGAACTTGAATTCAAGCCACCTGATTTCAAGGCAGTGTTTCTTTCTTGATTTATTACCATGTTTTTGGATAATACTTTTTCTTTTCTAATTATTTGATAATATTCTTAAGGATCTCACCCTCTTTTAAATTTAATAACTAGTAAAAAATTTTTTTCTTTTACTGCTTTTCTTTTTTTTTTTTTTATTTTTATTTTTTCTTTTGACTGCTTTTCTTATATGGCAGCTGCATTTTGTGGTCTTTAAGCCCAGTATCAGTAAAGAGTGAAATGAAATCTGAGATCTAAATATTTTACCTGATTAAGTTTTTAGTTTTTTGCATGAATATTTTCTGAAATGTCATATTTCATGCTTATATTTATTTTATACTATCAGAACAGGGTACATTTAAGAACCTTTGCTGCATTACTGTTTTATTAGGTGAGATCTTATCTCCTTGGCTTTTGAAAAAAATATGGAGTATAGAAGTTACTGTGCCTTTGGTCTTTAAAATGTCACAAGCACTCCCTTAGAGGAGGGTGTAGTCTGTAAGGTTGTTCTGGGAATTAAGAGAAGTCACATCTGAGGCAGATAGTGCTGGGCAAATTGCTAAATGAGTAATAGGATACAACCATCTCTTGGTAACTGTGATCTGCTGGCAGCCATTTAGCCTTGTCAACTACTCTAGGATCTTTTGGTCAGCTCAGCTTTTTTGCTCTGCTTCTTTGACTTTCCTTAAGCACACACCTCCCCAGATTTCAAGGCTTTGGCATTCTGTATTTCCTCTGTTGTTGTTGAGTCGCTAAGTCATGTCTGACTCTTTTGCGACCCCATGGACTGTAGCCTGCCAGGCTTTTCTGTCCCTGGGGTTTCCTAGGCAAGAATACTGGAGTCGGTTGCCATTTCTTTCTCCAGATATTCCCTCTTACTTCTTAGTTAGCAGCTTTTGTTAAGTTGTTAATTTATGTCAAATGCACTGATTTAAATTTGTTGCAGAATGTAACATTCTGTGATTATTAATACCATATTTCATTTGATGGTCAGTGTAAGTCTAAGAGAGAAAGTCAGTACAAGTTAGAGAGGTGAAGTCCTCACTGAATAACTCTCATTATACAGGAGACTAAGTGACCTGCCTGATGTCACAAAGCAGTTAAGTGGTTTAGCTGGAACTTGAATTCAAGCCACCTGATTTCAAGGCAGTGTTTCTTTCTTGATTTATTACCATGTTTTTGGATAATACTTTTTCTTTTCTAATTATTTGATAATATTCTTAAGGATCTCACCCTCTTTTAAATTTAATAACTAGTAAAATTTATCTGACTGCTTTTCTTTTTTTTTTTATTTTTTTATTTTTATTTTTTCTTTTGACTGCTTTTCTTATATGGCAGCTGCATTTTGTGGTCTTTAAGCCCAGTATCAGTAAAGAGTGAAATGAAATCTGAGATCTAAATATTTTACCTGATTAAGTTTTTAGTTTTTTGCATGAATATTTTCTGAAATGTCATATTTCATGCTTATATTTATTTTATACTATCAGAACAGGGTAGATTTCCCCCATACTGCCTAGCATATGTCGTATGTGGCTCATTTCAGTATTGCTGTCAGACTTAAGTTAAATCTTGGCACTAGAATATCTTTACAGCTCTACTTTTCCCTTCCCCCTCTGCAGGTCTGTTTTTAATTGTTTTTCTCTATGTTCCCAGCAGTCTCTGGTTCTGAGAAAGAATGTACCTTGAGCTGTAGAGCCTATCACAGTTCATTATGTGAAATATATTTTTCTATTTAATTTCTTATATATTCCTTAAAGATACATATTGGCTATCTCATGTGATTTAAAAATTTTGTTATTAGGCTTTTTGATAGTGTTAATCACCTATATTGGTGAGAACTGTAATTAGTTAACTCACTTTTTAGAATTATAGTCAATCATCTTTTTTCCTAACATAATTAGCTGTGTAATATGATATTAATGTATTATTGATTTGTTTATTGTCAAATCCCAAATCTGGTTTCCTTGGCCACTATGTAGACTTGTGATAGGCATCTGGCATTTTATGTTTTGGGTAGTGTAACTTTAAATCTGCATAAACTTCTCTGCCTTTTGCCTCTGCTGTGTTCATGGATTCCAGCAGGGCTTTGTGTATGGACCTCAAGCGTTGGAGGTAGCAGACTTTTCAGCAGAAGGTAAAGCAGAGTGTTGCCTTCTGGTGTTAGTGTGTGTGTGTGCTGGGGTGGGCATGTGACAGGTGAGAGTTTTGCACAAATGTCATCACAACCTAATTTATAATGGTGCATTTCACAAAATGTAAAACCAGTCTAATACTTGGATAATTTTATTCAGTATTACTAAAATCCATAAAAAGTAGAAAACTTTAAATAGGACTACAGGCTAAATTTCAGTCTCTCTACTGTTAACCAAACAGTAAAAGGAAAATGTAATGCATGCTATCTAACTTTCTCAGACCTAGTTTCACTATGATTTCTTCCTGGGAAGTTATCCAAGTCATTATTCATATGCTTTATTCTTCCTTGCTGCTCCATTTACTGAGAGATTGCTTCACAGTGAATAGGCAGCCTAGTCATGACTCATGACTGGAGGACAGACGTTTTTGCTCTAGGTCCCATGTGCCAAAAATCTTTGTTTCCAATATGCTAATTACTTCTCTCTTCAGAACTTGTTAATATGCTCTTCTTTCAAGTTAGTTCTTGTTTCAGTAGAGAAACAAACACATCCCACACATTTGTAAAATATGTTTTATGTTTTTATAGAGACCTTCTTAATGAGTTATTTCTAAGAAAATAATATGACATAACTTTCCTGGGTAATGCTTCTTTGATTTAAAAAAAAATAAAATATTTTGCCATTTAGGTGCCAGATATTACTGTCTTTGATTTTATGAAACCATTTATGAACTTTATTCAGATGATACTTGAGTACAGGTTTTTTTTTTTTTTTTTTTTTAAGACCTATAGCAGCTAACGATGCTGTATTCTTAGACTTAATAATGTGGCTAATTTTTAGATAGATTCCGAACGGAAATTAGAGGAATAATTTTCTTATGTCTTTTGGAAATTCTGTTTGTATTATACTGTATATTAAGGATGTATACCTTATATGAAGTAGGTCTGGTTTCCTTGGCCACTGTGTAGACTTGTGATAGGCATCTGGCATTTTATGTTTTGGGTAGTGTAACTTTAAATCTGCATAAACTTCTCTGCCTTTTGCCTCTGCTGTGTTCATGGATTCCAGCAGGGCTTTGTGTATGGACCTCAAGCGTTGGAGGTAGCAGACTTTTCAGCAGAAGGTAAAGCAGAGTGTTGCCTTCTGGTGTTAGTGTGTGTGTGTGCTGGGGTGGGCATGTGACAGGTGAGAGTTTTGCACAAATGTCATCACAACCTAATTTATAATGGTGCATTTCACAAAATGTAAAACCAGTCTAATACTTGGATAATTTTATTCAGTATTACTAAAATCCATAAAAAGTAGAAAACTTTAAATAGGACTACAGGCTAAATTTCAGTCTCTCTACTGTTAACCAAACAGTAAAAGGAAAATGTAATGCATGCTATCTAACTTTCTCAGACCTAGTTTCACTATGATTTCTTCCTGGGAAGTTATCCAAGTCATTATTCATATGCTTTATTCTTCCTTGCTGCTCCATTTACTGAGAGATTGCTTCACAGTGAATAGGCAGCCTAGTCATGACTCATGACTGGAGGACAGACGTTTTTGCTCTAGGTCCCATGTGCCAAAAATCTTTGTTTCCAATATGCTAATTACTTCTCTCTTCAGAACTTGTTAATATGCTCTTCTTTCAAGTTAGTTCTTGTTTCAGTAGAGAAACAAACACATCCCACACATTTGTAAAATATGTTTTATGTTTTTATAGAGACCTTCTTAATGAGTTATTTCTAAGAAAATAATATGACATAACTTTCCTGGGTAATGCTTCTTTGATTTAAAAAAAAATAAAATATTTTGCCATTTAGGTGCCAGATATTACTGTCTTTGATTTTATGAAACCATTTATGAACTTTATTCAGATGATACTTGAGTACAGGTTTTTTTTTTTTTTTTTTTTTTAAGACCTATAGCAGCTAACGATGCTGTATTCTTAGACTTAATAATGTGGCTAATTTTTAGATAGATTCCGAACGGAAATTAGAGGAATAATTTTCTTATGTCTTTTGGAAATTCTGTTTGTATTATACTGTATATTAAGGATGTATACCTTATATGAAGTAGGTGAAGTAATTATTAAATTTCTACTCTGTGCTCTACACAGGATCACTTCATTTTACAGTCAACCCAGATTCACTGTTTCTTTCATTTTCTTCCTTTTCAGAGACACAGCTTTTCTTAATTAGAGGAGTTTTAGGCTGTTTATTGAAGTTTGCTGCAATTTTACCTCTTAAGGTAAAATTTTACCTTTCTCTTTTCCTTTGTTCTCTTCATTGGTCATTTGGAGGATGTTTTCTATTTACCAGTAATAGATTGGAAGTAATTTCTTGAAGGTCCTTTCATACTTCATCTTTAGGCTAATCTGCTGTTTTCACTGTTGTTGAATTATACAGTCTTATATTTCTTTAGCTGATCTGTCTGTGGTGGCTTTTGTTACCAGCTGAGTATCTCAATAGATTTTCCTAGTCACTAGCAAAAAAGATATAAAGTACTATTCATATCAAGACATACAAAGACTCTCTTCTCTAGGTCCTCATCCTTACAACTTTTGTGAGAAGGATGTAATGAAGTGGTTAAAAAGTAGTTTCTCAAAAATAATTTATTTTTTAGAGTAGTTTTAGGTTTATAGAAGAATTGAGTGGAAAGTACAGAAAGTTCCCGTATGCCCCCTTATTGCCTCAGCTTTATCCTCCCCACCCTCCACCTTCCCATGACTGACTGACTAACATCTTGCTTTAGTGGTAAGGTTGCTGCAATCGATGATCCAGTACTGTTACATTATTATTAAGTAAAATCCATAGTTTACCTTAAGGTTCACTCTTTGCATTGTATATTCTATGAATTTGACAAGTATATGACATATGTCCACCATTACAATATTGTACAAAATAATTTTACTGCTCTAAATACTGCTCTCCTGTGTTACAGGAGAATGGGACATAGGAGGATGATCATGTCATAAGTCGTCACTGAGTTCCTGGGTTGGGTAGGTAAGTGAGGGTCCTTGACTGAGCAGGAAAGAATTCAAGAGTGAGCCATAGTAAAGTAAAAAACATGTTAGTTGTGTCCGATTCTTTGAGGCCCTATGGCCTCTAGCCTGCCAGGTTCCTCTATCCATAGGGATTCTCCAGGCAAGAATACTGGAGTGAATTGCTATGCCCTCCTCCAGGGAATCTTCCCAACCCAGGGATTGAAACCATGTCTCCAGTGTTGCAGGCAGATTCTTTACCATCTGAGCCACCAAAGGATGCCAAAGCTTATTTAGAGAGATACACAATCCATTGACAGAATGAGGATGTCTCAGAAGGCAAAAGTGGCCCCTGGCTGTGGGGTAGTTTATTTCATGGGATAATAAATGGGAAGAAAATTCTGTCTGTCTTGGAGAAGCGGTGGGGATGACTAGGAATCAGCCATTGCCTAGTTTTTGACATTTTACGATTAGCTTCAGAACTGTCATGGTGCCTGTGGGTGTATAACAGTGAGCATATAGTCAGGCTCAAGGTCTGCTGGAACTAGACCCTTCCTCCATCTTGGGCCTAATTGGTTCTAAGAAGTAATTGTCATATCCTCTATGGCTGTGTAATTCTTTCAGTGATTGTGCCCTACTCCCTTCCCACCTGTCTCACCTGTGCTGCCCAAATCATTGAAGTGGTTAAAAGTAGTTTCTCAAAAATAATTTATTTTTTAGAGTAGTTTTAGGTTTATAGAAGAATTGAGTGGAAAGTACAGAAAGTTCCCGTATGCCCCCTTATTGCCTCAGCTTTATCCTCCCCACCCTCCACCTTCCCATGACTGACTGACTAACATCTTGCTTTAGTGGTAAGGTTGCTGCAATCGATGATCCAGTACTGTTACATTATTATTAAGTAAAATCCATAGTTTACCTTAAGGTTCACTCTTTGCATTGTATATTCTATGAATTTGACAAGTATATGACATATGTCCACCATTACAATATTGTACAAAATAATTTTACTGCTCTAAATACTGCTCTCCTGTGTTACAGGAGAATGGGACATAGGAGGATGATCGTGTCATAAGTCGTCACTGAGTTCCTGGGTTGGGTAGGTAAGTGAGGGTCCTTGACTGAGCAGGAAAGAATTCAAGAGTGAGCCATAGTAAAGTAAAAAACATGTTAGTTGTGTCCGATTCTTTGAGGCCCTATGGCCTCTAGCCTGCCAGGTTCCTCTATCCATAGGGATTCTCCAGGCAAGAATACTGGAGTGAATTGCTATGCCCTCCTCCAGGGAATCTTCCCAACCCAGGGATTGAAACCATGTCTCCAGTGTTGCAGGCAGATTCTTTACCATCTGAGCCACCAAAGGATGCCAAAGCTTATTTAGAGAGATACACAATCCATTGACAGAATGAGGATGTCTCAGAAGGCAAAAGTGGCCCCTGGCTGTGGGGTAGTTTATTTCATGGGATAATAAATGGGAAGAAAATTCTGTCTGTCTTGGAGAAGCGGTGGGGATGACTAGGAATCAGCCATTGCCTAGTTTTTGACATTTTACGATTAGCTTCAGAACTGTCATGGTGCCTGTGGGTGTATAACAGTGAGCATATAGTCAGGCTCAAGGTCTGCTGGAACTAGACCCTTCCTCCATCTTGGGCCTAATTGGTTCTAAGAAGTAATTGTCATATCCTCTATGGCTGTGTAATTCTTTCAGTGATTGTGCCCTACTCCCTTCCCACCTGTCTCACCTGTGCTGCATCCATTTATTCCTGCCTTCTTTCCTTTGAGCCCCTGGCAAGCACAGATCTTTTTGTGTATATAATTTTCTCTTTTCAGAACATCATAGTGGTCATCATGTAGTATGTAGCCTCTTCATTTTGACTTCTTTAACTTGGTAATAAGCATTTAAGCTTCCTTTGTGTCTTTTCATGGTTTGCTAGCTCATTTCTTTTTAGTGCTGAATAACACTGCATTATCTGGATATACCACAGTTAATCTATACATGCGTCTACTGAAACATATCTTGGTTGCTTCCAAGTTTTGGCAGTTATGAATTAAGTTGCTATGAATGTTCATGTGTAGATTTTTGTGGGACATAAGTTTTCAGTTCATTTTGATGAATGCAATTGCTGGATCATATGATAAGACTGCTTATTTTTGTAAGAAAATTTCAGACTATCTCCCAGTGTGATTATACCATTTCGGCTTGACTTTGTCAATGTCTGCCAAATAACTGGCTGGGATTTTGATCAGGATTATATTGAACCAATAGATCACATTGAGAAGAACTGGTATCTTGACAGCATTAGGCCTTCTTAGCCATATACGTGGAATATCTCTCACATCTTTTGATTTCTTTATTCAGTTTTGTGTTTTTCCTCGTATAGATCTTGTACATGTTTTGTTAGAGTTATAATGAATTACTTCATTTTTGGGGTGCCATTGTAATTGTTAAATTGCATTCCAGTTCCAACTTTTCATTGCTGGTGTATAAGAAAGCAATTGATTTTTGTGTTATTAACCTGTATCCTATTTGTTTCAGGGGTGTTCTTGTTGTTCTTAGGGGTTTTCTCCAAAGACAGTTATACAACTACAATTTTATTTCTTCCTTAATCTGTACTTTTAAATTTCCTTTCCACATTTTATTGCATTGGCTAGGACTTTCAGTATGATTTTGAATAGGAGTAGTGAAAGCAGATATTCTTGCCTTGTTCCTGATCTCATTGGGGAAACTGTCAGTTATTTTTCATGCCTTCCATCTTGGGCCTAATTGGTTCAAAATATCCTCTATGGCTGTGTAATTCTTTCAGTGATTGTGCCCTACTCCCTTCCCACCTGTCTCACCTGTGCTGCATCCATTTATTCCTGCCTTCTTTCCTTTGAGCCCCTGGCAAGCACAGATCTTTTTGTGTATATAATTTTCTCTTTTCAGAACATCATAGTGGTCATCATGTAGTATGTAGCCTCTTCATTTTGACTTCTTTAACTTGGTAATAAGCATTTAAGCTTCCTTTGTGTCTTTTCATGGTTTGCTAGCTCATTTCTTTTTAGTGCTGAATAACACTGCATTATCTGGATATACCACAGTTAATCTATACATGCGTCTACTGAAACATATCTTGGTTGCTTCCAAGTTTTGGCAGTTATGAATTAAGTTGCTATGAATGTTCATGTGTAGATTTTTGTGGGACATAAGCTTTCAGTTCATTTTGATGAATGCAATTGCTGGATCATATGATAAGACTGCTTATTTTTGTAAGAAAATTTCAGACTATCTCCCAGTGTGATTATACCATTTCGGCTTGACTTTGTCAATGTCTGCCAAATAACTGGCTGGGATTTTGATCAGGATTATATTGAACCAATAGATCACATTGAGAAGAACTGGTATCTTGACAGCATTAGGCCTTCTTAGCCATATACGTGGAATATCTCTCACATCTTTTTTGATTTCTTTATTCAGTTTTGTGTTTTTCCTCGTATAGATCTTGTACATGTTTTGTTAGAGTTATAATGAATTACTTCATTTTTGGGGTGCCATTGTAATTGTTAAATTGCATTCCAGTTCCAACTTTTCATTGCTGGTGTATAAGAAAGCAATTGATTTTTGTGTTATTAACCTGTATCCTATTTGTTTCAGGGGTGTTCTTGTTGTTCTTAGGGGTTTTCTCCAAAGACAGTTATACAACTACAATTTTATTTCTTCCTTAATCTGTACTTTTAAATTTCCTTTCCACATTTTATTGCATTGGCTAGGACTTTCAGTATGATTTTGAATAGGAGTAGTGAAAGCAGATATTCTTGCCTTGTTCCTGATCTCATTGGGGAAACTGTCAGTTATTTTTCATGACCTATGATAATCTCAATAGATTATCCTAATCAGTAGTATAGATGATGTAAAGTTCTGCTTATGTGAGTTCATGAGGTTCCTTTTCCTCTCTTGCAGTCTGTTTCCCTCATTTAAATGAAAGAAGTATTAAATTGATGGTTATAAAAATACTTAAGATTAGGGGATTCAGGCAGTTTTTCCTATAATACCTTATTTTTAGTAACAGTTCACATTACTTAGTTCCTTTACTCTCTTGTGAACTTCTGTAGGGCATGGACTATCTCTCAATATATTATTGAAACCCTTGTAGTGTCCACTTTGCACTATAGTAGGTGTAACTATTTGTTGAATGTAAAACTTAATTCTAGACTCTTACTGTGAACCTCTATCTTATTAGAACAGGTAGAAAACCAGTAACATTAGTCCTCTATTCAGTCAGTCTGATACTTGATTGCTAATTACAAGGTATTGTGATGGCTACAAAGATCACTGCATGTGGTAATGATACCTCCTCTCAGGATACTTATCCATTTAGGAAATGTTAATTGGAAATCTTATGCTCCATTTTTGCTGATATGCATTTGTCAGAATCACTTACTCCTGTATTTCTTCTAAGCATTCCAACTAAAATGTCGATTTATAGGCTTCTTGGGTAGAAGAAGTGATTAGTGGATAGTGTGCTAGATATTTTATGTATCAGTTCGGTTCAGTCTCTCAGTCATGTCCAACTCTTTGTGACTCCATGGACTGCAGCACACCAGGCTTTCCTGTCCTTCACCATCTCCTGAGGCTAGCTGCAGCTCCTGTCCAGTGATGCCATCCAACCATCTCATCCTCTGTCATCGTCTTCTCCTTCTGCCTTGAGTCTTTCCCAGCATCAGGGTCTTTTCAGGTAAGTCGGCTCTTTGCATCAGGTGGTGTAAGTATCTGAGCTTTAGCTTCAGCATCTATCCTTCTAAAGAGTATTCAGGGTTGATTTCCCTTAAGATTGACTCCTTACTGTCTAAGAGACTCTCAAGTCTTTTCCAGAACCACAGTTCAAAAGCATTAATTCTTTGGTGCTCTACTGTCTTTATTTTCCAGTTCTCATAACCATACATGACTACTGGAAAAATCATAGCCTTGACTGTATGAATCTGTCAGCAGAATGATGTTTTTGCTTTTTAACACCATGTCTAGGTTTGTTATAGCTTTCCTTTCAAGAAGCAGTCGTCTTTCTGATTTCATGGCTATAGTCACCATCCACAGTGATTTTAGAGCCCAGCAAGAGGAAATCTGTCACTGCTTCTCTTCCATCTTTTCCTCTTCTATTTGCCATGTAGTGATGGGACTGGATGTCATGATCTTAGTTTTTTTAATACTGAGCTTTAAGCCAGCTTTTTCTCTCTCCTTCACTCTCAGCATGAGGCTCTTTAGTTCCTCTTTGTTTTCTGCCATTAGAATGATGTCATCTGCATATCTGAGGTTGTTGATATTTCTTCTGGCAATCTTGATTCCAGCTTGTAACTCATCCAGCTCGGTATTTCGCATGATGTACTCTGTGGAAAAATTACTTTTCAAAGTGGTATATGATGAATGTCACATATATAGTACAGAGATGTGCTTGGCGAATGGAGAGAAGAGAGCTTTTTTTTTTTTTTTTAAGATTTATTTATTTATTTATTTTGGGCGGGGGTCGGGTTGGGGAGGGAGGGGAGTGGGCGGGCCACTTCTATTGGTCTTTCATTTCTCTATTTTCATCCGTCTTTGTCCTTTGGCTCCCGTGGGCCTCCCATCGCGATGGTGTCTGTCGTTGCAGAGTGCCGGCTCTGGGCGCACGTGCTCCAGAGCTCCGGCTCGGTGATTGGACACATCCGTCCAGCCGCTCCGCGGCATGTGGGATCTTCCCAGGCCAGGGATCGAACCAGCGCCCCTTGCACTGTAAGGCGGTGTCCTTACCCACTGGACCACCAGGGGAAGCCCAGAAGAGAGCTTTGATCTGAGGCTAAAGTGTTCATAAAATTTCTGGAAAGCTTGATTTTGTCTGATGAATAGAAGAATAAAGGAAAGAGAGATCAGGAAGGTCAATCAGTGTGGAAAAGACTGAGGGCTAGAAACATGTGTTTTGTGATTTGACAGTATAATATAAAAACATAAAAATTTCTGCTGTTGTAGTAAAATGAAATGGAACAAAACTTTGTCTGTTCTCTTAAACAGAATTCTTCCATTTTTCTCTTAATTTCCACTGGATTTGCTTATTGTTTGTTGAGAATGAGAGACTAGATAAAACAGAAAAACATCATTTTGCAAGGCATTTTCTCTTAATTTCCTGGAGCAGAATGATGTTTTTGCTTTTTAACACCATGTCTAGGTTTGTTATAGCTTTCCTTTCAAGAAGCAGTCGTCTTTCTGATTTCATGGCTATAGTCACCATCCACAGTGATTTTAGAGCCCAGCAAGAGGAAATCTGTCACTGCTTCTCTTCCATCTTTTCCTCTTCTATTTGCCATGTAGTGATGGGACTGGATGTCATGATCTTAGTTTTTTTAATACTGAGCTTTAAGCCAGCTTTTTCTCTCTCCTTCACTCTCAGCATGAGGCTCTTTAGTTCCTCTTTGTTTTCTGCCATTAGAATGATGTCATCTGCATATCTGAGGTTGTTGATATTTCTTCTGGCAATCTTGATTCCAGCTTGTAACTCATCCAGCTCGGTATTTCACATGATGTACTCTGTGGAAAAATTACTTTTCAAAGTGGTATATGATGAATGTCACATATATAGTACAGAGATGTGCTTGGCGAACGGAGAGACGAGAGCTTTTTTTTTTTTTTTTAAGATTTATTTATTTATTTATTTTGGGCGGGGGTAGGGTTGGGGAGGGAGGGGAGCAGGCGGGCCACTTCTATTGGTCTTTCATTTCTCTATTTTCATCCGTCTTTGTCCTTTGGCTCCCGTGGGCCTCCCATCGCGATGGTGTCTGTCGTTGCAGAGTGCCGGCTCTGGGCGCACGTGCTCCAGAGCTCCGGCTCGGTGATTGGACACATCCGTCCAGCCGCTCCGCGGCATGTGGGATCTTCCCAGGCCAGGGATCGAACCAGCGCCCCTTGCACTGTAAGGCGGTGTCCTTACCCACTGGACCACCAGGGGAAGCCCAGAAGAGAGCTTTGATCTGAGGCTAAAGTGTTCATAAAATTTCTGGAAAGCTTGATTTTGTCTGATGAATAGAAGAATAAAGGAAAGAGAGATCAGGAAGGTCAATCAGTGTGGAAAAGACTGAGGGCTAGAAACATGTATTTTGTGATTTGACAGTATAATATAAAAACATAAAAATTTCTACTGTTGTAGTAAAATGAAATGGAACAAAACTTTGTCTGTTCTCTTAAACAGAATTCTTCCATTTTTCTCTTAATTTCCACTGGATTTGCTTATTGTTTGTTGAGAATGAGAGACTAGATAACAGAACCATTGTGTAAATCCCACATCATCATTTTGCAAGGACACTTTTGTCCGTTGACTTGGAGCAATCAGAGCAAACAGGTGTGGAGGGAGCACAAGCCTGGGTGGCAAAATGGAAGGTTGAAGGAATCCAAAATAAAGGAGTTTCCTAAAGTTACGTGTATTTTATTTAGCCTTTTCCCATATCTCAGTGTTTAAGTGCCCCACAAATGGTCTTTCATATACTAAAAGTTCTGGAGTTGCAAAGGTGTCCTTGTTTTCAGTGAAGCTAGTGTTTAGTTGGGAAGACCAGCGTCACTTGTACCACAAGGCAGTGTCCTTACTCACTGGACCACCAGGGAAGCCCCCAGATCCATCTACTTTTTATTTCCTCTGCCACCATCCTAATTTAAAATGTAGCCATCTCTTAAAAATTGCAAAGATCTTTTTTTTTTTTTAAATTTTATTTATTTATTTATTTTGGGTGGGGATTGGATTGAGGAGGGAGGGGAGCGGGCGGGCCACTTCTATTGGTCTTTCATTTCTCTATCTTCATCCGTCTTTGTTCTTTGGCTCCTGTGGGCCTCCCATCGCTGTGGCGTCTGTCGTTGCAGAGCTCTGGGCGCATGCGCCCCAGAGCTCCGGCTCGGTAATTGGACACATCGGTCCAGCTGCTCCGCAGCATGTGGGATCTTCCCAGGCCAGGGATCGAACTGGTGCCCCTTGCACTGCAAGGCGGTGTCCTTACCCACTGGACCACCAGGGGAAGCCCTGCAAAGATCATCTTTTATTTATTTTTCAATTAATTTTTATTGGAGTGTAGTTGCTTTACAATGTTGTGTTGATTTCTGCTATACAGCAAAGTGAATCAGCTATACATACACATATCTATCTCTCAAGGATAAGGATTTCCTACTCATTTAGGTCACCACAGTCCTTAAAAGATCAGGAAGGTCAATCAGTGTGGAAAAGCCTGAGGGCTAGAAACGTGTGTTTTGTGACTGGACAGTATAATATAACAACATAAAAATCTCTGCTGTTGTAGTAAAATGAAATGGAACAAAACTTTGTCTGTTCTCTTAAACAGAATTCTTCCATTTTTCTCTTAATTTCCACTGGATTTGCTTATTGTTTGTTGAGAATGAGAGACTAGATAACAGAACCATTGTGTAAATCCCACATCATCATTTTGCAAGGACACTTTTGTCCGTTGACTTGGAGCAATCAGAGCAAACAGGTGTGGAGGGAGCACAAGCCTGGGTGGCAAAATGGAAGGTTGAAGGAATCCAAAATAAAGGAGTTTCCTAAAGTTACGTGTATTTTATTTAGCCTTTTCCCATATCTCAGTGTTTAAGTGCCCCACAAATGGTCTTTCATATACTAAAAGTTCTGGAGTTGCAAAGGTGTCCTTGTTTTCAGTGAAGCTAGTGTTTAGTTGGGAAGACCAGCGTCACTTGTACCACAAGGCAGTGTCCTTACTCACTGGACCACCAGGGAAGCCCCCAGATCCATCTACTTTTTATTTCCTCTGCCACCATCCTAATTTAAAATGTAGCCATCTCTTAAAAATTGCAAAGATCTTTTTTTTTTTTTAAATTTTATTTATTTATTTATTTTGGGTGGGGGTTGGATTGAGGAGGGAGGGGAGCGGGCGGGCCACTTCTATTGGTCTTTCATTTCTCTATCTTCATCCGTCTTTGTTCTTTGGCTCCTGTGGGCCTCCCATCGCTGTGGCGTCTGTCGTTGCAGAGCTCTGGGCGCATGCGCCCCAGAGCTCCGGCTCGGTAATTGGACACATCGGTCCAGCTGCTCCGCAGCATGTGGGATCTTCCCAGGCCAGGGATCGAACTGGTGCCCCTTGCACTGCAAGGCGGTGTCCTTACCCACTGGACCACCAGGGGAAGCCCTGCAAAGATCATCTTTTATTTATTTTTCAATTAATTTTTATTGGAGTGTAGTTGCTTTACAATGTTGTGTTGATTTCTGCTATACAGCAAAGTGAATCAGCTATACATACACATATCTATCTCTCAAGGATAAGGATTTCCTACTCATTTAGGTCACCACAGTCCTTGGTCCCTCTTCATCTCAAAAACTATTCACAAAGACACAGATTGCTTCTAATCTTTTTCTTCTTGGAATGCAGTCCAGTTTCCTTAATGTGGGTTACCTATTCTGTTTGAACTGACCCTGCCTCATTTTCACTCAGCTTTAACTAGCTTGCCCCATTTTAAATCAGCTTTCCTAAGTTTCAAATACATCTTTCTCTTTTGCTGCTGAGCCTTGACACATGCTCTTCCCTTTGTCCAGAAGAAGAGTAAGAAGAAATGAAGCTATAGTGATCAAAAGCACAGACTCGGTTTTGAATCTGTTCCTTAACTAGCTGTATGATCTAGAGTGACCTAACCTCTACTTTCAGTGTTCTCATTTGTAACATGAAGAGAGTATAGTACTTGCTCCCTAGCATGTTATGAGAATTAAAAGAGTTAATGTAGTTGAGGTTCTAAGAACAATGCCTACTTTGCACTAAGTACTATATGAAAGTAGCCATTTTTATAACTTATTGTAAATGTGTTGTGGTAGATAGCAAACATATATTTTAAAGATGATTTGTTGATAAAAGAAAAATGTGTTTTTTCCTTCAAAAATTATGAGTTGATTGGCTCATTATTGTTGGTATTTATCTCTGTTCTTGGCTGGGCAACAAGAAGTTTTCCTAACCTCTTGTTTTTCAGGTTTTTAGTGACTAGAATTTGATCTTAGGTTGACATTCCTATGAAATGGATCGTTTGACATCATTAGGTTTACCTGAAGTTTTAGACAAACTAATCCAGGTCAACCAATGTGGAAATCAAAAAAAAATCAATTTTTTTAAGCTTTTATTTTACTTTTAACTTTTACAGAGTTTTATTGTTTACAGATATATATGTTCCCAGATTAGTCATATTTATATCCCCCCCATCCCACCCCTCCAGACCGTCACACAGCACCCCTGCAGGATCCTCTTTTCTCACAGAGCAATGACTATAGCTATTAAGAAAATCAATTTTAATAAACAGCTAATAGCTCACTTTTTATTTCATGGTAAATGTTATGTTGGTGAAAATTTCAAGTAAAGTCCTCAAAAGGAGTTCTTTTCAAGTACATTTCAGAGATTGTGGATTATAATGGTTCAAATAATTAGCATTCTAGCAAAGGTACTGCATTAGGAATTGGGTCTTTAAAAGGGAAAACTCTGTTTTTACACCGAACACTCCCCAGAATCCTTCTGACACCAGAAATGTATGTTTTTTCCCATAATGATCGATTCTTGGACACTAGCTGGGTATCCTAGTTTAACTCAATTTCAGCTCTGCTCAGAGTTGATACAGACCCCAAGGGTGAGTGGCATGACTCAGTCCCACCAGACTGCCCCTCACTTCAGATGCCAGTGGCAATTGATGGGTCCCCAAATTGCACACAACGTCTTACTCAGCTATGAACTAGAGGCTCCCATGACCCCCTCCTCAGCTTCAGTCATTTACTTAGAGTAGTTTATGTTCGTGCTAGGTTGCTTAAGTCATGTCAGACTTTGCGACCCTGTAGCCCACCAGGCTCCTCAATTCCATGGGATTCTCCAGGTAAGAATACTGGAGTGGGTTGCCATGCCCTCCACCAAGGGATCTTCCTGACTCAGGGATTGAACAGCGTCTTTTATGTCTCTTGCATTGGGAGGCAGGTTCCTTACCACTAGCACCACCTGTGAAGCCCCATAGAACTCAGGAAAAGTTTACTTATAGGGTTACTGGTTTATTACAAAGGGTATATAATTGAACAAATGGATACAAAGAAGAGCCAGATGAAGAATATATAGGGTTAGATCTATGTCCAGAAGGGTTCCAAGCACAGCAGCTTCTATTCCATTGGAATTTTGGGATGTGCTACCCACCTCCCACACAGAAAGTGGATGTGTTCTTGTTCACCAACCCAGAAAATCTCTGAACTCTGTACTTTAGGGGGTTTTATGATGCCTTCATCATGTAGGCATGATTGATTAAATCATTGACCATTGGTGGATAACTACCTAGGCTCTCATCTGGGGTTGGGGCATCAGTGGCAGGGGGTTATACGTTCTAATGACCTGGTTTGTTCCTCCGGCAACCAGTCCACCCATCCATTGGCTATCTAGGGACTTTCTGTCTTGTTTTGTTGTTGTTGTTGTTGTTAATATTACACATATTTATTCTTAGCAAACACTGGAATTCTAGGGATTTTAAATTTCTATTTATTTATTTATTTATTCTTTTTTTCTTTCTTTGAGGCTGTTCTGGGTCTTCACTGCTGCTCATGGGCTTTCTCTAGTTGTGACAGGCAGGGGCCACAGGCATTTCATTGCAATGATTTCTCTTGTTGCACAGTTCTAGAGCATGCAGGCTTCAGTAGTTGTGCTACACAAGTTCAGTAGTTTGAGCAACTGGGCTCTAGAGCATTGGCTCAGTAGTTGCATGTGGAATTTTCCTGGACCAGGAATTGAACCTGTGTTCCCCGCATTGGCAGACAGATTCTTAACCACTGGACCACCAGGGAAGTCCTAGGGACTGTCCAAAGATCATCTTATCAACATAAACTCAGCTGTGATTGAAGAGGTTTGTTATGAATAACAAAAGAGCTTTTATCATTCTTACCCTTCTGGAGATATTCTAGGAATGAGAAAGAAATAATAAAAGATGCTCCTATGCTCTTATCACTTTGGACATTACAAATATTTTAGGAACTGTGATCCAGGAACCCTGGAGGAAGACCCTAGGATATGTATTTCTTACTATATCACAATAACACTTTCTCTGTTATCATGGCACTTAAAGATCAGCCAGGGAAAACATGCAAAAACTTAAATCTTATCAAAAGAGAATTCCTCAGTGGTTTAGGTTTGGCTGAACTTGCAGTAATATGGTGAAAATGTGTGTATATTTAAATTGTAAGTGTTGATTTTGATATCTTGACTTGTTCGTTTCTCTTTTAAATGTTTATTTTTCATTGATATTTACAATTTGTGTTGACTTTGTTGTCTAAAAAAGAACAACTTGAGAGTTGTGGGTTAAGTTTTATTTGGGGCATAATTAGGACCGCAGCCGGAGACAGCACCCTAGATAGCTTTGAGAGACTGCTCCAAATGGATAACTACCTAGGCTCTCATCTGGGGTTGGGGCATCAGTGGCAGGGGGTTATACGTTCTAATGACCTGGTTTGTTCCTCCGGCAACCAGTCCACCCATCCATTGGCTATCTAGGGACTTTCTGTCTTGTTTTGTTGTTGTTGTTTTTTAATATTACACATATTTATTCTTAGCAAACACTGGAATTCTAGGGATTTTAAATTTCTATTTATTTATTTATTTATTCTTTTTTTCTTTCTTTGAGGCTGTTCTGGGTCTTCACTGCTGCTCATGGGCTTTCTCTAGTTGTGACAGGCAGGGGCCACAGGCATTTCATTGCAATGATTTCTCTTGTTGCACAGTTCTAGAGCATGCAGGCTTCAGTAGTTGTGCTACACAAGTTCAGTAGTTTGAGCAACTGGGCTCTAGAGCATTGGCTCAGTAGTTGCATGTGGAATTTTCCTGGACCAGGAATTGAACCTGTGTTCCCCGCATTGGCAGACAGATTCTTAACCACTGGACCACCAGGGAAGTCCTAGGGACTGTCCAAAGATCATCTTATCAACATAAACTCAGCTGTGATTGAAGAGGTTTGTTATGAATAACAAAAGAGCTTTTATCATTCTTACCCTTCTGGAGATATTCTAGGAATGAGAAAGAAATAATAAAAGATGCTCCTATGCTCTTATCACTTTGGACATTACAAATATTTTAGGAACTGTGATCCAGGAACCCTGGAGGAAGACCCTAGGATATGTATTTCTTACTATATCACAATAACACTTTCTCTGTTATCATGGCACTTAAAGATCAGCCAGGGAAAACATGCAAAAACTTAAATCTTATCAAAAGAGAATTCCTCAGTGGTTTAGGTTTGGCTGAACTTGCAGTAATATGGTGAAAATGTGTGTATATTTAAATTGTAAGTGTTGATTTTGATATCTTGACTTGTTCGTTTCTCTTTTAAATGTTTATTTTTCATTGATATTTACAATTTGTGTTGACTTTGTTGTCTAAAAAAGAACAACTTGAGAGTTGTGGGTTAAGTTTTATTTGGGGCATAATTAGGACCGCAGCCCGGGAGACAGCACCCTAGATAGCTTTGAGAGACTGCTCCAAAGAGGCAGCAGGAGGAGGGTCGATATTTAAGGGTTTTGGTGAGAGAGGAGTTTAATATCATTAAACAGTCATTTTACAAAGGGTCCCAGTTAGTCACGAGGATCTGATGTCACCATGAGGAGATTTAGTGCTTTTCTAAATATGAGGAGATGCAAGGATTGAGATAAAAAAAGTTGTTCCTAAAGCGTCCACCTGTCTAAAGACCTGCCCCACCAGATTCCCTGGAGCAGAGAGTGCCTCTACCCCAGCTTGATCTCCCCTCAGCGGGTATTGAAGGTCAGCAGCTCTCAACAGCATGGAGTCTGGTCTCTGCAGAGGCAGAGGGCAAATGTCCTTGTTGTCCAGGCACTGGCAATGTAATTGGTAAATGCCAATTTGTAGTTGACAACTTCATGAAGACTGACCTCTGAAGGTGTACCTGGAGCAACAGGTTGATGATCTGTTTCTATCTGATCTGACAGTGAAGGACTAAAGAATGACGAAAGATTTATTTTTCTCTTTCTCTCATAGGAGATTGTTGCTTTCTGGTGAGCTTTTAAATAGGAATACATTTTTTTTTTAAGATTTATTTATTTATTTATTTTTTGGGGGGTTGGGTGGGGAGGGAAGGGAGCAGGCAGGCCACTTCTATTGCTCTTTCATTTATCTATTTTCATCCATCTTCGTTCTTTGGCCCATGTGGGCCTCCCATTGCGGTGGCCTCTGTTGTCGCAGAGCACCGGCTCTGGGCACATGCGCTCCAGAGCTCCTGCTCGGTAATTGGACACATCGGTCCAGCCGCTTCGCGGCACGTGGGATCTTCCCAGGCCAGGGATCAAACCGGCGCCCCTTGCACTGCAAGGCGGTGTCCTTACCCACTGGACCACCAGTGAAGCCCGGAATACTTTTCCAATAAAAATATTGTTTGGGGCTTCCCCTGGTGGTCCAGTGGGTAAGGACACGGCCTTGCAGTGCAAGGGGCGCCGGTTCGAGCCCTGGCCTGGGAAGATCCCACGTGCCGCGGAGCGGCTGGACTGATGTGTCCAATCACCGAGCCAGAGCTCTGGCGCGCACGCGCCCAGAGCCAGTGCTCTGCGACAACAGACGCCACCGCGATGGGAGGCCCACAGGAGCCAAGGAACGAAGACGAATGAAAATAGAGAAATGAAAAACCAATAGAAGTGGCCCGCCCACTCCCCTCCCTCCCCAACCCGACCCCCGCCCAAAGTAAATAAATAAATAAATCTTTTAAAAAAAAAAAAAAGAAAAAAAAAATATTGTTTGATTCCAAAAAGTGTTTGATTCTTATTCTCATTGAAATTTTATTCCCCAGGATATTTTAATCTTTAGAATATATATTTTTAAAAGATTTTACAGATTTTCTGTTATGCTGAAGACATTTTTTAAGTTGATCAAGAGTAATAAACAAGTTTATTTCAGTGCAACAAATGTTTAGTTTCTACTGTTTTTGTGATGTACTTTGTTAGCTCCTAAAAAACAATACAAAAATGAGTAAGATATTTTTCCTCCATCCCCCAAAGAGAAAGGTTACTGTGAGTCAATTATAAGTAATTGTAATAACAAAATACAGTATGGTATATTTTTTGATAGAATTTTGAACAAAATGTTTGCTCTACTATTCATTCTCTTATGAAATATCAATAGCTGTCAATATGACCATCTTTCAAGTTTGATGTTGCTTCTGCGTTTGCTGCTTGCTTTTTAATACTGTTCTTTGACTTATCTATACAACTTACTGTTTTTCTTTTACTTCTCTAATTACTGTTTATTACTTCCCTCAGGTTTTTTTTTTAATTAAGAAAAGTTTGTACATAAATAGGGAATAATTGGATTATTTGAAAATTCTTTAGTTTTAGTCAGAATTGCAATAGCCCCTTGAGTGCCGTGAGTCCGGTTTAATTACTGATGCCATAAAACAGTCTGTGCCTAGTTTCTTCAGTTTTATCATGTATGGTTTGATAAAAGTTATCCATATGGGTCCACTCGGTTTGGGCTTACAGGCAAATTAGTCTCCAGCCATATACTCCCTCTTCTTACGTAGCACACCTCTCCATAGACCTGAACTTTTCCCCCGAAGAGAAATTTTTAAATACCTTACAAACTGATTTGCTAGTCACTGTACTGTGGTGGTTTTGAGTGTTTTAGACTTTGCAATAAATAGCATTTAAAACTCTTCCCCCAGACCCCTCAAAAGTTCTGTAAAAGCAGAACAGTTGAAACTCTAAAGTGAATACCCACATAAGCTCTAGCTAGTTTTAACTGTTATCATTTTGGTATGTTTTTTTCCTATATATATATATATATATATATGTATACATTCCTATATGTATTCCTATATATATATATATATATATATACACATTTTTTTGTTGTCATAAAACCATTTGAAATTAAGTTGCCACTGTCATGACATGCTGCCCCAAAATACTTCTACATTTCCTAAGAATAAAGATACTCTCTTGCATAACCATGACACCATTATCCTGTGTTTAAAAATAAATAATAAAATTAAAAAAGAAAATTAACGATGGTAATATAATATATAATATCTAGTCTATATTTTATATTTCCTAGGTATCCTACAAGTCAATTTTTATAGCTGTTTATATGAACCATAATCCAGCCAAGGTTTTTATGCATAATATTTGGTTGTCACATACCTTGAGTGGTCTACCCCCCGACCTTTCCTTTTTCCAGAGCTCCGGCTCGGTAGTTGGACACATGGGTCCAGCTGCTCCACGGCACGTGGGATCTTCCCAGGCCAGGGATCGAATCAGTGCCCTTTGCACTGCAAGGCGGTGTCCTTACCCACTGGACCACCAGGGAAGCCCTCCCTGACCTTTCTTATGAGTTTTTTTTTTTTTTAAGAAGCTAGACCAATTTTCTGGTAATGACTCACATCTAGATTTGCCTATTATCAAGGACTCTGATGTGTTTCCTGAAACCTGTTGAAGAGTGGCATTCAGTAGAGAAGGGCTTCCCAACCCCTGTGGCGTTGCTAACTGTGAGTCCCTTTCCCCTATACCTGTGAGCATTGTTACTTTACTCTGGTAAACAGTATGAATGTCAGCTTCAGGCTGAAGCTGAAGCTCTGATACTTTGGTCACCTAATGTGAAGAGCTGACTCACTGGGAAAGATCCTGATGCTGGGAGAGATTGAAGGCAAAAGGAGGATAAGATGGTTGGATGGCATCACCAACTCAGTGGACATGAGTTTGAGCAAACTCCAGGAGATAGTGGAGTACAGGGAAGCCTGGCCTGTTGCAGTCCTTGGGGTCTTAAAAGAGTTGGATGGGAGTGAACAACAACAGGTTGTGAAAGCGCCCAGGCCACCATCTTTAGCTCTTTTCTTCTGTGCTCTTTTTGTGATCATGTTTACTTCTCTGATTTTAACTGTTGCCTGTGTGGTGAAGTTTCCTAAATTACATTTTATTTCCTTTCGTTCATCTTCTCCTGGCTACCCAGTAGTAACTCTAAAATCTACACGTCCAAAATGAATGTATTCTTTGCTTGCTAACTGGCACACTGTCAGTATTGTTTGAGTGTAGGGAGGAGAAGCTGTAGTGTAACTAACCTTGCTTACTCTGAGACAAGACACTAACTGGAAGTCTCAGTTATCTTCAGCTGTTTCTCTGCCTGCTTAGCACTCTCTTGTTTACATGTACACATATGCACAGACACATTTATTCATCAAATACTTCTTTAATGCCTACAATGTTCCTATATATATTTGACCACAGTAGTTAAGACTATCTGAATGGCCTCCTGAGTGCATTCCTTCCATTCTTTCCATATTTACTCTTAATTTTGGTCTCATGATGGATCTTAGATCTTCTGCAATGGTTTCTGCCTCTGGCTTTAAAGCCTCTGATTCATTCTACATGTGCATGCTAAGTCGCTTACATTGTGTCCAATTCTTCACAACCCTATAGACCATAGCCTGCCAGGCTCCTCTGTCCACGGGGTTCTCCAGGTGAGAATATTGGAGTGGGTTGCCATTCCCTCCTCCAGGGAATCTTCCTGACCCAGAGGTCAAGCCCGCATCTCTTAGATCTCCTGCATTGGCAAGAAAGTTCTTTTACCACAGGTGCCACCTGGGAAGCCTTCTATCTACATACTATCTGCTTATTGAGAAACATTATTTGATAATATGTTTCTCTTGCTTGAAATCCTCTGGCTTCCCGTATTATATGGGAAAAATGCTAGCTTTTTAGCATACCATGTAAGACTATGCCAATTCTATCTTCTTTGCTCTTTCTATGACTCTTAAAGAGCTTTAAAGAGCTATGGCTTTTCTATGTATTACTTCGTCTCTTGGGCTCTAGCTATACTTATCTTTTGCTGATTTCTTGAGTGGAACATAGATTTTAATCTTCAAAATTGTTCACACATTTCTGGTATCTATAAGGCTCTGACCCTCTTTGCTTTATGAAATCCTGCTTAGGGTTTCAAGGTCAACTGGGAATGTTCCCTTTGAAAATTATTTACCTAATATCCCTGTCTGTCTACTCCCTGCAGCAGAACCAAATGCTTTTTAGCATTCTTTATCGCATGTACTTTGAATATTTGTCTGTTGCAGTGCTTATCAGATTGTATCCCTTGCTTGTGTGTTTCTCATTGTGAAGGTTCACAACAGAAAGGGTCATCTTGTTTTTTCTTCTGTTTTTAGAGCACAAATCCTGGCACATAGCACATGCTTATTTCTGAAAGGAATGTCTTGCATTACTTGTTACATTACCTTCTGTAGCAAGTAAGTCTAACTTGAGATCATGAATTCTCAAAGGAAGATAATAGCTTACATAAAATAATTGGTTTGCACTAAATATCTGTGAATGATTACTTTCTGTGTAATACAGTCTTTATGTTTTAAACATAACAAAAATGCTTATTTTTGGCTGCACTGGGTCTTCATTGCTGGGTGTGGGCTTTCTCTAGTTATGGCAAATGGGGTCTACTCTCTAGTTGCATTGAGTGGGCTTCTGTTGCAGTGGTTTCTCTTCTTGCAGAATATGGACTCTAGGGCACTTGGGCTGAGTAGTTGTTGTGCACGGGCTTAGTTACCTGACAACTTGTGGTATCTTCCTGGACCAGGGATCGAATCCATGTCTCTTGCATTGGCAGGTGAATTCTGGCAGGTGGACCACCAGAGAAGCCCCTAAACTTAACACTGAATTCTTAAAGCATTACTGTAGATATGTTCAATTAAAATCACTTCTGAGCAATAAGAATTTGCCATAATAGGAGTTTCTGAAATTTTATTATTTTGCAGCATTTAAAATAGTAAATGTTTATATGAATTAGAATTCTGAATGAAACACATAAAATTGTTGATAGTGTTGTAAGACTGTTATTTAGAGAAAGAGAGGTATACTAATTAATAAATCACTTTTAAGAAAAGAGACTAAATAAAAGTAATCTTTCTAAAGAATGGAGGTAAGAAGATAAACTGTCAGATTTTTGTGTTGGGAGGGAATACTAACCTAAATAAAGGAGACTATTACTGATCTTTGGTGATGTTAGAGTAGATGAAATATATGACAGATGAAACATAAAGAAGGTACTGGTATTATTTGACATTATTTGTTAATAAGGCTTCTCTGGTGAATCAGTGAGAAAGAATCTGCCTGCCAATGCAGGAAACATAGGTTCAATCCCTGGGCAGGGAAGATCCCCCCCATACCACGAAGCAACTAAGCCCATGCACCACAAATACTGAGTCCACGTGCTGTAACTACTGAAGCCTGCTCCCTAGAGTCCATGCTTTCCAATAAGAGAAGCCACAGCAATGGGAAGCCTATGCACCACATATAGAGAAAAACCTACTCAGCAATGAAGACTCAGCTCAGCCAAAAAAAAAAAAAAATTAAGGGGGATACAAAATGAAAAAAGTACCATATGGTGGTGGTTGTTTAGTCTTTAAGTTTTGTCTGACTCTTTGCAACCCCATGGACTGCAGCACTCCAGGCTTCTCTATCCTCCACTGTCTTCTGGAGTTTGCTTAGATTCATGTCCATTGAGGCAGTGAACCCTAAGATACAAGGTTTTTAATATTTTTGAAGGACTGTTGTCCTTCAGAAATTTTAACTTAAATTTTAAAAATCCCAGGCTTCCTGGTGGCTCAGTGGTAAAGAATCCATCTGCCAGTGCAGGAGACACGGATTCAATTCCTGATCCAGGAAGATCCCACAGGCTGCGGAACAACTGGGCCTGTGAGCCACAGCTATTGTGCCTGTGCTCTAGCTAGCCTCGGAGCCGTAACTGTTGAAGCCTGTGTGCCCTAGAGCCCAAGTTCCACAGCAAGAGAAGTCACTGCAACAAGAAGCCTGCTCACCCCAACTAGAGTAGCCTCCACTCCTGCAACTAGAGAAGAGCATACAGCAACAGAGAAAACATAGAATAGCCAAAAATAGAATAAATAAATAAAAACTTAAAAATTCCTGATAATTAAAAATGCTATGACTTCTGTGGCCCAATTATACCATAGACCATTATTTCATGGAGCATTAAAATAGAAATGATAGTGTTGAAAAAAGAAACTGTTATTTAGAGAAAGAGAGGTATACTAATTAATAAATCACTTTTAAGAAAAGAGACTAAATAAAAGTAATCTTTCTAAAGAATGGAGGTAAGAAGATAAACTGTCAGATTTTTGTGTTGGGAGGGAATACTAACCTAAATAAAGGAGACTATTACTGATCTTTGGTGATGTTAGAGTAGATGAAATATATGACAGATGAAACATAAAGAAGGTACTGGTATTATTTGACATTATTTGTTAATAAGGCTTCTCTGGTGAATCAGTGAGAAAGAATCTGCCTGCCAATGCAGGAAACATAGGTTCAATCCCTGGGCAGGGAAGATCCCCCCCATACCACGAAGCAACTAAGCCCATGCACCACAAATACTGAGTCCACGTGCTGTAACTACTGAAGCCTGCTCCCTAGAGTCCATGCTTTCCAATAAGAGAAGCCACAGCAATGGGAAGCCTATGCACCACATATAGAGAAAAACCTACTCAGCAATGAAGACTCAGCTCAGCCAAAAAAAAAAAAAAATTAAGGGGGATACAAAATGAAAAAAGTACCATATGGTGGTGGTTGTTTAGTCTTTAAGTTTTGTCTGACTCTTTGCAACCCCATGGACTGCAGCACTCCAGGCTTCTCTATCCTCCACTGTCTTCTGGAGTTTGCTTAGATTCATGTCCATTGAGGCAGTGAACCCTAAGATACAAGGTTTTTAATATTTTTGAAGGACTGTTGTCCTTCAGAAATTTTAACTTAAATTTAAAAAATCCCAGGCTTCCTGGTGGCTCAGTGGTAAAGAATCCATCTGTCAGTGCAGGAGACACGGATTCAATTCCTGATCCAGGAAGATCCCACAGGCTGCGGAACAACTGGGCCTGTGAGCCACAGCTATTGTGCCTGTGCTCTAGCTAGCCTCGGAGCCGTAACTGTTGAAGCCTGTGTGCCCTAGAGCCCAAGTTCCACAGCAAGAGAAGTCACTGCAACAAGAAGCCTGCTCACCCCAACTAGAGAGTAGCCTCCACTCCCTGCAACTAGAGAAGAGCCTACAGCAGCAGTGAAAACATAGAATAGCCAAAAATAGAATAAATAAATAAAAACTTAAAAAAAAATTCCTGATAATTAAAAATGCTATGACTTCCCTGTGGCCTGATGGCTAAGGTTTCATACTGCCAATGCGGGAGGACCATTATTCTATCTCTGATCAGGGAACTAGGTCCCTCATCGTACAACTAAGACCAGGTCCCAGCCAAATAAATAAATGCCAAAAAAAAAAAAATTTTTTAAATTCTATGGTTTTGAATTATGGCAAATGAAGTAATATGATGTCTGGGTTTTGTTTCAAAATAATCAAGAAAAGTGGAGGTAGTAGAAATAAGATTGGCCATGTGGTGATAATTGTTGAAGCTATCCGAGAGAGAATATCACTGTCATTTATTTATTTATTTTTCTACATGCATGTCTTATTTACTTATTTATTTTCATCCCATCTTTTTATTCTTTGGCATGCGTGGGCCTCCCATTGCAGTGGTGTCTCTTGCTGCAGAGCACTGGCTCTGGGCACATGCACTACAGAGCACTGGCTCGTAATTGGACACATTGGCCCAACTGCTCCTCAGCACATGGGATCTTCCCAGGCCAGGGGTTGAACCAGTACCCCTTGCATTGCAAGGCAGACTTGTTACCCACTGGACCACCAGGGAAGCCCCTGTCATTTATTTTGTAAAGATATCCCAAATAAGTAATCGTTACTGCTAGGCTGAGTGGATATAAAGTGATACAGAATAATTCAGAATGACCAGTGTAAAACGAAATGATATTTTTTGGTTTTGTTTTCCACATTTTTATTCTATATTGTTTTATTCTTTTTCTTTTTTAAATTAAACTTTGGTTTCTTTTTATTGGTTTTAT
This sequence comes from Tragulus kanchil, assembly GCA_022376925.1. NCBI lineage: Eukaryota > Metazoa > Chordata > Mammalia > Artiodactyla > Tragulidae > Tragulus > Tragulus kanchil. Next base: position 245,326,318 of record JAIOJX010000026.1, on the reverse strand, counting down.
TTGTTTATTTTCCTCCATCCTTATTCTTTGACCTCTGTGGGCCTCTCATTTGCAGTGGCCTTTCTTGCTGCAGAGCACCGGCCCTGGGCAGATGTGCTCCAGAGCGCTGGCTCACAATTGGACACACCGGTCCAGCCTCTCCCCAGCACATGAGATCTTCCCGGGCCAGGGATCGAACCAGCACCCCCAGCACTGCAAGGCAGACTGTTTACCCACTGGACCACCAGGGAAACCCTTATTCTTATTTTTGTATGCTACATGGAAGTCTTTCAATTCGCTCAGCCTAGTCATCACATATTAAGGGAAAGAAATATAACGTTGATTTATGATAGCATTCTTGTTGAAGAAAACAGTTACTCACAAACCACAGCTAACATCATACCCAGTGGTGAAAAGCTGAAAGCATTCTGTCTGAGATCTGGAGTAAGACAAGGATGCCCGCTCTCACCACATTTATTCAACATGGTTTTGGAAGTCCTGGCCGTAGCAATTGGAAGAAAATAAAAGGAATCCAAACTGGAAAAGAAGAAGTAAAGCTGTCACTGTTTGCAGATAACATGATACTATACATAAAAAATCCTAAAGATGCCACCAGAAAATGACTAGAGCTCATCAATGAATTCAGTAACATTACTAGATACAAAATTAATACACAGAAATCTAGCATTTCTATATACTGACATTGAAATATCAGAAAGAAAAATTAAGGAAACAATTCCATTTACCATTAGAACAAAAAGAATGAAATACTTAGGAATAAACCTATCTAAGGAGGCAAAAGATCTGTACTCCAAAAACTGTCAAGAAACTGATGAAAAAAATTACAGATGGTGAAGATTAAAAGATATACCATGTTCTTGGATTAGAGGGATCGATACTGTTAAAATCACCACATTACCCAAGGCAGTCTATAGATTGAGTACAGTCTTTCTCAAATTACCAATGACATTTTTCACAATGAAACGAAAAATTTGAAAATTTATGCAGAGGTCTTCCCTGGTGGTCCATTGGGTAAAGAGTCTGCTTTGCAGTGCAAGGGGCACCTGTTGGATCCCTGGCCTGGGAAAATCCCACTTGCAGAGGAGTGGCTCAACGAGTGTGTCCAGTTACAAGCCAGTGCTTTGGAGCGCATGTGCCCAGAGCTGGTACTCTGCAACAAGAGAAGCCACTGCGATGGGAGGCCCATACAGGCCAAAGAATAAAATAAATAAATAAATAAACCAAGGAAAGACCCCCCACCCCCTACCCTGCCAAAAAAATTGTAGTGAGAGGAGGAGTACCTTCACCATTAAAAAAGTCTTTTGTGCAGAAACACAAAAGACCTTGAATAGCCAAAACAATCTTGAGAAAAAGTACAATATTTCTGGTAACCCCCCTTTCCAAAATTCGCTCAGGCCTTAGTCATCACATATTAAGGGAAAGAAATATAACGTTGATTTATGATAGCATTCTTGTTGAAGAAAACAGTTACTCACAAACCACAGCTAACATCATACCCAGTGGTGAAAAGCTGAAAGCATTCTGTCTGAGATCTGGAGTAAGACAAGGATGCCCGCTCTCACCACATTTATTCAACATGGTTTTGGAAGTCCTGGCCGTAGCAATTGGAAGAAAATAAAAGGAATCCAAACTGGAAAAGAAGAAGTAAAGCTGTCACTGTTTGCAGATAACATGATACTATACATAAAAAATCCTAAAGATGCCACCAGAAAATGACTAGAGCTCATCAATGAATTCAGTAACATTACTAGATACAAAATTAATACACAGAAATCTAGCATTTCTATATACTGACATTGAAATATCAGAAAGAAAAATTAAGGAAACAATTCCATCTACCATTAGAACAAAAAGAATGAAATACTTAGGAATAAACCTATCTAAGGAGGCAAAAGATCTGTACTCCAAAAACTGTCAAGAAACTGATGAAAAAAATTACAGATGGTGAAGATTAAAAGATATACCATGTTCTTGGATTAGAGGGATCGATACTGTTAAAATCACCACATTACCTAAGGCAGTCTATAGATTGAGTACAGTCTTTCTCAAATTACCAATGACATTTTTCACAATGAAACGAAAAATTTGAAAATTTATGCAGAGGTCTTCCCTGGTGGTCCATTGGGTAAAGAGTCTGCTTTGCAGTGCAAGGGGCACCAGTTGGATCCCTGGCCTGGGAAAATCCCACTTGCAGAGGAGTGGCTCAACGAGTGTGTCCAGTTACAAGCCAGTGCTTTGGAGCGCATGTGCCCAGAGCTGGTACTCTGCAACAAGAGAAGCCACTGCGATGGGAGGCCCATACAGGCCAAAGAATAAAATAAATAAATAAATAAACCAAGGAAAGACCCCCCACCCCCTACCCTGCCAAAAAAATTGTAGTGAGAGGAGGAGTACCTTCACCATTAAAAAAGTCTTTTGTGCAGAAACACAAAAGACCTTGAATAGCCAAAACAATCTTGAGAAAAAGTACAATATTTCTGGTAATTTCATTAATTTGAATTCTGTCCTTAAGATTTGGTAAAGAAAACTTAAAGGACAAATTGTCTGTCTTCTTAAGGGATGTGAGATTGAAATGTTCAGAATTGTTCTTCCTTCTCTCTCTTTTTTTCCTTTTCTTATTCCCATGTGGCTCAATTTCTTTTAAGGGCACCAAAAACATGATCTGTGTGCTACTTCCTCCAGTTCAATATTGTATTTGTAAGCTCAAGTCCTTTAAATCTGAAACTCCTATGGATCAGTAAACTTTTTTTTTTAAACTGTGGTATATTGATATATTAGTTTCAGGTTTAGAAAATTGTATAAGGATTCAATATTTGTATATATTGTGAAATGGTCACCACAGTAAGCCTAGTAACATCCTTAGGGCATCTTCTTTTTGGACTTCTCACATATTTTATTTTTGGTTAGAGTACCTAAAAGAAAAATTTACAAGCTAAAGAATCTTTGGAGATACGACCCGAGTTCTTTCTTAATGTTATCCTTCCTGTCAACCAAGCTCAGAACCCTAGGCTTCTGGATTCATATTTGCTCATTTTCATTGTTTGTTCCTTTGGTCCTGCCATTTTCTCTTCTAAAATGACTGTCACAGAGTCTACCTAGGGGGTAGAGCTAAGATGGTGGTGTAGCAGGACATGCACTCATCTGCTTCTGCAACAAACGCCAGAATTGCAACTAGCTGCTGAAAAGCCATCCATAGGAGGAGGTTGGATCAGACCACAAAAAAAGGTACCCCACATCCAAGAGCAAAGGAGAAGCTGAGACAAGATGGTAGGAGGGGCTACCTAAGTGCATTTAAGAAGACTGAAATTATATCAGCCATCTTTTCTCACCACAACACTATGAGACTAGATACCAACTACAAGAAAAAAAAAAAATGCTAAAAACACAAACACAAGGAGATTAAACAACACATACCCGAAAAACGAAGAGATCACTGAACAAATCAAGAGAAGTAAAAAATTCCTAGAAGAAAATGACAATGAAAACACAACAACACAAAGCCTATGGGAAACTGCAAAAGCAGTTCTAAGAGGAAAGTTTATAGCAATACAATCCTACCTCAAGAAATAAGAAAAACAACAAAAGCACAACCTAACTCTACACTTAAAACAACTGGAAAAGAAGAACAAAAGAACTCTAAAGTTAGCTGAAGAAGAGAAATCATAAAGACCAGAGCAGAAGTAAATGAGAGAAATGAAAGAAACAAGAGTAAAGATAAATAAAACAAAAAACTGGTTCTTCAGAATAATAAAGAAAATCGACAAACTGTTGGCTAGTCTCGCTAAAAATAAAAGTGGGAAGAACCAGATCAGCAAAACCAGAAACGAAAAAGGAGAGATTACAACAGATAATGCAGAAATGCCAAGGATTAGAAGAGGCTATTATGAACAGTTATATGGCAGCAAACTAGAGAACCTAGAAGAAATGGACAGATTCTTAGAAAAGTTCAATCTCCGAAGACTGAACCAGGAAGAAATAGAAATTATGAACAACCCAATTACAAGCGCAGAAATCAAATCCGTGATCAAAAATCTACCCAAAAATAAAAGCCCAGGGCCAGATGACGTTACAGGTGAATTCTATCAAACATTTAAAGAAGAGCTCATGTCTATCCTTCTAACTTTTATAACTCTTCTATTCTTATAACTCTTGCAAAAAATCACACAAGAAAGAACACTTCCAAACATATTCTATGAGGCCACCATCACCGTGATACCAAAACCAGGCAAAGACAACACAAAAAAGGAAATTATAGGCCAATATTGTTGATGGCTTTAGACACAAAGATCCTCAACAAAATTCTAGCAAACAGAATTAAGCACCGCATCAAAAAACTCATACATCATGATCAAGTCAGGTTCATCCCAGGCATGCAAGTATTCTTCAGTATCCTCAAATCAATCAGTGTGATATACCTTATCAACAAATTGAAAGACAAAAATCACATGATAATCTCAATAAATGCAGAAAAAACCTTTAACAAAATCCAACACCCATTTATGATAAGAGCTCTTCAAAAAATGGGTATAGAAGGAAACTACCTCAGCATAGTGAAAGCCATGTTTGAGAAGCCCACAGTCAACATTATTCTCAATGGTGAGAAACTGAAAACATTCCCTCTAAGATAAGGAACAAGACAGGGGTATCCACTTTCAACTGAACTGGATGCGTTCTGCTGATCAGCTGTGCTCTGCAGTGGAAACCGGAAGGCAGGATGCTGGCACAGACCCCGTTGTGGTTCAGTTCTTCATGCACTAAGGTTTTAGGTTAGCTAGAGGTTGTAGTTGAAAATCTTATAAACTATGGTTAATGTGAAGTTTTTCTTTAGTCACAGAAGTTCAGTCTGTTTATTATTTAAAGACTGGGCTTCCCCTGGTGGTCCAGTGGGTAAAGACACCGCCTTGCAGTGCAAGGGGCGCCGGTTCGATCCCTGGCCTGGGAAGATCCCACGTGCCGCGGAGCGGCTGGACCAATGTGTCCAATTACCGAGCTGGAGCTCTGGCGTGCGTGCGCCCAGAGCTGGTGCTCTGCAATGACAGTGGCCACCGGGATGTGAGGCCCACAGGAGCCAAAGAACAAAGACGGATGAAAAGAGAGAAATGAAAGACCAATAGAAGTGGCCCGCCCCTCCCCCCCCCCCCCCCCCCCCCCCTCCAAAAAGATAAAAATAAATTTAAAAAAAAAAAAAAAGCAGCCTCCCTTTGGAAGAAAGAGAATACATCATTTAAAAAAAGAAAGAAAGAAAGAAAGAAAGACTAAGAAGCCCCCGAACCGGCAGATCTTACTGAAGACCATGTTAGAGTGGCAGTGACCTAACCCCGGGAGCCCAGTTTCAGTGGCCTTGCTGTGTGGTGTTTCAGGTATATTTCACATGTGTAACTTGAACAAATAAGCATTATAAAATATTTTATTATAAATTTGATCTTTAGCAAACAGATCATTCTTCTTTATTAATCCTCCTCTAGAATTTAAGAACCTCAAGATTAAAGTTGCTAAATTGAACAACAACAGAAAAAAGACAGGGGTATCCACTTTCACCACTATTATTCAACATTATCCTGGAAGTTCTAGCAACAGCAATAAGAGAAGAAAAAGAAATTAGGAATACAGATTGGAAAAGAAGAAGTAAAACTCATTCTATTTGCAGATGGCATGATACTATACATGGACAACCCCAAAGACACTATTAGAAAACTACTAGAGCTAATCAGTGAATTCAACAAAGTCACAGGACACAAAATACAGAAATACACAAAATACACAGAAATCACTCGCATTCCTGTATACAAACAATGAAAAATCAGAAAGAGAAATCAAGGATGCAATCCCATTCACCATTGCAGCCAAAAGAATAAAACATCTAGGAATAAACCTACCTAGAGAGACAAAAGTCCTGTACACAAAAAATTACAAGACAATGATGAAAGAAATCAAAGATGACATAAACAGATGTAGAGATGTTCCGTGTTCCTGGGTCAGAAGAATCAATATTGTGAAAATGACCATACTACCAAATATCTACAGATCCACTGTGATCCCTATGAAATTACCAATGACATTTTTCACAGAGCTAGACCAAAAAATAACGCAGTTTATATGGAAACACAAAAGACCCTTGATAGCCAAGGTAATCCTGAGAAAGAAGAATGGAGCTGGAGGGATCAGCCTCCTTCACTTCAGACTGTACACTGTACTACAAAACAACAGTCATCAAGATAGTATGGTACTGGGACAAAAACAGAGATATCGACCAATGGAACTAGATAGAGAACCCAGAGAGAAACCCACGCACCTATGGGTACCTTATTTTTGACAAGGAGGTGAAACTATAAAATGGGACAAAGATAGCCTCTTCAACAAATGGTGCTGGGAAAACTAGACAGCTACGTGCAAAAAAATGAAGTTGGAACATTCCCTAACACCGTACACAAACATAAACTCAAAATAGGTGAAAGACCTAAATGTAGGATCAGAAACCATAAAACTCTTGGAGGAGAATATAGGCAAAACACTCAATGACGTAAATCAAAGCAAAATCTTCTATGACCCGCCCACTAAAATAACAGAAATAAGAACAAAAATAAATAAGTGGGACCTAATGAAACTTCAAAGCTTTTACACAGCAAAAGAAACTATGAACAAGGTGAACAGACAACCCACAGAATGGGAGAAAATAATAGTAAATGAAACAACCAACAATTAATTTCCAAAATATACAACCAGTTCAGACAACGCTGAGAAAACAAACATTCCAATCAAAAAATGGGAAAAAGACCTAAACAGACACCTCTCCAAAGACGACTTACAGTTGGCCACAAACACATGAAAAGATGCTAGACATTGCTTGTTATTAGAGAAATGCATCAAAACTATAATGAGATATCACCTCACACCAGTCAGAATGGCCATCATCAAAAAAATCTGCAGAGTCTTCGCGGAGAGTCGCCGCAGTTTCCTGCTTCAACAGTGCTTGAACAGAACCTGGCTGCTCGTCCCCCACCTTGGCTGGCCACTCAGAGCCAGCCTTCGTCACCACCTCACAGAGCCCTCTGACCGCCGCAAGGTCCCTGCCACCACTCCAGCGCCACGCAGCCACCGCCACCACTGCCACTACCGCCACTTCTCAGCCGCCCACCATGACGACCGCATCCCTCTGGCGGGTGTGCCAGAACTACCACCAGGACTCGGAGGCCACTATCAACCGCCAGATCAACCTGGAGCTCTACGCCTCCTACATCTACCTGTCCATGTCATACTATTTTGATCACGATGATGTGGCTTTGAAGAACTTTGCCAAATACTTTCTTCACCAATCTCATGAGAAGAGGGAACATGCTGAAAAACTGATGAAGCTGCAGAACCAATGAGGCGGCCAAATCTTCCTTCAGGATATCAAGAAACCAGACTGTGACGACTGGGAGAATGGGCTGAACGCAATGAAATGTGTGCTACACCTGGAAAAAAGCGTGGATCAGTCACTACTGGAACAGCACAAACTGGCCACAGAGAAGAATGACCCCCATCTGTGTGACTGCATTGAGACTCATTACCTGGATGAGCAAGTAAAGTCTATCAAAGAATTGGGTGACCACGTAACCAACCTGCGCAAGATGGGGGCCCCTGAATCAGGCATGGCAGAGTACCTCTTTGACAAGCACAGCCTGGGAAGCAGCAGCGAAGCCTCAGGGTGACTTTCCATCGCCACAGGGGTGATGTCCCCGGTCACCAAGGCCGTGCATGCATGTTTGGGTTACCTTCACCTTTTCTATACATTGTACCAAAATGTCTACTTAAGTTTTCTTAGTACCATTCCTTCAAATAAAGTAATTTGGTAAAAAAAAAAAAATCTGCAGAATAATAAATGCTGGAGTGGGTGTGGAGAAAAGGGAACACTTCTGTGTTGTTGGTGGGAATGTAAATTGACACAACCACTATGGAAGACAGTATGGAGATTCCTTAAAAAACTAAGAATCACCATACGAACCAGCCATCCCACTATTAGGTTTATACCCTGATGAAATCAAAATTAAAAGAGACACCTGTACCCCTATGTTCATTGCAACAGTCTACATAATAACTAGAACATGGAAGCAACCTAGATATCCATCGACGAACGAATGGATAAAGAAGCCCTGGTACATATATATATATAATGGAGTACTTCTCAGCTGCAAAAGTGCAGCAGGTTCAGTCCTAATGAGATGGATGAATCTATAACCTGTTATATAATGTGAAGTAAGTCAAAAATAGAAGGACAAGTATAGTATACTAACAGTTGATATATATGGAATCTAGTAAGATTGTACTAATAAATACACATGCAGAGCATCGATGGAAAAACAGTAATAGAGAACAGACTTATGGGGGGGGACATGGTCGAATCACTATTTTGATCAATGGGTTTAAGTTTGCAATTTTTTGAGAAGAGGGAACATGCTGAAAAACTGATGAAGCTGCAGAACCAATGAGGCGGCCAAATCTTCCTTCAGGATATCAAGAAACCAGACTGTGACGACTGGGAGAATGGGCTGAACGCAATGGAATGTGTGCTACACCTGGAAAAAAGCGTGGATCAGTCACTACTGGAACAGCACAAACTGGCCACAGAGAAGAATGACCCCCATCTGTGTGACTGCATTGAGACTCATTACCTGGATGAGCAAGTAAAGTCTATCAAAGAATTGGGTGACCACGTAACCAACCTGCGCAAGATGGGGGCCCCTGAATCAGGCATGGCAGAGTACCTCTTTGACAAGCACAGCCTGGGAAGCAGCAGCGAAGCCTCAGGGTGACTTTCCATCGCCACAGGGGTGATGTCCCCGGTCACCAAGGCCGTGCATGCATGTTTGGGTTACCTTCACCTTTTCTATACATTGTACCAAAATGTCTACTTAAGTTTTCTTAGTACCATTCCTTCAAATAAAGTAATTTGGTAAAAAAAAAAAAAATCTGCAGAATAATAAATGCTGGAGTGGGTGTGGAGAAAAGGGAACACTTCTGTGTTGTTGGTGGGAATGTAAATTGACACAACCACTATGGAAGACAGTATGGAGATTCCTTAAAAAACTAAGAATCACCATACGAACCAGCCATCCCACTATTAGGTTTATACCCTGATGAAATCAAAATTAAAAGAGACACCTGTACCCCTATGTTCATTGCAACAGTCTACATAATAACTAGAACATGGAAGCAACCTAGATATCCATCGACGAACGAATGGATAAAGAAGCCCTGGTACATATATATATATAATGGAGTACTTCTCAGCTGCAAAAAGTGCAGCAGGTTCAGTCCTAATGAGATGGATGAATCTATAACCTGTTATATAATGTGAAGTAAGTCAAAAATAGAAGGACAAGTATAGTATACTAACAGTTGATATATATGGAATCTAGTAAGATTGTACTAATAAATACACATGCAGAGCATCGATGGAAAAACAGTAATAGAGAACAGACTTATGGACATTGGGGAGAGGAAAGAGTGGGTGAGAGATACGGAAAGCTTAACATGGAGTCCTATATAATCATATGAAAAGGAGCTAACTATTGTCAGTGTGCTGTGGGTTAAGGGATTTTATATGAGGGCTCTGCAATGACCTGGAGGGGTGGGATGGAGGGGGTGGAATATGCATATGATTAATTTGGGATTATACATATTTGTAAAATGACTGTCACAAGTATTCCTTCTTTTCTCCAGTGTCACTGTTAACATTCTGTTATGGAGAATGGTGTACTTGGAAGGTGTCATCTGAGATCTGCTTCTGGCTCTACTGGCCTACCTTAATTCGTGAAGAGGTTGTAGCAGGATTGTCTTAAACCACCTTTGGAAGCTAGCATTCTATTATGCTAATCCAGGGTCTGTCTTTCTCACAATCTCATTGCAATAATCTCCTAATTGTTTTTCATACCTCTTATCTCAGTCCTTTCTAATAAGATGAATCTTTGTAAGTAATTTTCATTCCCACTAGGATAAAATCTTGTGTTTCTTGGTCTCTATATTTATTTATGTCATTATTCTTTTTTTTCTTAATCGAGAGACAATTGCTTTAGCCCTCTTTTTAAAAAAATTTATGTATTTATTTTATTTATTTATTTTTTGACTGCTGGGATTTTGTTGCGGTACATAGGATCTTCACTGCTGCATGTGGGCTTTCTCTAGTTGTAGCAAGTTGGGAGCTACTTTCTAGGTGAGGTGTGTGGGCTGTAGGCATGCAAGCTTCAGTAGTTACAGAGCACATGGGCTCAGTAGTTTCAGCTCCATGGGCTTAGCTACTCTGTGGCATGTGGGAGTTGCCTGGACCGAGGGTTGAACCCATGTTCCCTATATTGCAAGGTGGATTCTTAACCACTGGACCACCAGGGAAGCCCATATTTATATCATTATTCTTCTCCTTGGTCACTATTGGCATAGTTAGCCAAAGTTTTGCCCATCTTCACAGTCTTCCTCTCCTACACTTATGAAGTCAAATTAGTTACTAAATTTGATTACTCCTAATGTTGTTCAGATTGTCAAGTCATGTCCGGCACCTTGTGATCCCATGAACTACAGCATGCCAGGTGTCCCTGTGTTTCAGTATCTCTGGAGTTGGCTCAAATTCATGTCCATTAGGTGATGCTGTCTAACGATCTCATCCTCTGGTGGCCTCCTTTTCCTTTTGCCTTTAATTGTTCCCAACATCAGGGCTTTTCCCAGTGAGTTGGCTCTTTGCATCAGGTGATCAGAGTATTGGAGCTTCAGCTTCAACATCAGTCCTTCCAATGAATATTTGGGGTTAATTTCCCTTCGGATTGACTGGTTTGATCTTCTTGCAGTCCAGGTGACTCTCAAGAGTTTTCTCCAGAACCGCAATTTGAAAATATCAGTTCTTTGGTGCTTAGCCTTTTTCATGGTCCAACTTTCACATCCATACATGACAATTGGGAAAAAACCTACGCTTTGACTATACGGACCTTTCTTGGCAAAATGATATAATATACTGTCTTTATAATATACTGTCTAGGTTTGTCATAGTTTTCCTTCCAAGGAGTAGGTTTCTTTTAATTTCATGGCTGCAGTCACTGTTTACAGTAGTTTTGGAGCCCAAGAAAATAAAATCTGTCACTGTTTCTACTTCTTCACCTTTCTATTTTCCATGAGGTAATCACACCAGATGCTATGATCTTAGTTTTTTGAATGTTGAATTTTAAGCCAGCTTTTTCACTCGCCTCTTTCACCCTCATCAAGAGGATCTTTAGTTCCTCTTTGCTTTCTGCTGCTAGAGTAATATTATCTGTATATCTGAGGTTGTTGATATTTCCCTTGGCAGTCTTGATTCCAGCTTGTGATTCATACAGTCTAGCATTTTGAATGATGTACTCTGAATATAAGTTAAATAAGCGGGGTGACAATAAACAGCCTTGTCGTACTCCTCTCCCAATTTTGAACCAGTCATTCCTTGTAAGGTTCTGACTCTTGTTTCTTTCCCTGCATAGAGGTTTCTCAGGCGGCAAGTAAGGTGGTCTTGTATTCCAGTCTCTAAGAATTTTCCACAGTTGTGATCCACACAAAGGCTTTAGTGTAGTCAATGAAACAGAAGTAGATGTTTTTCTGGAATTCCCTTTCTTTTTCTGTGATCCAGCAAATATTGGCACTTCGATCTCTGGTTTCTCAGCCTTTTCTAAACCTAGTTTGTATGTCTGGAAGTTCTTGGTTCATGTACTGCTGAAGCTTACCCTGAAGGATTTTGAGCATAACCTTGCTAGCATGTGAAATGAGCATTGAGCATAATTGTGCAGTAGTTTAAACATTCTTTGGCGTTGCCCTTCTTTGCGACTGGAATGAAAACTAACCTTTTCCAGTCCTGTGGCCACTGCTGTGTTTTCCAGAGCCGCAATTCTGAAAATACCCCAGTTTGGGGTTAATTTCCTTCGGATTGACTGGTTTGATCTTCTTGCAGTCCAGGTGACTCTCAAGAGTTTTCTCCAGAACCGCAATTTGAAAATATCAGTTCTTTGGTGCTTAGCCTTTTTCATGGTCCAACTTTCACATCCATACATGACAATTGGGAAAAAACCTACGCTTTGACTATACGGACCTTTCTTGGCAAAATGATATAATACACTGTCTTTATAATATACTGTCTAGGTTTGTCATAGTTTTCCTTCCAAGGAGTAGGTTTCTTTTAATTTCATGGCTGCAGTCACTGTTTACAGTAGTTTTGGAGCCCAAGAAAATAAAATCTGTCACTGTTTCTACTTCTTCACCTTTCTATTTTCCATGAGGTAATCACACCAGATGCCATGATCTTAGTTTTTTGAATGTTGAATTTTAAGCCAGCTTTTTCACTCGCCTCTTTCACCCTCATCAAGAGGATCTTTAGTTCCTCTTTGCTTTCTGCTGCTAGAGTAATATTATCTGTATATCTGAAGTTGTTGATATTTCCCTTGGCAGTCTTGATTCCAGCTTGTGATTCATACAGTCTAGCATTTTGAATGATGTACTCTGAATATAAGTTAAATAAGCGGGGTGACAATAAACAGCCTTGTCGTACTCCTCTCCCAATTTTGAACCAGTCATTCCTTGTAAGGTTCTGACTCTTGTTTCTTTCCCTGCATAGAGGTTTCTCAGGCGGCAAGTAAGGTGGTCTTGTATTCCAGTCTCTAAGAATTTTCCACAGTTGTGATCCACACAAAGGCTTTAGTGTAGTCAATGAAACAGAAGTAGATGTTTTTCTGGAATTCCCTTTCTTTTTCTGTGATCCAACAAATATTGGCACTTCGATCTCTGGTTTCTCAGCCTTTTCTAAACCTAGTTTGTATGTCTGGAAGTTCTTGGTTCATGTACTGCTGAAGCTTACCCTGAAGGATTTTGAGCATAACCTTGCTAGCATGTGAAATGAGCATTGAGCATAATTGTGCAGTAGTTTAAACATTCTTTGGCGTTGCCCTTCTTTGCGACTGGAATGAAAACTAACCTTTTCCAGTCCTGTGGCCACTGCTGTGTTTTCCAAATTTGTAGACATATTGAGTGTAGTTCTCTAATAGCGTTGTCTTTTATGATTTTAAGTAGCTCAACTGGAATTCTATCACTTCCACTAGGTTTATTTGTTGTGATCCTTCCTAATGCCCATTTGACTTCACACCCCAGGATATCCGGCTCTCGGTGAGTGACCACACACCTAGTCATGGTTATCTGGTTCATTAAATTCTTTTTTTTTTTGTATAGTTCTTCTGTGTATTCTAGCCATGTCTTCTTAATCTCTTCTGCTTTTGTTAGGTGCTTACTGTTTCTGTCCTTTATTGTGCCCCTCCTTACATGAAATGTTCCCTTGATATCTCTGGTTCTCTTGAAGAGATTTGTAGTCTTTCCCATTCTATTGTTATCCTCTATTTCTTTGCATGTTCATTTATTTCACTTATTTCTCCTTGCTATTCTCTGTAACTCTGTATTCAGTTGAGTTATATTTTCCCTTTCTTCCTTGCCTTCTACTTCTCTTCTTTTCTCAGTTATTTTTAAGGCCTCCTCAGACAGCCACTTGTCCTTTTCTTCTTCTTTTTTTTTTTTTTAATTTTTGGGCGGGGGTCGGATTGGGGGGGGAGGGGGGTGGGCGGGCCACTTCCATTGGTCTTTCATTTCTCTGTTCTCATCTGTCTTTGTTCTTTTGGCTCCTGTGGGCCTCCCATCGCGGTGGCGTCTGTCGTCGCAGAGCGCCGGCTCTGGGCACATGCGCTCCAGGGGGCCTCCGGCTCGCTGGGTTGGACATCATTTCCACAGTTGTGATCCACACAAAGGCTTTAGTGTAGTCAATGAAACAGAAGTAGATGTTTTTCTGGAATTCCTTTCTTTTTCTGTGATCCAGCAAATATTGGCACTTCGATCTCTGGTTTCTCAGCCTTTTCTAAACCTAGTTTGTATGTCTGGAAGTTCTTGGTTCATGTACTGCTGAAGCTTACCCTGAAGGATTTTGAGCATAACCTTGCTAGCATGTGAAATGAGCATTGAGCATAATTGTGCAGTAGTTTAAACATTCTTTGGCGTTGCCCTTCTTTGCGACTGGAATGAAAACTAACCTTTTCCAGTCCTGTGGCCACTGCTGTGTTTTCCAAATTTGTAGACATATTGAGTGTAGTTCTCTAATAGCGTTGTCTTTTATGATTTTAAGTAGCTCAACTGGAATTCTATCACTTCCACTAGGTTTATTTGTTGTAATCCTTCCTAATGCCCATTTGACTTCACACCCCAGGATATCCGGCTCTCGGTGAGTGACCACACACCTAGTCATGGTTATCTGGTTCATTAAATTCTTTTTTTTTTTTGTATAGTTCTTCTATGTATTCTAGCCATGTCTTCTTAATCTCTTCTGCTTTTGTTAGGTGCTTACTGTTTCTGTCCTTTATTGTGCCCCTCCTTACATGAAATGTTCCCTTGATATCTCTGGTTCTCTTGAAGAGATTTGTAGTCTTTCCCATTCTATTGTTATCCTCTATTTCTTTGCATGTTCATTTATTTCACTTATTTCTCCTTGCTATTCTCTGTAACTCTGTATTCAGTTGAGTTATATTTTCCCTTTCTTCCTTGCCTTCTACTTCTCTTCTTTTCTCAGTTATTTTTAAGGCCTCCTCAGACAGCCACTTGTCCTTTTCTTCTTCTTTTTTTTTTTTTTTAATTTTTGGGCGGGGGTCGGATTGGGGAGGGAGGGGAGTGGGCGGGCCACTTCCATTGGTCTTTCATTTCTCTGTTCTCATCTGTCTTTGTTCTTTTGGCTCCTGTGGGCCTCCCATCGCGGTGGCGTCTGTCGTCGCAGAGCGCCGGCTCTGGGCGCATGCGCTCCAGAGCTCCGGCTCGCTGATTGGACACATCAGTCCAGCCGCTCCGCGGCACATGGGATCTTCCCAGGCCAGGGATCCAACCGGCGCCCCTTGCACTGCAAGGCGGTGTCCTTATCCACTGGACCACCAGGGGAAGCCCCCACTTTGCCTTCTTGCATTTCTTTTTGTTTGGGAAGGTTTTGGTCACCTCCTCCTATACAGTGTTACGAACCTCTATCCATAGTTCTTCAGGCACTCTGCCTACCAGATCTAATCCCTTGAATCTGTTCATCACCTCCACTGTATAATCATAAGAGATTTGATTTAGATCATACCTGAATGGCCTAGTGGTTCTCCCTACTTTCTTTCATTTAAACCTGAGTTTTGCAGTAGGGAACTGATGATCTGAAGCCATAGTCAGCTCCAAGTCTTGTTTTTGCTGGCTGTATAGAGCTTCTTCATCTTTGGCTGCAAGGAATATTATCAATCTGATGTCAGTATTGACTGTCTGGTGATGTCCGTGTGTAGAGTTGTCTCTTGTGTTGTTGGAGGAAGGTGTTTGCTATGATCTGTGTGTTCTCTTGACAGAAGTTCCATTTTGTATTCCAAGGCCAAACTTGCCTGTTACTTCAGATATCTCTTGACTTTCTACTTTTGCATTCCAGTCCTCTGTGAAGAAAAGGACATCTTTGTTTGGTGTTAGTTCTAGAATTCCTGTAGGTCTTCATGGAACCATTCAACTTGAACTTCTTCAGCATTAGTGGTTGGGGCATAGACTTGGATTACTGTGATACTGAATGATTTTCCTTGGAAATGAACCAAAATCATTCTATCATTTTGGAGATTGCACTCACATTCTGCATTTCAGATTCTTTCATTGACTGCAAGGGCTACTCCATTTCTTCTAAGGGATTTTTGCCCACATAGTAGATACAATGGTCATCAGACTTAAATTTGCTCATTCTCATTCATTTTATTTATTTTGGGGGGGGGCAGGTTGGGGAGGGAGGGGGGCGGGTGGGCCACTTCTATTGGTCTTTCATTTGTCTATTTTCATCCGTCTTTGTTCTTTGGCCCATGTGGGCCTCCCATCACAGTGGCCTCTGTTGTCATAGAGCACTGGCTCTGGGCACATGCGCTCCAGAGCTCCGGCTCAGTAATTGGACACATTGGTCCAGCCACTCCATGGCACGTGGAATCTTCCCAGGCCAGGGATCGAACTGGCTCCCCTTGCACTGCAAGGCAGTGTCCTTACCCACTGGACCACCAGGGAAGCCCCCCGTTCATTTCAGATCATTGATTCCTAAGATGTCGATGTTTACTCTTGCCATTTCCTGTTTGACTTTGTCCAGTTTACCTTAATTCAAAGGGTTAACATTCCAGGTTCCTATGTAATATTGTTCTTCACATTGAAGACACAGACACATCTACAGCTGACACATCCACAGCTGAACATCATCTCTGCTTTGACCCAGCCACTTCACTCTTTCTGCCCCTATTAGTGTTTGCCCTCCTTTCTTCCCCAGTAGCATATTGGACCCTTTCCAGCCTGGGGAACTCATCTTCTGGTGTCACATCTTTTTGCTTTTTATTTTGTTTAAGAATACTGGAGTGGCTTGCCATTCTCTCCTTCAGTGGACCGTGTTTTGTCAGAACTCTCCACTATGACCCATCCATCTTCGGTGGGGCTGCACAGAATGGCTCATAGCTTCATTGAAATATGCAAGGGGCTATGATAGAAGAAGGGGCTCCTACTGTATGGAATGACTTTTGAATCCATATTTGTTTTCCTTTGCCTGTTCTAATACAGTCTTCCTCTTGTCTGGTTTTTGAGCAACCTACCGAATGTTTGCTCTGGCACCAGTTTGTGGTTACAACATGTATCTTTCTGAGTAAAGGGCTGTTATGTACCTTCCCTGTTCTAAAACTTTTTGCTTCTCACTGTTTACATGTGAAGTACAAGTTGCTTTGCAGAACTCACTTGGTCCCTTTCCCTGTCTTTTGTAACCTGACCTCATCTCTTAACCTTTGTCATCATGCCCCCTGCTTCCAGCTATACTAAATATCAGCTATTTCCGGAATATGCCTCTGTTATTTTTCTGATGCTCTACTTCTGTCTGGAATGCTCTGACTCCACCCCCTACCCCATGCCTAGGGAACTCTTGCCTTAAGGGCATTATTGTGTTCTTATCTTCCCTAAAGCTTCCTTAAATACCAGCAGCATTCTCTTTGTGTTTGCTATGCTTATGTCTTGGCCCCAGAGGCAATTGTATCAGAGTTATCTGTTTATATTTCCTACTCAGAATGTCTTTCCAGGTGGATTGTGAACTCTGTAATATCTAGGGTAGCTAGTCTCTAACTTTGTTCATCCTCAGAGTTTGGCAAAATGTTTGAACATAAAATACTGACTCTGTGTGTGTTTGTTGCTTGATATAAAATAAGGATTTCTGTTTTCCTTAGAAACAGAAAAATGATTTTGTCGATGTTTACTCTTGCCATTTCCTGTTTGACTTTGTCCAGTTTACCTTAATTCAAAGGGTTAACATTCCAGGTTCCTATGTAATATTGTTCTTCACATTGAAGACACAGACACATCTACAGCTGACACATCCACAGCTGAACATCATCTCTGCTTTGACCCAGCCACTTCACTCTTTCTGCCCCTATTAGTGTTTGCCCTCCTTTCTTCCCCAGTAGCATATTGGACCCTTTCCAGCCTGGGGAACTCATCTTCTGGTGTCACATCTTTTTGCTTTTTATTTTGTTTAAGAATACTGGAGTGGCTTGCCATTCTCTCCTTCAGTGGACCGTGTTTTGTCAGAACTCTCCACTATGACCCATCCATCTTCGGTGGGGCTGCACAGAATGGCTCATAGCTTCATAGAAATATGAAAGGGGGCTATGATAGAAGAAGGGCTCCTACTGTATGGAATGACTTTTGAATCCATATTTGTTTTCCTTTGCCTGTTCTAATACAGTCTTCCTCTTGTCTGGTTTTTGAGCAACCTACCGAATGTTTGCTCTGGCACCAGTTTGTGGTTACAACATGTATCTTTCTGAGTAAAGGGCTGTTATGTACCTTCCCTGTTCTAAAACTTTTTGCTTCTCACTGTTTACATGTGAAGTACAAGTTGCTTTGCAGAACTCACTTGGTCCCTTTCCCTGTCTTTTGTAACCTGACCTCATCTCTTAACCTTTGTCATCATGCCTCCGGCTTCCAGCTATACTAAATATCAGCTATTTCCGGAATATGCCTCTGTTATTTTTCTGATGCTCTACTTCTGTCTGGAATGCTCTGACTCCACCCCCTACCCCATGCCTAGGGAACTCTTGCCTTAAGGGCATTATTGTGTTCTTATCTTCCCTAAAGCTTCCTTAAATACCAGCAGCATTCTCTTTGTGTTTGCTATGCTTATGTCTTGGCCCCAGAGGCAATTGTATCAGAGTTATCTGTTTATATTTCCTACTCAGAATGTCTTTCCAGGTGGATTGTGAACTCTGTAATATCTAGGGTAGCTAGTCTCTAACTTTGTTCATCCTCAGAGTTTGGCAAAATGTTTGAACATAAAATACTGACTCTGTGTGTGTTTGTTGCTTGATATAAAATAAGGATTTCTGTTTTCCTTAGAAACAAAAATGAAAAAAGAAAAAAAATGTATTTTACACTATCAGTTTGAAGACTAAAATATTTCTTTTGATTTTTTCTCAAGCTTGAATTCCCTCATCTTTTCTTAAAAGATTCGTCTAAATTTTTTATCCGTGATAGGTTCTTGGGACCAAAGATGGCCCAGGATGATCTGGACGACTGGCAGTATTATTGATAGGAGCCAAAAAGCCTTGGATCTGTCTAATTATGATGGTAACAAGTGAGGTTGGCCAAATCTTAACTACATTCATCCATATTGACTGCTGAATGATGCTTCTACTTGCTAAAAGTGACTGGAGCAAAAAGAGAAGGACAAGTATAATATACTAACACATATATATGGAATCTGGTAGGATGGTAATGATAACACATGCAGTGAAGCGATGGGAAAACAGACATGGACAGTAGACATATGGACATTGTAGGGAATGAACAGTGGGTGGGAGGCATAAAGGAAGTAGCATGAAACCTATACTATCATATGTGAAAAAAAAAGCTATTATCATTGTGCTGTGAGAAAAGGGGATCCTGCAGGGATGCTGTGCGATGTCCTGGAGGGGTGGGATTGGGGGGGATATACATATGACTAATATGGGATCATACATATCTGTAAGCAGCAAAACTCTGTAAAAGTAAAAGGTAAAATAAAAATTAAAAAAAAGAGAGAGAAGCATATGAATTAGTTAAAAGTAACCAAAAATAAAGACATTTAAAAAGAAAAAAAAAAAAGAAAAAGTGACTGGAGGCTGGTTACCAAGTTTGGCATATTTGAAAGGTATAAGACTATGTTTTTCATTAAACCAGTTACTAATAGTTCATTCAAAAGATGAAGCTGCTTCTTCAGACTTGAGAAATTCTTCCCCAAATTACATTTAAATTCTACCACTGAGCCTAGTTTTCTGTCTGGGATAAAGTTTTCATTTTAAGGCAACCATTTCTACAATTTGCACAAATATGTGCTTCTTATTTTTTCTGCTATCTATAGAACTGCTTGCATCAAGCGTTTTCCAGAACATAGTGTCTCAGATGGAAAATGTAATAGAATCCAAGTTTGCCAAATTAATCTTTCTATTTTATTGTTATATAATGTTCCCATTGAGCAAATGTTCCTCTGTGTGTGTGTGTGTATGTGTGTGTGTGATGAATGCTGAGAACGAAGCTGGCATGGTTTTGAGACGTATTACAGATGTGTAGGAGCAATGTCTTAAACAAATTACTTTTTTTTTTTTTTTTTAAAGGTGGGGGGTGGGCGGGTTGGGGAGGGAGGTGGGGGGCGGGCCATTTCTGTTGGTCTTTCATTTATCTATTTTTATCCATCCTTGTTCTTTGGCCTGTGTGGGCCTCCCATAGCAGTGGCCTCTGTTGTCGCAGAGCATCGACTCTGGGCGCATGCGCTCCAGAACTCGGGCTCAGTAGTTAGACACATTGGTCCAGCTGCTCCGCGGCACGTGGGATCTTCCCAGGCCAGGGATTGAACCGGCGCCCCTTGCACTGCAAGGCGGTGTCCTTACCCACTGGACCACCAGGGAAGCCCCAACAAATTACTTTTTAATTTATTCTTTTTGATTCTGCCACACAGCATGTGGGATCTTAGTTTTCCAGTCAGGGATCGAACTTGTGTCCCCTGCAGTGAAAGCACAGATTCTTAACCATTAGACCCCCAAGGAAGTCCCAGGAGAAATGTCTTTAAATTTAAAACATTCTGTATTAAATAAATCCATGTTTATACTATGTATTTATTTTTCAGATCACCTGGATTTACTTAGTAAACTCCTTTAATTATTTTCAATATGCATTTGTTCTAACTATAATATCTAATATGCACCAAAATTTAGAAAGCAGTTTCTCTGAAGACTTTAAAGTTACTTTGTCTGTCTTTACTGTAGTAAATAATAAACTTTTATTTAGAGATAAAATAGTTTTTAGAAAACTGAGGTGCCTCTAAAAGCTAGGTAGTCATAGCCGTGGAGGCTATGATTCACCTGATTTTCAACCTCGTCAGGTAAAAGAATAAATTATACCTTATGATATTTAATATTATGTGTACCTGAAACGTATAAGCTGTGGGATGTGCATTTTCACATGAACTTCTGGAGAGGGGCTTTCACTTGGAGAAAGAGCAATAAAGCTTTTCTTTCATTTGCTGGTTATTGAAATATTTGTGGGCATTGTGGGAAAGGACAGATATTCAATTTTCATAAGTAAGGTATTGACATCTGACCATAGATCAGCACTGACATAGTAGAAGGGTGAAAGTGAGTCCGTATGCCCTCTGGGATTCTGCCACTTCTTCATATGGTGAACCTCAGAGGTGCCACATTATCACTTACCATCCAACTGTTAATATAGAAGAGAACTGCTAATCATATATGCATGTTCTTTCATTCTCAAGCAGAAACTGCAGATAAGTCTTAAGTTTGCAGATCTTTTGAGTATTTTATTAATTTAGCAGATGGAAGTTATATTTAAACTTATTAAGTGAAATAATTACTGGGTTTGTTCATAGATCCTATCCATGTAATTCAGAATAAGGAGCCTATGCTTCAATCTATTCTACTCGAGCTTTCAAATTCCTTTGACAGCCTGGATGTGAAATTCAGAAGTCATTAATGTGATGTGTTAATTTTGCACTTTTTGACTTACTGCAAAAATCTTATAGTATCCATAGCAACAATAACCTATCCAGATTGTGTAATATTCTTTACAGTATTAAAAATAAAACTATGCAATTACATGAGCTTTCCATTGGAAGGATTATCGCAAAGACCCCAAAGAAGTCCCAGGAGAAATGTCTTTAAATTTAAAACATTCTGTATTAAATAAATCCATGTTTATACTATGTATTTATTTTTCAGATCACCTGGATTTACTTAGTAAACTCCTTTAATTATTTTCAATATGCATTTGTTCTAACTATAATATCTAATATGCACCAAAATTTAGAAAGCAGTTTCTCTGAAGACTTTAAAGTTACTTTGTCTGTCTTTACTGTAGTAAATAATAAACTTTTATTTAGAGATAAAATAGTTTTTAGAAAACTGAGGTGCCTCTAAAAGCTAGGTAGTCATAGCCGTGGAGGCTATGATTCACCTGATTTTCAACCTCGTCAGGTAAAAGAATAAATTATACCTTATGATATTTAATATTATGTGTACCTGAAACGTATAAGCTGTGGGATGTGCATTTTCACATGAACTTCTGGAGAGGGGCTTTCACTTGGAGAAAGAGCAATAAAGCTTTTCTTTCATTTGCTGGTTATTGAAATATTTGTGGGCATTGTGGGAAAGGACAGATATTCAATTTTCATAAGTAAGGTATTGACATCTGACCATAGATCAGCACTGACATAGTAGAAGGGTGAAAGTGAGTCCGTATGCCCTCTGGGATTCTGCCACTTCTTCATATGGTGAACCTCAGAGGTGCCACATTATCACTTACCATCCAACTGTTAATATAGAAGAGAACTGCTAATCATATATGCATGTTCTTTCATTCTCAAGCAGAAACTGCAGATAAGTCTTAAGTTTGCAGATCTTTTGAGTATTTTATTAATTTAGCAGATGGAAGTTATATTTAAACTTATTAAGTGAAATAATTACTGGGTTTGTTCATAGATCCTATCCATGTAATTCAGAATAAGGAGCCTATGCTTCAATCTATTCTACTCGAGCTTTCAAATTCCTTTGACAGCCTGGATGTGAAATTCAGAAGTCATTAATGTGATGTGTTAATTTTGCACTTTTTGACTTACTGCAAAAATCTTATAGTTTCCATAGCAACAATAACCTATCCAGATTGTGTAATATTCTTTACAGTATTAAAAATAAAACTATGCAATTACATGAGCTTCTGGAGCCCTCCATTTAGGAAACTGGGAATTGAACTATTTCTTTAAAAAGAAAAATATAATTTCATGTGAAGATTTTGTCTGAAAGCGTGTTTAAGTTTAGGAATTTATTCAATTAAATATTTAGCAGTAGATACCTGATAGTAAATTTAATTATTGATTGTATGAAATTTGCTCTGTAAGCATTGTGTTAAGCATCTCAGGCACAAATGCTTTCACACACATACCCACGCATACGTTCAAGGTAGGGGGGCTGTTTGGCTTTAATTGCATTCAGTCACCTTCTGCTGGTGTTGATACTTCTTAGTGGCTTCTGAGTAGTTATAAAAATGTAATTTTATGTTTGGAGGAAACAGGATGGAAAAAGATCACTTAAGTTTTCTCTATCTTTGACGTTTGTCTTTTTTTTGTTGTTGTTTTTAAAAAACCTTTATTTTACTTTTGACTTTTACAGAGTCTTGTTGTTTACAGATATATATGTTCCTAGATTAGTCATATGTATATCCCCCCCTTCCCACCCCTCCCGACGATCACACAGCACCCCTGAAGGATCCCCTTTTCTCACAGAGCAATGACTAGAGCTATTTTCTTCACTTATGATAGTACAGGCCTTCATGCTACTTCCTTTACGCCTCCCACCCTCTGTTCCTTCCCCACAATGTCCCTTTGTACACTGTCCATGTCTGTCTTTCCGTCGCTTCACTGCGTGTGCCATCATCACCATCCTACTAGATTCCATATATATGTATTAGTATATTGTACTTGTCTTTCTCTTTTTGACTTACTTCACTTTTTATGATAGGTTCTAGATCCAGCCACCTCATTAGGGCTGATGCTTCTGAATTTCTCTATACAGCTGTGTAGTATTCCATTGTATATATGTACCAGAGCTTTTGGATCCATTCCTTTGTCGATGGGCATCTAGGTTGCTTCTGTGTTCTAGCTATTGTATAGAGAGCTGCAATGAACATTGGGGTACAGGTGCTTCTTTCAGTTTTGATTTCATCAGGGTATAAGCCTAAGAGTGGGATTGCTGGGTTGTATGGTGCTTCTATTTTTAGTTTTTTTATGGTGCTTCTATTTTTAGTTTTCTGTCTTCCATAGAGGTTGTATCAATTTACATTCCCACCAGCAATGCAGGAGTGTTCCCGTTTCTCTGCACCCTCTCCAGCATTTATTGTCTGTTGATTTGTGGATGATGGCCATTCTGACAGGTGTGAGGTGATATCTCTTTTTTTGTTTGATTTCAATTAAATATTTAGCAGTAGATACCTGATAGTAAATTTAATTATTGATTGTATGAAATTTGCTCTGTAAGCATTGTGTTAAGCATCTCAGGCACAAATGCTTTCACACACATACCCACGCATACGTTCAAGGTAGGGGGGCTGTTTGGCTTTAATTGCATTCAGTCACCTTCTGCTGGTGTTGATACTTCTTAGTGGCTTCTGAGTAGTTATAAAAATGTAATTTTATGTTTGGAGGAAACAGGAGGGAAAAAAGATCACTTAAGTTTTCTCTATCTTTGACGTTTGTCTTTTTTTGTTGTTGTTTTTAAAAAACCTTTATTTTACTTTTGACTTTTACAGAGTCTTGTTGTTTACAGATATATATGTTCCTAGATTAGTCATATGTATATCCCCCCCTTCCCACCCCTCCCGACGATCACACAGCACCCCTGAAGGATCCCCTTTTCTCACAGAGCAATGACTAGAGCTATTTTCTTCACTTATGATAGTACAGGCCTTCATGCTACTTCCTTTACGCCTCCCACCCTCTGTTCCTTCCCCACAATGTCCCTTTGTACACTGTCCATGTCTGTCTTTCCGTCGCTTCACTGCGTGTGCCATCATCACCATCCTACTAGATTCCATATATATGTATTAGTATATTGTACTTGTCTTTCTCTTTTTGACTTACTTCACTTTTTATGATAGGTTCTAGATCCAGCCACCTCATTAGGGCTGATGCTTCTGAATTTCTCTATACAGCTGTGTAGTATTCCATTGTATATATGTACCAGAGCTTTTGGATCCATTCCTTTGTCGATGGGCATCTAGGTTGCTTCTGTGTTCTAGCTATTGTATAGAGAGCTGCAATGAACATTGGGGTACAGGTGCTTCTTTCAGTTTTGATTTCATCAGGGTATAAGCCTAAGAGTGGGATTGCTGGGTTGTATGGTGCTTCTATTTTTAGTTTTTTTATGGTGCTTCTATTTTTAGTTTTCTGTCTTCCATAGAGGTTGTATCAATTTACATTCCCACCAGCAATGCAGGAGTGTTCCCGTTTCTCTGCACCCTCTCCAGCATTTATTGTCTGTTGATTTGTGAATGATGGCCATTCTGACAGGTGTGAGGTGATATCTCATTGTAGTTTTGATTTGCATTTCTCTAATTATAAGTGAAGTTGAGCATCATTTCATGTGCTTTTTGGCCATCTGTATGTCCTCTTTGGAGAGGTGTCTGTTTAGGTCCTTTTCCCATTTTTTGATTGGTTTGTTCATTTTTCTGGTGCTGAGTTGTCTGAGTTGCTTGTAGACTTTGGAAATTAATTCTTTGTCTGTTGTTTCATTTGCTATGATTTTCTCCCATTCTGTGGGCTGTCTGTTCAGCATTTTTGTGATTTATTTTGCAGTACAAAAGCTTTTAAGTTTCATTAGGTCCCACATGTTCATTTTTGTTTTTAGTTCCGCTATTCTAGTAGGTGGGTTTGGGAAGATCTTGCTTTGATTTATGTCATTGAGAGTTTTGCCTATATTCTTCTGTAAGAGTTTGATGGTTTCTGGTCTTACATTTGGGTCTTTAATCCATTTTGTGTCGATCTTAGTGTATGGTGTCAGGGTATGTTCCAACTTCATTTTTTTGCATGTAGCTGTCCAGTTTTCCCAGCACCATTTGTTGAAGAGGCTGTCTTTGTCCCATTTTATATTTTTGCCTCTTTTGTCAAAAATAAGGTACCCATAGGTGCTTGGGTTTCTCTCTGGGTTCTCTACCTTGTTCCATTGGTCAATATTTGTATTTTTGTGCCAATACCATGCTGTCTTTTTTTTTTTTTTAAGTTATTTATTTATTTATTTATTTTGGTGGGGGTGGGGTGGGGAGGGAGGGGAGCAGGCGGGCCACTTCTGTTGGTCTTTCATTTGTCCATTTGTATCCATCTTTGTTCTTTGGCCCGTGTGGGCCTCCCATCGTGGTGGCCTCTATTGTCGCAGAGCACTCGCTCTGGTCACATGCGCTCCAGAGCTCAGGCTCGGTAATTGGACACATTGGTCCAGCCGCTCCGCGGCACGCGGGAATCTTCCCAGGCCAGGGATCGAACCGGCGCCCCTTGCACTGCAAGGTGGTGTCCTTACCTACTGGACCACCAGGTAAGCCCCATCTTGATAACTGTTGCTTTGTAGTAGAGTCTGAGTTGTCTCGAGGTGTGAGGTGATATCTCATTGTAGTTTTGATTTGCATTTCTCTAATTATAAGTGAAGTTGAGCATCATTTCATGTGCTTTTTGGCCATCTGTATGTCCTCTTTGGAGAGGTGTCTGTTTAGGTCCTTTTCCCATTTTTTGATTGGTTTGTTCATTTTTCTGGTGCTGAGTTGTCTGAGTTGCTTGTAGACTTTGGAAATTAATTCTTTGTCTGTTGTTTCATTTGCTATGATTTTCTCCCATTCTGTGGGCTGTCTGTTCAGCATTTTTGTGATTTATTTTGCAGTACAAAAGCTTTTAAGTTTCATTAGGTCCCACATGTTCATTTTTGTTTTTAGTTCCGCTATTCTAGTAGGTGGGTTTGAGAAGATCTTGCTTTGATTTATGTCATTGAGAGTTTTGCCTATATTCTTCTGTAAGAGTTTGATGATTTCTGGTCTTACATTTGGGTCTTTAATCCATTTTGTGTCGATCTTAGTGTATGGTGTCAGGGTATGTTCCAACTTCATTTTTTTGCATGTAGCTGTCCAGTTTTCCCAGCACCATTTGTTGAAGAGGCTGTCTTTGTCCCATTTTATATTTTTGCCTCTTTTGTCAAAAATAAGGTACCCATAGGTGCGTGGGTTTCTCTCTGGGTTCTCTACCTTGTTCCATTGGTCAATATTTGTATTTTTGTGCCAATACCATGCTGTCTTTTTTTTTTTTTAAGTTATTTATTTATTTATTTATTTTGGTGGGGGTGGGGTGGGGAGGGAGGGGAGCAGGCGGGCCACTTCTGTTGGTCTTTCATTTGTCCATTTGTATCCATCTTTGTTCTTTGGCCCGTGTGGGCCTCCCATCGTGGTGGCCTCTATTGTCGCAGAGCACTCACTCTGGTCACATGCGCTCCAGAGCTCAGGCTCGGTAATTGGACACATTGGTCCAGCCGCTCCGCGGCACGCGGGAATCTTCCCAGGCCAGGGATCGAACCGGCGCCCCTTGCACTGCAAGGTGGTGTCCTTACCTACTGGACCACCAGGTAAGCCCCATCTTGATAACTGTTGCTTTGTAGTAGAGTCTGAAGTTAGGGAGGCTAATCCCTCCAGCTCCATTATTCTTCCTCAGGATTGCTTTGGCTATTCGAGGTCTTTTGTGTTTCCATATGAGCTGTGTTATTCTTTGGTCTAGTTCTGTGAAGAATGTCATTGGTAGTTTGATAGGGATCGCATTGAATCTATAGATGACATTTGGTAGTATGGTCATTTTCACAGTATTGATTCTTCCGACCCAGGAACATGGAATATCTCTCCATCTGTTTAAGTCTTCTTTTATGTCTCTCATGAATGTTTTGTAATTTTCGGTGTACAGTTCTTTTGTTTCTTTGGGCAGATTTATCCTAGATATTTGATTCTTTTGGTTGCGATGGTGAAGGGGATTGCCTCTTTGATTTCGTTTTCTGATTTTTCATTGTTTGTGTATAGGAATGCCAGTGATTTCTGTATATTGATTTTGTATCCTGCGACTTTGCTGAATTCGCTGATTAACTCTAGTAGTTTTGTAATAATGTCTTTGGGGTTTTCTGTGTATAATATCATGTCGTCTGCGAATAGGGAGAGTTTGACTTCTTCCTTTCATATCTGGATCCTGTGATTTCTTTCTCTTCTCTTATTGCTGTTGCTAGAACGTCCAGGACCATGTTGAATAAGAGTGGTGAAAGTGGACACCCTTGTCTTGTTCCTGATCTTAGAGGGAATGCTTTCAGTTTTTCACCATTGAGGATAATGTTCACTGTGGGCTTCTCATATACGGCTTTTACTATGTTGAGATAGGTTCCTTCTATGCCCATTTTTTGAAGAGTTTTTATCATAAATGGATGCTGTACTTTGTCAAAGGCTTTTTCTGCATCTATTGAGATGATCATGTGATTTTTGTCTCTCAATTTATTGATATGGTGTATCACATTGATTTGCAGATATTGAAGAATCCTTGCATGCCTGGGAAGAACCCAACTTGATCGTGATGAATGAGCTTTTTGATGTGTCGTTGAATTCTGTTTGCTAGGATTCTGTTGAGGATTTTGGCGTCTAGATTCATCAGTGAAATTGGCCTGTAATTTTCTTTTTTTGTGTTGTCTTTGCCTGGCTTTGGTATCAGGGTGATGGTGGCCTCATAGAATGTGTTTGAAGTGTTCCTTCCTGTGCAATTATTTGGAAGAGTTTTAAGGGAAAGATTAGCTTCTTTAATTTTGTGAATTCTTGTGAAACCATTATTCTTCCTCAGGATTGCTTTGGCTATTCGAGGTCTTTTGTGTTTCCATATGAGCTGTGTTATTCTTTGGTCTAGTTCTGTGAAGAATGTCATTGGTAGTTTGATAGGGATCGCATTGAATCTATAGATGACATTTGGTAGTATGGTCATTTTCACAGTATTGATTCTTCCGACCCAGGAACATGGAATATCTCTCCATCTGTTTAAGTCTTCTTTTATGTCTCTCATGAATGTTTTGTAATTTTCGGTGTACAGTTCTTTTGTTTCTTTGGGCAGATTTATCCTAGATATTTGATTCTTTTGGTTGCGATGGTGAAGGGGATTGCCTCTTTGATTTCGTTTTCTGATTTTTCATTGTTTGTGTATAGGAATGCCAGTGATTTCTGTATATTGATTTTGTATCCTGCGACTTTGCTGAATTCGCTGATTAACTCTAGTAGTTTTGTAATAATGTCTTTGGGGTTTTCTGTGTATAATATCATGTCGTCTGCGAATAGGGAGAGTTTGACTTCTTCCTTTCATATCTGGATCCTGTGATTTCTTTCTCTTCTCTTATTGCTGTTGCTAGAACGTCCAGGACCATGTTGAATAAGAGTGGTGAAAGTGGACACCCTTGTCTTGTTCCTGATCTTAGAGGGAATGCTTTCAGTTTTTCACCATTGAGGATAATGTTCACTGTGGGCTTCTCATATACGGCTTTTACTATGTTGAGATAGGTTCCTTCTATGCCCATTTTTTGAAGAGTTTTTATCATAAATGGATGCTGTACTTTGTCAAAGGCTTTTTCTGCATCTATTGAGATGATCATGTGATTTTTGTCTCTCAATTTATTGATATGGTGTATCACATTGATTTGCAGATATTGAAGAATCCTTGCATGCCTGGGAAGAACCCAACTTGATCGTGATAAATGAGCTTTTTGATGTGTCGTTGAATTCTGTTTGCTAGGATTCTGTTGAGGATTTTGGCGTCTAGATTCATCAGTGAAATTGGCCTGTAATTTTCTTTTTTTGTGTTGTCTTTGCCTGGCTTTGGTATCAGGGTGATGGTGGCCTCATAGAATGTGTTTGAAGTGTTCCTTCCTGTGCAATTTTTTGGAAGAGTTTTAGAAGGACAGGCATTAGCTCTTCTTTGAATGTTTGGTAGAATTCACTTGTGAAACCATCTGGCCCTGGGCTTTTATGTTTGGGTAGATTTTTGATCACAACGTCGATTTCTGAGCTTGTGATTGACTTGTTCATAGTTTCTATTTCTTCCTGGTTGAGTCTTGGGAGATTAATCTTCTCTAAGAAACTGTCCATTTCTTCCAGGTTGTCCAGTTTGTTGCCATAAGAGTTGTTCATAATAGTCTCTTAGAATCCTTTGGATTTCTGCATTATCTGTTGTAATGTCTCCTTTTTCATTTTTGATTTTGGTGATCTGGTTCTTCTCTTTCTTTTTCTTGATGAGTCTGGCCAGTGGTGTGTCGATTTTATTTACCTTTTCAAAGAACCAGCTTTTTGTTTTATTTATCTTTACTATTGTTTCTTTCATTTCTTTCTCATTTATTTCTGCTCTGATCTTTATGATTTCCTTTCTTCTGCTGGCTTTGGGGTGTTTTTGTTCTTCTTTCTCCAGTTGTTTTAAGCGTAAGGTAAGGTCATCTGAGATTTTCCTAGTTTCTTGAGGTGGGATTGAATTGCTATAAACTTCCTTCTTAGAACTGCTTTTGCAATATCCCATAGGCTTTGCACTGTCGTGTGTTCATTGTCGTTTTCTTCTAGGAATTTTTTAAATTTCTCCTTTGATTTGCTCGGTAATCAATTGTTTTTTTAGGTATGTGTTGTTTTAATCTCCATGTGTTTGTGTTTTTAGCAGTTTTTTTCATGTAGTTGATCTCTAGTCTCATTGCATTGTGGTCCGAGAGGATGGCTGATGTAATTTCAGTTTTCTTGAATTGACTGAGGTTTGATTTGTGGCCCAAGATGTGGTCTATCCTGGAGAATGTTCCGTGAGCACTTGAGAAGAAAGTGTATTCTGCTTTTGGATGGAAAGTCCTAAAGGTATCCATGAGATCCATCTCTTCTAGTGTGCCATTGAAGCCTTGTGTTTCTTTATTAATTTTCTGTTTGGTTGATCTGTCCATTGGTGTGAGAGGAGTGTTAAAGTCTCCTACTATGATTGTGTTGCTGTCAATGTCTTCTTTTATGTCTGAAAGTGTTTGTCTTATGTATTGGGATGCTCCTGCGTTGGGTGCATAGATATTTATGATTGTTATGTCTTCTTCTTGGATCGATCCCTTGCCTTGTCTCTTCTAATCTTTATTTCGACATCTATTTTGTCTGATATGAGGATTGCTACTCCAGCTTTCTTTTGATTTCCATTTGCATGAAATATCTTTTTCCATCCTCTCACTTTCAGTCTATGAGTGTCTCTAGGTCTGAAGTGAGTTTCCTGGAGGCAGCATATGTATGGGTCGTGTTTTGAATCCATTCAGCCACTCTGTGTCTTTTGGTTGGGACATTTAGTCCATTTACATTCAAAGTAATTATTGATACAAATGATCCTATTGTCATCTTCTTAGATGTTATGATGGATTTGTTTTGTGGATCTTCTCCTTCTTTTAAACTTGTTGTCTATATAGTCCTTTTAACACTTGTTATAAGGCTGGTTTGGTGTTACTAAATTCTTCTAACTTTTGCTTATCTGTAAAGCTTTTGATTTCTGCATCCATTTTGAATGAGATCCTTGCAGGGTAGAGGATTCTTGGTTGCAGATTATTCTCTTGTAGCTGTTTAAATGTGTCCTGCCATTCCCTTCTGGCCTGCAGAGTTTTTGTTGAAAGATCAGCTGTTAAACATATGGGGTTTCCCATGTATGTCACTCGTTGCTTTCCCCTTGCTGCTTTGAGAATTCTGTCTTTGTGTTTAATTTGTGTTAACTTCATTAAGATGTGTCTTGGTGTGTTTCTTCTCGGATTGGTTCTGTATGGTACTCTTTGTGCTTCTTGAACTTGATTGACTATTTCTTTCCCCATGGTGGGGAAATTTTCACCTATAATCTCTTCAAAAATTTTCTCATAGCCTTTCTTTTTTCCTTCTTCTTCTGGAACCCCTATAATTTGAATATTGGTGCGTTTGATATTATGTCAGAGGTCTCTGAGGCTATTCTCTGCCGTTTTCATTCTTTGAGCTAGATTCTGTTTTTCAGCAGTTACTTCCACCATTTTATCCAGCTCACTTATCCGGTCTACTGTCTCTGATACTCTGCTCTTGATTCCTTCTACAGTGTTTTTAAGTTCAGAAATTGAGTTGTTTGTCTCTTAGTTTTTTGTAAGTTTTTGTAAGTTCTTGTCTCGTAATTTCTCTGAAATTCTGTTTTCAGTGTTTTTGATCATCTTTACTAGCATTTTTCTGAATTCACTTTCAGAAAGTTTGTCTAAATCCTCTTCGTTTATTTCAACTTGTGTGTTTGTAGATTGTTCCTTCACTTGTGTGGTGTTTCTCTGCCGTTTCATTGTTATTATTAATTTTTAAACTTTGGGTTACGTCTGTCAGTGTTTGTTGTTTGGATGGGGCTTCTTTTTCTGGGTGTTGCTGGTGGTTGGGTGATGTCAGGACTTTGAGTGATTTATAAGTTTGATACAAATGATCCTATTTTCATCTTCTTAGATGTTATGATGGATTTGTTTTGTGGATCTTCTCCTTCTTTTAAACTTGTTGTCTATATAGTCCTTTTAACACTTGTTATAAGGCTGGTTTGGTGTTACTAAATTCTTCTAACTTTTGCTTATCTGTAAAGCTTTTGATTTCTGCATCCATTTTGAACGAGATCCTTGCAGGGTAGAGGATTCTTGGTTGCAGATTATTCTCTTGTAGCTGTTTAAATGTGTCCTGCCATTCCCTTCTGGCCTGCAGAGTTTTTGTTGAAAGATCAGCTGTTAAACATATGGGCTTTCCCATGTATGTCACTCGTTGCTTTCCCCTTGCTGCTTTGAGAATTCTGTCTTTGTGTTTAATTTGTGTTAACTTCATTAAGATGTGTCTTGGTGTGTTTCTTCTCGGATTGGTTCTGTATGGTACTCTTTGTGCTTCTTGAACTTGATTGACTATTTCTTTCCCCATGGTGGGGAAATTTTCACCTATAATCTCTTCAAAAATTTTCTCATAGCCTTTCTTTTTTCCTTCTTCTTCTGGAACCCCTATAATTTGAATATTGGTGCGTTTGATATTATGTCAGAGGTCTCTGAGGCTATTCTCTGCCGTTTTCATTCTTTGAGCTAGATTCTGTTTTTCAGCAGTTACTTCCACCATTTTATCTTCCAGCTCACTTATCCGGTCTACTGTCTCTGATACTCTGCTCTTGATTCCTTCTACAGTGTTTTTAAGTTCAGAAATTGAGTTGTTTGTCTCTTAGTTTTTTGTAAGTTTTTGTAAGTTCTTGTCTCGTAATTTCTCTGAAATTCTGTTTTCAGTGTTTTTGATCATCTTTACTAGCATTTTTCTGAATTCACTTTCAGAAAGTTTGTCTAAATCCTCTTCGTTTATTTTAACTTGTGTGTTTGTAGATTGTTCCTTCACTTGTGTGGTGTTTCTCTGCTGTTTCATTGTTATTATTAATTTTTAAACTTTGGGTTACGTCTGTCAGTGTTTGTTGTTTGGATGGGGCTTCTTTTTCTGGGTGTTGCTGGTGGTTGGGTGATGTCAGGACTTGCATACAAGTGATTACCTTTGTTGGCATTCTCACTTGTATAGTGCTCTGTAGTGTTAGGCGTTCTCTAGTATTGTAGAGTTTTGGAGTCAGTACTGCCTCCCTAAAGCCCCAGGACTTGTTACCTGACCAGGGAATGAAGATTTGATGGCTGGTTTGTTATGGCATTAAATGATATTAAAACATAAATACGCGAATGTGTAATAGAAGGTATACCTTTGACAAATGGCAATTAAAATATTATGCAAATACTATCTAGCGTATTGAATTATACACACAAACATATACAGCTGTAACATAACCCAAGCATTCCAACCAAAAATACAGTACAGTACGTTAGCATGGCAAATAGAGAAAACCAAGAATAATATCCACCAGTTAATAACCAAACTAAGTAGAGCACCAATTGGAGAATAATGCTAGAGCAGGGTCCCCGTTGGGGATAAGGCAATGAGGACAGAACAGACTAAGAAATATGGTGGGAAAAGGGAAAAAGAGAAAAGGAGGATTGAAGAGAACTATAGAATAATGCTGCAAAGTTAAATATAGGGAGATAAAGATTTGTATGTATTAGAGTTTACTGCTATAGGAAAGGAGCATCAGAGAAAGCAAAGAGTTATAGAGGAAGTAGTAGTACAAATAAAAAATTTTTTAAATGAAAACAGAGATAAGTATATAGAAAAGCATAGAAAAACAAAGCAAAAACAATAAAAACAAACAAAACCCCCATAGAACCTTAAAAGGCCAATGGGGAACCAGAAGTTTATACCAAAATAAAATGTGTGGTTTCAAAGGAAAAAAAAGAAAGAAAAAAAAATTATGTAAACTTGAATATATTCAGTCTTACTGATAAGATTAGTAGCTTCAATAGAATTCAATGGAGGAAATAAACACATCCACACTCACACACCCAAAAAAAAAAACACCAAACAACCAAACGGGTGAGGGGCACTTGCAAGGGGGTTTGGAAAAAAGGGGAAAAAAACAATTAAAACAAAACAAAAGCAATAAAAAAGAATAAGGAATAAAATGAAATATAAAGAATCCAGCAGTAACGCCAGCTTCAGACAAAATGTGAAAATATTGTTTATGTTCTTCTGTCTCTTGCTGACTATTCAGGAATTATCAGTCTTTTTCTTGCCTCTGGCAGTGGTTAGATCTGAAGACCTCTTTGACTGCTTGTTTATTTCGGCCTATTCCAGAACTAAAAGGCCTGCCCAAGCTGGTCCTGGGAGTTGCTTAATCCAAATCCCTTTTCTTGCTGGGTGGAGCTAACCTCCCTGTAGCTTGACCAGCAGCACTGTAGTTTGACCAGCAGCCAAACTACAGTAAGAAAAATGGCGTCTGTCTCAGAAAGGATTTTTTTTTTTAAACCTTTATTTTGCTTTTAACTTTTACAGAGTTTTGTTGTTTATAGATATGTATGTTCCCAGATTAGTCATATGTATATCCCCCCCCCTTCCCACCCCTCCCAACCATCACATAGCACCCCTGAAGGATCCCCTTTTCTCACAGAGCAATGACTATAGCTATTTTCTTCACTTATGGTAGTACAGGCCTTCATGCTACTTCCTTTATGCCTCCCACTTTCTGTTCCTTCCCCCCAATGTCCATATATCCACTGTCCATGTCTGTCTTACAAAGGATTTATTCCCACACTCTCTATGGGAAGCACTTCTGCAGTGACCCCAACCCTGCTGCAGGCCACCGATGACCCCCGCCACCGCGGGAGACGTCAGGTTACTCAGAGGTGAGTCTGGCTCAGTCTCATGCAGGATGGCTATTCCCCTCTCGTGGATCACAGTCCGCACAGAGTTTCCAGTCCTCCTTGGTGGCTCTGTGATCGGGTTAATGGTAACCTCCTCCAAAGGAAACTGAGTGCTGTCCTTCCGAGGATTGCTTAAGGGCACTACTAGTTCATGGGGGCACCTGGACCCTCCAGAGCAGGTCTGGCTCAGTCCCTTGTGGGTGTCACTGCTCCTTTCTCGGGTCTTGATCTGCAACAGGCTTTGTACCTTTGGCCTGCCCAGCCTCTCTGGCGGGTGTGAGGTTTGACTTTTAAAAGTGCAATTGCGCCCTTCCTGCCGTCTTGATGCGGCTTCTCCTTTGTTCTTCGATGTGGGGTATCCTCTCTGTGATCAGATCCAACCTCCTCCTGTCGATGGTTTTTCAGGAACTCGTTGCAATTTAGGCGATTTTTCAGGAGAAGATGAGTGCACGTCCTTCTATGCCGCCATCTTAGCTCCACCCCTCCTGACTTTTCTCTTTAAAATATGTCTTTGAGCCATGCATAAGATATTACTTTGAAAATACTAAAGATTATT
Source organism: Tragulus kanchil (assembly GCA_022376925.1). NCBI lineage: Eukaryota > Metazoa > Chordata > Mammalia > Artiodactyla > Tragulidae > Tragulus > Tragulus kanchil. Next base: position 245,291,353 of record JAIOJX010000026.1, on the reverse strand, counting down.
TTAGTATTCGACTGTTTTCAGAATGCCAATTTTTTTTTTTTCTTTTCTCCTCTGATTCTGATTTAAAAGGCAGTATAATATTAGCACTAAAGCTGGTTAACATAACTTTCTACATCTTATTATTATTATTGTTTCTTTATTTTCGACTGCGCTGGGTCTTTGTTGCTGTGTGTGGGCTTTCTTTTTGAGGCGAGCAGGCTTCTCATTGTGATGGTTTCTCGTGTTGTGGAGCACATGCTCTAAAGCACGGGCTCAGTAGTTGTGGCACAAGGGCTTAGTTGCTCAACGTTATGTCCAGTCTTCCCGGACCAGATATTGAACTTTTGACCTCTGAATTGGCAGGCAGATTCTAAACCTCTAGATCACCAGGGCAATCTATAACTTTCTATCTAAGTCTTAATACAACTATTTTTCCTTTTTTGTGTCACCTTTAACATGTCTAAATGTGTATTATTTTTATACCATATAGTTATATATTTTCTGAGCACTCTATGGTAAACATTTTTCATATTTCTAATGATCTTCATGATTGTCATTTTAGTAATTGCATAACAGTCTCTCCATTGACATGTGGTACAATTTTTGTTTATCAAAATGCTGCTTGTTTCCTAAATACCATATAATGGAAGAAAAATGGATATAATTTTCAGACTATGGGAAAAAATAACCATAACTCAGTTATTTGCCCAAAACAGAGATGATTGTCAAAATCTTTAAAATGCACGTGGAATGATATTTTAAAATGCATTTTAGGAATAACCTGGAGCTGCTTTATCTGCTAGTAAACAGAGTGGGGAAAATGAGGAATAGGTAAGTAAGATGTTGAGGCACTACTTAGGTACTGTCATTTGACATACCCTTCATGACCTGGGGATACATTGTTAGGATTCTAATATAATCAAAAGGTGGAACTCAAAGGGCCTGGATTTTACTTCTCTTGTCAGGATAACCAGTGATAGGGGTCATATTTGTGACATACAGCTGGGGCCTGGCTGTGGCTGGTTCTGTCGTCAGTACTCTGAGGATAACTTATTGCATTAGACATTCACTGATAGAATTTTTATGGATGGTATCGTTGTTATTGAGCTGCTGTCTTCCCTTGCTTAAGCCCTCTGGTAACTACTGATACCAGAGTTTTCCAGAATTCCTATTTCTACCTCCATTAGTTGGAAAATTTACTGTAACTACTGTTTTTCAGAGAGATCTTGAGAATGAGATGTTGGTGGCTAGTTTTGAAGTCTTCCTAAGGCTTTTGGTTGAGGTCTGAGGGCTTTTGAATATTACCTATCCTTGGTGAAAACTAGTGTGTCTTAGTGGGTCAACATTCTTCTGTAACTCCTCCGTTTATTACATGGGTTTTATGAAATTACTTTGAACAAATTTGGAAGTTTACATCTGTCATTTATATTTTGTAATTAATGTTTATAACAGAATGCTTTCATAGACTCCAGATAATTAAGACAGTAGAATTATCTTGCAATATGCTTGAGTTTGTATTTATGTTTGTTTACTTTTTTTTTAAGATTTTTTTTTTTTGCCTCTGAGTTATATATTTTCTGAGCACTCTATGGTAAACATTTTCATATTTCTAATGATCTTCATGATTGTCATTTTAGTAATTGCATAACAGTCTCTCCATTGACATGTGGTACAATTTTGTTTATCAAAATGCTGCTTGTTTCCTAAAAACCATATAATGGAAGAAAAATGGATATAATTTTCAGACTATGGGAAAAAATAACCATAACTCAGTTATTTGCCCAAAACAGAGATGATTGTCAAAATCTTTAAAATGCACGTGGAATGATATTTTAAAATGCATTTTAGGAATAACCTGGAGCTGCTTTATCTGCTAGTAAACAGAGTGGGGAAAATGAGGAATAGGTAAGTAAGATGTTGAGGCACTACTTAGGTACTGTCATTTGACATACCCTTCATGACCTGGGGATACATTGTTAGGATTCTAATATAATCAAAAGGTGGAACTCAAAGGGCCTGGATTTTACTTCTCTTGTCAGGATAACCAGTGATAGGGGTCATATTTGTGACATACAGCTGGGGCCTGGCTGTGGCTGGTTCTGTCGTCAGTACTCTGAGGATAACTTATTGCATTAGACATTCACTGATAGAATTTTTATGGATGGTATCGTTGTTATTGAGCTGCTGTCTTCCCTTGCTTAAGCCCTCTGGTAACTACTGATACCAGAGTTTTCCAGAATTCCTATTTCTACCTCCATTAGTTGGAAAATTTACTGTAACTACTGTTTTTCAGAGAGATCTTGAGAATGAGATGTTGGTGGCTAGTTTTGAAGTCTTCCTAAGGCTTTTGGTTGAGGTCTGAGGGCTTTTGAATATTACCTATCCTTGGTGAAAACTAGTGTGTCTTAGTGGGTCAACATTCTTCTGTAACTCCTCCGTTTATTACATGGGTTTTATGAAATTACTTTGAACAAATTTGGAAGTTTACATCTGTCATTTATATTTTGTAATTAATGTTTATAACAGAATGCTTTCATAGACTCCAGATAATTAAGACAGTAGAATTATCTTGCAATATGCTTGAGTTTGTATTTATGTTTGTTTACTTTTTTTTTAAGATTTTTTTTTTTGCCTCTGAGTCATCATTTATTTTTCATTGATCTTCATTCCTTGTCATGTGTGGGCCTCCCAGCGCAGTGGCCTCTCTCCTTGCAGAGCACTGGCTCTGGGCGCATGCGCTCCAGAGTGCCGGCTTTTATTTGGACACACCAGTTCAGCCGCTCCTCGGTATGTGGGATCTTCCCGGGCCAGGGATCGAACCGGTATCCCTTGTACTTCAAGGGGGACTTTTTAACCACTGGACCACCAGGGAAGCCCTACTTGTTTACTTTTTGAAACTAGTACTGTGTTTAGTATTCTGTTCTGTTTCAATTTTGTATTTTGTGTTTTCACTCTGTCTAGTGTTTTTACTGTGACATTTCACATTTTGTGATTGAAATAGTTTATAAGAAATAATAAACAATGCATGCATAGTGAGAGTGTTTACATATCACTTAGGCAAGTGCATTTCATTGTTCTTATAGTTGTAATTTTGAATCTGGAAATAATGTATAAAAATAATTTTTTGTTCTTATGCAGGAAAGATGAAAAAGAATATGCACTGAAGCAAATTGAAGGCACAGGAATATCTATGTCAGCTTGTAGAGAGATTGCAGTAAGTGGACATAAATATGTTATTTTGTTGTTAATATTGGATGATGATTGATATTAATATAAATGCTTTATTACAATATATAATACATGATTATTTCAAAGATGTTAAAGAAAATTTTATATGAAAAGAGTTGCATAAACTTTTTTTTTATTTATGAAAAGCTAGTGTGTCTTAGTGGGTCAACATTCTTCTGTAACTCCTCCGTTTATTACATGGGTTTTGAAAGTTTTTGAAGGTCTGAGGTTTAATATTACCTATCCTTGGTAAACTAGTGTGTCTTAGTGGGTCAACATTCTTCTGTAACTCCTCCGTTTATTACATGGGTTATGAAATTACTTTGAACAAATTTGGAAGTTTACATCTGTCATTTATATTTTGTAATTAATGTTTATAACAGAATGCTTTCATAGACTCCAGATAATTAAGACAGTAGAATTATCTTGCAATATGCTTGAGTTTGTATTTATGTTTGTTTACTTTTTTTTTAAGATTTTTTTTTTTTGCCTCTGAGTCATCATTTATTTTTCATTGATCTTCATTCCTTGTCATGTGTGGGCCTCCCAGCGCAGTGGCCTCTCTCCTTGCAGAGCACTGGCTCTGGGCGCATGCGCTCCAGAGTGCCAGCTTTTATTTGGACACACCAGTTCAGCCGCTCCTCGGTATGTGGGATCTTCCCAGGCCAGGGATCAAACCGGTATCCCTTGTACTTCAAGGGGGACTTTTTAACCACTGGACCACCAGGGAAGCCCTACTTGTTTACTTTTTGAAACTAGTACTGTGTTTAGTATTCTGTTCTGTTTCAATTTTGTATTTTGTGTTTTCACTCTGTCTAGTGTTTTTACTGTGACATTTCACATTTTGTGATTGAAATAGTTTATAAGAAATAATAAACAATGCATGCATAGTGAGAGTGTTTACATATCACTTAGGCAAGTGCATTTCATTGTTCTTATAGTTGTAATTTTGAATCTGGAAATAATGTATAAAAATAATTTTTTGTTCTTATGCAGGAAAGATGAAAAAGAATATGCACTGAAGCAAATTGAAGGCACAGGAATATCTATGTCAGCTTGTAGAGAGATTGCAGTAAGTGGACATAAATATGTTATTTTGTTGTTAATATTGGATGATGATTGATATTAATATAAATGCTTTATTACAATATATAATACATGATTATTTCAAAGATGTTAAAGAAAATTTTATATGAAAAGAGTTGCATAAACTTTTTATTTACTTGAAAGTCATCTTTGAGCCTTCTCTTAAGTGATTTTTTAAATTGATTTAAATTAAATCAACTTTTTTTGAAAAACTCATGTTTTAGTGTTACATTTTGGTAGCTGCTAAAAAAAACTCGTAATAATAGGATAATGCCTCAAAGATGATCATTCCTTTTTTTTAAGTCTTTATATGACACACTTAAACATTTAAGAAATGATTGTCCATAAGAATGCCTAAAATTTCCTGAGAATTTATCAGGTAGTAGACTTACTAAATGCTTCTAGGTATTAATTACTTTAATTTTCACATCAATCATTTGAAATAAGTACTTTTAATATCCCTGTTTTACAAATCAGAAAGCAGAGGTAAAAACATAATTAGGGTTTAGAAATCTTAATAATTATATTACATTATTTTAATTCTTCAGTTTCTTATTTTAAGATTTTAGTTTCTTATTGGGCCTTTATCACGGTATTACATCTATTAGGGATTTCTGTTTCTAACTTATTTAATATATTGTCAATATCCATTAGGCATTTCTGTCTCTAATCTGGTAACTGTTTTGTATTTTACCTTACAGTTGCTTGTTTGTAGTTCACTCACATGGAAGCACTCCATCATCACTCTTAATCATAAGAAAAAGAATGATGCAAAAAACACTTGCTGCAGGATTTCTGCGGAACTGTGTGTCTGTCTGCCTCTGTGGCTAAGCTGACCATGAGTCTCAGTTTCCTTATTTTAAAATAAGGGAACTATAAGGTCCTTTCTAGTCATAAATTCTTTGATTTCAGAATGAGAGCTGCTCGCTAGGCTGTGTATACTTTGAGGGGCAGGGACCTTGTCTTTTGTCCCTAGTTTCTTGCATAGTACCTGGCACATAGCAGTTGCCCCATAAATGTTTATTGAATAAACTAATGAATAAACAATAAGGTTCTACATGATCATTAGTTTGCTTTGAAATAAAGATTTATTGTTTAATATGTTCATTTTGTCATTTTCCATTAGTTATAAATGGTTGTTTATAATGCCCTACCCAAGTAAGCATTTCAAAGATGTTAAAGAAAATTTTATATGAAAAGAGTTGCATAAACTTTTTATTTACTTGAAAGTCATCTTTGAGCCTTCTCTTAAGTGATTTTTTAAATTGATTTAAATTAAATCAACTTTTTTTGAAAAACTCATGTTTTAGTGTTACATTTTGGTAGCTGCTAAAAAAAACTCGTAATAATAGGATAATGCCTCAAAGATGATCATTCCTTTTTTTAAAGTCTTTATATGACACACTTAAACATTTAAGAAATGATTGTCCATAAGAATGCCTAAAATTTCCTGAGAATTTATCAGGTAGTAGACTTACTAAATGCTTCTAGGTATTAATTACTTTAATTTTCACATCAATCATTTGAAATAAGTACTTTTAATATCCCTGTTTTACAAATCAGAAAGCAGAGGTAAAAACATAATTAGGGTTTAGAAATCTTAATAATTATATTACATTATTTTAATTCTTCAGTTTCTTATTTTAAGATTTTAGTTTCTTATTGGGCCTTTATCACGGTATTACATCTATTAGGGATTTCTGTTTCTAACTTATTTAATATATTGTCAATATCCATTAGGCATTTCTGTCTCTAATCTGGTAACTGTTTTGTATTTTACCTTACAGTTGCTTGTTTGTAGTTCACTCACATGGAAGCACTCCATCATCACTCTTAATCATAAGAAAAAGAATGATGCAAAAAACACTTGCTGCAGGATTTCTGCGGAACTGTGTGTCTGTCTGCCTCTGTGGCTAAGCTGACCATGAGTCTCAGTTTCCTTATTTTAAAATAAGGGAACTATAAGGTCCTTTCTAGTCATAAATTCTTTGATTTCAGAATGAGAGCTGCTCGCTAGGCTGTGTATACTTTGAGGGGCAGGGACCTTGTCTTTTGTCCCTAGTTTCTTGCATAGTACCTGGCACATAGCAGTTGCCCCATAAATGTTTATTGAATAAACTAATGAATAAACAATAAGGTTCTACATGATCATTATTTTGCTTTGAAATAAAGATTTATTGTTTAATATGTTCATTTTGTCATTTTCCATTAGTTATAAATGGTTGTTTATAATGCCCTACCCAAGTAAGCATTTGATAAGTGATTTTTAACTTCCTAAAATTCATATACATTATTATTAGAGCCAGTATGAATGTCTTTGGTATGTAGTTATACTAGGGTTCCATTATTTAATATAGCATTAATTCACCTTCCATGAATTAATTGGGTAAATAGTTGAAATTTAAGATACTGATTTTTAGGAAGTGAAAATCCAATTCTAGATATCCTTTTGAAACAGACTTATATCTTCTGAGGAATCCATGGATTCCCTTTTCTTAACATCCCCCCTAGCATTTATTATGTCTTGTCTTTGTATGGTGATAGTCCTTTTAACAGGTGTTCACTGCGGTTTTGATTGTATTTCTTTGATGAGTAATGATGTTGAACACTTTTTCATGTACCTGCTGTCTATCTGTATATCTTCTTCTTTGGAAGAAATCCTTGTTTAGTTCCTTTGCCCATTTTTGAATTAAATGATGTTGATGATGATTTTTGCTGTTGATTTGAATACATTCCTGTTATGTTTTGGATATTAACCACTTATCAGATAAATAGTTTGCAAATATCTTCTCATACTCTGGAGGTTTCCTATTCTTCTTGTCATTGTTTTGTTGTGCAGAAGCTGAAAAAACTTAACTCTCAAACTCATTTACAGTCTTCATATTTTTATTGACAGTTTGCTTAATGCAACTTTAGAAAGTATGCAGTTTCTGGATTGAATAATTTTTTATATTACCTGGATGGCTTAGCTCCAACAATATGGATCTTCTCTTTTTTTTTTTTTTTTTCCGTTGTTTTCACTTGTTTCTCAGCTTTTCTTCAGGATAGTTTTGCCAGATGAATTCTTGAACGACAGTCATTTTCTTTCTTCATTGTAACTATGTTATCTCACTGCCTTTTGGCCTCTTTGGTTTCTGATGAAAAGACAGCTGTGAACTCATGAAAATCTCTTGTGGAATTATTTTCTTGCTCCTCTTAAGATTCTCTCTTTGTCTTTGTCTGTTGACATTTTGACTATCATATGTGTAGATGTGGAACCTAATTGGAGTTCGTTGCATTTCTTGGGTATAGACATTAATGTTTTTCACCAAATTTGGAAAATTTCCAGCCATCATTTCTTCAGTTATTCTTCCTACCCTTTTATGTTTCTCCTCTCTTTTTGAGACTGTCTTTATGTGTATGTTTCTAATGATGGTGTCCCAGGGGTCGTTAATGTGCTATTGATTTTTGCTAACTCTTTTCTGTTTATTGCTCAGGCAAGATACTTTCATTTACTTATCTTCAAGTCTGCTAATTCTTTCTTTTGCCATCTTGTTACCAGTGAAGTTTACATTTACTTATCAATTCCAAAATTGCTCTATGTTTCTTCTTTTGTTTGAAAACTAGACTTTACTTTTTAAAGCAGTTTTTTTTTTTTTCTTTTTTTGGCTATGCTTTTTTTTTTTCCTTTTTGGCTGGGATGGCTTTCCTCTAGCTGTGGCGAGCAGGAGCTTCTCTCCAGTTGCAGTGTATAGGCTTCTCACTGTGGTGGCTTCTCTCATTGTGGAGCACAAGCTCTAGGCCACATGAGCTTCAGTAATTGCAGCTCCCAGGCTCTAGAGCACAGGTTCAATAATTGTGGTACAGGGGCTTGGTTGCTCTGCAGCATGTTGGATCTTGCTGGATCAGGGATTAAACCCATGTCTCCAGCATTGGCAGGTGAATTCTTTACCACTGAGCCACCAGCCAAGCCCCTTAGAGCAATTTTAAGTTCACAGTAAAATTGAATGAAGATCTACAAGTTTTCCATACACTCCCTACCTCTCCACATGCATAGCCTAACCAGTTGTCAGCCTTTTCCACCAGAATAGTGTTGTTTGCTACAACTGATGAATCTTTGTTGATACCCAAAGACCATAGTTTACAGTAGGGTTCATTTTTGGTGTCATATGTTTTATGGGTTTGGACAGATGTCTAATGACATGTATCCACCATTATACTAGCACATTATACTACTCCAGAGTAGTTCCACTGCCTTCAAAATTCTTTGTGTCTCACTGATTTATCCTAAACTACTACCCACTCGGGTAATCAGAGATCTTTTTACTGTTATGTAGTTTTGCCTTTTCCAGAGTGTCATATAGTTGTAACCGTATAGTGTGTAGCTTTTGAGATTGGCTTCTTTCACTTAATAGTAGCATTTTGGGTATAGACATTAATGTTTTTCACCAAATTTGGAAAATTTCCAGCCATCATTTCTTCAGTTATTCTTCCTACCCTTTTATGTTTCTCCTCTCTTTTTGAGACTGTCTTTATGTGTATGTTTCTAATGATGGTGTCCCAGGGGTCGTTAATGTGCTATTGATTTTTGCTAACTCTTTTCTGTTTATTGCTCAGGCAAGATACTTTCATTTACTTATCTTCAAGTCTGCTAATTCTTTCTTTTGCCATCTTGTTACCAGTGAAGTTTACATTTACTTATCAATTCCAAAATTGCTCTATGTTTCTTCTTTTGTTTGAAAACTAGACTTTACTTTTTAAAGCAGTTTTTTTTTTTTTTCTTTTTTTGGCTATGCTTTTTTTTTTTCCTTTTTGGCTGGGATGGCTTTCCTCTAGCTGTGGCGAGCAGGAGCTTCTCTCCAGTTGCAGTGTATAGGCTTCTCACTGTGGTGGCTTCTCTCATTGTGGAGCACAAGCTCTAGGCCACATGAGCTTCAGTAATTGCAGCTCCCAGGCTCTAGAGCACAGGTTCAATAATTGTGGTACAGGGGCTTGGTTGCTCTGCAGCATGTTGGATCTTGCTGGATCAGGGATTAAACCCATGTCTCCAGCATTGGCAGGTGAATTCTTTACCACTGAGCCACCAGCCAAGCCCCTTAGAGCAATTTTAAGTTCACAGTAAAATTGAATGAAGATCTACAAGTTTTCCATACACTCCCTACCTCTCCACATGCATAGCCTAACCAGTTGTCAGCCTTTTCCACCAGAATAGTGTTGTTTGCTACAACTGATGAATCTTTGTTGATACCCAAAGACCATAGTTTACAGTAGGGTTCATTTTTGGTGTCATATGTTTTATGGGTTTGGACAGATGTCTAATGACATGTATCCACCATTATACTAGCACATTATACTACTCCAGAGTAGTTCCACTGCCTTCAAAATTCTTTGTGTCTCACTGATTTATCCTAAACTACTACCCACTCGGGTAATCAGAGATCTTTTTACTGTTATGTAGTTTTGCCTTTTCCAGAGTGTCATATAGTTGTAACCGTATAGTGTGTAGCTTTTGAGATTGGCTTCTTTCACTTAATAGTAGATATTTAAGGTTCCTCCATAGCTTTCATGCCGTAATAACTCATATCTTTTTAGTACTGAATCATATTCTACCATCTAGATGCATTAAAGTTTGTTTACACATTAATCTACATTAATCTACCAGAGTACATCTTGATTGCTTCCAAGTTTTGGCAATTATGAGTAAAACTGCTGTAGACCCTGTGTGTAGGCTTTTGTGTGGACATAACTTTTCAGTTCCCTTGGGTAAATATCAAGGAGCAGAATTTCTGGACTGCATGGTGATAATATGTTTACCTTTCAGAAGTGGCTGTACCATTTTGTATTCTGGGTGAGAGTTCCTGTGGCTCCACATCCTCCTCAATATTTGTTGCTGTCAGTGTTCTGAATTAGTGTTCAAATAGTTTTATAGTAGTATCTCATTGTTTAATGAAACTCTGCTTTAGCTGTTAAGTCCTGCTTGTTTGGCATTAAAATTAGAGTCTTCATTTAGTTCCTGGACATACCCACAGCTTTTCATATGGGCATGGTTACAGTCTTTACTACCCAGTTCCATTTATAGAAGATTTTAGAATATGCAAACTAATCTGTGGTGGTAGACAGTAGATCGGTGATTGCATATGGGTGGAAATAGAAACAGAGATATATTACAAAGGACCACAAGGAGTCTTTTGGAGATTATGTAAATTTTCATCATTGTAATTGTCATGATAATTTCATGGATTTGTATCTGTAATAAGACTCGAGGATGGTATATACTTATACCTCAGAAAATTGGGGGGAAAATCGTATATAAGATTATTAGTGGGTCAGGGGTCTGTTAAAAAGAAATCTGTAAGATTCAGTGAATCACAAGCACAGCTGGAGGGATTGACCTTGAATAGGAAATGGAAGAGATAGTTTACCCTCTGAAACTACAGAGACAGAAGAAAGGATGGTGTCAGTATTTGTCAGATGGCTAGAGAGATGATGAGGTAAGTATATTCTTTAAAGATTTATTTATTTATTTATTTTGGGCGGGGGTTGGGTTGGGGAGGGAAGGGAGCGGGCGGGCCACTTCTATTGGTCTTCCATTTCTCTATTTTCATCTGTCTTTGTTCTTTTGGCTCCTGTGGGCCTCTCATCTCGGTGGCGTCTGTCATTGCAGAGCGCTGGCTCTGGGCGCATGCGCTCCAGAGCTCTGGCTCGGTGATTGGACACATCGGTCCAGCCGCTCCGCGGCACGTGGGATCTTCCCAGGCCAGGGATCAAAGCGGCGCCCCTTACATTGCAAGGCGGTGTCCTTACCCACTGGACCACCAGGGGAAGCCCTAAGTATATTCTTGTATGCCTCTTTTGTGTGTGTGTGATGAATGTGACAAGTGTTTTAAGTTATTGATGAAGGCTATGTGAAAATTTGCTGATCAAAGATAAGATTGTAGGACTTGACCAGTCAGGTCATCAGTCTGCATGACTGTGCTGAGTTCTTCATTATAAGCCCGGTATAGGAAAGGAGAATTGGAGTTGTTCTGGTTGATGTGGTAGAAGGACAGAAAATGTAAGGTGGTTGAGAGTCAGAGAGCCTTAGGAGGGACTGGTAGGTTGAGGAGAATGTAGACAACACCATAAATTAAAAAGCAGGTAGAACTTGCTCTTTGCCTTTTTCCCTCTGTGTCTCTTAATATTATCTACTTTCTGGGATTTTCTTATTCATTTAGAGGCACATAGGTAAGAGGCTTTTGATTTGGAGATACTTAGGAACATTTCACTCATTACTCTAAAAGGAAGGGACTGTGACTCCTGGACACCTTCTGAGAGCAGGTTGGGTAACGAGTAGAGAAGTCAAAAAACTTGGCCTCATGGAATGAATTTGAGGAATACTTACAGAATAGGAAGAAGTTTAAAAGCTAGAATGTGGAACTTCCCTAGTGGAACAGTGGATAGGAATCCACCTGCCAGTGCAGGGGTTCCAACCCTGGTCCAGGAAGATTATACATGCTGTGGCACAATTAAGCCTATGTGCCGCAACTACTGAGCCCTTGTTCTAGAGCCTGTAGTCAAAACTAATGAAGCTTGTGCTCTTTAGAGCCTGTGCTCTACAACAAGACAAGCCATCCCAGTGAAAACCCTTTGCAGTCTACTCGCTGCAGCTAGAGAAAGCTCACACACAGCAATGAAGACCCATTGCCGCCAACAAAAAAGAAAAAAAAAAACTATCAGTACTATAAAAAAAGAACTGGAATGCATTACCACCTCAAGTCTCATCAATAAAGTCATGACACATTTTCATTTCATTGAACCTTATTGACCAGAGGTGAATTATAACCCCTTGTCTTTATACAGTGCTTTACAATTTACAATATGCCATAACAGGGAATAATTCTGGGTGATGAACACACTAGGAACATGTAAACATAACTTTTTTAGTCTAGATTACAGAGGAGTTACATGTTTTGTTTTGTTTTTTTACCTTTGTGGCCTATGTAATCATAAGGTTTCTAGGCTGGAGATGTGGTAAACAACATTAATTCTGATCCCATTAATTTGTTTTCTGGTTATAAAATTCAAATGTGTTTATCATAAAATTCTCAGACAATGTGGAAAAAGCATGTTAAGAGCATCTGTTACACTAACACTTGGAAATAATCACTATTAATATTTTCTGTTATAGTCTTCCAGCCTTTTTTCTTTACCAACATACAGAGAATTTTTCTCTGTAAGAATAGGGACTCCTTTAATGTTTTATAAAATGTAATTTCATCTGGGGTAATAAAGATATAAGTTTTTAACTACTGAAATAATAATCTTGCTAGTTGTATGAGATATCAGAAAGATGATAAGATCTAACTCTTGAGTACTCTTCAAAAAATTGAAATGATCCCAAAGAAAGTGAAGATAAACTGAAAGGAAAATTAGTCAGGGGAAGTAGGGTGGAGGGCATGGATTGAGGGGGAAAGACAAAACCTTTATGTCAGACTGCGGTCTTCCTCAGTTTTGGCTTGTGTTGCTCAGAAGTCACTTGCTCACACCTCTGCCCAGGTTTGCCCAGTGTGTGTCAGCCAGTATCCCAGCATTGATCTCCCATGGTGACAGGTGGCGTCCACTGTCGTGGAGTGTCACTTGAAGTTTTTCTGCAGGCAACCAGCCCTTGTTCTAGAGCCTGTAGTCAAAACTAATGAAGCTTGTGCTCTTTAGAGCCTGTGCTCTACAACAAGACAAGCCATCCCAGTGAAAACCCTTTGCAGTCTACTCGCTGCAGCTAGAGAAAGCTCACACACAGCAATGAAGACCCATTGCCGCCAACAAAAAAGAAAAAAAAAACTATCAGTACTATAAAAAAAGAACTGGAATGCATTACCACCTCAAGTCTCATCAATAAAGTCATGACACATTTTCATTTCATTGAACCTTATTGACCAGAGGTGAATTATAACCCCTTGTCTTTATACAGTGCTTTACAATTTACAATATGCCATAACAGGGAATAATTCTGGGTGATGAACACACTAGGAACATGTAAACATAACTTTTTTAGTCTAGATTACAGAGGAGTTACATGTTTTTTATTTGTTGTTTTTACCTTTGTGGCCTATGTAATCATAAGGTTTCTAGGCTGGAGATGTGGTAAACAACATTAATTCTGATCCCATTAATTTGTTTTCTGGTTATAAAATTCAAATGTGTTTATCATAAAATTCTCAGACAATGTGGAAAAAGCATGTTAAGAGCATCTGTTACACTAACACTTGGAAATAATCACTATTAATATTTTCTGTTATAGTCTTCCAGCCTTTTTTCTTTACCAACATACAGAGAATTTTTCTCTGTAAGAATAGGGACTCCTTTAATGTTTTATAAAATGTAATTTCATCTGGGGTAATAAAGATATAAGTTTTTAACTACTGAAATAATAGTCTTGCTAGTTGTATGAGATATCAGAAAGATGATAAGATCTAACTCTTGAGTACTCTTAAAAATTGAAATGATCCCAAAGAAAGTGAAGATAAACTGAAAGGAAAATTAGTCAGGGGAAGTAGGGTGGAGGGCATGGATTGAGGGGGAAAGACAAAACCTTTATGTCAGACTGCGGTCTTCCTCAGTTTTGGCTTGTGTTGCTCAGAAGTCACTTGCTCACACCTCTGCCCAGGTTTGCCCAGTGTGTGTCAGCCAGTATCCCAGCATTGATCTCCCATGGTGACAGGTGGCGTCCACTGTCGTGGAGTGTCACTTGAAGTTTTTCTGCATAGAACAGAGCAGGAAGGATAGAATGGCAGTTAAAAGATTATTTGCTCCTTTGTTTTTCCCCCCTCTCCGTCTCTTGCCACCATGGTGGTTTAGCAGGCTGCTATGTAAACATCAGTGAAATGCTTGGAACGTTCTTTTGTCTTCAAGGAATAAGCCCATTTTTTTAAAAAAAATTATGAAATGGAAATGATAAAATACATGTTTGCTATGGATTCCTTTAGAATTTTTAAATGTCTATGAGCATGGTTCTAATTCGTACTGATACTTTTTTTTAATGTTTATTTTTATTAATTTTTGACTGTGCTGGGTCTTCATTGCTGTGCAGGCTTTTCTCTAGTCTCTAGTGAGTAGGGCTGCTCTCTACTGTGTTGCATGAGCTTTTCATAGTGGTGGCTTCTCTTGTTGCCAAGCTCAGGCAGCCAGAAAATAGATTCTCCAGTCCTCAGGTGTATCTGTCTACCGTACTATAGATGCAAGGTTGTGAGTCTCTTAAAAGTTATTATGGGGCTTCCCTGGAGGTCCAGCAGTTAAGACTTTGTGCTACCAATACTGGAGGCACAGGTTTGATTCTTGGTCAGGGAAGATACTTGCATGCCTTCTGGCATGGCAAAAAAAAAACCAACAAACTTTACTATTATTTGTATGTGTGTGTATGTGCATGCATGCACCTTTTGGAGTATATTTCAGGTTGCTTGGTTTCCTCTGAGAAGACTAAAAGACCAATCCTTATATTCTCAGAAGGCAGATTAAAATACCTATTTAAGTCTATCATTTTACTAATTACCAGTGGTAGAAAAGAGGTATAGCATATATAGATTTCTGGGGTTTTGTATAACGATGACAAAAGTGAGAAGGAACAGTTTGAAAAAGAAAGTACTGGTGGATTATCATAATGACATAATCTCATGTATTACTGTTCTCTTACTTTGACCTTACACAACTTCTCCTGGTGACACAGACTGTTCACGTTTTTAGCATAGATCTTTGATTTAAATAATAAACAAAATCCAATCAGAACAGTGCACAGTCAAGAGGAAGTAGAACATTACAAACAAGAGAATAGACTGCATTTTTAAACAATAACAAAAATAGATAATTGTATTTTATTACAATGGGCGGTGATGTATTATTATAACAGGACTGAGATAAACTGATAAAACATAGATATTAGTTTACAAGCTTCTCAACAGCTTGGTAATTTCAAAACTTGAATGGGTTCTTTGTCTTAGAAGAATGTTCTAATCAGCAGTTCTTCAGTTTGTGGATTTTAGTGATGTTGGTAGATAATATAGCATTCAAATACTTGAAGGAAATAAGGGATTACAATTTGCTCAAGATAATGCTCCATGTTCTTTTTTTTTATTTACTTATTTTTAATTGGACAATAATTAATTTATAATGTTGGGTTGGTTTCTGCCATACATCAACATGAAACAGCCATAGGTATATATGTGTATCCTCTTCCTTCCACCTCCCACCCCATCCCACCTCTCTAGGTTGTCTGGGTTGAGCTTCCTGCATCCCACAGCAAATTCCCACTGGCTGTTTATTTTGCAGGTGGTAGTGTAGGTGTTTTCAGTGCTACTTTGTCAATTCATCCCACTCTCCTCCTGCCCCTACCCCCTCAATCCCACTGTGTTCCACAAGTCTGTTTTGTATGTCTGCATCTCTATTGCTGCCCTGCAAATAGGTTCATCAGTACCATTTTTCTAGAGATAATACTAGGTATTCTTGACAATAAAATAATACTAGAAAAGAAAAATATATTTGAAAATCTTATTTGTAGAGTAGTAAGTAACTGAGGTTTGAGTACAACTGGTTTTTTTTTTTTATTGACGTATAGTTGATTTACAGGTACAAGATGTTTTGTCACTTTTTTTCTCTATAAACAAATTCTTATTTTTTTTAAGAAAGCATTTTTTTTCCTGATTTTCCTGCCTTTCTGATTAATAAACTTAACTTTATTTATGGTTAGGTTGTTTTAATCCAATAGAGAGATAGGCTAAAGAGTTAAACGGAACTTAAAAAAAAATGAAACATTAATAGCCAGTAAATAAAAAAGATGCTCAGTTATATTAATGACTAGGGAAGTGACTTCCCTGATGGTCCAGTGGCTGAGACTCTGCTTTCCCAGTGCAGGGAGCCTGTGTTTGATCCCTGGTTAGGGAGATAGACCACATGGAGCAACTAAAGATACTATATGCTGCAACTAAGACCTGGTGCAACCAAATAAATACAAGTAAAATTATTTTTAAAAATGATTATGGAAAAATAAAACCACACTAAGATATATTTCTTGCCCTTCAAACTGATCACAGAATCAAGTATTGACAATGATATAGAATACTGGGGAATTGGTGTATAGTGTTAGTGGAATTGTAAATTAGTGTAACGCTGAAGGAAACAAGTTATTTACCTAGTAAAATAAAGACTTACAAATCTGGATACTCAGTAATTTCATTCCTAGGTATCTGTGCTGTAAGCTGTGTTCTTTAGCCCCAGTGGACCCAATCCCCTATTTTATAATAATTAATCTCCAATCCCCTTTATCATCCTGAACTGAAATTCATAGATATGCATAATTTAAAAACATTATAATTCCTTACTTTATTATAAAAATAAGAAAGTAATTTACAATGAAATTATGTATTTATGTAAGAATCATGTTTTTCTTATAATATCTAAATGCTAATCAAGTTGTAGATGGATATGTCATTGTGGGCACATGTAGTTGAACTGACGCCCAGTGTGTGGTTTGGGTAGTGTTACATTACCGTTTTGTGTGTGTATGTGTGTTGTGCTAAGTCCGTACTGTGGTACATGTGAATTGATGGACTTATGGGCTTCACAGTTCTATAGGAGATCCTGAAGAGAAATTGTAATTGTTCCCTAGACTCTTACTTGAATTCAGAACAGTGTGAAGCTTATTATTATGCTAAGTAATATTTGTATCCTATCATTTTATTTTCCTTTTCATTTCTCAAATCCTCTTGTTTACCATATTTGTTGTTTCTCTTATTTTTTCCTTATGTCTTATGTAAATATTTTCTGTCTTATTTTCTACCATCTATCAAAAGTAGGCTTGCTCCATGATCATAACTGTTTGTGACTCCAGAGAATGTCTGCACTTGTTTTATCTGTTTTTCTTCTTATTTGGGACTGTCTTCCTATCTGTTCAGTTATGCATGGTGTATAGGTTCATACTCAGATGGTATGTAGGTTCATATGCAAAATTTCTCCTGAAGCATAAGGAAATTTTTTATTACATAAACAGTTGGTCAACTAAGTCATTAATAATTTGAAATGCTTTCATTTTTCTCTAAAAGAAAATTTAACAGTGCATTGGGCTTTATGGAATTAATATTCTCATTGTTTCTGATTATTTTTGTTGTTGGTGGTGTTAATGCTTATTGTTGTTTTAGTCTCTACATCATATCAAACTCTTGTGACTCCATGGACTGTAGTCCACCAAGCTCCTCTATGGGATTTCCCAGGCAAGAATACTGGAGTGGGTTGCCATTTTCTTCTCCAGGGAATCTGCCTGACCCAAGGATCAAACCTGCATCTCCTGCATTGGCCGGTGGATTCTTTACCACTGAGCTCCCTGGGAAGCCCTCATTATTCAGATATTAGCATTTAAAAGTACTTTTAGTATAGGTTCTCTTTGCCTTCATAAAATTTAGGTCAGGGATTATGTCTGATATATTCAATCTTGAATCCCTAAAATTATTTGATACTGTGCTTTGAACAAAAGTGGGCTCTTAGTACATTATTGAATAAATGCAGTAGTTTATCTGAATTTATTTTAACAGTATTAACAATGGTTAGTATTGTTGTTGACTCCTACTGAAGTCAGAAATAGGGGCACAGTTACCCAGAGCAAAGCTCATGTTATATTAGCATAGAGCCTTACTCCACCTCAGTGGAGGCCCTGTTTCCCTGGCTATTTAGTTCCAGGACAGCTACCTCTCTATTTCTGGGACCTAGTTAGTAACCCTGCTATGTGGGTGAACTCAGTGGGTGAATATCTCCAAATTAAAAGAAACTCTGAATAATTTTTTGCCATTATTCTTCATCTCAGTGTAAAAGTATGTTAACATCTATCTGCTTAGTTTGAGTAGAAGTTTAAAATAATGAACAAATATTTATTTAGTCCTAAAAGCAATGGTTTTGAGGGAGGCAAATTCAGTTAATGGGAAGAGGGATGAGTTTCTGTGTTTGACAGATTGAGGTTTCTGTCCTAACTCTTAATATTTTGTGGCCCTATGATCTTGGATGAATTACTAATCTCTCTCCATATGTAAAAAATAGGGATAATAATAGTAATTACCTAATAGGGATTTGGAAGATCAAATGAGTTAAGATATGGAAGGGTTTAGCATAGTGGGGGCATAAGTTGATTTTTGAAATGCTTTCATTTCTCTAAAAGAAAATTTAACAGTGCATTGGGCTTTATGGAATTAATATTCTCATTGTTTCTGATTATTTTTGTTGTTGGTGGTGTTAATGCTTATTGTTGTTTTAGTCTCTACATCATATCAAACTCTTGTGACTCCATGGACTGTAGTCCACCAAGCTCCTCTATGGGATTTCCCAGGCAAGAATACTGGAGTGGGTTGCCATTTTCTTCTCCAGGGAATCTGCCTGACCCAAGGATCAAACCTGCATCTCCTGCATTGGCCGGTGGATTCTTTACCACTGAGCTCCCTGGGAAGCCCTCATTATTCAGATATTAGCATTTAAAAAGTACTTTTAGTATAGGTTCTCTTTGCCTTCATAAAATTTAGGTCAGGGATTATGTCTGATATATTCAATCTTGAATCCCTAAAATTATTTGATACTGTGCTTTGAACAAAAGTGGGCTCTTAGTACATTATTGAATAAATGCAGTAGTTTATCTGAATTTATTTTAACAGTATTAACAATGGTTAGTATTGTTGTTGACTCCTACTGAAGTCAGAAATAGGGGCACAGTTACCCAGAGCAAAGCTCATGTTATATTAGCATAGAGCCTTACTCCACCTCAGTGGAGGCCCTGTTTCCCTGGCTATTTAGTTCCAGGACAGCTACCTCTCTATTTCTGGGACCTAGTTAGTAACCCTGCTATGTGGGTGAACTCAGTGGGTGAATATCTCCAAATTAAAAGAAACTCTGAAGAATTTTTTGCCATTATTCTTCATCTCAGTGTAAAAGTATGTTAACATCTATCTGCTTAGTTTGAGTAGAAGTTTAAAATAATGAACAAATATTTATTTAGTCCTAAAAGCAATGGTTTTGAGGGAGGCAAATTCAGTTAATGGGAAGAGGGATGAGTTTCTGTGTTTGACAGATTGAGGTTTCTGTCCTAACTCTTAATATTTTGTGGCCCTATGATCTTGGATGAATTACTAATCTCTCTCCATATGTAAAAAATAGGGATAATAATAGTAATTACCTAATAGGGATTTGGAAGATCAAATGAGTTAAGCTATGGAAGGGTTTAGCATAGTGTCCGGTATATAGGGTCATCAAATATTTGGCTCTATTATTATTATTCATTTAGTATTTTGGCTATTCTGTGTGCTAGGCTCTGTAAGTCTGTTGATAGTTCTAAAGTATTTACACAAACAAGTATTTGCACAGTTTGACAAGAGCTAAGGAAAAGCACTTGGCAGAACAACAAGAGAGTATCAGTTGAAGTTGGGGCATCAGGGAGGATTTCCTCAAGGAAGTGAGGCTTGTTCAGGGGTTTGAAGGTTGAGGAAGCACAGTCTAGGCAGAGTAGAGGTAGCACTGTGTACAAACATGAAGCATATGGCACATTTGAGGGTACAGAGGATGCCAGCATGCCTGGAATGACAGGTGAAGATGAAAGTGACCCAAGAGAGAAAGATTCCTTAACAGGGCCAGCACTTGGCAGCTGTGTAGTCTATATGGAAGATTTGGGGCATGAACAGATTTGTTTTTTAAAAATTAGTACTCTCAGGCTTCCCTGGTGGTCCAGTGGGTAAAGACTCTGCCTTGCAGTGCAAGGGGCTCCGGTTTGATCCCTGGCCTGGGAAGATCCCATGTGCCATGGAATGGCTGAACCGATGTGTCCAATTATGAGCCAGCGTTCTGGAGTGCATGCGCCCAGAGCCGGTACTCTATGACGAGAGAGGCCACCGCGATGGGAGGCCCACACAGGCCAAAGGATAAAGATGGAAATAAATGAAAGACCAATAGAAGTGGCCAAAAAAAAAAAAATTAGTACTCTCATCTGGTATCAGCAGTTGAGAGTGGAGAAGAGGAAGACGATGTAGGGAGGATAGTTAGAAAATTATTGCTGAAGTCCAGCCTACAGGAGATAGAATTGAGGAAGAGATAGAGGACAAGCATTTCTAGATTTCTCTGGCTTTAGTAGCTGATACATGGCGATGGCTCTTTTTGAGAGGAGGAATCCTAGAAGAGAACTAGGTTGGAGAGAGGAGGGAGGAATTTTTCTTTTTTTAGATGTAGAGTTATTGATGCCTAGAGACATTTAAGAGGAGGAGTAGGGAGAGGGGACAATGATGATCTGGATGATGAAGATGTACAAGTAATTGTACAAATAATATAGTTTTTTCTCTTAAAGAGCTTATATGTTGTTCAGGGAGCAAAGACGCATTTTCAGATTTAATTAGTACTACAATGGTATGAATGAATACATTCTGAAAGAATACTTAACAGTAGGTGGAATAAGGCCACTTAGGACAGGTGTCCTCAAGCATTCATAGATAAGAAAACAGTTAAGCTGGGCTTCAAAGGATGAGTAGTGAGGAGGGGAGAAGAAAGCATTGTAATAAGAAATGGAAAAAAAAAAAAAAAGGTAGTGGAAAGAAGGGAATGTCAAGGGTCTGGGTGGTTGGTTACAATTATAGAACAATTTAGTATTTGTCACAGCTCAGTGAAGACGCTTTTGTACCTCAGTTTGATATCCCTCATGAAAAATGCTCTTAAATAACATAATTCTATCATATTTGGTTCTGCCTATTTTGGGTAGTTCATACTAAACTCCTTATTATTAATATATTGGTGACTTATGGTTTTTAATACTGTTCAGATGTGCCATGGTTATCATTTCCAGCCTAACATTTTAAGGGGAAAATGGCATATAATTTATATGAGAGTACGTTGTAGACTTTATGAAATTTGTTGTTGTCCAGTTGCTCAGTCATGTCTGACTCTTTGTGACCCCATGGACTTCAGCATGCTAGGCTTCCCTGTCTTTCACCATCTCCCAGAGTTTGCTCAAACTCATGTCCATTGCGTCGACGATGCCATCCAACTATCTCATTCTCTGTCTCCCTCTTCTCCTTCTATCTTCACTCTTTGCCAGCATCAGGGTCTTTTTTAATGAGTCAGCTCATCCCATTAGGTGACCAAAGTGTATTATGCAGATGCAAATTATTGTTGTGAACCCTTCCATATATTCTATTTGTCATTCTTCAGAACCTAGAAATAAATATTCTCTATAGCGAAAGCACCACAGTCAGTGGACTTTTTTTCTCTGAAATCCTTGTCTAACACTGGAGTCTGAAGAGCCTAATTCTCCATAGCCTTGGTTCATTTTGGAAGTATTTAGTGCTCTTTCTTTCCCTCTCAAGTATGGTGTATTTGCTATGAAGAAAAATAGAATTGTTTATTACTACAGGTAAACTTAAGCCATTAGTTTAAAATGTTTTTCTAAATTACCCAATAAAGGTAAGATTTAAGGGAAAAATTAGGTATCTCTAATTAGGTATTTAGGTATCTCTAATAAGGGACATTTTTGGCCCTTCGTTGTTTTTTTTTTTTTTTGCAGGGGGCCACTTCTATTGGTCTTTCATCTATCCGTTTTCATACATCTTTGTTCTTTGGCCTGTGTGGGCCTCCCTTCGCAGTGGCTTCTCTCGTTGCACTCCAGAGCTCCAGCTCGGTAGTTGGGCACATTGGTCCAGCCACTCTGCAGCACGTGGAATCTTCCCAGGCCAGGGATCGAACTGGCACCCCTTGCACTGCAGGGCGGTGTCCTTACCCACTGGACCACCAGGGAAGCCCGGCCCTTACTTCTTTTAATTGATTTGTCCTGACCCATTTTCTCCAGGCTTAAATTGAAAGACCCTTGATTTTTTGGTTGGGTAGTTCATACTAAACTCCTTATTATTAATATATTGGTGACTTATGGTTTTAATACTGTTCAGATGTGCCATGGTTATCATTTCCAGCCTAACATTTTAAGGGGAAAATGGCATATAATTTATATGAGAGGACGTTGTAGACTTTATGAAATTTGTTGTTGTCCAGTTGCTCAGTCATGTCTGACTCTTTGTGACCCCATGGACTTCAGCATGCTAGGCTTCCCTGTCTTTCACCATCTCCCAGAGTTTGCTCAAACTCATGTCCATTGCGTCGACGATGCCATCCAACTATCTCATTCTCTGTCTCCCTCTTCTCCTTCTATCTTCACTCTTTGCCAGCATCAGGGTCTTTTTTAATAAGTCAGCTCATCCCATTAGGTGACCAAAGTGTATTATGCAGATGCAAATTATTGTTGTGAACCCTTCCATATATTCTATTTGTCATTCTTCAGAACCTAGAAATAAATATTCTCTATAGCGAAAGCACCACAGTCAGTGGACTTTTTTTCTCTGAAATCTTTGTCTAACACTGGAGTCTGAAGAGCCTAATTCTCCATAGCCTTGGTTCATTTTGGAAGTATTTAGTGCT
The DNA here is from genome assembly GCA_022376925.1 of Tragulus kanchil. Lineage (NCBI taxonomy): Eukaryota > Metazoa > Chordata > Mammalia > Artiodactyla > Tragulidae > Tragulus > Tragulus kanchil. The sequence continues at coordinate 245,268,634 of JAIOJX010000026.1, read as the reverse complement.
CTTTCTTTCCCTCTCAAGTATGGTGTATTTGCTATGAAGAAAAATAGAATTGTTTATTACTACAGGTAAACTTAAGCCATTGGTTTAAAATGTTTTTCTAAATTACCCAATAAAGGTAAGATTTAAGGGAAAAATTAGGTATCTCTAATTAGGTATTTAGGTATCTCTAATAAGGGACATTTTTGGCCCTTCGTTGTTTTTTTTTTTTTTTTGCAGGGGGCCACTTCTATTGGTCTTTCATCTATCCGTTTTCATACATCTTTGTTCTTTGGCCTGTGTGGGCCTCCCTTCGCAGTGGCTTCTCTCGTTGCACTCCAGAGCTCCAGCTCGGTAGTTGGGCACATTGGTCCAGCCACTCTGCAGCACGTGGAATCTTCCCAGGCCAGGGATCGAACTGGCACCCCTTGCACTGCAGGGCGGTGTCCTTACCCACTGGACCACCAGGGAAGCCCGGCCCTTACTTCTTTTAATTGATTTGTCCTGACCCATTTTCTCCAGGCTTAAATTGAAAGACCCCTTGTAAGTTTGTTCTGAGGGCTTTCTAGGGTTATGAGTGAGGATGGTCCTTTAGTAGTTCTACCTCATGTCAGAATCCTTTCCTTTCTTTAACTCCTGAGAGAAGGACCTCATTGCATCACTTTATTCTTCCTCAAAACATTTGGAATTAATCTGGCTTTGCTAGTACTCTCTGCTATTTCTTCAGGTGTATTAGAATACAGTCCCTCTGAAATATAGAATGGAAAAAGTATGTGAAGCCCTGTAGCAGCATGAGTATAATACTTGTATTGTGAAATACTAGGATTATCTCCTCCCCCTCCCCCCCCAAATCTTTTCTTTTACCTCATTGTTCTTTGAAGCTGCTGGTATTTTAAAATGATATTAAAATATTGTTCCCATAGCAACACCCAACTGATTTCTTAGGGCTTCCCTTGTGACTCAGACTGTAAAGAATCTGCCTGCAAGGCAAGAGACCAGGTTACTGATTTCTTACGGCAATTACGACCTTTTACAAGTTGGGATCTTTTACAAGTGGGTTTTCAGAAAGAGTTTATTTATAAAATCAAGCCAACAGAACACAACTGTGTATTTTTTATAAAGCATTTTAAGCAAACCATAACAAAGAGTTTTGCACATTGATGTAAAGTGAGCTTCCCAGTGAGCTTCTTACTTACGTAAAAGTTGTTTTCAATTCGTATTAAGTCAGTATTTTTCCCCTGGTAATTAGACTTGATTAGTTTTAATTAAAAAAAATGAAATCCTGCCCAATTTCAGTTAAATAATTTCTAAAGTTCTATTTATTTATTTAATTTGCTTGCCTCTTTTTTTTTAATAATAATTTTTATTTTACTTTTCACTTTTACAGAGTTTTGTTGTTTACAGATATGTATAATCCCAGATTAGTCATATGTATGTCCCTGATCCCCTCCCTCCTCCATCCCCTTCCCAGTTCCCCCCATCCCACCCCTTCAGGCCATCGCACAGCGCCCCTGCAGGATCCCTATTCCCACAGTGCAAAAGTTCTATTTAAATGTAGTATCTATATCCAGAAGTTTATAGGCTGCTTATGAGACTGTTAGAGCAGCCCCCATACTACCCTTATGATGATGTTTTAACTTCTTTTTTTTTTTTTTTTTAATATTTATTTATTTATTTTTGGTCTTTGCCGTAGTACCCGGGCTCCAAAGCATATGGGCTGCCCATGGGCATGTGTGGGCTTGGTAGTTGAGGCCCTGTGGGCACATGTGGGACCTCAGTTCCCTGACCAGAGGTTGAACCCAAGTCTCATGCATTGGAAGGCAGATTCTTAACCACCATACCACCAGGGAAGTCCCCAATGTTCAAACCTTTTTTTTTTTTTTTAACTTTTATTTTACGTTTAACTTTTACAGAGTTTTGTTGTTTACAGATACATATGCTCCCAGATCAGTCATATGCATATCCCCTCCATTCCACCCCGCCAGACCGTCATACAGCACCCCTGAAGGATCTGCTTTTCTCACGGAGCAATGACTACAGCTATTTTCTTCACATATATTTTTCTTCACATACATATATATATATATTTTAAAGGTTTTCTTTTTCTTTTTTTCCCTATCATACTTCTTTTTGATTTATATTTATTTTTCATCCATCTTTTATTCTTTGGCCTGTGTGGGCCTCCCACTGCAGTGGCCTCTCTCATTGCAGAGCACCAGCTCTGGGCGCACGTGCTCCAGAGCGCTGGCTTATAATTGGACATACCGGTCCAGCTGCTCTGTGGCACGTGGGGTCTTTCTGGGCCAGGGATCGAACCAGTGCTTCTTGCACTGCAAGGCGGACTCTTTAACCACTGGACCACCAAGGAAGCCCTGTCCTAACCTTTTAACTGCATTAGGAATTTTGATTCAGGAACTCTTCCTGTGATATTTTTATCTTCCTCTGATTTATTTGGTCAACTGATTTTGTAAAATCAATGTCAAGATATTTTATATCTTTTTATATTTAAGTTATATGAATTATATTAGCCATTTTAGGCTCTTTTTTACTATCAGTATTACTGTTGACTTTTGAGCATGCTAAGCTGCTTCCGTCGTGTCTGACTCTTTGCAACTTTATGAACTGTAACCTGCCATGGGGATTCTCCAAGCAAGAATACTGGAGTGGGTTGCCATGCCCTCCTCCAGGGGATCTTCCCAACCCAGGGATCAAACCCAGGTCTCTCCCGCATTGCAGGTGGAATCTTTACTGTCTGAGCCACCAGAGAAGCCCAAGAATACTGGAATAGGTAGCCTAACCCTTTTCCAGGAACTTCCAGACCCAGGAATTTAACTGGGGTCTCCTGCATTACAGACGGATTCTTTACTGGCTGAGCTACCAGGCAAGCCCACTGTGGGCACATGTGGGACCTCAGTTCCCTGACCAGAGGTTGAACCCAAGTCTCATGCATTGGAAGGCAGATTCTTAACCACCATACCACCAGGGAAGTCCCCAATGTTCAAACCTTTTTTTTTTTTTTTAACTTTTATTTTACGTTTAACTTTTACAGAGTTTTGTTGTTTACAGATACATATGCTCCCAGATCAGTCATATGCATATCCCCTCCATTCCACCCCGCCAGACCGTCATACAGCACCCCTGAAGGATCTGCTTTTCTCACGGAGCAATGACTACAGCTATTTTCTTCACATATATTTTTCTTCACATACATATATATATATATTTTAAAGGTTTTCTTTTTCTTTTTTTCCCCATCATACTTCTTTTTGATTTATATTTATTTTTCATCCATCTTTTATTCTTTGGCCTGTGTGGGCCTCCCACTGCAGTGGCCTCTCTCATTGCAGAGCACCAGCTCTGGGCGCACGTGCTCCAGAGCGCTGGCTTATAATTGGACATACCGGTCCAGCTGCTCTGTGGCACGTGGGGTCTTTCTGGGCCAGGGATCGAACCAGTGCTTCTTGCACTGCAAGGCGGACTCTTTAACCACTGGACCACCAAGGAAGCCCTGTCCTAACCTTTTAACTGCATTAGGAATTTTGATTCAGGAACTCTTCCTGTGATATTTTTATCTTCCTCTGATTTATTTGGTCAACTGATTTTGTAAAATCAATGTCAAGATATTTTATATCTTTTTATATTTAAGTTATATGAATTATATTAGCCATTTTAGGCTCTTTTTTACTATCAGTATTACTGTTGACTTTTGAGCATGCTAAGCTGCTTCCGTCGTGTCTGACTCTTTGCAACTTTATGAACTGTAACCTGCCATGGGGATTCTCCAAGCAAAAATACTGGAGTGGGTTGCCATGCCCTCCTCCAGGGGATCTTCCCAACCCAGGGATCAAACCCAGGTCTCTCCCGCATTGCAGGTGGAATCTTTACTGTCTGAGCCACCAGAGAAGCCCAAGAATACTGGAATAGGTAGCCTAACCCTTTTCCAGGAACTTCCAGACCCAGGAATTTAACTGGGGTCTCCTGCATTACAGACGGATTCTTTACTGGCTGAGCTACCAGGGAAGCCCACTGATTTTTTTGTAATACTAAGTTTCATTTCAATATTTAATTCATTATTTTTTCAATTAACTTATTAATCCCATGTTTTCCTCTTCTAATTAGTTTTTTCCTTCTTAATTTGGTTTAGTTTCTATTAACTCAGACTTTTTGGCTTTTTCAAGATTGCAAAAGCACAAACTAATTGCACATGTTCTAGTTTGGCTACCATTCTCTTTTGTTTCTATTCTCCCATCCAAGTACTAATCAGGCCCAACCCTGCTTCCAAGATCAGATGAGACTGAGCGTGTTCAGAGTGGTATGGCTGTAGACTGTTTCTGTTCTTGATGGGATTTTTGAAAGCTACGGATCCATAAGAAATTCTCTGAAGCTATCATAGATTGTATTTAATGGAGGTTTTACTTAATACATTCAGTACATTCCAGATGCTGGAGCTACAATAGTGAAAAAAACACAATAATAAATAATAATAAATACTTTATTGTACATACTTCATGTAATCAAATATATCATTATTTTCCTTTATGGTATTCTTAATTTCTTTATAATGATTTTTTTTTTGTTCCAAGTTCTGTCCTATTGTAGCTTACTTAGTAGATGGATATCAGCTTGAGACTTAGCTCTTTGAAGGCTTCTATGAATACCCTTTGCATTTACTTGCTTGGCTTTTACTTGGCTCTCATCTCTGTATTAAGTGCCATTTTCAAAGACTGTACTGGCTGATACCATCTTTTAGTTCATTTCAACTGCTCAGTCGTGTCTGACTCTTTGTGACCCCATGGATTGCAGCATGCCAGGCTTCCCTGTCCATCACTATCTCGCAGAGTTTTCTCAGGCTCATGTCCATTGAATTGGTGATGCCATCTAACCATCTCATCCTCTGACATCCTCTTCTCCTCTTGCCATCAATCTTTGCCAACATGAGGCTCTTTTCCAGTGAGTCATCTCTGTGTCAGGTGGCGAAAGTATTGGATCTTCAGCTTCAGCATCAGTCCTTCCAATGAATATTCAGGGTTGATTTCCTTTAGGATTGACTGGATTGATCTCCTTGCAGTTCAAGAGACTCTCAAGAGTCTTCTCCAATACCAGCAGTTCAAAGGCATCAACTCTTTGGTGCTCAGCCTTCTTTATGGTCCAACTCTCACATCCATGCATGACTACCGGGAAGACCGTGTCTTTGACTGTACAGACTTTTGTCAGCAGAGCAGTGTCTCTACTTTTTAATTCACTGTCTAGGTACCATCCTTATCTCTGTATAATTTAGAATTGTAGGTGATTGTCTGTGTGTCATTTCTATCTAGATGCCTGTATATTGCTACTTTCTGATGTTTTACTATAATTTCATATTTAATTCAGGCACAGAAACCAAAAATTAATCTTATCTAACTATAGGTCTTCTCAAATCCATTTGGAAGGAATCTTTTATGTAATAGTTCAAGATTTACCCAATTGTCCAAAAAGCATTTCAACTTTAGCTTTTATAATTTTATTTTCACTGCTTTTGTCCTAACCCTTATCTCTTTGTGCTTAAATTTTAGCAATAGTATTTTATTCTGTTCTTACCTCACTACCACCCTATCCTAAACATAGCCACTGATTTAGTCTTTACAACTATTATAAATATGATTGTGTCACTCTTCTGCTCCGGAATGTTTCCAGCTAGAACAGGAACCATACGACAATATTTGGTAAGAAGGTGGGGAGAGGTGATAGGAAACCTAACCTTGGGATCCTTCGGAAGATCAGTGGGACAGCTGTCAGTCATATGGTTTCACCTCTCATAGGGTTATCTGCTTTTTTTGTAAATACATGTTTTTTTCTTCTCTTTTTCCAGATACTGGAATAGATAAAAGGAATCTTCTGAGTAATAATGTTAAGAGTCTATTTCAGAATCAGTGTCTATTGACTTGAGTCAATGATTACACTTTAGTAAGATTTCATGTGCTGTGTTGCATTTATAATGACTAATTTTTTAAAAAGTTTCTTTTAAACCGGTTTGTTTAGAATTTTAGTGTATTTTCCACTCTCTTCTTGGCTTTTGCAGTAAATGATTACCATTATGTAGATACATCATTGGATCTTCAGCTTCAGCATCAGTCCTTCCAATGAATATTCAGGGTTGATTTCCTTTAGGATTGACTGGATTGATCTCCTTGCAGTTCAAGAGACTCTCAAGAGTCTTCTCCAATACCAGCAGTTCAAAGGCATCAACTCTTTGGTGCTCAGCCTTCTTTATGGTCCAACTCTCACATCCATGCATGACTACCGGGAAGACCGTGTCTTTGACTGTACAGACTTTTGTCAGCAGAGCAGTGTCTCTACTTTTTAATTCACTGTCTAGGTACCATCCTTATCTCTGTATAATTTAGAATTGTAGGTGATTGTCTGTGTGTCATTTCTATCTAGATGCCTGTATATTGCTACTTTCTGATGTTTTACTATAATTTCATATTTAATTCAGGCACAGAAACCAAAAATTAATCTTATCTAACTATAGGTCTTCTCAAATCCATTTGGAAGGAATCTTTTATGTAATAGTTCAAGATTTACCCAATTGTCCAAAAAGCATTTCAACTTTAGCTTTTATAATTTTATTTTCACTGCTTTTGTCCTAACCCTTATCTCTTTGTGCTTAAATTTTAGCAATAGTATTTTATTCTCTTCTTACCTCACTACCACCCTATCCTAAACATAGCCACTGATTTAGTCTTTACAACTATTATAAATATGATTGTGTCACTCTTCTGCTCCGGAATGTTTCCAGCTAGAACAGGAACCATACGACAATATTTGGTAAGAAGGTGGGGAGAGGTGATAGGAAACCTAACCTTGGGATCCTTCGGAAGATCAGTGGGACAGCTGTCAGTCATATGGTTTCACCTCTCATAGGGTTATCTGCTTTTTTTGTAAATACATGTTTTTTTCTTCTCTTTTTCCAGATACTGGAATAGATAAAAGGAATCTTCTGAGTAATAATGTTAAGAGTCTATTTCAGAATCAGTGTCTATTGACTTGAGTCAATGATTACACTTTAGTAAGATTTCATGTGCTGTGTTGCATTTATAATGACTAATTTTTTAAAAAGTTTCTTTTAAACCGGTTTGTTTAGAATTTTAGTGTATTTTCCACTCTCTTCTTGGCTTTTGCAGTAAATGATTACCATTAATGGTAGACTACACATAAAAGACTCATTAGGAAGTATTTGACCTTGTTAATCATTCTAAATAATGGGAAGATAATGTTTTTCTAATACTCAGCATGGGAAAAACCACAATTTGTATGAGCAGTTTAGCTAGCATATGGGACATGATTTTGTTCATACAATTTCTGTGGGACATATTTATGAGTTGAAGTATAGGGAATTCCCTGGAGGTCCAGTAGTGAGGACTTAGTAATTTCACTGGTGTGGGCCTGAGTTTGATCCCTGGTCGGGGAACTGAGGTCCTGCAAGCTGTGCAGTGTGGCCAAAAAAAGAAGAGCATATTTAAAAAAGAGGGTTAAAGATCTTTAATGTCAGTTGTGAAAGTCGGGAGTTGCTATTAATAGTATAAGTTTGATTAATGCGAACCCTCCTACTCTGTTGGTAGGAATGTAAGTTGGTGCAGCCACTGTGGAAAACAGTATGGTGATTCCTCAGAAAACTGAAAGTAGAACTACCATATGATCCAGCAGTCCTACTCCTAGGCACGCGTGTGTGCTACGTTGCTTCACTCATGTCTGACTGAGACTCTATAAACTGTAGCTCTCCAGACTCCTCCGTCCATGGGATTCTCCAGGCAAGGATGCTGGAGTGGGTTTCCATGCCCTCCTCCAGGGGTTTTTCCTGCCCCAGGGATTGAACCTCGTACGTCTTCTGCATTGCAGGTGTATTATTTATCGCTTAGCTACTGGGGAAGCTCACTCCTGGGCATATATCCAGATAAAACTTTAGTCCAAAAAGATACATACACCCCATGTTGACAGCGGCACTATTCAGAATAGCCGAGACATGGAAACAGCCTAAATGTCCATCAATAAATGGATGGATAAATATGTGGTGCACATATAGGCGGAATGCTACTGGCCATAAAGAATGAAATAATGCCATTTACAGCACCATAGATGCAACTAGAGGTCATTATACTGAGTGAAGTAAGTCAGAAAGAGAAAGACAAACACCATGTTATCCTGTTTTATGTTTAGCTATCCTATCTAAAATAGGACATAAATGAACCCATGTACAAAACACTTTGCATTAAAAGGAAAGTGTATTTTCCACTCTCTTCTTGGCTTTTGCAGTAAATGATTACCATTAATGGTAGACTACACATAAAAGACTCATTAGGAAGTATTTGACCTTGTTAATCATTCTAAATAATGGGAAGATAATGTTTTTCTAATACTCAGCATGGGAAAAACCACAATTTGTATGAGCAGTTTAGCTAGCATATGGGACATGATTTTGTTCATACAATTTCTGTGGGACATATTTATGAGTTGAAGTATAGGGAATTCCCTGGAGGTCCAGTAGTGAGGACTTAGTAATTTCACTGGTGTGGGCCTGAGTTTGATCCCTGGTCGGGGAACTGAGGTCCTGCAAGCTGTGCAGTGTGGCCAAAAAAAGAAGAGCATATTTAAAAAAGAGGGTTAAAGATCTTTAATGTCAGTTGTGAAAGTCGGGAGTTGCTATTAATAGTATAAGTTTGATTAATGCGAACCCTCCTACTCTGTTGGTAGGAATGTAAGTTGGTGCAGCCACTGTGGAAAACAGTATGGTGATTCCTCAGAAAACTGAAAGTAGAACTACCATATGATCCAGCAGTCCTACTCCTAGGCACGCGTGTGTGCTACGTTGCTTCACTCATGTCTGACTGAGACTCTATAAACTGTAGCTCTCCAGACTCCTCCGTCCATGGGATTCTCCAGGCAAGGATGCTGGAGTGGGTTTCCATGCCCTCCTCCAGGGGTTTTTCCTGACCCAGGGATTGAACCTCGTACGTCTTCTGCATTGCAGGTGTATTATTTATCGCTTAGCTACTGGGGAAGCTCACTCCTGGGCATATATCCAGATAAAACTTTAGTCCAAAAAGATACATACACCCCATGTTGACAGCGGCACTATTCAGAATAGCCGAGACATGGAAACAGCCTAAATGTCCATCAATAAATGGATGGATAAATATGTGGTGCACATATAGAGCGGAATGCTACTGGCCATAAAGAATGAAATAATGCCATTTACAGCACCATAGATGCAACTAGAGGTCATTATACTGAGTGAAGTAAGTCAGAAAGAGAAAGACAAACACCATGTTATCCTGTTTTATGTTTAGCTATCCTATCTAAAATAGGACATAAATGAACCCATGTACAAAACACAGACTCACGGACATAGAGGACAGACTTCTGGTTGCCTGTGGAAAGGGGGTTGGGAAGAGGGAACATTTGGGAGTTTGCTGTTAGCAGGTATAAGCTATTATATAATATATATTGATAGGATGGATAAACAACAAGATTTTACTGTATAGCACAGAGAACTATTATTTGATATCCTATAATCATAATGTTAAAGAATATTTTTTTAAAGTTTGATTTATATATTTAAAAATTAAATATTTAAATATGCTTTAAAATTAAATATCTCTTGGTGGTAGACCCAAGAGAAAACCCATGTATCATTTTATCACATTTAATTTTGTCAGCCTTTTGTAGGAATATAGGAATATAGGGAGACAAACTTTGTTTAGGCTAACAAACGTATGATTTTAGGAATAGGATTTAATTTCCCCCTGAGATAGCTGTTTCCGGTAAGCGTTGTAACTTAATACCTATTCCAAAAGTTAGTGGCATAAAAACCTTAACTTTGTAATAGGTTTTTTGTTATGTTTATGGGTTCTATGAGTTGGGGACTTGGAGAGACTGTGTCTGTTGACCACAGTGCCTACCTGTGACCTTGCTTCTGCATGCCATGGGGGCCTCAAAAAGCTAGACATTGCTACTTTCACTGATTGCATTGGTGGTTCCTCACTGCATTGGTGGTTACAAGTGAGTCACATGCACACCCAGATAGATGTTGCCTCTTGCTGGAAGAGTTCTAGAACGTTCTAGAAGAGCGTGTGATACCAGAGATACTGTCATGGCCATCTTTGAAGAATACATTCTGCCACAACAGTCAGGTCCAATGCTTGCCAGTATTTTTTGGTTTGTTTGTTTCAAACCCATATTTTATGACTTGAGAGATAAGAGATCAGGAATTCTTTGCCTGTAGATCCATGAATACAGTTTAGGACTTGAGGGGTTTGTGAATTGAAGGTTGAAAACAATTTTTTTTAAGGTTTTTTAAATAATACCTTTTTCTGTTACTTTGAAGGTTTTCTGTTTGGTTGGTTCTACTGAGTTAAGAATGTGGAATTGAAGTGATGTATTTCAAGTGACTATGAAACAGGTAGTTACATTCAGGTAAGAAGGTTGGTAGTATAACATAAGATATGTGTGTGTTAAGTCACTTCAGTCATATCCAACTTTGTGACCCCACCATGAACTTTAGCCCGTCAGGCTCCTCTGTCCATGGGATTTCCCAGGGAAGAATACTGGAGTGGGTTGCCATTCCTTCCCCAGGGGATTTTCCCAACCCATGGATTGAACCTGCATCTCTTACGTCTCCTGCATTGGCAGGTGGGTTCTTTACCACTAGCACTACCAGAGAAGCCCCATTTTTCCATTACTTTGAAAATTGTCTTTCTTCTCCTTAAAGTCGAAACTGATTAGGTATTTTTTTCTCTTTCCCCTACTTTAAACAAGTACAGGGTTCGTGGATCATTAGTGTATCTATTTAGATTGTGTGTAGTTTTCATTGTTGCTATGTGTATAGGAGACTGTAATGAACAGTTAGTTTGCCATTGGTAAGAATCAATGAAGATCTACCATGTCTTCTTATTTATGCAGAGTCTAGTTTAGATGGAAAAAAATACTACAATAAAAAAGGAAGGGAGGGCTTCCCTGCTGGCTCAGTGGTAAAGAGTTTGCCTGCCAATATAGGAGATACAGGTTTGACCCCTGATCCAGGAAGATCCCACATGCTGGGGCTCAACTAAGCCCATGAACCACAACTGTTTAACCAGTGTTCTAAAGCCTCAGAGCCACAGCTATTGAGCCCATTGTGCCACAACTACTGAAGCCGGTGCGCCCTAGAGCCTGAGTTCCACAAGAGAAGTCACCACAACAAGAAGCCTGCTCACCTCAACTAGAGAGTAGCCCCCACTCCCTGCAACTACAGAAGAGTCCGCAGCAGCAGTGAAAACGCAGAATAACCAAAAATAAATAAATAAAAATTTTTAAAAAGGGGGGGGAGGGGGAAAAGAGAACAGAAAAAGAAAGCAGGGCAAAATTGATGTGTTTTTTGATCTTTAAAAGGTTGAGGCTGCAAGCTCAGAGCTGTGCTTTTGCTTGTCTGACAAGGTTCTTGCTGATGGAAGCCTGCAAAGCTGAAGAGGCCCCTAAGTCAGCCCAGAGAGAAAACTTATTGGACAGTGTGAATTGTTTTGACAAGAAAGTGACTTAATTTGAAAAGGCTGGAACCTTACAGTTAATCTTGGAATTGCCCCAACCTGTAAGCCTTATCTTACAAAATCTTGTAAGCTAAAGCAGCAGTAAGATTGGAGAGGCCTAGGTAAAGGTCTCTGAACTCTGGATGGTTCGTGACCAGGAGCAGAACATAAGTGGTGGGTTCCATTCCTTCCCAGGGATTTTCCCAACCCATGGATTGACCCTTTCGTCTCCTGCATTGGCAGGTGGGTTCTTACCACTAGCACTACCAGAGAAGCCCCATTTTTCCATTACTTTGAAAATTGTCTTTCTTCTCCTTAAAGTCGAAACTGATTAGGTATTTTTTTCTCTTTCCCCTACTTTAAACAAGTACAGGGTTCGTGGATCATTAGTGTATCTATTTAGATTGTGTGTAGTTTTCATTGTTGCTATGTGTATAGGAGACTGTAATGAACAGTTAGTTTGCCATTGGTAAGAATCAATGAAGATCTACCATGTCTTCTTATTTATGCAGAGTCTAGTTTAGATGGAAAAAAATACTACAATAAAAAAGGAAGGGAGGGCTTCCCTGCTGGCTCAGTGGTAAAGAGTTTGCCTGCCAATATAGGAGATACAGGTTTGACCCCTGATCCGGGAAGATCCCACATGCTGGGGCTCAACTAAGCCCATGAACCACAACTGTTTAACCAGTGTTCTAAAGCCTCAGAGCCACAGCTATTGAGCCCATTGTGCCACAACTACTGAAGCCGGTGCGCCCTAGAGCCTGAGTTCCACAAGAGAAGTCACCACAACAAGAAGCCTGCTCACCTCAACTAGAGAGTAGCCCCCACTCCCTGCAACTACAGAAGAGTCCGCAGCAGCAGTGAAAACGCAGAATAACCAAAAATAAATAAATAAAAATTTTTAAAAAGGGGGGGGAGGGGGAAAAGAGAACAGAAAAAGAAAGCAGGGCAAAATTGATGTGTTTTTTGATCTTTAAAAGGTTGAGGCTGCAAGCTCAGAGCTGTGCTTTTGCTTGTCTGACAAGGTTCTTGCTGATGGAAGCCTGCAAAGCTGAAGAGGCCCCTAAGTCAGCCCAGAGAGAAAACTTATTGGACAGTGTGAATTGTTTTGACAAGAAAGTGACTTAATTTGAAAAGGCTGGAACCTTACAGTTAATCTTGGAATTGCTCCAACCTGTAAGCCTTATCTTACAAAATCTTGTAAGCTAAAGCAGCAGTAAGATTGGAGAGGCCTAGGTAAAGGTCTCTGAACTCTGGATGGTTCGTGACCAGGAGCAGAACAATAAGGGCCTCTTCTAGAATCATGAACATTTTTTCCTCATGGTCCCTCTAACAAGGCTTTAAAAGAGTCAGCAGTTACTCTGTTTTCTTTCAGCATGTAACCGAATGAATGCTGTGATATTTAGTGAAGCTAGTTTCTCTTTTTTTGTTCTTTAAGAGCATGCTGATGCCATCAAGAATTCTTGTTTTGTGAGCTCATTTTGAATACTGCAGAGACCATTGAGAGATGAAACAGTGAAAAGTCACTGGCCATCAAAGCTGATGGGGTACCTGGTAACACATGTGGTTTTGCTGTTTGGGTGAAGGAAGAAGCTCCATACTTCTCCGTGAATCATTGCTTTTACATTAGCATCAGAGACTCTGCCAAAAACTCTGAAAGAAGTCTTGTCCAGTGTCTTGAAAATCACACTTTATTCCAGACAGGGTCTTGAATCACTGCTTTGTCAAGAGCCTCTTTTGAGAAGTAAGAGTGGAATATAAGGTTGTTTTCTATTGCAGAGAAGTTCATTGATTCTCCAAAGAGCAAGTCTCAAAGCTCTGGGGAATTCAGATTCCATTTGCTGCTACACAGCTTCATGAATCAGGATTTTCAGAACACTTGTAATCTATAGGATTGTTAAAACCATTGGCTTGTTGAAAACTGTTCTGCTTACTATTCTAGCTATTTATTCCTAAGAAATAGCAACACTTTTATAATTGAAATGGATGCATGTGGAATTATTATTTTTAAAAAGTATTTTTTTTATTGAGATACAGTAATATATTATTGTATAAGTTTCAGATGTACAATACAGTGATTAATAAGTTTAAAAGTGGAAACATTTTTAATTCTCTTAAATTTAATATCCTTTCTAATCTAAGCAGCCTTTTGGGGTTGGGAAAATGTAGTCTGTTTACATTGATATGCTTATTTGTATATTTAGGTTTATTTCTGTCTTATTCTCATTCTGACTTCTGAAGTATGGATTGAATTTTCCTTATTTCCTTTTTTTCTAAACTTATGATTTAGAAATAGCTTATATTCTTTTTACTTAGAATTATAATTACTCTTGCATTCTTATATACATACGTGACTTAAATTTTAAAGTTTTGCTAGCTTCTTCCAAGTAGTACCAGAACTTTACAGCTATTTAACTCAGCTGTCTTCCTTCTGTTATTCTCTGTCATTTTATTTCTGCCTTCTTTTCATTTAATCACTACCCCCTGACTCCTGTATATTTTTAGTTTCTTTACAATCAGAGTTTACTTAGATTTACTTAAATAATGCTTTTTCATGTACACTCCTTATTGAGGTATATTTTTAGTGTTATTTTCATCAAGGACTTTTTAAAAAATATATTATTTTTACTTTTACAGAGTTTTGTTGTTTACAGATATGTATGATCCCAGATTAGTCATATGTATATCCCAGCCATCCCATCCCTCCAGACCGTCGCACAGCGCCCCTGCAGGATCCCCTTTTCTCACAGCGCAATGACAATAGCGGTTTTTTTCACATATGACAGTTCAGGTTTTCATGCTACATCCTATATGCCTCCCTCTCACTGTTCATTCCCCACAATGTCCATATGTCTATTCTCCATGTATGTTTTTCCATTGTTTCACTGCGTGTTATCATTACCATCTTACTAGATTCCATATATATGTGTTAATATAATGTACTTGTCTTTCTCTTTTTGACTTACTTCACTTTTTATAATAAGTTCTAGATCCATCCACCTCATTAGGACTGATTCTTCTGCATTTCTTTTTACAACTGAGAAGTACTCCATTGTATATAGGTACCAGGGCTTTTTTATCCATTCATTCGTCGATGGACATCTAGGTAGCTTCCATGTTTTAGCTATTGTATAGAATGCTGCAATGAACATTGGGGTACAGGTGTCTCTTTTCAATTTTTATTTCCTCAGGATATAAGCCTAGTAGTGGGATTGCTGGTTCATATGGTGCTTCTATTTTTAGTTTTTTAAGGAATCTCCATACTGTCTTCCATAGAGGCTGTGTCAATTTACATTCCCACCAGCAGTGCAAGAGTGTTCCCTTTTCTTCGGACCCTCTCCAGCATTTATTGTCTGTCGATTTATTGATGATGACCATTCTGACGTGTGTGAGGTGATATTTCATTGTAGTTTTGATTTGCATTTCTCTAATAATAAGCGAGGTTGAGCATCATTTCATGTGCTTTTTGGCCATCTGAATGTCCTCTTTGGAGAGGTGTCTGTCTAGGTCCTTTTCCCATTTTTTCTTTGGGTTGTTCATTTTTCCAGTGTTGAGTTTTCTGAGTTGCTGGTAGATTTTGGAGATTAATTCTTTGTCTGTTGTTTCGTTTGCTATGATTTTCTCCCATTCTGTGGGCTGTCTGTTCAGCATTTTTGTGATTTCTTTTGCTGTACAAAAGCTTTTAAGTTTCATTAGGTCCCACATGTTCATTTTTGTTTTTAGTTCCGCTGTTCTAGTAGGTGGATCATAGAAGATCTTGTTTTGATTTGTCCTTGAGAGTTTTGCCTATATTCTCCTCTAAGAGTTTGATGGTTTCTGGTCTTACATTTAGGTCTTTAATCCATTTTGAGTTGATCTTTGTGTATGGTGTCAGGAAATGGTCCAACTTCTTTTTTTTTGCATGTAGCTGTCCAATTTTCCCAGCACCATTTGTTGAAGAGACTGTCTTTGTCCCATTTTATATTTTTGCCTCTTTTGTCAAAAATAAGGTACCCATAGGTGCATGGGTTTATCTCTGGGTTCTCGATCTTGTTCCGTTGGTCTATATTTCTGTTTTTGTGCCACTACCATACTGCCTTAATGACTGTTGTTTTATAGTATATTCTGAAGTTAGGGAGGCTGATCCCTCCAGCAAGGACTTTTTAAAAAAATTTTGTTTATTTATTTTTGACTGTTCTGGGTATTCACTGCTGCCACAGGCTCTTCTCTAGTTGCAGGGAGTAGGGGCTACCATCTAGTTGAGGTGAGCAGGTTTCTTGTTCTAAGGCTCAAAGGTTTTGGTAATTGTGGCACATGGGCTCAATAGTTGCGGCTCTGAGGCTCCAGAGCACAGACTCAGTAGTTGTAGCTCACGGGCTTAGTTGCTCTGCATCATGTGCAGTTTTCCCAGATTAGGGATCGAACTTGTGTCTCCAGCATTGGCCGGCAAACTCTTTACCACTGAGCTACCAGGGAAGCCACAAGGGTTTGTTTAATGACAACTTACATCTTCAACTGAAAATATCTATTTGGCTTTTACTTTTGAGATAGAATTGCACCAGGTATAGAATAAGAAGTTAGTTTTTCCAGTACTTTTAAGGTTCCTCTGTGATCCTCTGGCTGATGTGATGTCTACTGTCAATGTAACAGTCTTGCCTTTCTATATAATCCGTTTTCTCTCTGATTGTTAGATTTTCTCTTTGCCTTTGGTATGTTCTACATACTGCACAGCACAAGGCCCAGGACAAGCAGCAGACTTCTTAATCTTTCACAAACCAGCGGAGAGAGCTTTTCTAGTCCCCTTTCCACCAGCTTCTCACTGTCCTTCTCCCTGGGCTCTGGGCTCTGTGAGGAGGCTTGTTCCAGTGCCTCAGGCTTACACACCTAAGAAATCACCTTCTGTATTTGAGGGGAAATTTAGAACCCTAGCTCCTATGGCCTGTATCCAGGTCTCAAATCCTCATGAGCTTTTCATATCAGCTTTTTCTTTCATCTCTGATTCAGTTTCTCTCCTCGTTCCTGGCACGTGGTAGTCTTCCTTTTTGTCTTTTCACATTCACCATTTAAAATGTGTTCAACAGGAAGAATGAAAAAACAAGAGTCTTGAAAACAAGTTATATTCTAATGGAACCAAAGACATTTGAAATGAGATTTATTTCTCCATCTCAGATTCCTAGAGTGCTATTGTAAATGTAAGTTGAAGTATATGAACAGAGCTCTAAGTTCTTGTTGATTGATTGTCTGATTTATTCCACTAAAGAATTTAAAATGCTGTTTTGAGAAATGTGGAATGATACACTTGAGCTCCTCTTCCCTGTTTAACATGAGGGAGTCTATCAAAGACATCTGCAGCTATCCTAGACATGTCTGGTTAAATATTCTAGAGAGATTATTTAATACTTCTTTAGAAGGGTCTTTATGTAGAAAGACTCTTTGGCATGATCCAAGGTACTGGTCTTCGCAGTGTGGTTCCTGATGGTTCCTGACTTCTCGGCTCCAGGATTACCTGGGGTCAAACAGTGCATGCTGTTCCATGTCATTTATTAGATACTCTTCTTTAAAAAAATTTTTTTTGAAATATGCTTGCCTTACAATGTTGAGTTATTTTCTGCTATACTTCAAAGTGAATCAGCCATATATATCCTCTTTTTAGATTTCCTTTCCATTTTAGGTCACCATGGAGCATTGAATATAATTCCTGTGCTATATAGTAGGCTCTCGTTTTTCAGTCAGTCAGTCATGTTTGACTCTTTGCGACCGCATGGGCTACAACCCACCAGGCTCCTTTGCCCATGGGGATTCTTCAGGCAGAGATACTGGAGTGAGTTGCCATGCCCTCCTCCAGAGCATCTTCCCAACCCAGGGATTGAACCCAGGTCTATTGCATTGCAGGTGCATTCTTTACCAGCTGAGCTACCAGGGAAGCCCAGGTTCTCATTAGTTATCTATTTTTTTAAGAATTAAAAAAAAATTTTGTCCTCTTTTTGTTAGTTTTTCATGTATTTATTTTCATTCATCCTTATTCTTTGTTTTGTGTGGACCTCCTATTGCAGTGGCCTCTCTCGTTGAAGAGCCCCGGCTCTGGGTGCATGTGCTCCAGAGCTCTGGCTCGTAATTGGACACACTGGTCCAGCCGCTTTGCAGCACGTGGGATCTTCCTGGGCCAAGGATTCAACTGGTAACCCTTGCACTGCAACATGGACTCTTTACTCACTGGACCACCAGGGAAGCCCTCATTAGTTATCTGTTTTGTACACGGTCTCACAGTTCTTCCCACCGCTTCTTCCCCTCATTGGTGTCCATTTATTCTCTATGTCTATATCTCTATTTCTGCTCTAAAGATAGATTCATCAATACCGTTTTTCTAGATTCCAAATATATGTGTTAATATATAATATTTATTTTTCTTTTTCTAACTTACTTCACTCTGTATGATAGTCTCCAGGCCCATCCACATCTCTGCAAATTTCATTCCTTTTTATTGCTGAGTAATATTCCATTGTATATATATGCCACATCTTCTTTATCCATTTCTCTGTTGATGGACATTAAGCTTGTTTCCTTGTCCTGGCCATTGTAAAAAGTGCTGCAGTAAGCGTGTTTCGTTTGGAATTACACACACACACACACACACACACACACACACACACACGCACACACACACACACACACACACGTTCTGTTTTAAGGAACCTCCACAGTGTTTTCCATAGTGGCTGCACCAATTCATATTCCCACCAACAATGTAGGAGGGTTCCCTTATTGTTTGTGGATTTTTTGATGATATTCTAGATATATCTAGGTAATCTTCTTTGTCATGATTTTCAAATTAAAGTTTGTAAGATGTATTCATAGGCAATCCAGTGATGGGTTCTTTTATAAATAGATGAAGTGAGTTTTATAGCTTAGTTTATTTTTTTAGACAGAGAGTGCCTATGAATTCTGCTGTGTAATATCATGGTTAATAGTTTGATAAAATGATAAACTTGTTGGTAAAGTTGTAATCACAAACTTGCTTGAATATTATTTATATTTAAAAATAGTTCTTTAAAGTGTTAGATATGGAATTAGGGAAACACTTTACTTTCTGTAAATTAATTACATTGGAGCTTTCCCAGTAGCTCAGTGGTAAAGAGTTTACCTTCCAATGCATTAGACGTGGGTTCAATCCCTGTTCTGCGAAGATCTCACATGCTGCAGAGCAACTAAGCCCGTGAGCCACAACAATTGAGCCTGTGCTCTACAGCCTCAGAGCCACAACTGCTGAAGCCCGTGTGCCCTAGAGCCCGAGTTCCACAAGAAAAGTCACTGCAACAAGAAGCCTGCTCACTTCAGCTAGAGAGTAGCCCCTATTCCTGCAACTAGAGAAGAGCCTGTGGCAGCCGTGAAAACCCAGAATAGCCAAAAATAAAAACAAGTAAAGGGGCTTCCCCTGGTGGTCCAGTGCGTAAGGACACCGCCTTGCAGTGCAAGGGGCGCCGGTTCGATCCCTGGCCTGGGAAGATCCCACGTGCCGCGGAGTGGCTGGACTGATGTGTCCAATTACCGAGCTGGAGCTCTGGGGCGCATGCGCCCAGAGCCGGTGCTCTGCAACAGCAGACGCCACCGCAATGGGAGGCCCACAGGAGCCAAAGAGCAGAGACGGATGAACGTGGAGAAACGAAAGACCAATAGAAGTGGCCTGCCTGCTCCCCTCCCTCCCCAACCCGACCCCCGCCCAAAAATAAATAAATAAATAAAATCTTTAAAAAAAAAAAACAAGTAAATACAATTTAAAAAATTAATTACCTTGTACATATTTTTCATTATCTGCCTATCCCAAGCTCAGAAGTGACATTGAAGTATTATTTATGTAACTCCACTTGATGGTCTGTATGGATTAAAAACACAATTAGCTTTGTTTTACTTCCTTCCATAGGGAAAATGTATGCTTTCTTAGTAAATGTAATACGCTTTTGTTCATGAAGAATGTCAGTGAGTAGTGCCAACTATGTTAGGATGCTAAAATAAAAATATTTACAGTCTAAAAATACTTTAAAATTATTCTTAGAAAGATGTTCCATTGTTTTTGGTTGATTACTTAATCATATAAAAATGCTGTGAAAAGCTAACTGCATAACATTTCAAGATTCAGAGATTTGATAATCATTTAAATACAGTTTTGGCCAAGAACTGAACAGACACACTGAATGACAGCACCACTGTAAAGACATTAAGCTTCATAGGCTTAAGTACTTAAAGCTCACACAGTGCCTTGTATGTAAAAATGTTTACAAAAATGCTGGCTGAGTTTAAATGACCAAGTTAATTTTGACCCTTTGTTTTGTTAACCTAGTAACCTAATGTTGCTTTTCCACTTGAAGCGTTAGTCTCTCAATCATGTCTGACTCTTTGTGACTCCACGGACTGTAGTCTGCCACGCTCTTCTGTCCATGGAATTCTCCAGGCAGGAATACTGTAGTGAGTAGCCATTCCCTTCTCCAGGGGATCTTCCCAACCCAGGAAATTTGTGTCTCCCACATTGCCGGGCAGATTTTTACCATCTGAGCCACCAGGGAAGCCCTATTTCTCACTTCACTTCAGTCCAGTTGCTCAGTTGCATCCAACTGTTTGTGACCCCATGGACTGCAGCACACCAGGCTTCCCTGTCCTTCGCCATGACTCGGAGCTTGCTCAAACTGATGTCTGTTGACTCAGTGTTGCCATCCAAGCATCTCTTCCTCTGTTGTCCCCTTCTGCTTTCTGTTTTTCCCAATATCAGGCTCTTTTCCAGTGAGTCATGTCTTCCGATCAGGTGGCCAAAGTATTGGAGCTTCAGCATCAGTCCCTGCACTGAACATTCAGGACTGATTTCCTTTGGGACTGACTGGTTTCTCACCTAGTAAGCAACTATTAGATAAGTTAGATATTGTGAAATCAAAGCCTCAGTGAGATCCCATTTCATATCCACTAGCATCACAGCAGCAACAACAATAATAATAAAAGGAAAATAACATATTTTTCATTATCTGCCTATCCCAAGCTCAGAAGTGACATTGAAGTATTATTTATGTAACTCCACTTGATGGTCTGTATGGATTAAAAACACAATTAGCTTTGTTTTACTTCCTTCCATAGGGAAAATGTATGCTTTCTTAGTAAATGTAATACGCTTTTGTTCATGAAGAATGTCAGTGAGTAGTGCCAACTATGTTAGGATGCTAAAATAAAAATATTTACAGTCTAAAAATACTTTAAAATTATTCTTAGAAAGATGTTCCATTGTTTTTGGTTGATTACTTAATCATATAAAAATGCTGTGAAAAGCTAACTGCATAACATTTCAAGATTCAGAGATTTGATAATCATTTAAATACAGTTTTGGCCAAGAACTGAACAGACACACTGAATGACAGCACCACTGTAAAGACATTAAGCTTCATAGGCTTAAGTACTTAAAGCTCACACAGTGCCTTGTATGTAAAAATGTTTACAAAAATGCTGGCTGAGTTTAAATGACCAAGTTAATTTTGACCCTTTGTTTTGTTAACCTAGTAACCTAATGTTGCTTTTCCACTTGAAGCGTTAGTCTCTCAATCATGTCTGACTCTTTGTGACTCCACGGACTGTAGTCTGCCACGCTCTTCTGTCCATGGAATTCTCCAGGCAGGAATACTGTAGTGAGTAGCCATTCCCTTCTCCAGGGGATCTTCCCAACCCAGGAAATTTGTGTCTCCCACATTGCCGGGCAGATTTTTACCATCTGAGCCACCAGGGAAGCCCTATTTCTCACTTCACTTCAGTCCAGTTGCTCAGTTGCATCCAACTGTTTGTGACCCCATGGACTGCAGCACACCAGGCTTCCCTGTCCTTCGCCATGACTCGGAGCTTGCTCAAACTGATGTCTGTTGACTCAGTGTTGCCATCCAAGCATCTCTTCCTCTGTTGTCCCCTTCTGCTTTCTGTTTTTCCCAATATCAGGCTCTTTTCCAGTGAGTCATGTCTTCCGATCAGGTGGCCAAAGTATTGGAGCTTCAGCATCAGTCCCTGCACTGAACATTCAGGACTGATTTCCTTTGGGACTGACTGGTTTCTCACCTAGTAAGCAACTATTAGATAAGTTAGATATTGTGAAATCAAAGCCTCAGTGAGATCCCATTTCATATCCACTAGCATCACAGCAGCAACAACAATAATAATAAAAGGAAAATAATAACTGTTGATGAGGACATGGAGGCTTGAACCCTCATACATTGCTGGGGTTGGGGGAGCAAAATAGTGTAGTTACTGTGGAAAATATTTTAGTCGTTCTTCAAAAAGGTACACATAGAACTAAGATAGAACTCAGCAGTTCCACTCCTGTGTATATATACCCAAGAGAACTGGAAACAAATGTTCAAACAAAAACTTGTACACAGATGTTTATAGTAGCATTATTCTTAATAGGCTCAATATGGAAACAACTCACCTGTCTACCAGCTGAACAAAATGTAGTATCTTCATATGTTGAATATTACGCATGAGAAGGAGTAAAGTACTGATCGTTGCTACAATATGGGTGAACCTTAATACATTAAGTGAAAGAAAGAAGCCCGACACAGAGAGCCACACTTTATATGATTCCACTTTATGCATTGTCCAGAGGAGGCAAATCCATAGCGTCAGAAAGCAGATTAATGGTTGCTAGGGGCTGGGATGAGGGAGGAATGGGGAGTAACTGCTTAATGGGTATGGAATTTCTTTTGAGATGATGAAAATATTCTGGAATTAAATGGTAGTGATGTTTGCATAGTATTATTAATATACTTAAAGTCACTGAATTGTGTACTTTAAAATGATAAAATTTGTGTTGTAGAAATTATAGCACAATAAAAAAAGGATATGAAGTATGATTATTATCATTTTCTTAGTTTCTGCCAAAGTAGAAATTTTAAAATCAAAAGAAATTTTATCTCAACATTTTTACTTTGTGCTTATAAAAATTACAAAACATGTTTGGTGAAAATCAGTTCAGTCTCTCTGAAGTCAAATTAACATTCTTTGGAGCTTTCACTCAAAGATGTGTCTGTTTGGGGCCTCCTTCAAAGGAATCTTGTAAGGTAAAAGAATCTTAAAACGAAGCACTACAAGACAGTCCTATGTAGAGTATTGTGCCTAGGCCATTGCTTTTTTACTAGCCAGCTCTCTTCTTGGTCATGAACAGTGTCTCGTGACATCTTATACTTGCTAAAAGTTACTCTAGATCTGCTTGGTTTCTTACTGTTAGGAGCTTTGGCCATGCGTTTCTGACGTGAGACTGTTCACCTCGATCACAGCTCATCTAGCGCCCTTCCTTTAACTAGCCTGCTCCTCTAATGATAGTTCCCGGCCACTGAATAAGCATCTTGTTTATCCTGTTTCCCCATGATCCTGTTCACTTACATAGATCTTTTTATGTTTCATCATACTTGCGTCCTTTGCCTTACCAAGAAAATCTGGGTAGCAAGGAAGCCAAAATCAGCGATAAGGAAGAGGGGAGAATGAAAGCTAATAAATCAAAGGTCTTTGTGAAATGTTAGAAGAGAAGTTGTAGATGTTAGCACTGTGGTTCCACATAGACCTGTAATTTCAAAAGAACCAATGTAATTTAATGTTTATTGTGTAACTTACCTAGTAAATTTTTAAAATTTATTTATTTCTTTGTTTATGGCTGTGCTGGGTCTTTGTTGCTATGGAGGCTTTTCTCTAGGACAGAGAGTGGGGCTGCTCTTCAGTTGTGGGCATGAGCTTCTCACTGTAGGTGGCTTCTCTTATTCTGGCACACAGTTGATGATAAAGGGGGGCAAAATAGAAAAAATATTCTGGAATTAAATGGTAGTGATGTTTGCATAGTATTATTAATATACTTAAAGTCACTGAATTGTGTACTTTAAAATGATAAAATTTGTGTTGTAGAAATTATAGCACAATAAAAAAAGGATATGAAGTATGATTATTATCATTTTCTTAGTTTCTGCCAAAGTAGAAATTTTAAAATCAAAAGAAATTTTATCTCAACATTTTTACTTTGTGCTTATAAAAATTACAAAACATGTTTGGTGAAAATCAGTTCAGTCTCTCTGAAGTCAAATTAACATTCTTTGGAGCTTTCACTCAAAGATGTGTCTGTTTGGGGCCTCCTTCAAAGGAATCTTGTAAGGTAAAAGAATCTTAAAACGAAGCACTACAAGACAGTCCTATGTAGAGTATTGTGCCTAGGCCATTGCTTTTTTACTAGCCAGCTCTCTTCTTGGTCATGAACAGTGTCTCGTGACATCTTATACTTTCCTTGCTAAAAGTTACTCTAGATCTGCTTGGTTTCTTACTGTTAGGAGCTTTGGCCATGCGTTTCTGACGTGAGACTGTTCACCTCGATCACAGCTCATCTAGCGCCCTTCCTTTAACTAGCCTGCTCCTCTAATGATAGTTCCCGGCCACTGAATAAGCATCTTGTTTATCCTGTTTCCCCATGATCCTGTTCACTTACATAGATCTTTTTATGTTTCATCATACTTGCGTCCTTTGCCTTACCAAGAAAATCTGGGTAGCAAGGAAGCCAAAATCAGCGATAAGGAAGAGGGGAGAATGAAAGCTAATAAATCAAAGGTCTTTGTGAAATGTTAGAAGAGAAGTTGTAGATGTTAGCACTGTGGTTCCACATAGACCTGTAATTTCAAAAGAACCAATGTAATTTAATGTTTATTGTGTAACTTACCTAGTAAATTTTTAAAATTTATTTATTTCTTTGTTTATGGCTGTGCTGGGTCTTTGTTGCTATGGAGGCTTTTCTCTAGGACAGAGAGTGGGGCTGCTCTTCAGTTGTGGGCATGAGCTTCTCACTGTAGGTGGCTTCTCTTATTCTGGCACACAGGTTCTAGAGCATGTGGGCTTCAGTAGTTGTGGCACATGAGCTTAGTAGTTGCAGGTCCCGGCCTTTAGAGCATAGGCTCAGTAGTTGTTGGGCGCAGGCCTAGCTGCTCTGCAGGTGTGGGATCTTTTTGGATCAGGGATCAAACCCCTGTCTCCTGCACTGGCAGGTGGATTCTTTACAACTGAGCCACGAGGGAAGCCCTTACCTACATTTATGTTTCTACTCAACATAGAACATGTAGGTTATCTGGAGAGTAGTATTTCTTTCCCATATTATGTTCCACAGAATACTCATACTGCAGATATCACGGGAAGCTCTGATTTGGAAGAGGGAGGATTCCATGGTCAAATATATTTAGTTGAGGTTGCTGGAGGGCCACAGCATACCTTCGTGGTAGGGGCTTGAGATGAAAGCAAGAAACCTGTTCAACTCAGCATTTCCAAACTTATTTGAGAACAGCACTTTTTTGGCAGGGGAGAGCATAGCTATCAGTGTCTTATGTTGATGGCATCAGTCGAGGAGACATTGTCTCAGAACATTGCAGATCTGTACAGCTGCAGTTAAAAAGTAGCTACTCTCACCAACTAGTACTAAAAATATACCTGTGGTTCATGTGATCTGTTTAATAAACTTACTGTATATATGCTGAGTTAGCCTATAAATTCTCCATTAAGATTTTTTTCCTTTCTCCATTTTTTCTTTTCCTTTCATACAAATGTCAGATGGTTGTTTTTCAGTGATTTTCTTGCTCCTTCTTACTTAATCATACTAAAACACGTTTTTGAGGGAGTGATAAAGCACTAGGACTTTCCCAGTTTTCACTGAATAAATTTGCTCACCTCTGTTAAAGGTGTAGTACATAAAATTCTATTTATTGAGCCTGGTATAAAGTGTAAGACTTGTATAATTCAAATGCTCTTTTGAAATCCAAATCATGTTTTCATTTATTTAGCATTTTTGTCAATACAAGCCCTTCTTTAAAAAACTAATTAGCCTTGGATGAAGAAGGTATAATTAATAAATAGACAGATTTTATTACTTTGTTAATCTTTCCTGACTGCACATAGCTGGCATTCAGTGTTTATCTATTATTAACATATAAATATATAGACAGTAATATTGCATATCATAATATATCCCTAAGACACCTATAGTAGGTATCATTTCCTCTCTTTAGGTTTAATTGGTGTAGGATTTTAGCTTTATAAAACTTTAGCATTTTCATGTACTTGAATTTCTCTTCTCTATAAAATGCCTCTCATCTCTTACATTGTCTTTCTTGCTTTTGAGAACTTAATACTTTATAATGGCCACCTCTAATAGTCATAAATTATTTTTAAACTCTTACTACAGACAGGATAAGATTGTATCAGCTGTGGCTCGCCCTTTTTTTTTTTTTGGATGCAGTACTTAAATCTAATGGGAAGTGAAGTCAGTAGCGTAGACTAAATTCCTCATTTGTGTTTTAGGGGTGTGTTATATTTCTATTTAGAACCACTCTTTGGACTAGCAACCCAGGGTACTGTAAGAGTTGTTTCTGTGTGGTTGGCTCCTGATCCCATATACAAGTCAACCTGGTCTGGCAGTCATAGAACAAGGTGTTGCAGAGCTTCTTACAGATGAGATAAAATGACTCCCAGGTGAGGTTCTGAAGAGTCAGAACAGACTCCCTCACAAAACAGTCTTAACACTGAGACAAAGCATGAAGTGCAGGCTTATATAACAAAATTGTTTTTGTTTGAGTTGGCTTGAAGAGAAATTTTTTTTGTTTAGAAATTAACAAATCTCTTGGATTATTTTTTACTTTTTAAATCCCAGAGGAGGAGCCTGGAGGGCTGCAGCCCATGGGGTTCCAAAGAGTCGGATACAACTTAGTGACTGAACCATTAATTTCTGATTGCAAGGTGGTGATTCACCTTTCACTCTCTCACCAGTTTTCTGTTGAAACAATCCAAATGGTAGAATTCAGAACAGTTTTAGTTTACTCTTGGAAAATTAAAAAAGACCTCATTCCTAGTGTCATTGTATTGAAGAGCTTTGGTATGAAACAGTAAAGATAGGAGCAGTGAGGGCACACATCAACCTGCCAGTTGTGAGCCAACAATTTCAAGGGAAACTTACTAAGGTTGGTCAGAAAGCCTGCTCCTCCACATACACCTGGTAATGTGTTCAGGCTGGGAGACAGGGCTAGAGACAAGAATAGGAACAGTGGTGTCAGCAGGTAAAATTTCCAACAACTAGCCTGGGGGGAGCTGCACCAGTTGAGAGCTGACACTCTAGAGCACATCCCATGTGCTGTAGCTGTAGGGTCAGCAAAGAGGTCACTGGGAAGGGTGGTCCTCACGAGTGAGTGAGTGTAGAGGGGTTTCCTACCCCAATCAGCTTCACATTGAGAGGGGAGGCTGTTTAAAAATGGAGCAATGATTTGCATGATTTAGGATAGTCTAGACCAGGTCTGTCAAGTGGAACTCTTTTCAGTGAGGGGAAATATTAAATATTTGTGCTGTCCAATATGGTAGCCACTAATTGTAGGACTTTTGAACACTTGTAGTATAGTTAGGAACTGAATAAGTACCAGACGTGTTAAAGAGAGGTTTTCTCCTTTGGTTGTTTTTGTCTTAAGGAGTTAATTAGACATATGTACAAAGATATTTATCACAGCATTGTTTGTAATATTAAAGAGCTTATATTGGAGTAACACAAATGTACTATTTAAAGCAGTCTATTTCATAACCAGACAGTGGAATACTATGTAGCTATTAGAACTGCTGATATAGATAGATATTTATTGACAGAAAAATTATTTCCAATATGTTAGATTGAAAAAAAGCTGGTTACAAAACTGTGGTTAGTGTGTTCTTATATTTTGGTATAAATATTTGAAAATATTATGTATGTGTGTTTGTGTGAGTGTGACATATGCATGTACATAGACAGACAGGATCTGGAACCAAGGCATGAAAAGATTTATCTTAATATTTGTCCTACCATTTATTAGGTTTGTGACTTTGTGCAAGTTGTTTAACCTCTAAGCCTCCTTATGGATTTTTTTTTTTTCTTTAATTTCTTGTTGTTCAGTCACTCAGTCATGCCCGACTCTTTGTGACCCCATGGTCTGCAGCAGGCCAAGCTTCCCTGTCCTTCACGATTTCCCAGAGTTTGCTCAAACACATGTCCATTGAATTGATGATGCCATGCAACCATCTCATTCTCACATCCCCTTCTCCTCCTGCCTTCAGTCTGTCCCAGCATCAGGGTTTTTTCCCAGTCAGCTGTTTCCATCAGGTGGCTAAGGTATTAGATCTTTAGCTTCAGCATCAGTCCTTCCAGGGAATATTCAGGGTTCATTTCCTTTAGGATTGACTGGATTGATCTCCATGCTATCCAAGAGACTCTCAAGAGTCTTCTCCAGCACCACAGTTTGAAAGCATCAATTCTTTGGTGCTCAGCCGTCTTTGTGGTCCAACTGTCACATTCATACATGACTACTGGAAAAAACCGTAGCTTTGATTATATGAACCTTTGTCGGCAAAGTGATGTCTCTGATTTTTAATATGCTGTCATAAGTTTTTCAGAGCTTTTCTTCCAAGGAGCAAGCATCTTTAAATTTCACAACTGCAGTCACTAGCCATAGTGATTTTGGAGCCCAAGAAAAGAAAGTCTGTTACTGTTTCCATTTTTTCTTCATCTGCATGCTGTGAAATAATGGAACCAGATGCCATGAGCTTAGTTTCTTGAATGTTGCGTTTTAAGCTATCTTTTTCACTTTCCTCTTTCACCTTCATCAAGAGGTTCTTTAGTTCCTCATTGCTTTCTACCATTAAGGTGGTGGTGTCTGCATATCTGAGATTAGTGATATTTCTCCCAGAAATCTTGATTCCAGCTTGAGCCTCATCCAGCCTGGCATTTCTCATGATGTACTCTGCATATAAGTTAACTAAGCAGTGTGACAGTATACAGCCTTGTACTTCTTTCCCAATTTGGAACCAGTCTGTTGTTCCCTGTCTGGTTCTAACTGTTGCTTCTTTACTTGCATACAGGTTTCTCAGGAGGCAGGTAAGGTGGTCTGGTATTCTCATCTCTTTAAGAATTTTTTACAGTTTATTGTAATCCGCATAATCAAAGGCTTCAGGGTAATCAAAGGTGGAAACTTGTTGTTCAGTCACTCAGTGCCCGACTCTTTGTGACCCCATGGTCTGCAGCAGGCCAAGCTTCCCTGTCCTTCACGATTTCCCAGAGTTTGCTCAAACACATGTCCATTGAATTGATGATGCCATGCAACCATCTCATTCTCACATCCCCTTCTCCTCCTGCCTTCAGTCTGTCCCAGCATCAGGGTTTTTTCCCAGTCAGCTGTTTCCATCAGGTGGCTAAGGTATTAGATCTTTAGCTTCAGCATCAGTCCTTCCAGGGAATATTCAGGGTTCATTTCCTTTAGGATTGACTGGATTGATCTCCATGCTATCCAAGAGACTCTCAAGAGTCTTCTCCAGCACCACAGTTTGAAAGCATCAATTCTTTGGTGCTCAGCTGTCTTTGTGGTCCAACTGTCACATTCATACATGACTACTGGAAAAAACCGTAGCTTTGATTATATGAACCTTTGTCGGCAAAGTGATGTCTCTGATTTTTAATATGCTGTCATAAGTTTTTCAGAGCTTTTCTTCCAAGGAGCAAGCATCTTTAAATTTCACAACTGCAGTCACTAGCCATAGTGATTTTGGAGCCCAAGAAAAGAAAGTCTGTTACTGTTTCCATTTTTTCTTCATCTGCATGCTGTGAAATAATGGAACCAGATGCCATGAGCTTAGTTTCTTGAATGTTGCGTTTTAAGCTATCTTTTTCACCTTCCTTTAACTTTCATCAAGACGTTCTTTAGTTCCTCTTTGCTTTCAACCATTAGGGTGGTGTCGTCTGAAAATCAGGTTATTGATATTTCTCCCAGAAATCTTGATTACAGCTTTTGATTCATCTGGCCTGGCATTTCACATCATGTACTCTGCATATAAGTTAACTAAGCAGTGTGACAGTATACAGCCTTGTACTTCTTTCCCAATTTGGAACCAGTCTGTTGTTCCCTGTCTGGTTCTAACTGTTGCTTCTTTACTTGCATACAGGTTTCTCAGGAGGCAGGTAAGGTGGTCTGGTATTCTCATCTCTTTAAGAATTTTTTACAGTTTATTGTAATCCGCATAATCAAAGGCTTCAGGGTAATCAATGAAGCAGAAGTACGTGTTTTACTGGAATTCCCTTGCTTTTTGTGTGATCCAACAGCATAGAAACTTGGCAGTGTGATCTCTGGTTCCTCTGCCTTTTCTAACCCCAGCTTGTACATATGGAAATTCTTGGTTCACATGCTATTGAGGATTGCATGATTTTGAGCATTAGCTTGCTGGCATGTGAAATGAGTGCAGTTACACAGTAGTTTGAACATTCTTTGGCATTGCCCATCTTTGGGATTGGAATAAAAATTTACCTTTTCCAATCCTGAGGCCACTGCTGAGTTTTCCAAATTTGCTGATGAGTGCAGCATTTTAACAGCATCATCTTTTAGGATTTGAAATAGCTCTGTTGGAATTCCATCACCTCCACTAGCCTTGTTCAGAGTAATGCTTCCTAAGGCCCACATCTAGGATGTCTGGCTGTAGGTCAGTGATCACACTATCATGGACATCGAGGTCATCAAGATCTTTTTGTACAGTTCTTTGTATTTTTGCCACGTCTTAATCTCGTCTGCTTCTGTTAGGTCCATACTATTTCTGTCCATTATTGTGCCTTTGTGAGAATGTTCTCTTGATATCTCCAGTTTTCTTGAAGAGAGCTCTAGTCTTTCCCATTGTTTCTTTGCATTGTTCATTTAAGAGGGCTTTCTTACCTCTGTTCTTTGTAACACTGCATTCAGATGGGTATTTCTTTCCTTTTCTCCTTTGCCTTTCACGTCTCTTCGTTTCTCAGTTATTAGTAAGGCCTCCTCAGACGACCATTTTGCCTTTGTGTGTGTGTGTGTGTGGACTTTTTTTTTTTTTTGGCTATGCTGGTTATTTGTTGCTCCACAGACTTTTCTCTAGTTTTGGAGATTGGGGCTACTCTTGATTGTGATGCACGGGCTTCTTTCACTGTGGGACACGGGCTCCAGGACACCTGGCTCAGGAGGTGCGGTTCCAGGACTCTACAGCCCAGGCTCAATGGTCGTGACTCACAGGCCTAGTCGCTCTGTGGGGTCTTCCCAACTCAGGGATCAGACCCAGGTCTCCTGCATTGCAAGCAGATTCTCCACTGGGCCATCAGGGAAACCCTGTTTCTGGTCTGCTTTGTGGAACTGGAACTCGACCATGGAAAGGTCTCTTCTGCTGCTGGATGATGCTAGGTTTTGTCAACGGAGGGCACAGGACGGTCACCACGGGGCCCGCATTGACTGCAGCTTCTCTTCCTGGTTCCCGGTGCCTTCACCCACCCGTGGCACAGCTGCCAGCAGCCAGCAGGAGGCCCTCAGGGCTTGCTCTCCACTGTGGCCTACGACCTCGCTGCAGGCAGCGCTGCTCTTCCTGCTTCTTCACCACTGCCAGGCTGCACCTCTGTTTGATAGATCCATGCAATCTCTAGCATCCGCTTTAGTAGTTTACCATCTGTCTGTTGTTGTTTAGTCACTAAGTCATGTCTGACTCTTGTGACCCTGTCAACTGTAGCCCACCAGGCTCCTCTGTCCATGAGAATCTCCAGCGAAGAATACTGGAGTGGGTTGCCATTTCCTTTTCCACATTGTCTGAATTTTGCAATAAGGAGCTCATGTTTTGAGCCACAGTCAGCTCCAGGTCTTGTTTTTTGCTGACTGTATAGAGCTTATCCATCTTTGGCTTCAAAGAATATAATCTTTGGATGTCAGTATTGACCATCTGTTGATGTCCATGTGTAGTATCATCTTTCGTATTGTTAGAATTAGGCGTTTGCTATGACCAGTGAGTTCTCTTAACAAAGCACTGGTAGCCTTTGGCCTGCTTTGTTCTGTACTGCAAGGCCAGACTTGCCTGTTAGTCCAGATTCTGTTGATTTTGTCCTTTTGCATTTCAGTCCCCTATGATGAAAAAGACATCTTTTTTTGGTGTTAATTCTAGAAGGTCTTGGAGACCTTCAGGGAACTGTTCAACTTCAGATTTTTCAGCATTAATGGTTGGAGAACAGACTTGGATTACTGTGATACTGAATGGTTTGCCTTGGAAACAAACTGAGATCATTCTTTTGTTTTTGAGGTTGTACCCAAATACTGCATTTTGGATTCCTTTGTTGAATAGGAGGGCTAATCCGTTTCTTCTAAGGGATTCTTCCCCAAAGTAGGAGGTATAAAGGTCATCTGAATTAAATTTGCCCATTCTGTTCATTTTAGTTCACTGATTCCTAAATTGTCGATGTTCAATCTTTCTGTCTCCTGTTTGACCACTTCCAGTTTACCTTGATTTTTTTTTTAAATTATTTTATTTTGTTTATTTATTTTTGTCTATTTTAGGTTTTTCACTGCTGCTGCAGTCTCTTCTCTAGTTGTAGGGAATGGGTCTACTCTCTGGTTGAGGTGAGCAGGCTTCTTCTTGTGGTAACTTCTCTTGTTGTGGAACTCAGGCTCTAGGGCACGTGAGCTTCATTAGTGCAGGACATGGGCTCAATGGTTGCAGTTCTGAGGCTTTAGAGCACAGGCTCAGTTGTTGTGGCTCACGGGCTTAGTTGCTCCGCAGCATGTGGGATCTTCCCAGATCAGGGATTGAACCCGTGTCTCCTGCATTGGCAGGTGAATTCTTCACCACTGAGCTACTAGGGAAGCCCTTACCTTGACTTTTTTTTTTCTTTTGGCCTCTTTTATTGTTTTTTCTTTTCTTTTTTTTTTTTCATCCATCTTTATTGTTTGGCATGTGTGGGCCTCCCATTGCAGTGGTCTCTCTGACTGTAGAGCACCGGCTCTGGGTGCATGCGCTCTAGAGTGCTGGTTTGTAATTGGACACACTGGTCCTGCTGCTCTGCAGAATCTATGGGATCCTCCTGGGTCAGGGATGGAACCGGTGCCCCTCGCACTGCAATGTGGACTCTTAACAAAGCACTGGTAGCCTTTGGCCTGCTTTGTTCTGTACTGCAAGGCCAGACTTGCCTGTTAGTCCAGATTCTGTTGATTTTGTCCTTTTGCATTTCAGTCCCCTATGATGAAAAAGACATCTTTTTGTGTTAATTCTAGAAGGTCTTGGAGACCTTCAGGGAACTGTTCAACTTCAGATTTTTCAGCATTAATGGTTGGAGAACAGACTTGGATTACTGTGATACTGAATGGTTTGCCTTGGAAACAAACTGAGATCATTCTTTTGTTTTTGAGGTTGTACCCAAATACTGCATTTTGGATTCCTTTGTTGAATAGGAGGGCTAATCCGTTTCTTCTAAGGGATTCTTCCCCAAAGTAGGAGGTATAAAGGTCATCTGAATTAAATTTGCCCATTCTGTTCATTTTAGTTCACTGATTCCTAAATTGTCGATGTTCAATCTTTCTGTCTCCTGTTTGACCACTTCCAGTTTACCTTGATTTTTTTTTTAAATTATTTTATTTTGTTTATTTATTTTTGGCTTTTCTGGGTTTTCACTGCTCTGCAGTCTCTTCTCTAGTTGTAGGGAACAGGGGTTACTCTCTAGTTGAGGTGAGCAGGCTTCTTCTTGCAGTAACTTCTCTTTGTTATGGAACTCCAGCTCTAGGGCACGTGAGCTTCATTAGTGCAGGACATGGGCTCAATGGTTGCAGTTCTGAGGCTTTAGAGCACAGGCTCAGTTGTTGTGGCTCACGGGCTTAGTTGCTCCGCAGCATGTGGGATCTTCCCAGATCAGGGATTGAACCCGTGTCTCCTGCATTGGCAGGTGAATTCTTCACCACTGAGCTACTAGGGAAGCCCTTACCTTGACTTTTTTTTTTCTTTTGGCCTCTTTTATTGTTTTTTCTTTTCTTTTTTTTTTTTCATCCATCTTTATTGTTTGGCATGTGTGGGCCTCCCATTGCAGTGGTCTCTCTGACTGTAGAGCACCGGCTCTGGGTGCATGCGCTCTAGAGTGCTGGTTTGTAATTGGACACACTGGTCCTGCTGCTCTGCAGAATCTATGGGATCCTCCTGGGTCAGGGATGGAACCGGTGCCCCTCGCACTGCAATGTGGACTCTTTACCCACTGGACCACCATGGAAGCCCCTTATTTAAAAAAATATTTATTTATTTGGCTGTACCGGGTCTTAGTTATGGCACACAGGATCTTTGATTCTTTGCAGCATATGAACTGTTAGTTACAGCCGGTGAATTCTTTTTTTGTGGCTTATGGGATCTAGTTTCCCAAGGATCAAACCTGGTCCTCCTGCACTGGGAGTGTGGAGTCTTAGCCACTGGATCACCAGGGAAGTCCCAAGCCTCCTTAGTTTTTTTCTTGTGAAAGAGATAGAAACAGTACCTATCTTACTGGATTGTTTTGAAATACTATGAAATAATGAAATAATATGACCAAATTCCTTGGCATGGTTCCTGTGTAATTCTGTGATAAGATCATAATAAATGGCAGCTTTTTCATGGTCATGGTGATTGCTATTGTTATCTTATGTGTATGTGCATAGGAGAAAGTTTAGGAGGTACATAGCAAAATATTACCAGGTTGTCTTCGTTTGTAGGATTACAGTTGATTGATAGTTTCTTCTCTGTGCTGTTCTGTGTCTTCTGATTCAGATTTTGGAATTGAGCATGTATTACCTTTACAATTTAAATAATATTTAAAACTTTCTGCGTCCTTAAATCATTAGCATAAGACATATTAGCTAAGCAAAAATGACTTATGGTAAGTGACTGAAAAATGTATGACTTACAGATTTCACTGTTTTTAGAATTGCAGCAACCATTTTCATTGCTGTAGAAAATATATAAAATTAAGGCCAATGGAAATATAATAGTGTAATTGAAACACATTCCTGCATGGATAATTATAGTTTTAGTCACATTTACATCTGGTAGGAAGCTTAGTATGCACTGAGTTATGGGTTTTTGTTTTCTTTTTTTTGGTGGAGGGGAGGGAGGGGGGCGGGTGGGCCACTTCTATTGGTCTTTCATTTATCTATTTTTTCATCCATCTTTGTTCTTTGGCCTGTGTGGGCCTCCCATCGCGGTGGCCTCTGTCGTCGCAGAGCACTGGCTCTGGGCGCATGCACTCCAGAGCTCCGGCTCGGTAATTGGACACATCAGTCCAGCTGCTCCGTGGCACATGGGATTTTCCCAGGCCAGGGATCGAACTGACGCCCCTTGCACTGCAAGGCGGTGTCCTTACCCACTGGACCACCAGGGAAGCCCTGAGTTATGTTTTAACTTGCATCCTTCATAATCAAGGCAAAAACAGTACATTTATTTCTATTTGGAAGTGATTCTGTTTTGTTATTGCTTACTTCTACAACCCATATTCAGTAGCTCTAATGGTGGATTGTTGGCAAAGCTATAAATATCCAGTTAGGGAGGAGTTGCTTTGGTGGATAGTCTTGAATTTTGTATTTACAAAATGTTTGGCAAGTGATCTTTTAAATTTCACTTTGCTTGGTGTTCACGTTATATGTTAAGTTGTCATAGGCTCTAGGGAGCAAGATGAATGATAAAAGGAGGATTTCTAGCCTAGAACAGTGGTAGGTAACTGGTCAGATGCTAAAACAGTCAGATGTTTTAAGTGGTAAGATAGTGATATGTGAGAATAGGAGGGTATGTCAAAAACCAAACTGCATACTCAGTAAAACAAAGCAAAAAAAGATGAGTTCATTATGAAGCTTCAGCTTGTAAACTGGGAAATTCAGGGCTATGGGAGCAATGAGTTCTGAGTTCCTCACAGACGAAGGAATTTTTATGGGATAAATGTGGAAGTTATTTGGCTTTTTCAGCTGATTGGTTGCCTAGTCTTCTTTCTTAACTTTGGATGGTTGGCCGAGTCCTGTGAACAAGGAAGTCCAGAAGTGGCATGAACGACTTGGCACAGATCGCCACTTGGGAATTGGCTTGTGCCCTCCATTGCTTTCTCATAGGAGCTATAAATTCCTGTAAGTAGGTTAAGTTTCCTTTTTACACCTAGGTTGATCGTCTTCACTCTGTACCCTATAAGTGACTCCATTTTGGTTTGGTTCTATAGGTACCTACTCAATTATTTGCAGCATCCTGGATCACTTGCCCTCAACCTGTCAGTTACTAAATCCTCCTGATTCTTTCCTGCCTTCTCTTTATCCACCTCCTGCTTGCTACTCTTACTGCTGTTAACCCATTTCAGGCACTGTCCTCCATCCTCCACTCTTTTAGACCTGTTGGCCTCATCACTTCCAGCGTCAGCCCTGGCCATGCTCCCACACTCCTGGGGCATAGGTAAATTGCTTAAATGTGTTCAGTGGACCATCTTTTTAAATTTCATTCCCTTGTAGTCCTTTAATTTT
Source organism: Tragulus kanchil (assembly GCA_022376925.1). NCBI lineage: Eukaryota > Metazoa > Chordata > Mammalia > Artiodactyla > Tragulidae > Tragulus > Tragulus kanchil. Next base: position 245,232,819 of record JAIOJX010000026.1, on the reverse strand, counting down.
TCTTAATTTAGGGACTGGACTATGTTTCCAATCCTGGCTAGTCAGTTTGTAGTTATCTGCCCTTATCAAACAGGCAATTGGGCAATAGACTGTAACCAGAACAAACACATCCTTTGACACCAAAAAACACAACTTAAAATAACCCTCATGATTATCTGTTGTATATGTTGTACCTCAGCTATGTGGTCTTCTGTCAATATTGTAAAATTCTGAGATAGCCTAGCATTTTCAAGTCTTGTTATTTTGGCGATCTCCTTATAAACAACCTTAACTTTTAATTTCAATCTTGTCAGTTTCAGAGATTATTAATGTGTAACTTATGATGGGGGCTATTCCAAATATATGTATATAGATTAATTTTTGAGCATTCATTCAAGTCTTAGCATATATCATCTGTCTTATTAATACATCTTTCCCTTTTTCTATGAGTTCTCTATGACTTTTTGGAAATTATGTTTTCTCTTACCATTTCAACTAGCACTTTTTTTCAAGTTGGTCATACTAAGTAAGAATTGACATGTAAAATACTCAGTTTAATATAAAATGGTTCTTGATTTTAAAATGGAAATTATAAGATGGTTAAGATCTTTCTGAATGCTCTCTTCAAAAATACTTTTTAACTTAATATCCTAGAACAATGGTTTTCAAACCTTTTGACTGTGACCCACTCTTGCTTTGATGCTGTCTCTTGCTCATGACCTGTGATGTGCACTGATGTTTTCAATTCTTTTCTGTTCTAGTTCACTTCAGTGATTTCACTTGGGACTGGGGCTGGGGAATGCTGGTTGTACTTCACTAAACAGATTTTGTAATCCACTGATGGGTTATAAGTTACAGTTTAGCAATATCTTGGGGTAGATTTTTATAAAAGTTAATTTTTTAAAATCCAGAACATTATAAGGTAGCAGGTCAAAATTATTTGTACTTTATTCCTTTAGGTAACTCTGTTGACATTTCAAAAATATTGAAGAAAAATATGATAAGAATATATAAAGATAATAAGAATTCAAAATATATAGAAAGATTTACAGTGTATCACTTAATGTCATATTAATCTTTCCAAACCAAAAATGTGCATCTATCTTATTCTTACTAAATTCTTTTAAACAGCTATATAATACTCTATTATAGGGATGGGCCTTAATTTATTCAACCAATTTCCTGTTAATACCATTTAGATACTTTTAAGCTTTAAAAAACTTCCCCAGGGCTTCCCTGGTGGTCCAGTGGGTAAGGACACCGCCTTGCAGTACAAGGGGTGCCGGTTCGATCCCTGGCCTGGGAAGATCCCACATGCCGCGGAGCAGCTGGACCCATGTGTCCAATTACCGAACTGGAGCTCTGGAGCGCATGCGCCCAGAGCCGGTGCTCTGCGACAACAGAGGCCGCCGCGATGGGAGGCCCACAGGAGTCAAAGAACAAAGACGGATGAAAATGGACAAATGAAAGACCAGTGGAAGTGGCCCGCCCACTCCCCCACCCGCCAAAATAAATAAATAAATAAATGTTTAAAAAAAAGAAAAAACTTTCCCAGTCTGTTAGATGAAAAAGGTGTCTTCATGCTTAATTTGCATTCTTTGATTCAGTGAGGTAGGCATATTTTCATATAATATTTGACTATTAAACGTTATATATACTTTTGTGAAGTGTCTGTTCATAATCTGTATCCACCATAGAGGGATTTTTCTTTTTTTTTCTTGTTGATTTTTTATAAGCTCTATAAATCAAGCAAATTAGCCCCAATAATGGCTTACAATTTGGTGAGGTTTGTTTTTAGCCTTTGTTTAGAATATATTTTCTGTACAAGATAGCTTTATAGCCAGAAGAAGCTTTTCTTAGAGTGAACATTTGTTTTAAGTTTATTGAAGAATGTGATCAAAACTTTTGTTGGAGAAGAACTTTTCAGAGGACAGTCTAGTGAGATTTGACATTTTGTATGTACATTTTAGTGTCTGCTCAAGCAATCTTGAGTAGACGTTAAATTTCATAGCTCCAAAATCATCCAAAGAAAGCTTACTTTAAGGTTAATTTGTCCTTTTCTGCAAAACACAAGATTATGAAAAGTTATAGTATTGTGAACTGTTCTATTATGATATAGTGATTTCTAGTTTTTTCCTAATCATTGTTTAACATATTTTTATAACATTTTTATAAAAACCACTTGTTACATTGTAGCTCTTTCAAAAAATTCAAGGTAACACTCAGTAGAAATAGAATATATTGATCAAATCTAGTAGTACTTTAATATAATACATATAAAGATTTCTTAGCAGAGTAGGAAGGAAATAGATTTTCCATTTAATGGAAACAATACAATAGACATTTTCTGTATTGTCTTTTTTTTTCTTTTTTATTATTGATTTATTTATTTTTGGTTATTCTGGGATTTCACTGCTGCCACAGGCTCTTCTCTAGTTGCAGGGAGTGGGGGCTACTCTCTAGTTGCGGTGAGCAGACTTCTTGTTGTGGTGACTTCACTTGTTGTGGAACTCAGGCTCTAGGACACACGGGCTTCAGTGGTTGCTGCACATGAGCTCAGTAGTTGCTGCTCCGAGGCTCTAGAGCACAGGCTCAGTAGTTGCGGCTCGTGGGCTTAGTTGCTCTGCAGCATGTGGGAATCCTCCCGAATCAGGGATTGAACTCGTGTCTCCTGCATTGGCAGGCGAACTCCTCACCAATTCATCAGTGAGCCACTAGGGAAGCCCCCCCTGGATTATCTTTTGGCCAGATCATACAGTAGTTTTCCTTATTAGTATCATTAAAATTCCTGTGAGATCTTCAGAATCTGTAAATGATTAATTTATTTGAGCCGTAACTTCACTGCATTTATCTTCTCTAGTGATACGAAATATGTTGAATTATTGGTACTGGTAATTTAGCCATTAATACTTAATCAAAACTGGTAGCTATAAATTGCAGGTGTTAGTACATTTTCTTGAAAGATCTGGAGTGGGTTGTCTGACCATTGATAATGCCAGTCATTCTGAAAAGTGAAACGTCTAGCAGGCACGAGACACGTTCCTTCAGAAAGCACAAGTCCTTCCGCCTTCCTACACATCCTCAGCCAGCACTGTCGAGGGGCGTGGGGCGGGAAAGAGAGAAATCCCAGGGCTACTTGGTTACCTGGTTTTACTAAAGAAAATAGAAACTGTACATTTTAGAAATGTAATGGGCTGGATGTAAGACCAGATAACTTGAGTGTGCACTGATATAAACATAAGGTTTATCTAGGATAGAACTACTTCTACTTTGTTTTGCTGAATTAATTAATTACCAATTTCAAGTTATTTTTTAGCGTTAGCACATTTCTTGAACATTCTTGCCTAATTTGGTTTGTAAGTTTCTTGTTGATAAAAGATGATGATTTTGAAAACAGTATTCTGTCAAGTAGGGTAAATGTCATCTAACCAATGTGTTGGAAAACCAATTCATGTACTGTTGCTTTTATTTTCTTATTCAGCAAAGCTTGTTGAGTGCCTGCTTTGTGCCAGCTCCTCTACTGTGAGTGATTTTATAAATATTCATCTGGAAAGAAGAGAGCTGAGCTCTGTTACATATCATAGAAGTCTGCCACAGCAGATTTGGAATAAAGTAGAGATTTCATTTGACAGTTGCTCCTAGAAGATGGATAGGGAAGGAGTTCTTAGGTGCAGAGTACTCATGACATGAGGAGAGTAGCTGCTGGTATACTGTCCTTGCTGGGTGGATCTCTGTCATTCTTAGTTCCCTCTTTTCAGCAAACACTTCATTTGGAGTACCTTCTCAGACTTTCAGACTAGGTCATGCCTCCGTATATGCCTATTCTGTGTTTTTCTTAATAGCCTCCTTATAATTATAGCTTTAAGATTTATTTGTTTCATCTGCCTTCTAGGCCATAAACTCCCCGAGGCTCCTTGTGCCGGGAACTTGCTGGGCTTTAAATATTTGTTAATGAATTTTGACTTTAACAGTCGTTGTTACCTGCTGGGTACTTTCCATACTGTTTTTGCTTCATCCCTGTGTCCCAGGACAAAGGTTTATGGGAAGGAATGGGCAGAATTCTGTGCAGTGGAGACATTGGGAATCCATTTGTCATGATTGGATAGGAAGTATCCGAAGGGGAAAAGGGCCCCAGACATCGTCAATTAGGACATTCCCTTTATCAGGGCAAAGCTCATTGGTCCTTAACATGGATCTTATCTCCCCGCCTCATTTTTGGTTAAAATGTTTACAGTGCCATTTTATCTTGAATCTCAGGTTAGTCTTTGGAGCAGATAGTCTTAAGTGTTTTATTTGGGAGTTTAACTTTTGAAACCATATAAGATTTTAGGATGGGAGAGTTAACATTAGACCAAGATTTTAGGGTGGGAGAGTTAACATTAGACCTTTTATTTTAGGAAGATATTTTTTATGTCCGTGCATGGGATATAGGTGACATACATGCCAATGGATGAAGAGATAGGCAGTAGATCATCACTCATTAACTCAGCCAGCAATTGTTGAATACCTACCCTGTGGCTTGTAGACAGTGAAAATGTAGAGATGAAAAATAATTCCTACATACTAGAACTGTATCATCTATTGGGGGAGCTTGATAATTAAACAATGTCCTAATTTTATTTAATTAGTGTCACGTTCAGAGAAATACAGTATGGGAGGAAACAGGAGAAAGGTACCCACTGAAACTAGGAGTTTCAAGAAAGGCCTTTTAGAGGCAGTGATGAATCAGGCCTTTCTAAAAGGCAGGTAAGGGTTAATCAGGCAAAGAGGATAGGGAAGGTCTTTCCAGGCAGAAACAAGAGCACATGTGTAAATACCAGCTAAGGGTTTATTTTAATTATCAAGGTGAGAATCCCAGGTGATATTTAAAAGGTACCATATACAGCACTTGAACACGAATTGGTTTTAAGGTTTTGCTTGTTTTGGTGATTGTGACATCCTGATGTAATTGCAAGAAACTGCTTCTAGCCTATTCTGTGTTTTTCTTAATAGCCTCCTTATAATTATAGCTTTAAGATTTATTTGTTTCATCTGCCTTCTAGGCCATAAACTCCCCGAGGCTCCTTGTGCCGGGAACTTGCTGGGCTTTAAATATTTGTTAATGAATTTTGACTTTAACAGTCGTTGTTACCTGCTGGGTACTTTCCATACTGTTTTTGCTTCATCCCTGTGTCCCAGGACAAAGGTTTATGGGAAGGAATGGGCAGAATTCTGTGCAGTGGAGACATTGGGAATCCATTTGTCATGATTGGATAGGAAGTATCCCGAAGGGAAAGGCCGCAGCATACGTCAATTAGGACATTCCCTTTATCAGGGCAAAGCTCATTGGTCCTTAACATGGATCTTATCTCCCCGCCTCATTTTTGGTTAAAATGTTTACAGTGCCATTTTATCTTGAATCTCAGGTTAGTCTTTGGAGCAGATAGTCTTAAGTGTTTTATTTGGGAGTTTAACTTTTGAAACCATATAAGATTTTAGGATGGGAGAGTTAACATTAGACCAAGATTTTAGGGTGGGAGAGTTAACATTAGACCTTTTATTTTAGGAAGATATTTTTTATGTCCGTGCATGGGATATAGGTGACATACATGCCAATGGATGAAGAGATAGGCAGTAGATCATCACTCATTAACTCAGCCAGCAATTGTTGAATACCTACCCTGTGGCTTGTAGACAGTGAAAATGTAGAGATGAAAAATAATTCCTACATACTAGAACTGTATCATCTATTGGGGGAGCTTGATAATTAAACAATGTCCTAATTTTATTTAATTAGTGTCACGTTCAGAGAAATACAGTATGGGAGGAAACAGGAGAAAGGTACCCACTGAAACTAGGAGTTTCAAGAAAGGCCTTTTAGAGGCAGTGATGAATCAGGCCTTTCTAAAAGGCAGGTAAGGGTTAATCAGGCAAAGAGGATAGGGAAGGTCTTTCCAGGCAGAAACAAGAGCACATGTGTAAATACCAGCTAAGGGTTTATTTTAATTATCAAGGTGAGAATCCCAGGTGATATTTAAAAGGTACCATATACAGCACTTGAACACGAATTGGTTTTAAGGTTTTGCTTGTTTTGGTGATTGTGACATCCTGATGTAATTGCAAGAATAGTGTACCCACTAAGAGGTGGAGGTGGGCAAATGATGTTCAGTTTTAGATCAGTGCTTTTTGAGGTATGGAAGGATTTCCATATGGACGTGTGAATGCCCAGTTGGAAACTAATGTCAGAGTTTAAAGGTGAGATTGGGGTGAAGATTGAGATTTGGAATTCTCCGTAGAAGAGAGAATCTGGCTAAACCTCAAACACATGGGTAAAATACCAAAAGAGACTGCAGAATAGAAGGAAAAGAGGACTAGAGACAAAGGAGAATAAGACAGTACTTTTCTCCTTTTTAAGGGAGGATCCAAATAAGGAGTTTAATGTTAGTTTTTTCCTCTTCATTATACTTGAGAAAAAAAAGGATAAATGAGGAGAAAATACACACTTGTTCATATTTATTGAAGCTCAAAGACATTAAAAATATGCCTAAAATCAGGGGCTTCCCTGGTGGTCCAGTGGGTAAAGAGTCTGCCTTGCAATGCAAGGGACACAGGTTTGAATCTTCCTGGCCCGGGAAGATCCCACGTGCTACAGAGCAGCTTGTGTCTGGTTGCGAGCCAGTGCTCTGGAGCATGTGTGCCTAGAGCCGGTGCTCTGCGGCAAGAGAGGCCACTGCGATGGGAGGCCCATGCAGGCTGAAGAGTGTAGATGGATGAAAATAAATAAAGAAAACAAAAAAATCAATAAAAGAGGCCAATTTTTTTAAAAAAAGCCTACAGTCAAAGATAAATCTAGTTTTGATAGTTGTGAAGGTAGGGAAGCTTTTTGGCAAGGATCACCGAAAACAAGAGAAGGTTTTCGGATAACACCCCAATGAAACAGGATGCCCCCTGAGAAGTCCAGATTATTGAGAACTGGCTTTATAAACTCTTAGTTGCATCTGTTTTTTTTTCAATACCTAAAGTTTATATATCCAGAATGCCATTGATTTATAAGAAATTATTCTGTTTTCTTGTGGAATATGTTGCATAAGACAATAGACATTCACACTTTGAAAAGAATATATATGTGATCATAGTCATGGGGATGTAAATTTCTTATTTACTCTAGCCCTGACTTGGTTTCAGGTCCCTTTATCAGACCAAATATATGTAGTACTTGAAGTCAGAGAAAAGGAAAGTAGATTGTTTATTGCAAAATGGAAAGCCAAATAACCTTCATGTAACTATCCTATCGTTATAGAATCTGCTAAAGGGGTGTCTCAGGCACTTTAGGAGGGAGATGTGATGGCAGGAGATGTGATGCAGCAGCTCTGTTGCAAACAGCTGTCTCTGACTGCCTGAAACCCTCAGCCTTTCTCACTTGTGTACACTTCCAACAGCTATTGTTTATCATGAACTTGCAGCATGCCAGGCATTCTATATATATTACCGCATTTAGTCCTCATAACATTCTTGCCAAGAGTGGTTGGTGTAAGAGAAACAACTATAATTTGTGAAGCATTTAATATTTTCCAAGCATTGTGTCAGATAGTTAATGTATGTTCATTGAATCCTTACAGAAACCTTGTCAGTAGATGTTTCTAATTCTTCCATAAGGCTCAGAGGAGTTGAGCAACTTGCTTTATGTCACACAGCTATGGTCAGGGCTCAAACTCTGGTCTCTGAATTCTAAAATCTGTCCTCTTTGAATTATACATGCTGTCTCACTATTACTTCTCTTGGGTGGTGTTGGGGCACATGACCTCCTGGAAGCTTATGACAGGTACCTATGCGGTGTCACTAGAATAAAGTAAAGCAAAAACTTCAGGGCCACATTGAACCAAGGCTGGTGTACTGTTTTATAGACCCCTCTTCAGCATGTGAGTGCCATCTGCTGGAAGGTTGTAATGTTTCTGTGTGCTTGTGGAGTCCTGAAAAGGCTGTCACAGGTGCGAAAGTGTCAGGTTTCAAAATGCTAATTCTTCAATTTCAGTTTTGAAGATAGGTGAATCTCCTATTTGTCATAAAGTATGTCTTCTCATTTATCTTCTTTTTATACAGAGAGGGAAGGGTTGCACATTAAAAAAAAAAAAAAGATACCCTCAATGAATGCTTTCTAAAATAAACTTTTCTAAAAATAAAGATCAATGGTCAAATGAATCATACCGTTACTTATAACAGATCAAATAAGAATAAAAAAAATTGGATTTATTTTGAGATAAGTGAGTTATTGAAGTATTAAAAGGCCCCTTTCCATTTAGATACCCTGAAAAAGGAATCTGGAAACCCTGAGGGCATCAGAGACTTGGAGAAAAGAAAGTAGATGAAAGAAGAAGAAAGGTGTGTGAATAAAAATACAAATGGATTCTGTAATTGTTAGTCTAGCACAAGGCTCCCCAGATGGAATCAGGATCTAAATAGTGCTGTAGAGAAGGAAGTTTAGGATTGTAGCTTTAGATTGTTTAAGACAGTGAAAAGTAGACAGTTTTTATAGTCACTTAGATGCCCTGGAAGGGGAATCAGAGAAAGCCTGGGCATGCCCACCGCACGCTCTTCATCAAGGCTCCTTTGGGATCATGTTAGTGCTCTCTAAGTGTCTGGCACAGGACATACTGTCACTCAGTATGAGACTTTCACAGGAAAGTCAAGCTATACTTGACTACTTTTTATGTAATTAAAGTATATTTGTAGTTGCATGATGTCGTGTAGAACAAATAATTGTGTGACAAGAGATTAAAGCTTATTGGTAAAATCTGATATTGCCAAGAATTCGGGGAAGTATAGCCTGATCATCTCCTTTGTTTTATCCCTTCTTAGATCAACTGTAAGAAGCTTAGCTTGCACAATAGTATCTTACCTTAGCAGGTAGAGGTCTGGAGAAAAAGAGCTATCTTTTCTGTGTGTGCATATGTGTAGATTATAAAGGTAATGCTCATTATCGAAAACTTGTAAAGTAGAAAAATAGGAAGAAAGAAAAATCACACATAGTTTACCATCCAGAGATAAGTATATTAATGTTTTAGTATATTTCCTGTTTTATACATGTATGTTATATTTTATACCTTTTATTTTTAAAATTTTTTAATAGGAGAAATGCATACAAGTTTTATTGGATAAGGTTTGTGTGGCACAGGGGCATTCCTAGAAAAGAAATGAAAATGCTGAGAAATGGATAGGCCTGAGACCTGATATGTCATTTTTAACAAAGAGCAATAAATTGTAGAGACATGACAAGACAAAGGAAAGGGTTTTAGACTTCGAGGGGCTGCAAACTGTGGGAAGGTAAATATATAGGGGAAACCCATGGAAGATAAGAGCTATCTTAGCATAGTTTGTTTTTGCTGATCCCATGCTGTGCCGACTTTCTGTCTTCTTCGGGGTCATAAAACTTCCCTGAGATAGGGATTTTGTGGCAGTCCTCAATTCTTAGGGTTTCTACTTTTAGTCAGATAAGGGAAGTTCCAGGAAGGTTTCTTTCTCCATCTGTTGAATCACAAATGCCTTCAGCTCAAAATCATTCTTATACCAAAGTGTTACATTTTGAGGGTGGCATATTCTGATCCCCTTCACCTTCCCCCAAAATGAAAGATGAAATTTAAATCTGATGAAGGCAAAGAAACGGGAACTTTTGTACCAGCTTGCCTGATTAGGGGGAAAAAGAAAAGCTATATTGTTTCCCTTTCTCTAATTTTTAAAAATTGAAGTATAATTGACCTACAGCACTGTCTGTGTTCCAGGTGCACAACATAATAATAGACAAAAGAATTGCCCCATGTATCACATCACAGTATGGCATTATAGCATAAGTCTTGTCTCATGTATTTAAAAACTCTTGTCATATATATTTGAGACTGTGACATGTGGATATACCATAATTACTCAGTTTTCTCAATAGTGGCCATTTGTGTTGTTTACTGTTTTTGTTTATTAGCACAAATGTATAGAGACAGAGAATATACTTGTGTGGCATTTGTAGCATATTTATTTTTGCTAGCCTTAAAAGTAAACACTGATTTGATTAACCTCTGTTGCAGGTCCTGTGTTCCTGCCTTTGTTCCCTGTTCCTTTGTATCATTTTCTTCAGGATTTTGTAGAATTTATTCTATTACAGCCCTTTTAAGGAATACCCTCATAGTATCCCTTTGCTTTTCCAGTTCTGTACCAGGTTAAAAATCATACCCTGAGCCACCAAGAGCTGTGTTTCTGTTCTGTGTAAGCTAGCACTCATACTTTTGCTAAGAGTGGGTGCTAGTTGTTAGTCCCTAGAAGAACTATTTTAGATATATTCCAGTCAACTTATTAAAAAGACAAAACAGAGCTTCCCTGGTGGTCCAGTGGATAAGGACACCACCTTGCAGTACAAGGGGCACCGGTTCAATCCCTGGCCTGGGAAGATCCCACGTGCCACGGAGCGGCTGGACCAATGTGTCCCAACTACCAAGCGGGAGCTCTGGAGTGCATGCGCCCAGAGCCAGCGCTCTGTGACGAGAGAGGCCACTGCGATGGGAGGCCCACACAGGCCAAAGAACAAAGATAAATGAAAGACCAATAGAAGTGGCCAAAAAAAAAAAAAGACAAAACATTCAAAATGCCTTTTGCAAAAATAGCAACATTTTATAATATTCCGAGCTACTTACTGGTTGATTTTTGTAAGAATTATGTAAATTCAGTAGATTTAATTCTTTTGACAAATATTTATTGTGTACTTACTTTTAATGTACTTAGTGCCATTTTAATAAGCACTGGGAATGGAACTTTGCCTTCTTGGAGCTTATATGTTAATGAAGAGAGACAGACAATAAACAATATAAAATAAACAATACCTAGGTCCACTACTCCTTAAATGAAGCCTTGGGAACAGATGTGTTTTTAATACAGTTTTGTTTTTTTATTTTCAATTGTAGAAAGATAATATGGTATATATGTTATATACTACCTAACACCCAGAGGGGAATTCTGATGCATTAAGCAGGCCTAGTAGTTTCTCTTTCATAATAGAAGTATGAGAATTCACACTCAGTGGGATAAATAAAGACTACAGCAGCTTCATGTTAGTGCAAATGAGATACTTCTGTAAAATGAGTATTAAAGGGTTAATTTTCAAACTAGGTAAAATCATAACTGTGATCCAGATATAAAATGAACACATTTTAAAGATTTTTATTTAACTTATTAAATGAAGCAACTAAATAGATATAATTATTATAACCCATTCAAAGAAGAATCTATGGGCTTCCCAGATAGTGCTAGTGGTAAAGAACCTGCCTGCTAATGCAGGAGGCATAAGAGTTGTGGGTTTGATCCCTGGGTTGGGAAGATCCCCTGAGGAGGAATGGCAACCCACTCCAGTATTCTTGCCTGGAGGATCCCATGAACAGAGGACCTGGCGGGCTCCAGTCCATAGGGTTGCAAAAAGTCAGACACAACTGAAGTGACTTAGCATGCAAAGAAAAGTCTATAGGACAGACACATTTGTAGATCAGGAATATTAAAATGATGTGCATGTTAAGGTAGGTTTAGCATCTTCCACAGTAGAAGAGGGAAGTCAAAGAACATCTACTGGACAGGATGGAATTTGCATGTAGATAAGCACGAATTATTCTGCATTATCATCAGTTAATCTGTAATGTACAGAGTCATACAACAGCTTCAGAATCAGATAACCTGAAAGAATGTGCCTCTGACAATGCATTTTTTCCACTGAAGTGTAATATTTTTTTCCTACTGAGCTACTAGTTAGCTGTCTAGAATTGTACATAAGGGATATAGAGCTATAGTATGTTTGATAGTGATAGTACTTTATTGAAAAATAAGTATGCAGAGGGGTGCTTATAATTTTAAACAAAACGATTGGAAAAGACCTGAGGAGGTGGCACTGAGGATTGAGCTAACTTAGATGAGAATTTTTGCATAACTGGGATGATGGAGTTGTTGTTAGCTGAGATTGGGGAAGAGCAGTTGGGGTTGAGGGCAGGGGAGGTGGAAATCACCACCTCAGTGTGACTTTCAGACACTGGCGTAGAGATGATGAGGCACTGCGCGCGTGCACACACCCCCACACACACTCACACACACACACACACACACCCACACACACTCACACACACACACACACACCTGGACTTGAGGGAATATGTGTAGACTAGAAACAAAGACTCAAAGATTTGGGAGTTAAAATGTATGGGTGACATTTAAAGTCTCCAGACTTAGATAAGATCACTTAAAATCTCCTTCTACATGCCACTACACTGTGTTAGTTCTGTAATGAAAGTGAAAGTTGCTCAGTCTGACTCTTTGTGACCCCATGAACTGTAGCCTTTCAGGCTCCTCTGTCCATGGGCTTCTCCAGGTAAGAATACTGGAGTGGGTTGCCATTTCCTTCTCCTTGGGATCTTCCTGACCCAGGGATTGAACTCTGATCTCCTGCATTTCAGGCAGACTCGTTACCATCTGAGCCACCAGGGAAGCCCTGAAGAGACAAATTTCAAATTGTCTTTGTCCTCAAGGAGCTTATGGTCTAGGAAAGGCAGTTGTAAATGGTTAAGACAGTATAAAAGTATATCAATACAAATAACATCAAGTACACATGATTCAGTAGTCATGTCTAAGTCATCCTAAACTCCATCACCCTCAAAGTCACTTGTTCAGTGGCCCAGCCACGAGGCATGCACAGAAGAAAGTCACAGTGTGGTACCTTTTCTGTCAGCTGGCTTTTCCACTGACCTATTGCACCCAGCATGTTTCTGGTGATTCTGGAGAACCTCACTGTTGGCACTCCGTATGGCTTACAAGCCTCCTCATTATTTGACCTTTGCCTTATCTCTTGCTTCAATTCTTCTGTCCCTAGTGACAGATGATTGGTTTTGTATTTTTTTTTAAAGCAATTACTTATTTATTTACTTATTTTTGGCTATTCTGGGTTTTCTCTGCTTGCCACAGGCTCTTCTCTAGTTGCAGGGAGTGGGGGCTACTCTGTAGTTGAGGTGAGCAGGCTTCTTGTTGCCGTGAATTTTCTTGTTGTGGAACTCAGGCTGTAGGGCACACGGGCTTCAGTAGTTGCAGCACATGGGCTCAGTAATTGCGGCTCTGAGGCTCTAGAGCACAGACTCAATGGTTGTGGCTCACGGGCTTAGTTGCTTCGTGGTATGTGGGATCTTCCCGGATTAGGGATCGAACCTGTGTTTCCTGCATTGGCAGGCAAACTCTTTACCACTGAGCTACCAGGGAAGTCCTTTGTTTTTGTTTTTTTTTATTGAAGTATAGCTGGTGTACAGTATTCTGTAAGTTTACAAGCATACAATACAGTGATTCACAATTTTAAAAGGTTATACTCCATTTATAGTTACTGTAAAGTACTGGCTGCGTCCCCTCTGTTGTGCAGTACATCCTTGTAGCTTATTTTACACCTAATAGTTTGTGTCCTTAGTTGCCTATCCCTGAATTGCCCCACCCACTCCCTTCTCCCCACTAGTGGACACTAGTTTTCTTTATCTGTGAGTCTGCTTCTTTTTTGTTATGTTCACTTGTTTGTTGTGCTTTGTAGATTCCAGTGTAAGTGATACATACAGTATTTGTCTTTCTCTGTCTGACTTATTTCACTTAGCATAGTGCTTTTCAAATCCATCCATGTTGCTGCACATGCCAAACTTTCCTGCCTCTTTGTGGTTGCAATCTCTATTTCTGAAACACTACTCTGGTTGTAGAATGGAACAAAAAAATTAGGAGAGGGAATAAAACAGACATAGTTTGCTCAGCTTGCCTTTATCAGTATCATGGTTGACTATGGCAAGTGAGGTCATCATTAAACACATTTTTTGACTGAGTTTGGGAACCTAAAGCATTCAGTAAACCAGGAAGCTATCTGAATATAGCTCTGCACTCAGAATGCTACTTTCTCTGATTCCATCATTAATTAGGAGCATATCTAACATTTGTATCTGAAGCCAGAAGCAGGATTGCCTAGCATTTCTAAGGCCATTACTGTTATGGCGATAGTAGCTGATAGCTGAGCACCCACCTCATTCCCTCCCTAGCAAGGGAGCAGGACAGTTGTGTCTTCCCTGGTCATTCTTCTTGCAGCTCCTCCTCTTCCATCTAGATCCAGCAGGAAATACAGATAGAATCCCAAGGCAAGCCATGACAAGTAAGGCCCTCTGGGGCAGCTTACGCACCCCACCTGTATTTCTTAGCTGTCTGTGTCCAGGGCATATGGTTTGGAGGATCATATCTGGGAATCACGCCCACATTTTAGCTGGTAGAGCCCTTTCCAGCAAGGTTGTCAAGGTGTACGTGAGAAGACAGAGGATGAGTGAGAGAACTGAGAAGTCTGTCATTGAAAGCAGTGGATAGGCAACTGGGAAATGGTCTATTAAGTTTCAGAGATGGAGTTCACTTTCAGATGCTGGAGTTCATGATTCCAGCGTGAGTACTGAAAGGTATGCCCTACTCATGTAAGTTCTTAGAATGGCTAAGCAATTTGTTAATATTTTTCTCTGCCTCGTTGATCTGTTTGTATGTCTGTCTTCCCTATTACATTGTGGAACCAAAGACAAGGACTGTAGCTGACCCGGAAAAAGAATGGATTTTGAAATCAGGCAGAACTTGATTCCAAACCTGATTTAAATGTCTGTAGATTCCAGTGTAAGTGATACATACAGTATTTGTCTTTCTCTGTCTGACTTATTTCACTTAGCATAGTGCTTTTCAAATCCATCCATGTTGCTGCACATGCCAAACTTTCCTGCCTCTTTGTGGTTGCAATCTCTATTTCTGAAACACTACTCTGGTTGTAGAATGGAACAAAAAAATTAGGAGAGGGAATAAAACAGACATAGTTTGCTCAGCTTGCCTTTATCAGTATCATGGTTGACTATGGCAAGTGAGGTCATCATTAAACACATTTTTTGACTGAGTTTGGGAACCTAAAGCATTCAGTAAACCAGGAAGCTATCTGAATATAGCTCTGCACTCAGAATGCTACTTTCTCTGATTCCATCATTAATTAGGAGCATATCTAACATTTGTATCTGAAGCCAGAAGCAGGATTGCCTAGCATTTCTAAGGCCATTACTGTTATGGCGATAGTAGCTGATAGCTGAGCACCCACCTCATTCCCTCCCTAGCAAGGGAGCAGGACAGTTGTGTCTTCCCTGGTCATTCTTCTTGCAGCTCCTCCTCTTCCATCTAGATCCAGCAGGAAATACAGATAGAATCCCAAGGCAAGCCATGACAAGTAAGGCCCTCTGGGGCAGCTTACGCACCCCACCTGTATTTCTTAGCTGTCTGTGTCCAGGGCATATGGTTTGGAGGATCATATCTGGGAATCACGCCCACATTTTAGCTGGTAGAGCCCTTTCCAGCAAGGTTGTCAAGGTGTACGTGAGAAGACAGAGGATGAGTGAGAGAACTGAGAAGTCTGTCATTGAAAGCAGTGGATAGGCAACTGGGAAATGGTCTATTAAGTTTCAGAGATGGAGTTCACTTTCAGATGCTGGAGTTCATGATTCCAGCGTGAGTACTGAAAGGTATGCCCTACTCATGTAAGTTCTTAGAATGGCTAAGCAATTTGTTAATATTTTTCTCTGCCTCGTTGATCTGTTTGTATGTCTGTCTTCCCTATTACATTGTGGAACCAAAGACAAGGACTGTAGCTGACCCGGAAAAAGAATGGATTTTGAAATCAGGCAGAACTTGATTCCAAACCTGATTTAAATCTGAACCTCTTCTGTTACAGTGAACCTCAGCTTCTGTGTGCATCACAGGGTTGTTAGGATTAAGTGAGAGAAAACCATATATATACAATCAACTTACACATAGAAATTATTCACAAGAAGTTTTGTCCCCTCTTTGTCTTCCACGGAGTTTTACATTCAAAAGGTATTTGAGGGCTTCCCTGGTGGTCCAGTGGGTAAAGAGTTCGCCTTGCAGTGCAAGGGGAACTGGTTTGATCCCTGGCCTGGGAAGATCCCACATGCCGTGGAATGACTGGACCAGTGTGTCCAGTTATGAGCCAGTGTTCTACAGTGCACGCGCCCAGAGCCGGTGCTCTGCAACAGGAGAGGCCACTGCGATGGGAGGCCCACACAGGCCGAAGAATAAAGACAGACGAAAATAAATAAATAAAAAACCAATAAAAGAGGCCAAAATTAAAAAGGAAAAAGAGGAGAAAAAAAAAGATATTTGAAGTATTTAACAAACTAAGTAAATTTCTACCCATTAAGTCTGAACCCTTGTTAAGGGCAGTGTGAGTCAAGCATATTTATAAGGCTTCGCCGTGAGTGGTTAATGTTATTGTTGCTACATATTTTATCAAGCAACTGCCTGTTTCATGCTAAGTACTAAGTTTTCACTTGCCAGTCTTGTCTGTCTTTCCTTCTTATTATTAGAGTCCAGCTTGAAGCTTCTGCTTTGTGAAAGGCCTTTCTTTCTTTATAGGACCTCTTTTCCATACTAATTATTCAGAGTCCAGCTTACTTCTGCTTTGTGAAAGGCCTCTTCTTTCTCTTATGAGTGAGAGAACTGAGAAGTCTGTCATTGAAAGCAGTGGATAGGCAACTGGGAAATGGTCTATTAAGTTTCAGAGATGGAGTTCACTTTCAGATGCTGGAGTTCATGATTCCAGCGTGAGTACTGAAAGGTATGCCCTACTCATGTAAGTTCTTAGAATGGCTAAGCAATTTGTTAATATTTTTCTCTGCCTCGTTGATCTGTTTGTATGTCTGTCTTCCCTATTACATTGTGGAACCAAAGACAAGGACTGTAGCTGACCCGGAAAAAGAATGGATTTTGAAATCAGGCAGAACTTGATTCCAAACCTGATTTAAATCTGAACCTCTTCTGTTACAGTGAACCTCAGCTTCTGTGTGCATCACAGGGTTGTTAGGATTAAGTGAGAGAAAACCATATATATACAATCAACTTACACATAGAAATTATTCACAAGAAGTTTTGTCCCCTCTTTGTCTTCCACGGAGTTTTACATTCAAAAGGTATTTGAGGGCTTCCCTGGTGGTCCAGTGGGTAAAGAGTTCGCCTTGCAGTGCAAGGGGAACTGGTTTGATCCCTGGCCTGGGAAGATCCCACATGCCGTGGAATGACTGGACCAGTGTGTCCAGTTATGAGCCAGTGTTCTGCAGTGCACGCGCCCAGAGCCGGTGCTCTGCAACAGGAGAGGCCACTGCGATGGGAGGCCCACACAGGCCGAAGAATAAAGACAGACGAAAATAAATAAATAAAAAACCAATAAAAGAGGCCAAAATTAAAAAGGAAAAAGAGGAGAAAAAAAAAGATATTTGAAGTATTTAACAAACTAAGTAAATTTCTACCCATTAAGTCTGAACCCTTGTTAAGGGCAGTGTGAGTCAAGCATATTTATAAGGCTTCGCCGTGAGTGGTTAATGTTATTGTTGCTACATATTTTATCAAGCAACTGCCTGTTTCATGCTAAGTACTAAGTTTTCACTTGCCAGTCTTGTCTGTCTTTCCTTCTTATTATTAGAGTCCAGCTTGAAGCTTCTGCTTTGTGAAAGGCCTCTTCTTTTCTTTCTTTATAGGACCTCTTTTCCATACTAATTTTCTCAGCGGGTTTCAGAGTCATTCTCTTAAGCTCACTACTCTTCTGAGAAACCTCAGTCCTCATACTTTAGGCATAGGTAACTTAGGGATTGGTAAATATCTTTCAGCCTTCTGTCAAATATTGTTGAGTGCATACTGTACCAGAGGGGATATAAACAGTATTCCTGCTTCCCAAGAAGACTTCCCTCTAGCTAAAGAAAAAAATATACACATGCCAAAATATATTTAAATATTTAACAATATGGTACTACGTTTATTTACCATTTTACATTTCACTATGTAAAAGGATCCCATTTTCAAAACATGCACCTGCACACACAGAAAAAGGATTGGAAAGAGATGTGCCAGGATGCTGACTAAGTCATAGTATTTGAGTGGTTGTTGTTGCTTTTTTTTTTAATGCTGGTTATCTGGATTGTCTAAATTTTCAAAAATTTTAGCTTGCAGTTATGGAATATTCATCACCTCCCCGCTCACCACCTTGCTAACAGGATAGTGACACCCCTCTTCCTCTTGCCTGCAGCTTTTGCGAGAATTGAAGCACCCTAATGTGATCGCCCTGCAGAAGGTGTTCCTTTCTCACAGTGACAGGAAGGTGTGGCTGCTGTTTGATTTTGCAGAGCATGATTTATGGGTAAGTCTAAACTCACTTTATTTTTAGGGTAAGTTTATATAGATATGAAGAAAAAATATACTGCAGAAGTAAAGAAAGAAAACTTGCTCCAAGGATCATAGTTCCTAATAAATACAGTAAAATATAAATTCTGATTTAGCAGAATTAGAGCAATCAACATTAACATCTGATTTTACTGAGAAGGCAGTATTTGTAATATTCAGACATTTCACTTCAAAAAATTTTCCTGAGTGGGAGACTGTAATTTTATGTAGGTAATTACTGTCAGTTTCCTAATATGTTCTAGGGAAATGACTTTCTTTCGCAGTACACTCAGTAGTTCAGATGTAACCAGTTTATGTGCTTGTGCTTATGAGTCTCCCTCTCTAAGTTAGTCATTCTTTTGCAGCATTTTGCCATTTAAAACTGATTCCACCAAATAGAAGAATATGTATGGTTTTGCAAATAATCTATGTTTTAACAATATATAAAAGAAGCCCAAAATTCTGATTTCACATGTTTAATGTTAGGAATCAAGACATTTTATCCCAGGAGTTGCCAACAGTGAAAAAAAAAAAAATTCAAATTTGGTAGGATGTTCAAACTTTGGATATTAAATTTTGATTCAATAGGGAGTTGTTTGTCATCTATATAAGTTATAAAACTTTTTAAGAATAACTTTAACAGACTCATGGGTCTTGAAGGAAATTTCCTTACAGCAGATTGGCAAGAGCCTCTTCTATCGTGGATATTTAGTACCCGTGTTGGTGTGATTTCGACAGATGTTGGATGGAGATGAAAGTGGATGTGGGAGCGCAGAGCCGGGGGAGTTTCTTCCCCTTCATTACAGTGTGTTTATAACCCACAATATAACATGCGCACATAAAAATTTGAATATGGTAATCCAGTTGTATTTATTTCAGTGAGATTGAATTCCCCTTCTCTTCTTGTGGTTTCTAGTGGCTTGCTGTTTACTATTGACTACTGAGAATATATCCTTATTTCATTATGTAGCAAAAGAAGGTGGAATTTTCCTATAATTTTAATATACAGTGATGTTACCAAATGCACTAAGTACTAACTTTATAGAGCAGTAAAGATTTACAGATTTTCTATTTTCATTTCTGTCAGTAGAGAATACAGTTAATGCTATTTTAAGGCAGGTTTTAAAATATAAACCCTTTTGACATTTTTGTTTTATTTAATGAAAATCTTAATGGGAGCTTCCCTGGTGGTCCAGTGGGAGGAGAGTCCGCCTTGCAGTGCAAGGTGCACCTGTTCGATCCGTGGCCTGGGAAGATCCCACGAGCCATGGAGCGGCTGGACTGGTGTGTCCGATTATGAGCTGGTGCTCTGGAGCACATGTGCTGGAGCCGGTGCTCTGTGACGAGAGAAGCCACTGCAATGGGAGGCCCACCCAGGCCAAAGAAGAAAGATGGATGAAAATAAATAAATAAAAAACCAATAAAAGAAGTCAAAATTGAAAAAAAAACACTTAATGGTTTCAGTAAGTCATCATCATAACCACATTAATACTGTCACATTCACCGTTAATATAGATTCTGATTTGGTTTGATCTTATTATTCAGATTGTTTTTCTTTGTGTCATTATTGGCCTTTAATAAGTAATCTTAAATGTAGAGAATTCATTGCAGCCTTTATTGTTTTATTGACACAGGCAAAGACTATGTTTTTCTAATATATATATTTTAATTTTTAGCATATTATTAAGTTTCACTGCATCAAAAGCAAACAAAAACCCATGCAGTTGCCAAGGTCAAAATTATTAAGTTTTTTCATTACCCCGGGGCCAAACAAAAGCAACTTTTAAGAATAACTTTCCTATGCAAAATTTGCAGATTGGCAAGAGCCTCTTCTATCGTGAAAACCCGTGTTGGTGTGATTTCGACAGATGTTGGATGGAGATGAAAGTGGATGTGGGAGCGCAGAGCCGGGGGAGTTTCTTCCCCTTCATTACAGTGTGTTTATAACCCACAATATAACATGCGCACATAAAAATTTGAATATGGTAATCCAGTTGTATTTATTTCAGTGAGATTGAATTCCCCTTCTCTTCTTGTGGTTTCTAGTGGCTTGCTGTTTACTATTGACTACTGAGAATATATCCTTATTTCATTATGTAGCAAAAGAAGGTGGAATTTTCCTATAATTTTAATATACAGTGATGTTACCAAATGCACTAAGTACTAACTTTATAGAGCAGTAAAGATTTACAGATTTTCTATTTTCATTTCTGTCAGTAGAGAATACAGTTAATGCTATTTTAAGGCAGGTTTTAAAATATAAACCCTTTTGACATTTTTGTTTTATTTAATGAAAATCTTAATGGGAGCTTCCCTGGTGGTCCAGTGGGAGGAGAGTCCGCCTTGCAGTGCAAGGTGCACCTGTTCGATCCGTGGCCTGGGAAGATCCCACGAGCCATGGAGCGGCTGGACTGGTGTGTCCGATTATGAGCTGGTGCTCTGGAGCACATGTGCTGGAGCCGGTGCTCTGTGACGAGAGAAGCCACTGCAATGGGAGGCCCACCCAGGCCAAAGAAGAAAGATGGATGAAAATAAATAAATAAAAAACCAATAAAAGAAGTCAAAATTGAAAAAAAAACACTTAATGGTTTCAGTAAGTCATCATCATAACCACATTAATACTGTCACATTCACCGTTAATATAGATTCTGATTTGGTTTGATCTTATTATTCAGATTGTTTTTCTTTGTGTCATTATTGGCCTTTAATAAGTAATCTTAAATGTAGAGAATTCATTGCAGCCTTTATTGTTTTATTGACACAGGCAAAGACTATGTTTTTCTAATATATATATTTTAATTTTTAGCATATTATTAAGTTTCACCGTGCATCAAAAGCAAACAAAAAACCCATGCAGTTGCCAAGGTCTATGGTTAAATCATTACTTTACCAGATTCTTGATGGGATCCATTACCTCCATGCAAATTGGGTGCTTCACAGAGATCTGGTAAGTATGTTTCTTTTAAATTGATCAATATGTTTTTTTCTCTCCTTTTAAAGATACTTTCCTTCTTGGTATAGTTTGATGAACATTATAGAAGAATTTGAGAATGCACATAAGCAAAAAAGAAGGAAATATAAATCATTCATAAGTCTCTGATCAAAAGATTACATTAAGTGTATGTTCTTTCCTTGCATTTATGCACAGCCATAAAATGTTGTGATTTTCGGCAAATGACTGGCACAATCTTAATGGGATAACTGTATGTAAAACACATACCTTTTAATCCATTTTGGTTTTCGTAATTTTGCTCATCGTTAGTAAAAATGTTAATAATTGAAGACCTAGTTCTCATTGTTTTAAAAGCTAAAGTGAAATAATTACATTGCATCCAGTAAAAAGAACATTATTAGCATTAACAGTTAAGTCAATGGGTAAATCTAACAGGGGAAATATACTTATTAGGCATACAAGCCACAACTCAAAGTTTGATTTTAATTTTTCACTCAGTACACATGTAACAAACATTAAGTCAGATTACATGTTATATATCTTTTCATTATCATTTTAGTTTATGTTGATGAGGGTTTTTTGTTTGTTCTTAAGAAATGCGAGTGCTGAATGGTTGTAATCCCTGTGAGTTTATCTTTGGACATTTTATTTTGCTTAGGCTTTTGGAGATTCTAGGGACAGAGTAGGGATAAATCTAGGTCACCTCAGTTCCTTCAGTGGAGAAGGATTTATTATAGAAAGGAAGGCTACCTGTCAGTCAGGCCTAGTCTTCTGGCTTGAGCATCTCTTGATGTGGCATGTAAGTTAAATTGGGGTCAGATCACTGGCACAAAGCTGCATTTACCATTTCAACAGAAGAATTTCACCTCATAATTTTAAACTGAGGTTCTCAATGCCTTCCATATCTGCTTTACTATTACCTGTGAATCAGTATGTTTGAAAATGATTCTCAGGTACATTCTTAAGTCAAACTCTCCTTCATAAATAGTTCTAGATTTTAATTTGCTATATACTTAATATAGCCTATGTGAGATGTATTTTTGAGGTCATATTCGTGTTTGAATCTTTATCGCAATCCTTTATTGAAGATTAATCCCAACTATTTTCACAAAAGTTTCAGTTTGTATTCTAGATAGCGTAGATTGACACGTTTTTACTTGTGCTGTCACTGTCTCAACATCCACTGGCACTAAAACCTAATGTAGCCGAGACTCAGTTTTCTCCCGCCAGAGTTGCTGCTGTCTTAGTGTCCTCCATCCTGGTGACGGCACCGCCTGCCTCCTGGCCTAGAAACTTCTTCTACCACTTGCAGGCCCTTGTCCTCTACATCCCTAACTTGCCTAGTCCTGTCAGTTTCACCTCTAAAATCTCTTCCATTCATTGGTTTCCATTCCAGTGCCTCATTCCTAGTTCAGGCCTTTCTTATCTTTTTCTTGTAGGATGATGCTAAGCCTCTTGTCTCCTTGTCAACTGTTCCTTCCCCTTCCAGTCCACTTTGGACCTTCTGAATAATTAGTTAGCCCCTGCTCAGGAACTTTGAAATAGCTCTTCATTGCTTAAGGACTAAAGCACTAGTTCCAGGTCTTATCAAGTGTACCTCCAGCTGTCTTTAAAATCTTTCTTCTTTATCCCTCTAGGCTTTCACTTACATGGTACTGTTGAGCTACTGATTATTCCCTGGATCCTCTTTCCTGCCTCAGTGGCATTTATTTTTCCAGTCTTAAAATGCCTTACCCTACCACTTGGAGCAATGGTCTGGAGGGATGGGGGTGGGGGAACCTGGGTGGGGGGAGGGCCAAGGGATATGCATCTGATTGATCTGGGAACATACATGTACAAAAATAAATAAATAAATAAATAAATAAATAAGAAAAAAAAAAAATGCCTTACCCTGGCTCTACATATTCAAGTATTACCTGTTTTTCAGAACCTGCACAAATGCTAGAACATATCCTCGTATCCCTCCCTACTTGGGAATCCTCTCTTCTCCTTGCTGGTGCTCTTATACTTGGTCTTTGCTCTTCTTTTGGCATTTGTCTGTTAGCACCATAATCATGTATGTAGATGTCTATGTTATTGAGAAAGTGGAGTCAATGGCTCATTTTGATACACTACTGCTCCAGTATACAATAGATACTGAGTAAATATTTCTTTCAGTAAGAATATCGATTATTATAGCATGTTTTTGAATCGGTAACATATATATTTAGCACACTTTTATTATTTCCTTGTATTAATATGTGCAAAGCATGGAGGGGAGAGGAGGACAGTACAAGCCAGACCTTCTCAGGGTTTTGGTCTGAGAGAAGACACATGACATATGACAAACGATTATCCTATAAGACAGATGAGAGAGAATGTGGTCATGGCACTGTGAGAAGTGCAGACCGAATGCTACTAAGGTTGGAAGAAGCTCTGAGTGGGGGGATGAGGGAAAGCTTCAGTGAGGTGCCATTTAGAATTTATTTAAATTGACAAAAGAGTGTAACCTGATGGAGTGCTGACTGGAATTATCTCAGAAACAGTGTGTAGTTCTGCCAGGCTTAAAAGTGGATAAGATGAATTAGGGTAGCATGAAGTCAGACTAGGAAGATAGGAGTTGGAGCCTAATTGAAGAAGGGCCTAAGTATCAGGCTAGGGAGTTTGTCCTTAAAGTACTGAAAGTTTGTGAACAACAGAATGAAGTTTTTTTTGTTGTTCCTGAATGAAATTATTTTTGCCTATTAAAGAAGCCACTGCTGATTATTATTACCTAATCCTAACATGGACACTGTATATATATATATATATATATATATATATATATATATATATATATATACAGTTAAATATATATATATTTAAGTATATATGTATGTGTGTTTATTATTGAAGTGGCATTGATTTACAATGTTGTACTAAGTTCTGCTGTACAACAAAGTGATTGTGCTACACACAGACATTCTTTTTAAAATATACTTTTCCAATATGGCTTATCATAGGATATTGAACATGTTTCCTGTGCTATATAGTGGAACCCTGTTGTTTGTCCATTCTGTATAAAGTAGCTTACATCTGCTGACCCCAGCCTTCCATTCCATCCTTCTCCCACCCCCACCCACAGCTTTGCAACCACAAGTCTGTTCTGTATGTCAGTGAAACTTTTTGTTTTGTAGGCAGGTTTCGTTTGTTTCATATTTTAGATTATACATACAAGTGACATAACGTGTTTGTCCTTCTCTTTCTGACTTAATTTCCCGTAGTATGATCATCTCAAGTTGCATCCGTGTTGCTGCAAATGACACTGTTTCATCCTTTTTATGACTGAGTAATATTCCATTGTATATATGTACCTCATCTTCTTTTTCCATTCATCAGTCAGTGGACATTTAGGTTGTTTCCATGTCTTGGCTTTTGTGGATAGTGTCACTGTGAACATAATTTTGTCTGGATATATCAACCAGGAATATATCTAGGCAAAACTATAATTACCAGGAATGGGACTGCTGAATCATATGCTAACTCTGTTTTTAGTTTTCTGAAAACTATTTTCCATAGTAGTGAAAGGGTTTAATAGCTAGATTAATAGGCAGATTTGATAAGGAGGTCAGCAGGGAGGTGAGGGACAAAAAGAAGAAGGACAAGTATTTTTCTAACCTGAAATGTTTGTTATGATAAGATCAATCCCAAACTAAGTTTATTGTTTTATGTTGATGCTGTGAGCCTAGAAAGGCCTTTACACCAGAATGTCTCGCCTAGCCCGGAGACTATCCCCTGGCTAATCTCATGTTGTAGGTGTGGGAGTGAAATGCCTTTACAACCTTAAGCTATTGTTTTGATAACCTACTGGAATACAAATTATCATGCTTAAACTGGCAAAGTAGGTACTCTTGTATGCCCCTTCCAGTGCCTGTCTTGGAAGCTTTTCCATATCCTTTCTTACTTTAATAAACTTTTCATTGCATGAAGCTCTGGGTGACCATTGCCAAGTCTTTTTGATCCCAGTGTGAATTCTTCTCTGTTGGAGATCAAGAATCCAACACCATTCATGGTAACGTACCCTCATCACCTATCAGTAGCTGTACCAACTCACATTCCCATGAACAGTGTAGGATTCCCTTTTCTCTGCATCCTCTGTAACATTTGTTATTTGTAGCATTTGTTACTTTTTTTTTCATTTGTTACTTTTTAATAGTAGCCATTCTGACGATAAGAGATGATACCTCATTGTAGTTTCGATATGTATTTCTCTAATAATTAGTGATATGGAGCCTCTTTTCATGTGCCTGTTGACCATCTGTATTAGTGTGGACACAGTATTGAAGATGTGTTCTGAGTGTGGTTCTGACTTAGTGTAGCACTTGTTTATATTTTATCTGTACATCCCCCTAGTGCCTCTACTCCTTAAATAAGTAGGAATAAGATTTGAAGGTTTAAACCATTAGGAATATAGTCTGTAATACCCTACTTAGTTCTTTCACTGATCATGAGGCCTGCTATCTGGACCATAGTGTCATGGTTTTGCCAAAGCATTGTCCAGAGTATATATAAACTATATGTTTACTTTATGGATATATTCTGCAGTAGATAGAGAAGTATAGAGTATATCAAGTATGAATATAGTTAAAATAAGTATGATGGAGACTTTTTTTTTTTTCCACTTCTATTGGTCTTTCATTTATTTGTTTTCATCCATCTTTGTTCTTTGGCCCGTGTGGGCCTCCCATCGCAGTGGCCTCTCTCACTGCAGAGCACCGGCTCTGGGCACATGCGCTCCAGAGCTCCGGCTCGGTAGTTGGGCACGTCGGTCCAGCAGCAACCCAGCATGTGGGATCTTCCCAGGTCAGGGATCGAACCAGCGCCCCTTGCACGGCAAGGCGGTGTCCTTACCCGCTGGACCACCAGGGAAGCCCTGATGGAGACTTCTGAAAAATTATTTTTTGTGTGAGCTTAAGAGTTGCAGCTTTAGTCAATGAGTAGGTTTTTTAAATGCTTCATTACCTATTACTGTAGGAAATCTGGCTTTACACTGTTTGTTAGTCACAACTGTTTCAGAATGCATACTATTTCTAAATTTTCGTTTGGTGTGATAAACCTAGAAAATTCATATAATTAAGTGTCAGATTAAATATGAAGTTGTGGTGTAACAGTGTATGTCAACAAATTTAAAAAGTAAGTAAAACTCGGGGTTTTGGACTTTACCCCCAGAAGCATTACATCATCAGTGTGGTTGATGTTTTTCATTGTGATTGATTGTATATCTTGAACAGTATTTTAATTAAGTCATTTGGACTCTAGAATGCAATACAGAAATAGAGAGTTTAAGTAAAGTCATCAGAAATGTTACTTACATTGAGAAATTGCTTTAAAAAGCAAAGGGGAAAAGGGGCTACATATATTCATTTTAGCAAAAGACGGTAGACAAAAAGTCTATAAATATTTGGAACTTGTAAACACCAAGGGAGGAAAGATGTATTTTAATCTTGCAGCAGGATATAGCTAAGAGTAAGAAGATGAACTATATGATGACTCATTTTTTTTTTTTTCTTTTGAATGTTGAGTTTTTTTTTTTTATTATTTATTTATTTATTTATTTATTTATTTATTTATTTTTGTACATGTATGTTCCCAGATCAATCAGATGCATATCCCTTGGCCCTCCCCCCACCCAGGTTCCCCCCCACCATCCCTCCAGACTATTGCTCCAAGTGGTTGTAGGTACTCCTATTCCCCTAGCACAATGACAATAGCTATCTTTTCTACACATGACAGTATAGGTTCCCATGTTACTCCCTCCCATTGTTCGGTCTCCACAATGTCTTTATGTCTATTCTCTGTTTTTTCATGAGTTCACTGTGTGTGCTATCATGACCATCTTACTAGATCCTTTTTTATGTCTATTCTCTGTTTTTCATGCAGCACCCAGCATGTGGGACGTCGGTGCCCTTACCCAGGTCAGGATCGAACCAGCGCCCCTTGCACGGCAAGGCGGTGTCCTTACCCGCTGGACCACCAGGGAAGCCCTGATGGAGACTTCTGAAAAATTATTTTTTGTGTGAGCTTAAGAGTTGCAGCTTTAGTCAATGAGTAGGTTTTTTAAATGCTTCATTACCTATTACTGTAGGAAATCTGGCTTTACACTGTTTGTTAGTCACAACTGTTTCAGAATGCATACTATTTCTAAATTTTCGTTTGGTGTGATAAACCTAGAAAATTCATATAATTAAGTGTCAGATTAAATATGAAGTTGTGGTGTAACAGTGTATGTCAACAAATTTAAAAAGTAAGTAAAACTCGGGGTTTTGGACTTTACCCCCAGAAGCATTACATCATCAGTGTGGTTGATGTTTTTCATTGTGATTGATTGTATATCTTGAACAGTATTTTAATTAAGTCATTTGGACTCTAGAATGCAATACAGAAATAGAGAGTTTAAGTAAAGTCATCAGAAATGTTACTTACATTGAGAAATTGCTTTAAAAAGCAAAGGGGAAAAGGGGCTACATATATTCATTTTAGCAAAAAGACGGTAGACAAAAAGTCTATAAATATTTGGAACTTGTAAACACCAAGGGAGGAAAGATGTATTTTAATCTTGCAGCAGGATATAGCTAAGAGTAAGAAGATGAACTATATGATGACTCATTTTTTTTTTTTTCTTTTGAATGTTGAGTTTTTTTTTTTTATTATTTATTTATTTATTTATTTATTTATTTATTTATTTTTGTACATGTATGTTCCCAGATCAATCAGATGCATATCCCTTGGCCCTCCCCCCACCCAGGTTCCCCCCCACCATCCCTCCAGACTATTGCTCCAAGTGGTTGTAGGTACTCCTATTCCCCTAGCACAATGACAATAGCTATCTTTTCTACACATGACAGTATAGGTTCCCATGTTACTCCCTCCCATTGTTCGGTCTCCACAATGTCTTTATGTCTATTCTCTGTTTTTTCATGAGTTCACTGTGTGTGCTATCATGACCATCTTACTAGATCCCATATATATGAGTTAGTATACTATACTTGTCTTTCTCTTTTTGACTTACTTCACTTTTTATGATAGGTTCTAAAGCCAGCCACCTCATTAGGACTGAGTCTTCTGCATTTCTTTTAACAGCTGATGATGACTCATTTTTATGGGGTTACTATTCTGGTAGGTTGGAGGAATGCCAGGATATAGTTTATCTCCTCTTGAAAATTATGAGTGTCTTGAGAACAAGGATCATATCTCACTAATTTTTGTATTCCCAGTGTTAACATAATGTTTGTACGCATAAGTTACTTGAATTTTAGCAAAGTATCTGGCAGTTGCATATTATTCTTTAGCAAAGGTGGAGAAATGTAGGCTCAGTGATAGTACTGTCAAGTGGATTTATGACTCCTTTGTTACAGAATCTTGCTACTGGGTCAGTGGCATAAACTGAACTGTAAGTTAAACTCTTTTTTTCCCCCTTCATATCTCTGCACTTAGCAGATGATAAATGCTAGATCTTTATTGAATGAAGGATTTGAATAAACGCTGGAGGGCCCTGACCCCAACTTTGTCTTCTAAAAAAATATAGTGGAAGTTCCATCCTATATTGTTCACAGTGGGTTAATACTGGGTCTTTTGAAGTCTGGGGGCACAAATAACTAGTATATAGCCTGTAAACATGTAACATGTAGGTTTTTGTGATATCCAGTTGGAGAAAATTTTCTATCCAGTAACCTTTTGAGTTTTGTTATTACCTAGCATCCACTGAACAGTTTTGGATTGGTAAAAAGTTGCTTCTGTTACAGACCTAAAGACTTATCTATTCTATTGGAGTTTAATGATGATGATAATAATAACAGTAATAACAAAACTTACTAATACTTAGAGTCAAATAGAATTCAGCTGATTAAAAAAAATGAGACACTAGACTTTCTAGCTACAGAGAAATATATGATATATGACTGGATAATTTTGTCATACTAACTGACAAAACTACATAAGTGTGTATTAGTAACAAATTGGCCCCAAGTGTAGTATCTTTAGGGACTTCCCAGGTGTGCTAGTTGTAAAGGACTTGCCTGTGAGTGCAGGAGATGTAAGAGATGTGAATGCAATCCCTGGGTTGGGAAGATCCCCGGAGGAGGGCCTGGCAACCCACTCCAGTGTTCTTGCCTGGAGAATGCCATGGACAGAGGAGCCTGGCAGGCCACAGTCCATAGGGTCGCATAGAGTTGGACAAGACTGAAGTGACTTAGCACTCACCCTTGTAATACCTTCAAACAACATTTATCATCTCACAGATTTTATGGATCAGAAAGCTAGGTGTGGCTTACTTGGATTCTTTGTTTTAGAATCTCTTTGAAAGGTTGCAAGTCAACGCAAGTCTTATTGGGAAGTGTCCACTTACAGTTCATTGACATGGTTTTTTGCAGGATTCGTTTTCTCACAGACTGATGGGTGGTGGAGGCCTTCCTTTGTTTCTTGTCACATGGGTTTGTCCATAGAGCATCTAAAACATGGCAGTTTTCTTTACCAACGTGGCAGACATGAGAGGGCAAGTGTTAGCAAGATGGAAGTCACAGTCACAGTAAGTTAATCATGGAAGTGACAGCCCATTACTTTTGCTGTATTCTGCTCATTACAAGTCACTAGGTGTAGCCCATGTTGGGCTTCCCTGGTGGTTCAGTGGTAAAGGACCCACTGTTGTTGAGTAGTACCAAGTAGCTGACAAACAGTAAAAGGACAGCATGAAACACTGTCGTTTAGCCAAGAAGAGCATTAGAAGACTCTTGTATGGGTGGGGCTTGGGATCCAGTTGGAGAAAATTTTCTATCCAGTAACCTTTTGAGTTTTGTTATTACCTAGCATCCACTGAACAGTTTTGGATTGGTAAAAAGTTGCTTCTGTTACAGACCTAAAGACTTATCTATTCTATTGGAGTTTAATGATGATGATAATAATAACAGTAATAACAAAACTTACTAATACTTAGAGTCAAATAGAATTCAGCTGATTAAAAAAAATGAGACACTAGACTTTCTAGCTACAGAGAAATATATGATATATGACTGGATAATTTTGTCATACTAACTGACAAAACTACATAAGTGTGTATTAGTAACAAATTGGCCCCAAGTGTAGTATCTTTAGGGACTTCCCAGGTGTGCTAGTTGTAAAGGACTTGCCTGTGAGTGCAGGAGATGTAAGAGATGTGAATGCAATCCCTGGGTTGGGAAGATCCCCGGAGGAGGGCCTGGCAACCCACTCCAGTGTTCTTGCCTGGAGAATGCCATGGACAGAGGAGCCTGGCAGGCCACAGTCCATAGGGTCGCATAGAGTTGGACAAGACTGAAGTGACTTAGCACTCACCCTTGTAATACCTTCAAACAACATTTATCATCTCACAGATTTTATGGATCAGAAAGCTAGGTGTGGCTTACTTGGATTCTTTGTTTTAGAATCTCTTTGAAAGGTTGCAAGTCAACGCAAGTCTTATTGGGAAGTGTCCACTTACAGTTCATTGACATGGTTTTTTGCAGGATTCGTTTTCTCACAGACTGATGGGTGGTGGAGGCCTTCCTTTGTTTCTTGTCACATGGGTTTGTCCATAGAGCATCTAAAACATGGCAGTTTTCTTTACCAACGTGGCAGACATGAGAGGGCAAGTGTTAGCAAGATGGAAGTCACAGTCACAGTAAGTTAATCATGGAAGTGACAGCCCATTACTTTTGCTGTATTCTGCTCATTACAAGTCACTAGGTGTAGCCCATGTTGGGCTTCCCTGGTGGTTCAGTGGTAAAGGACCCACTGTTGTTGAGTAGTACCAAGTAGCTGACAAACAGTAAAAGGACAGCATGAAACACTGTCGTTTAGCCAAGAAGAGCATTAGAAGACTCTTTAGGAACATCATTGTGGGAAAGTCCAATGTATGAAATCAAAGATGGCCCTCAGTTTTCTAGTCAACTAGAAAAAAGTACTGTGCTGGTATTTTGAAAGTTTGATTAAAATATTAAATGCTTGGTTGTTGGAGAATTGTATAGAAAATCCCTCTGTGCTTCACAGCTTTTCTTCATATCTGTGTGACAAGGAGATGCATCAAGTCTTTAATTTTGTCTGTCTAAACAGAGCCTAATAAGGCAAATGTTTATACTTCAAAGAAATCCTTACAATTTTACTGTAGCCATCATGCTAACACTTTGGAAAGATTTAAATAATGTTTTTAGGGTTTCAGTTTTGTTTCTGGTATGGAAGCTTTGAGATACTGGATTAAAAAATTTTTTTCTGAGAAGGTTAATCTTGCTACTCAAGCCTTAGTTTACTCATGTGTCAAGTGGCAGTGACAGGTGCTTTCTACAGTTGTTGACTCCATAGTCTTAGCCCCAGAGTCCCTGAATTCTTTCTGGTTTTCTTTCTGAAGAAGCTTCTGTATATTTTTATAAATATCATCAGCAATTCAGTGATAGCTTTGCTTTTAACCACTTTCTTCCCTAGAATTCCTTTAGCTTGGTACTCTTCCTAGACCCTTCTGCTTCACATAAATCTGTGAAACATGCTTCTTGGTGTTAAAAAAAAAAAAGTAGGCCATGTTTCATCTAGTTTATACTTAAATATTGCTAATATTTTTGGTATTTAAAAATATGAAGGTTAAAAAAAAAAAACTTGCTTAAATGAGATCAAAGTTAGTGTTCAACA
Organism: Tragulus kanchil; assembly: GCA_022376925.1. NCBI lineage: Eukaryota > Metazoa > Chordata > Mammalia > Artiodactyla > Tragulidae > Tragulus > Tragulus kanchil. Next base: position 245,200,991 of record JAIOJX010000026.1, on the reverse strand, counting down.
TAACTTTTCACTCTACAATTCCATGCTAATCAAATGACTTACTTTTCATTTGATTTATTAAGAAGAATTGTGGTAAAAAGCAGTATTTATCTTAATATGACTTAATCACCCTACTTTCCTTCAGAATACAGAGCTAACAGTGAAAACAGTTAAATATGGTCTAGTTATTCTACCCTGCAATTTTAGGTGATTATGGACAACTTGATCTTGTCACGCTGGAGAACCACACTAGGGCTTTTGCTGGTGATGTTTGGTTCCTTACTAGTTCTTTAGAGTTGGCCCTCCGCAATCTGTGGCTCAGGTGCTCCTGTTGGCAGCCTGAAGGCCTTTGGTGGTGGTGACGTCATCTGTGTACAGTGACTCCTGTCCTGCTCCCTCTGTATAGGCCTTGTGAAGATAGGTAAGGGAATGTTTCTTATAATGCTCTGGGTACTGAGGCACACCTTACAGACGTAAGAAGGGATTCCTGAGGAGTTTTCTAGATTTAGGCTGTGATTTGTTTTGGCATGTCAGTTTTTTCATCATCCATAGCCAGTCACTGGAACTTCCAGCAGAGTCCTGTACATTTGTTGGCTTGAGTGAGACTATCATGCTCTACCATCTGTTTGACAGGCAGGTGACGCACACTAAGAATCACACGTTAGAGGGCAGTTTCAAACAGGACCTGGTTTGACTCACAGTGACCTCTAAGGCCTCTTAAGCTTCAGCTCAGAGACAGGGCTCTTCGATGATCACTGACTTGAGTATAGTCTTATTGCCTGTACTCACAAACACATTATCTAGAAGGTTATTTGCTAAGCTAACTTCACAGGCCTTAAAGGGTATATTGTTGTTGTTCAGTCTGAAGAAGCTTCTGTATATTTTTATAAATATCATCAGCAATTCAGTGATAGCTTTGCTTTTAACCACTTTCTTCCCTAGAATTCCTTTAGCTTGGTACTCTTCCTAGACCCTTCTGCTTCACATAAATCTGTGAAACATGCTTCTTGGTGTTAAAAAAAAAAAAGTAGGCCATGTTTCATCTAGTTTATACTTAAATATTGCTAATATTTTTGGTATTTAAAAATATGAAGGTTAAAAAAAAAAAACTTGCTTAAATGAGATCAAAGTTAGTGTTCAACATAACTTTTCACTCTACAATTCCATGCTAATCAAATGACTTACTTTTCATTTGATTTATTAAGAAGAATTGTGGTAAAAAGCAGTATTTATCTTAATATGACTTAATCACCCTACTTTCCTTCAGAATACAGAGCTAACAGTGAAAACAGTTAAATATGGTCTAGTTATTCTACCCTGCAATTTTAGGTGATTATGGACAACTTGATCTTGTCACGCTGGAGAACCACACTAGGGCTTTTGCTGGTGATGTTTGGTTCCTTACTAGTTCTTTAGAGTTGGCCCTCCGCAATCTGTGGCTCAGGTGCTCCTGTTGGCAGCCTGAAGGCCTTTGGTGGTGGTGACGTCATCTGTGTACAGTGACTCCTGTCCTGCTCCCTCTGTATAGGCCTTGTGAAGATAGGTAAGGGAATGTTTCTTATAATGCTCTGGGTACTGAGGCACACCTTACAGACGTAAGAAGGGATTCCTGAGGAGTTTTCTAGATTTAGGCTGTGATTTGTTTTGGCATGTCAGTTTTTTCATCATCCATAGCCAGTCACTGGAACTTCCAGCAGAGTCCTGTACATTTGTTGGCTTGAGTGAGACTATCATGCTCTACCATCTGTTTGACAGGCAGGTGACGCACACTAAGAATCACACGTTAGAGGGGCAGTTTCAAACAGGACCTGGTTTGACTCACAGTGACCTCTAAGGCCTCTTAAGCTTCAGCTCAGAGACAGGGCTCTTTCGATGATCACTGACTTGAGTATAGTCTTATTGCCTGTACTCACAAACACATTATCTAGAAGGTTATTTGCTAAGCTAACTTCACAGGCCTTAAAGGGTATATTGTTGTTGTTCAGTTGTTCACTTGTGCCCAACTCTTTGTGACGCCATGGACTATAGCACACCAGGCTTTCCTGTACTTCAGTATCTCCTGGAGTTTTCTCAGACTCATATCCATTGAGTCAGTGATGCCATCCAACCATGTTAGCCTCTGTCGTCCCATTCTCCTCCTGCCCTCAATCTTTCCCAGCATCAGGGTCTTTTCCAGTGAGTTGGCTCTTTACATCAGGTTGCCAAAGCATTAGAGTTTCAGCTTCAGCATCAGTCATTCCAATGAGTATTTAGGGTTGATTTCCTTTAGGACTGACTGATTTGATCTCTTTGTAGTCCAAGAGACTCTCAAGAGTCTTCTCTAGCACCACAGTTCAAAAGCCTCAATTCTTTTTTTTTTTAACTTTGTTTTTTGGCCCGTGTGGGCCTCCTATCGCAGTGGCCTCTGTTGCTGCAGAGCACCGGCTCTGGGTGCATACACCCCAGAGCGCTGGCTCGGTAGTCAGACACATTGGTCCAGCCGTTCCACAGCACATGGAATCTTCCCAGGCCAGGGGTTGAACTGGCACCCCTTGCACTGCAAGGCGGTATCCTTACCCACTGGACCACCAGGGAAGCCCCGAAAGCATCAGTTCTTTAGTGCTTGGTCTTCTTTATGTTCAACTCTCAAATTCGTGCTTAACTACAGAAAAAAACCATAGCTTTGACTATATGGACCTTTGACAGCAAAATGATGTCTCTGCTTTTTAATAAAAATGATGTCTCTGAGGTCTAGGTTTGTCTTAGCTTTTCTTCCAAGAAACAATCATCTTTTAATTTCATGGCTACAGTCACCATCTGCAGTGATATTAGAGCCCAAGAAAATAAAGTCTGTCACTGTTTCCATTTTTTCCCCGTCTATTTGCTATGAAGTGATGAAACTGGAGCCAGGATCGTAGATTTTTTTTTTTTTAATGATCTTAGATTTTTGAATGTTGAGTTTTAAGCCAAGTTTTTCACTCTCTTCTTTTACCTTCATCAAGAGGCTCTTTAGTTCCTCTTCTTAGTGTTTCTTTTGGCTAAGGTCAAGTGTAGTTCCTCTTCGCTTTTGGCCATAAAATGGTGTCATCTGCGTATCTGAGTTTACTGATATTTCTCCTGGCAATTTTGATTCCAGCTTGTGATTCATCCAGACCGGCATTTTGCATGATATACTCTGCATTAAGTTAAACAAGCAGAGTGACAGTATACAGCCTTGATATACTCTTTTGCAATTTGGAACCAGTCCGTTCCATGTCCAGTTCTAACTATTGCTTCTTGACTTGCATACAGGTTTCTCAGGCAGGTAAGGTAGTCTGGTATCCTCATCTCTTTTAAGAATTTTCCACAGTTTGTTGTGATTCACACAAAAGTGTTCGTGTAGTCAAAGGAGGAGAAGTAGATGTTTTTCTGGAATTCTCTTGCTTTTTCCATGATGCAGCAGACGTTTTCAACTTGATTTCTGGTTCCTTTGCCTTTTCTAAATCCAGCTTATAGGTCTGGAAGTTCTCTTTTCATGGACTGTTGAAGCCTAGCTTTGAAGGATTTTGAATGTTACCTTGCTAGCATGTGAAATGAGTGCAGTTGTGTGGTAGTTTGAACATTCTTTGGCATTGCCCATCTTTGGGTTTGGGATGAAAAATGACCTTTTCCAGTCCTCTGGCCACTGCTGAGTTTGCTGGCATATTGAGTGCAGCAGTTTAACATCATCATCTTTTAGGATTTGAAATAGCTCAACTGGAATTCCATCACCTTGACTAAGCTTTGCACACACCAGGATGTCTGGCTGTAGGTGAATGACCATACCGTGGTGGTTTTGTGAGTCATTAAACCTTTTTGTATAGTTCTTCTGTGTATTCTTACCACCTCTTCTTAATATCTTCTGCTTCTGTTAAATCCATACCGTTTCTGTCCTTTATTGTACCTGTCTTTGCATGAAATGTTCCCTTGGTGTCTGTAATTTTCTTGAAGAGAGCTGTAGTTTTTCCCATTCCATTGTTTTTCTCTGTTTCTTTGAGTTGTTCACTTAACAATGCAAAGGCCTTCTTACCTCTCTTTGCTATTTTTTGAAACTCGGAATTCAGATGGGTATATAGTCAAGATATATTCCAGAGTAACAGCAATGGCAGAAACTGCTTAGGAACCAAGGTCTACAGAAGGAGCCCCAATACTGTTGAGGCCTGTGTTTAAAACTGAAGAATTAATTCAGGCATACTCTTTTATTATATTAAATTGAATATATATGTATTAAATTTAAGTAGAAATTTGTTACAATAAAATGCACCTATTTTAATTCAAATTGATCAATTAGGACAAGTGTATATACCATCACCACATTCTTTATTTTATTTATTTTTTTAAAGATTAATTTATTTATTTACTATGGGCGGGGGTTGGGTTAGGGAGGGAGGGGAGTGGGCAGGCCACTTCTATTGGTCTTTCATTTATCTATTTTCATTCGTCTTTGTTCTTTGGCTCCTGTGAGCCTCCCATCACGGTGGCGTCTGTCTGTCGTTGCAGAGCACCGGCTCTGGGCGCATGCGCTCCAGAGCTCCGGCTGGGTGATTGGACACATCGGTCCAGCCGCTCTGCGGCACGTGGGATCTTCCCAGGCCAGGGCTCCAACCGGCGCCCCTTGCACTGCAAGGCGGTGTCCTTACCCACTGGACCACCAGGGGAAGCCCTTTATTATTTTTTTATTGAAGTATAATTGACCTGCAACACTCTGTTAGTTCTGGGTACCCAGCATAAGGATTCGATAGTTCTATGCATTACAAAGTGATCACAATAAGGCTATAGATAATTTAGGGCAGTTTTCCCAAAATCCCCATACAAAATTATTACAGTATTGTTGACTGTAATGCTGTACTTTTTCCCCATACATTTATTTGCTGGCATATTGAGTGCAAGTTTAACATCCTTTTAGGACTTGAAATAGCTCAACTGGAATTCCATCACCTTGACTAAGCTTTGCACACACCAGGATGTCTGGCTGTAGGTGAATGACCATACCGTGGTGGTTTTGTGAGTCATTAAACCTTTTTGTATAGTTCTTCTGTGTATTCTTACCACCTCTTCTTAATATCTTCTGCTTCTGTTAAATCCATACCGTTTCTGTCCTTTATTGTACCTGTCTTTGCATGAAATGTTCCCTTGGTGTCTGTAATTTTCTTGAAGAGAGCTGTAGTTTTTCCCATTCCATTGTTTTTCTCTGTTTCTTTGAGTTGTTCACTTAACAATGCAAAGGCCTTCTTACCTCTCTTTGCTATTTTTTGAAACTCGGAATTCAGATGGGTATATAGTCAAGATATATTCCAGAGTAACAGCAATGGCAGAAACTGCTTAGGAACCAAGGTCTACAGAAGGAGCCCCAATACTGTTGAGGCCTGTGTTTAAAACTGAAGAATTAATTCAGGCATACTCTTTTATTATATTAAATTGAATATATATGTATTAAATTTAAGTAGAAATTTGTTACAATAAAATGCACCTATTTTAATTCAAATTGATCAATTAGGACAAGTGTATATACCATCACCACATTCTTTATTTTATTTATTTTTTTAAAGATTAATTTATTTATTTACTATGGGCGGGGGTTGGGTTAGGGAGGGAGGGGAGTGGGCAGGCCACTTCTATTGGTCTTTCATTTATCTATTTTCATTCGTCTTTGTTCTTTGGCTCCTGTGAGCCTCCCATCACGGTGGCGTCTGTCTGTCGTTGCAGAGCACCGGCTCTGGGCGCATGCGCTCCAGAGCTCCGGCTGGGTGATTGGACACATCGGTCCAGCCGCTCTGCGGCACGTGGGATCTTCCCAGGCCAGGGCTCCAACCGGCGCCCCTTGCACTGCAAGGCGGTGTCCTTACCCACTGGACCACCAGGGGAAGCCCTTTATTATTTTTTTATTGAAGTATAATTGACCTGCAACACTCTGTTAGTTCTGGGTACCCAGCATAAGGATTCGATAGTTCTATGCATTACAAAGTGATCACAATAAGGCTATAGATAATTTAGGGCAGTTTTCAAAGACCAAAGTCCCCATACAAAATTATTACAGTATTGTTGACTGTATTCCCCATGCTGTACTTTTTATCCCCATAACTCATTTATTTTGAAATTAGAAGTTTGTACCTCTTAATCTCCCTCACCTATTTCACTCATCCCCCTCGACACCCCTCCCCTCTGGAAACCACCTGTTTGTTCTCTCTGAGTCTGTTTTTGTTTTGTTATGTTTGTTAATTTGCTTTGCTTTTCAGATTCCATATATATGTGAAATCATATGGTATGTCTTTCTCTGAATTATTTCACTTAACACAATACATTCTATGTCCATTGATATTGTTGAAAATGGCAAAATTTCCCTTTTTTTGTGACTGAGTGATATTCCATTGTGTATGTGTATGTGTGTGCTATACACCACATCTTTGTCAATTGTTCGATGGACACTTGGGTTGCTTCTATAGCTTGGCTGTTATAAATAATGATGCAATGAAAATAGGGATGCAGCTATCTTTTCGAATTACCATTTTTGTTTTTTTCTGAAAAATACCCAGGAGTAGAATTGCTGGGTTATATAGTGGTTCTGTTTTTAAGAGAATATTCTACTATTTAAAGTTTGTACAATAATTTATCTTCTTACCCAATTCATATAGGACCCAACCTAATTCCAAGTTGCACAGCATAAATCTTCACCATTAGAAGACTGTTAGGTTCCAGGAAGGGCTTGATCATCCAGCCTGATATTTTCATTCGTCTTTGTTCTTTGGCTCCTGTGAGCCTCCCATCACGGTGGCGTCTGTCTGTCGTTGCAGAGCACGGCTCTGGGCGCATGCGCCCAGAGCTCCGGCTGGGTGATTGGACACATCGGTCCAGCCGCTCTGCGGGCACGTAGCCGCCTGCGGCACGTGGATCTTCCCAGGCCAGGGCTCCAACCGGCGCCCCTTGCACTGCAAGGCGGTGTCCTTACCCACTGGACCACCAGGGGAAGCCCTTTATTATTTTTTTATTGAAGTATAATTGACCTGCAACACTCTGTTAGTTCTGGGTACCCAGCATAAGGATTCGATAGTTCTATGCATTACAAAGTGATCACAATAAGGCTATAGATAATTTAGGGCAGTTTTCAAAGACCAAAGTCCCCATACAAAATTATTACAGTATTGTTGACTGTATTCCCCATGCTGTACTTTTTATCCCCATAACTCATTTATTTTGAAATTAGAAGTTTGTACCTCTTAATCTCCCTCACCTATTTCACTCATCCCCCTCGACACCCCTCCCCTCTGGAAACCACCTGTTTGTTCTCTCTGAGTCTGTTTTTGTTTTGTTATGTTTGTTAATTTGCTTTGCTTTTCAGATTCCATATATATGTGAAATCATATGGTATGTCTTTCTCTGAATTATTTCACTTAACACAATACATTCTATGTCCATTGATATTGTTGAAAATGGCAAAATTTCCCTTTTTTTGTGACTGAGTGATATTCCATTGTGTATGTGTATGTGTGTGCTATACACCACATCTTTGTCAATTGTTCGATGGACACTTGGGTTGCTTCTATAGCTTGGCTGTTATAAATAATGATGCAATGAAAATAGGGATGCAGCTATCTTTTCGAATTACCATTTTTGTTTTTTTCTGAAAAATACCCAGGAATAGAATTGCTGGGTTATATAGTGGTTCTGTTTTTAAGAGAATATTCTACTATTTAAAGTTTGTACAATAATTTATCTTCTTACCCAATTCATATAGGACCCAACCTAATTCCAAGTTGCACAGCTATTCATAAATCTTCACCATTAGAAGACTGTTAGGTTCCAGGAAGGGCTTGATCATCCAGCCATGAAATATTTAAAGACTGAAGAGTAGGTGGGAACAGCAGAGGGTAGCAAATGACATTTACCTTAGGTCGGTGGAAAATTTAAGGCGGCCTCAAAGACCAAAGTAAACTAAGCTTTTTAGTTGAATATAGTACAATAGGAAGATCTCTTTGCACATGATGTTATACATTGAACAGACACAGATGCTGTCATTAGGCCACTTCCAGCCTTTGGATCTACCTTGGTGAAGACCAGACTCTTGAGAGGCAAATGAAACTATGCTTCCAATTAAAATCAAATCCAGTGCATTAGTTTCCTATTACTGCTATAACAGATTACCACAAATCTAATGGCCTAAGACAGCACAAAGTATCTTATAGTTCAGAAGTCCAAAACGGGTCTGACTGAACTAATATGAAGGTGTTGGCAAGGCTGTGTTTCTTTGCAGAGACCCTAGGGAAGAATCTGCCTTTCTTGTCTTCTTGAAGTCACCTACATTCTTCGATCATGGTTTCTTTCCAGCTTTAAACCAGCGATGCCTGGTCAAGTCTTTTCACATTGCTTCACTCTGATGTGGATTCTTCCCTGCTTTCCACATTTAAGGATCACTGTGATTCCACTGGGCTCACCTGGATGGTCCAGGTTACTGATTAGCAACCTTATTCCTCTTGCTGCCTTAATTCTCCTTTGCCATGTTATATAACATAGTTACAGGCTTCTGGCATTAAGACCTGGACATCATTGGAGGCAAGGGTGGGCCACCGTTCTGCCCACCACAGGCAATATCACAGCTAATTTGGGGTGTTTGATCTGGAGAAAGGGTTCAACAGCTGCTGTCAGAACTGTCCTATATGGAAGGCATCTTCACCTTCTGATTTGTGAGGATGAGCCAAGAACAAGGATCACTAATTTGGTACCTACCACACAGCTTCCACAAGTATTTGTTGAGAGCCTTGTATTGTAGATGTGGACTAAAATGGTGTGAAAATGAACAAGAAAAGTTCCTAAACTTGATTATAGACTAGGAAGGAAATTGACATTAAACAGTCAGAAATGTATGATAATTAAAAACAGCAACAATAAACCTTTGGTAAGTTCAATAAAGGAAATGTGCTTCAAGAGAATTTAAGATATGAACTAACCTAATCCAGGAGGTCAGAAAGTCTTTGAAACTGGTGTTGAGTAGGGGGAGTTGAGTGGATTAGTGGCATGTGCAAAAGCCCACCACCACAGGCATTCTACTTGACTAGCATTACGGAATGATCCAGCACTTCCCTGGTGGCTCAGATGGTAAAGAACCTACTTGCACTGCAGACGACCTGGCTTCCATCCCTGGCTTGGGAAAATCCCTTGAAGAAGGGAATCACAGCCTACTCTAGTATATTTGCCTAGAGAATTCCACAGACAGAGAAGACTGGCAGGCTACAGCTCATGGTGTCGCAAAGAGTTGGACAACTGAGCGACTAACACACACACATCAGATGAGTCAAGATCTGTAAAGAATCTTCCTGCCACTGCAGGAGATGCAAGAAATGCCAGTTCAGTTCCTGGGTTGGGAAGATCCCTTTGAGAAGGGAATGGTTACCCTCTCCAGTATTCTCTTTTTTTTTTTTAATTCTTTATTTTAAAGATTTTACAGAGTTTTGTTGTTCACCAACATGTATGTTCCCAGATCATTCATATGCATATCCCTGTTCCCCCCCACCCACCCAGTTCCCTCCCACCCCTCCGGACCATCACCCCAAGTGATTGTAGGCACTCTTATTCCCTTAGCACAATGACAATAGCTATCTTTTCTACATGTGCCAGTATAGGTTTCAATGTTACTTCCTCTATACCTCCCTCTCACTGTTCGTTCTCCACAATGTCCTTATGTCTATTCTTTGTTCCATGAGTTCACTGCATGTGTTATCATGACCATCTTACTAGATTCCATATATATGAGTTAGTATACTGTACTTGTCTTACTCTTTTTTTTTTTTTTAAAGATTTATTTATTTATTTATTTTGGGCGGGGGTTGGGTTGGGGAGGGAGGGGAGCGGGCGGGCCACTTCTATTGGTCTTTCATTTCTCTGTTCTTCATCCGTCTTTGTTCTTTGGCTCCTGTGGGCCTCCCATCGCGGTGGCGTCTGTTGTCACAGAGCGCCAGCTCCAGAGCTCCGGCTCGGTGGTTGGACACATCAGTCCAGCCGCTCCGCGGCACGTGGGATCTTCCCAGGCCAGGGATCGAACCGGCGCCCCTTGCACTGCAAGGCGGTGTCCTTATCCACTGGACCACCAGGGGAAGCCCTGTCTTTCTCTTTTTGACTTACTTCACTTTTTATGATAGGTTCTAGAGCTAGCCACCTCATTAGGACTGAGTCTTCTGTATTTCTTTTGACAGCTGAGTAGTATTCCACTGTATATATGTACCAGAGTTTCTGTATCCATTCATTCATCGATGGACATCTAGGTTGCTTCCATGTTCTGGCTATTGTATAGAGAGCTACAATGAACATTGGGGTACAGGTGCTTCTTTCAGTTTTGATTTCATCAGGATGTAGGCCTAGTAGTGGGATTGCTGGGTCATAGGGTGCTTCTATTTTTAGTTTTTTAAGGAATCTCCATACTGTCTTCCATAGAGGCTGTATCAATTTACATTCCCACCAGCAATGCAACTCTAGTATTCTTGCCTGGAGAATTCCATGGACAGAGGAACTTGATGGGCTACAGTTTATGAGGTTGAAAAAAGTCTGACATGACTGAGTGTGCACAAAGATTGGGAATGAAAGTGTCTTCATCAAGAGGGTATCTTGGGTTTTAGCTGGGATTTTACATAGCTTGCATTTTAATTCTTTGGTTCTTTGCTGTTTCTATTCACCCATAGCATTATTTTAATAAATGTTGTAATTTTTAGAAAAGGAGATCTTGCGTTTAAGGACTGACAATTTGTTTTACTGGGAGATTACTTATGATGGTTTTTTGTGTGATTATATTTTCAGCTAAGCATACATCTGAGTGCTCGCTTGTTTCATTTGCCAAGTGTGCTTTTGTTCTAAAAGCTTGGCCTGGAGTACATCTCTGAGAGACTTGGGTTCTAATCCTGGGTCTGCTGCTGTGTGTGGACAGTGAACACAGTTGAGGTTGTAGGGCTGTTTTGCATTTCTTCATGAGTAAAATGAGCGGGCTCAGTTTCATAACTTCTGCTTCTGGCATTCTTACTTTCTTCTGATACTAAGACTGAACTCTTTGATTTGAATATGAATGTCACAAATGTAAACAGAAAACTGCTTTCTATTAGCATTGCTTCTCTGCAGATAGATTATACTAGTTCATGAATAGGATAGCATCTGAGTGTCTTTGTGGTTTTATATATATCCTGGCCTTGCTGTCAATGTGGACTATATCTTCATTATACTCAGTTGGTGACCTTGAAGTGAGTTAGGTAAATAGCCTTCTGGATACATGTGTTTGTCTTGCATTAAGCTTTTTTATAAAGGCTGCTTTTTATTGGTTCTTGTTAGAAAAAAGAAAACCTTATCTCAACTGTTCAGGCCTGTGACCACTCCTAAAAGACAAAGAAGTGCATTGTTTTGTTCATGGCTGTGCAGTGCTGGGTTGGCAGCTGTTTACTGTGAATACCAAGGTTTAATTAACGTGGGTGCCCATTTCAGTACCTCTAGACCATTTTAAGGTAAAATGAAATTAATCACAGCATTTAATGTTATAGACTGCTCCCATTTTAAGAGCCTGCATCTAATTATAAATATATAATTTTGGACTGAGAAGGAATTTTTGCCTAGAAATAGCACTTTAAACAGTGGTTAGGTTCTCTTGAATACTAAGGCCTATTTAACCCACAATATACCTGAAAAATGACACTTAAAGAACTGTGGAACCTAATGTCATTTTTATGGATTTCTGTGGGGAAAGTACAGGCTTTTAGACTTAGAATATTTGCTTAGAATATTCACCCTTCTAAGGTGTTCCAGTGTGCTGGGAATACAGGCATAGATGAAATTCAGTCCCTTTCCTAGGGAATGTGGGGTGGTGGTGTTGGTGGTAGTGGAAGGGATACACATAAATGGATAATTATAATTTCTTTTTCAAACCTTACTATTTTATAAGGTATCAGCTATGCACAAGGTGCTGAGAGCACAGAACACCTAATCAGTTGGGATGGGGCTCTCTTGGAGGATCACACTGAGCTGAATCCAAAAGGATGAGTGAGCATTTTTAAGAATGAATTGGGGTGGGGCGTGGGTAGGGAGAGCAGAGGGAACAGCATGAATAAGGGATGAGGGCATGGGGTAAGAAACTGGGAGCACTTTAGTATTACTGGGGAAAACAAGAAGTAGTGGGTGAAAGAAGAGAAAGGAGAGAGAAGTGGGCACCAAATTACAGGAGACTTAAAAAATCACATTTAGACTGTGCTGGGTCTTCGTTGTTGCACAGGCTTTCCTCTAGTTTGGGGGAGAGAAACTTCTTCATTATACTCAGTTGGTGACCTTGAAGTGAGTTAGGTAAATAGCCTTCTGGATACATGTGTTTGTCTTGCATTAAGCTTTTTTATAAAGGCTGCTTTTTATTGGTTCTTGTTAGAAAAAAGAAAACCTTATCTCAACTGTTCAGGCCTGTGACCACTCCTAAAAGACAAAGAAGTGCATTGTTTTGTTCATGGCTGTGCAGTGCTGGGTTGGCAGCTGTTTACTGTGAATACCAAGGTTTAATTAACGTGGGTGCCCATTTCAGTACCTCTAGACCATTTTAAGGTAAAATGAAATTAATCACAGCATTTAATGTTATAGACTGCTCCCATTTTAAGAGCCTGCATCTAATTATAAATATATAATTTTGGACTGAGAAGGAATTTTTGCCTAGAAATAGCACTTTAAACAGTGGTTAGGTTCTCTTGAATACTAAGGCCTATTTAACCCACAATATACCTGAAAAATGACACTTAAAGAACTGTGGAACCTAATGTCATTTTTATGGATTTCTGTGGGGAAAGTACAGGCTTTTAGACTTAGAATATTTGCTTAGAATATTCACCCTTCTAAGGTGTTCCAGTGTGCTGGGAATACAGGCATAGATGAAATTCAGTCCCTTTCCTAGGGAATGTGGGGTGGTGGTGTTGGTGGTAGTGGAAAGGGGATACACATAAATGGATAATTATAATTTCTTTTTCAAACCTTACTATTTTATAAGGTATCAGCTATGCACAAGGTGCTGAGAGCACAGAACACCTAATCAGTTGGGATGGGGCTCTCTTGGAGGATCACACTGAGCTGAATCCAAAAGGATGAGTGAGCATTTTTAAGAATGAATTGGGGTGGGGCGTGGGTAGGGAGAGCAGAGGGAACAGCATGAATAAGGGATGAGGGCATGGGGTAAGAAACTGGGAGCACTTTAGTATTACTGGGGAAAACAAGAAGTAGTGGGTGAAAGAAGAGAAAGGAGAGAGAAGTGGGCACCAAATTACAGGAGACTTAAAAAATCACATTTAGACTGTGCTGGGTCTTCGTTGTTGCACAGGCTTTCCTCTAGCTGTGGTCTGTAGGCTTCTCATTGTGGTGGCTTCTTTTCTTGCAGAGCATGGGCTCTAGGTGCAGGGGCTTCAGTAGTTGTGGTTCCCAGGCTCTAGAGCACAGGCCCGTGGTTGTGGTCCATGGGCCTAGTTGCTCTGAGGCAAGTGGAATCTTCCAAGATCAGGGATTGAACCTGTGTCTCCTGCTTTAGCAGGTGGGTTCTTTACCACTGAGCCAGCAGGGAAGCCCCTACAGTGGACCTTAATTGTCGTGATTAGAAGCATGTTTTTTTTCCAGTGGTCAGTTAGAGCCTGGCTGGTAAGGGTTTTGCTCGGGAAAGGCTGAGGCAGAAATGTGGAGAATTAGTTTGAAGCAGCTTTCTCAGGATCTTGTTATCAGCTGCTTGAGAAGTGATGAAGGATGAACCAGGTCAGAGGTAATCAAGAGAGAGAGGAGGAAAAGTAAGTGCATAAAGGACAGAAGGGCATGCTAATAAAAATAGATCATGCGTGTGTGCTCAGCTGTGTCTGACTCTTTACAAGCTGAAGGACTGTAGCCTTACAGGCTCCTCTATCGTGCAGTTCTGGACAAGAAAACTGGATCGGGTTGCCATTCCCTTCTGCAGGGATATTCCCAACCCAGGGATGAAACCCAGGTCTTCTTCATTGCAGGTGGATTCTTTACCATCTGAGCTACCAGGGAAGCCCAAAAAAGAGAATAGATAGTAGACAAAACTCTGGTAGGAGGTGAGATAATCAGGTCTGAGAACTGATGAGATTTGAGGAATAAAGAATAGGTGCTCAGACTTCTGCTTTTGTTGGCTGAGTGACTGAGGAGTGAATCCCATCAGGAGGAGAGGTAGTGAAAATTCATTTTGAACAGGTTGAATTTGAGATGATTGTGGAGATGACCAGCATACTGTTGACATATCTCTAGATACATAGAAGTTTAGAAAAGTAGAGGTATAGATTTTGGAGTCATTGGCAATGAGAGTTTGTGGAAACCCTGGAATAAATTAAAATTAGGATTTAGGGCTTCCCTGGTGATCCAGTAGGTGGAGAGTCTGTCTTGCAGTGCAAGGGGCAGCAGTTCAATCCCTGGTCCAGGAAGATCCCACGTGCCGCGGAGCGGCTGAACCAGTGTGTCTAATTATGAGCCAGTGCTCTGGAGCGCATATGCCCAGAGCCAGTGCTCTGCAACTGGAGAGGCCACTGTGATGGGAGGCCCACACAGGCCAAAGAATAAAGATTGATGAAAATAAATAAATAAAAAACAATAAAAGAGGTCTCCCCCCCAAAAAAAGGACTTAAATCTGTGTTCAGAAGTGAGCTTGGCATGTTTCATGTTCAGTGTTTATTTTAGTGTCTTCTGCTCTTTAGGAGGTTGCAGTCACAGTAATCAGATTCTCTATAGTTGTAAATAACTTACCGTCAATGAGTTTATTTTAAAGGGTAAATTTATGATAGACTGATGCTACTAGCAAATGTGTGTTGTGTTTAAGAAAAAAAGCACGTATCTTCCTCTCAGCTCTTTGCCCTGTTTGTTACAACACAGAATCTTATTTGTTCAAGGTGAACAATGGAGAACAATGTAAACAAAGGAACATAAACTGACAATTTTCTCCTGGAAATGTACTTCTGTATCAGATATGATGAGAGTTGTGCCATTTCTGTATTTACATAAAAGAACAGTTGTAGCCATTAATATTAGGCTAGCACGGTTCTTTGTTCAGAACTAGTCTGATTGATATCTGATTGGTTTTTTTCCTGTCATTCAGGATTATAGACAATTGTGTTTTCTTGTCTTCTTTATTAGTGCTGTTGAGAGTCATCTTGTGGCTTTTGTATTTTTGTTCCAAATGTCCTGGGGTAGGGAGTATAAAACCAAATGTAATAGGATAAATTGTACATTGTTAGACTGTTCTGTTTATGATGTGCCAATTAACTGAAATTTAACCCTATGGGAAAAAAATTGATTCTAAAAAAAGGTGAAGCAAATCTAGGATACATGTAAAACATCATGAATGTACATTCAACAGTTAACTAAATTCTGATAAAATACAAATATTTCAAGAATCATTTCTGAGTAATCATATTGTTTATCTCATTAATTCCCTGGCTCTTGCCTTTTAAATACAATTTAGCTAAAATGAACCCTGCAGCCTTGATTTGTCTATCCAGTTTTATTGCTGATAAGTTAAATATGAGGTTTCCAACTCCTGCCATTTCTGCTGTTTCTATGGTAACTAAAGTGTGCAAACCCAGCAGTATCACTTTCTTTCACAGCTGGCATTTTGTGTTCACAGTAAGAAGAGGGGTTTTAGTAAAGCATAGTCTGTGTTAATTGGGATGTAACTAGGTCAGAACAGTTTGGTATCCTTTTTCCATTCTTTTAGGTTTGTGGGGGTGGGGGTATGCATGAGCTGAAATTTCCTTTGTTTTGTTTTTTAATAGCATACACCTTTACTTAATTAATCACTGTCAAAGTTAGGTTTTATGTTTTTTTTTTTTTTTAATTCAGCAGTAGTATCTGTAAACACAGCTAAATGTGGAATCTTGAGGGTTAGATGGAGTCGTTCTGAGATTTGCCCACCTGCCCTGTATTTCTTGAGCGGTTCTCTTAAAAAAAAAAAAAGGAAAGAAAAGAAACTGATGTGAAAATGAAAAGTTAAAAAACATTTTATTTTTATTTATTTTCTTTTCCATTATGGTTTATGACAGGATACTGAATATAGTTTCCTAAGTTAAATGCATTTTCATGGGTGATCACACTGTTTTGTTGTTATTTTGAAACATCAAGTATCTTATGACCTTGACAATTATTTATGTAGTCTGAAGGGGACAGATGATCCCAGTCAAAGCGTGTGCATTAAAAAATGATTCCCTCTGTGCTTCTAGATTTTACCCTAGCAACAGGAACCCTTCTCTGTGGATAACGCCCAAACTCTGGGTTTCTTTCTCAGACTGTACAAATGAACTCACAGTTACTACTCCTCTAAAGCATGTCACCCCTTCTGCCCTCATCTCAGGCTCTGCATGGAGACCCCACATTTACAGCTTCCGTGGGCTTCAAGTTAGGCATATCAAAGGTGTTCTCTGCTGACTTCAGAACTTGCTAGCTCTTCTCCTCTCTCTTGTATCCTCAAAGGTTTTTTTCTCTAGGAACTTGACTTAACAGGACTCATAATTTCTTTGAGTAATCATATTGTTTATCTCATTAATTCCCTGGCTCTTGCCTTTTAAATACAATTTAGCTAAAATGAACCCTGCAGCCTTGATTTGTCTATCCAGTTTTATTGCTGATAAGTTAAATATGAGGTTTCCAACTCCTGCCATTTCTGCTGTTTCTATGGTAACTAAAGTGTGCAAACCCAGCAGTATCACTTTCTTTCACAGCTGGCATTTTGTGTTCACAGTAAGAAGAGGGGTTTTAGTAAAGCATAGTCTGTGTTAATTGGGATGTAACTAGGTCAGAACAGTTTGGTATCCTTTTTCCATTCTTTTAGGTTTGTGGGGGTGGGGGTATGCATGAGCTGAAATTTCCTTTGTTTTGTTTTTTAATAGCATACACCTTTACTTAATTAATCACTGTCAAAGTTAGGTTTTATGTTTTTTTTTTTTTTTAATTCAGCAGTAGTATCTGTAAACACAGCTAAATGTGGAATCTTGAGGGTTAGATGGAGTCGTTCTGAGATTTGCCCACCTGCCCTGTATTTCTTGAGCGGTTCTCTTAAAAAAAAAAAAAGGAAAGAAAAGAAACTGATGTGAAAATGAAAAGTTAAAAAACATTTTATTTTTATTTATTTTCTTTTCCATTATGGTTTATGACAGGATACTGAATATAGTTTCCTAAGTTAAATGCATTTTCATGGGTGATCACACTGTTTTGTTGTTATTTTGAAACATCAAGTATCTTATGACCTTGACAATTATTTATGTAGTCTGAAGGGGACAGATGATCCCAGTCAAAGCGTGTGCATTAAAAAATGATTCCCTCTGTGCTTCTAGATTTTACCCTAGCAACAGGAACCCTTCTCTGTGGATAACGCCCAAACTCTGGGTTTCTTTCTCAGACTGTACAAATGAACTCACAGTTACTACTCCTCTAAAGCATGTCACCCCTTCTGCCCTCATCTCAGGCTCTGCATGGAGACCCCACATTTACAGCTTCCGTGGGCTTCAAGTTAGGCATATCAAAGGTGTTCTCTGCTGACTTCAGAACTTGCTAGCTCTTCTCCTCTCTCTTTGTATCCTCATTCCATTGTAGTGCTCCTGTTCATATTCCATGTAGCATGACTCTAGGAACTTGTAACCAGAGTTAGGTAACAGTGATCAAGCTAGCTTCCTGGTTTTCTCCCATTCAGAAGCTCATAGTCTATTTCCATTTCATCTTTTTTTTTTTTTTTTTGCTGCACTGCAGGGCATGTGGGATCTTAGTTCTCTGATGAAGGATCGAACCCTTGTCCCCTGTAGTGGAAGTGCCAAGTCTTAACCTCTGAACTGCCAGGGAAGTCCCTATTTTCATAGCTTATATGAAACCATTTTGTTCCTTTGTCTCATACTTTGTTTTTATCTTACATATTTAGTTTTTAAAGGATTTAAACTCAAAATTTGGGAATGGTAAATAATGTAACAAATGGTACATAGGATGGTTTACTCGATACTGTTACAATTTTTTAAATTCGTTATATCCCATAGACTCTCATTCTCACTAAGGCCTTGAAAAATATACACTGAATCTGCCTTTATTGAACATTCCATGCTTTTACTACTGAGGACCCAGCTTCAATCTCCGGTTAGGGAAATAAGTCTCACAAGCCCCAGGGCATGCCCCATCCCACTACCAAAAAAAAAAAAACCAAGCCTAAATCTGCCTTTGCCTGTTTCCTACTTACCTGAGCCTCATCTGCTGTCGGTAACTTCTGTAAATGCACAGAAAATTTTTTTCTGAGTCATCAGTGATCTCCTAGTTGTCCTGTGTTGCCCCTTCTCAGCTTTCATTCTGTTGCACCTGATGCCCACCTCTTCCTTTTTAAACTCCTAGCTCCTAGAGCCCTGTGTTGCACATGTTTTCTTACCTTGGATGCTCCTTCACCAGTGCTTTTTTTTTTCCACCAGTTCTTTCATTGGCTCTTGTTCTTCTACCCTTTATTCCTCTCAGCATTTTTTTTCTTACATTTTTAAAATACCACTTCTCTAGTTAGAAACACCACTGAAACATACAAAATCAAACATTATGGAAATATATAATGTAGTAGAAAATGACAAGTTAGGCATATCAAAGGTGTTCTCTGCTGACTTCAGAACTTGCTAGCTCTTCTCCTCTCTCTTTGTATCCTCATTCCATTGTAGTGCTCCTGTTCATATTCCATGTAGCATGACTCTAGGAACTTGTAACCAGAGTTAGGTAACAGTGATCAAGCTAGCTTCCTGGTTTTCTCCCATTCAGAAGCTCATAGTCTATTTCCATTTCATCTTTTTTTTTTTTTTTTTGCTGCACTGCAGGGCATGTGGGATCTTAGTTCTCTGATGAAGGATCGAACCCTTGTCCCCTGTAGTGGAAGTGCCAAGTCTTAACCTCTGAACTGCCAGGGAAGTCCCTATTTTCATAGCTTATATGAAACCATTTTGTTCCTTTGTCTCATACTTTGTTTTTATCTTACATATTTAGTTTTTAAAGGATTTAAACTCAAAATTTGGGAATGGTAAATAATGTAACAAATGGTACATAGGATGGTTTACTCGATACTGTTACAATTTTTTAAATTGTATATCCCATAGACTCTCATTCTCACTAAGGCCTTGAAAAATATACACTGAATCTGCCTTTATTGAACATTCCATGCTTTTACTACTGAGGACCCAGCTTCAATCTCCGGTTAGGGAAATAAGTCTCACAAGCCCCAGGGCATGCCCCATCCCACTACCAAAAAAAAAAAAACCAAGCCTAAATCTGCCTTTGCCTGTTTCCTACTTACCTGAGCCTCATCTGCTGTCGGTAACTTCTGTAAATGCACAGAAAATTTTTTTCTGAGTCATCAGTGATCTCCTAGTTGTCCTGTGTTGCCCCTTCTCAGCTTTCATTCTGTTGCACCTGATGCCCACCTCTTCCTTTTTAAACTCCTAGCTCCTAGAGCCCTGTGTTGCACATGTTTTCTTACCTTGGATGCTCCTTCACCAGTGCTTTTTTTTTTCCACCAGTTCTTTCATTGGCTCTTGTTCTTCTACCCTTTATTCCTCTCAGCATTTTTTTTCTTACATTTTTAAAATACCACTTCTCTAGTTAGAAACACCACTGAAACATACAAAATCAAACATTATGGAAATATATAATGTAGTAGAAAATGATAATCTCTCCAAACCTTGCTATCAGAGATTGAGCAGGACATGCATATCAGTCAGTCAGTTTAGTTAGTCGTTTCTGACTCTTTGTGACCTCATGGACTGCAGCACGCCAGGCTTCCCTGTCCTTCACCATCTCCTAGAGCTCGCTCAAACTCATGTCCATTGACTCAGTGATGCCATCCAACCATCTTGTCCTCTGTCATCCCCTTCTTCTGCCTTCTATTTTTCCCAGCATCAGAGTCTTTGCCAATGAGTGGTCTCTTCACATCAGGTCCCCAAAATGTACTGGAGCTTCAGCTTCAGCATCAGTCCTTCCAATGAATATTCAAGGTTGATTTCCTTTAGGCTTGTCAGGTTTGATCTCCTTGCAGTCCAAGAAACTCTCAAGCCTTCTCCAGCACCACAGTTCAAAGGCATGATTTCTTTGGTGCTCAGCCTTCTTTCTGGTCCAACTCTCACATCCATACACGACTGCTAGGAAAACCATAGCTTTGACAATATGGACTTTCATCGACAAAGTGATGTCTCTTTTTAATACACTGTTGAGGTTTGTCATAAGAAAGCAAAATTAACCCAGTAACTGGAGCATTATCAGTAGCTTGTTTCTGTTTATTGTTTTCCCCTTATCCTGTCTTCCTGCCTCCTTTCAAGAGATAACAGACATCCTGAATTTTGAACCTATTATTCACCCCTTTAAAAGGTTTATTACATTTGTATGTATGCCTAGACAGTACATTTTTTAGCTTTGCTTGCTTTTCAGTTTTACAAAAATGGCATGCTACTATATATAGTCTTCTGAAATGTGCTTTTTTTCACTCAACATAATGCTTCCAAGATCTGAACATTTTTTACCTTTATTTGTAATTCAGTGATTTTTCACTGCTATTTTAAAGTTCCTTGTGTTACTCTATTGCAATTAATTTCTCTATTTTCCTATTAGCTAGAAATTTGGGTTGTATCCAGTTTCTTTTTCTTTTTGGGGGGATTACAAAATGTGTTGTGAAAATGTTTTGGTGTATCTAAAAATGGAATTAGTCAGTTGAAGGGTATGTAATTGTTCAGTTCTGCAAGATGATGACAAATTGTTTTCCAAAGAAGTTGTACCAATTTATTCTCCCACCGGCAGGGTATTGGAATTTCCCCTGACCTATTTCCTATTCAAGTGTTCTTAATTGTTAACCTGTCTACTAGGTATAAAATGGTATCTCAGTGGAATTTTAATTTGCATTTCCCCCATTATTGATGCATCTTTTCATATACTTAGTGGTTAAACTGTTTTCTTCTTTTTTCAAACCCTGTGCAGACATTTTGTCCATTTTTCTGTTTTTCATATTGATTTGTAGAAGTTCTTGCTTCTGGATACTAAACTTTGGTTGCTGATCTGTGTTGCAAATAGTTCTGTCTGTTTGTCTTTTTATTTTCCTTATCTTTGATGATTGGAAGTTATTTTAATTGCCAAATGAATCAATCTTTTCTTTTATGGTTATTCTTTGTATCGTGTTTAAGAAATTCTTCCCTACCTGAGGGTCAGAAAGATACACTCATTTTTTTTTCCTGCAAAGTTTTAAAGTTTTTCTTTTCCCATTTAATTCTGTAGTCCTCCTGAAACTGATAAGTCTGTGGTATGAAGTGGGGATTCTTTTTTTAAAAAATTTTGACCTCTATTATTGGTCTTCTATTCACTTATTTTCATCCATTTTTTATTCTTTGGCCAGTGTGGGCCTCCCATCACAGTGACCTCTCTTGTTGCAGAGCACTGGCTCTGGGCGCGTGCACTCCAGAGTGCTGGCTCTTAATTGGACACATCGGCCCAGCTGCTCCGCAACATGTGGGATCTTCCCAGGCCAGGGATCAAACTGGTGCCCCTTGCACTGCAAGGAGGACTCTTCACCCACTGGACCACCAGGGAAGCCCTTATTTTACTTATTTTTTACCTGTTTGAATAACTTGCCATGCTAGCACTATTTATTGATCAGTTCTTCCTTTCTCCACTGCTCTGAAGTTCTGTCAGTTTCATGGTTCCATCTGGGTTCTCCATTCTCTCCCAGTGATCAGTTTGTTTATCCCTGTACCAGTACCATACTATTTTAATTACTATAGTTTTAAAATAAATCTTGATCCTGATTCCTCACTCCCAACTCCGAATACTTTGTGAATCTCTTGTCTATATATTTTTTTCTTTTTTTAATATATATATATTTTTTTTGGCCAGTTGTCTTTCATCTATTCATTTTCATCCATCTTTGTTCTTTGGCCTGTGTGGGCCTCCCATCGCAGTGGCTTCTGTTGTCGCAGAGCACCAGCTCTGGGTGCATGCGCTCCAGAGCTCCGGCTCGGTAGTTGGACAGATTGTTCCAGCCGCTCTGCGGCATGTGGGATCTTCCCAGGCCAGGGATCGAACCAGCACCCCTTGCACTGCAAGGTGGTGTCTTTACCCACTGGACCACCAGGGAAGCCCATTCTTGGCTATTCTTAGCTGTTTGTTCTTCCACATACATTTTCCAATCAGCTTTTCAAGTTCCACAAGGAAACTCTGATGGAATTTTGATGTAAATGGCATTGAATATACAATTAAGTATGGGGAGAATTGATGTCTTACCTATATTGAGTCTTCTTATGCATAAACATGAACTCAGTTTATTTAGAACTTCTTCATGTTGTTAAAATAACGTTTCAAGGTGCTCTGTATAGAGATCTTGTAAATTGTTTGATATATTTATTCCTAGGCATAGTTTAGGTTTGTTTTATTTTTGGTATAGAAATGCTACCTTTGAAAAATTAAATTTCCTATCTTTTTTCCCTAATATACAAGAATACAGTTGACTTGTTCATGCTGTTCAAGTAGCCAGACCTCCTACTAAACTCTCTTACTATTGCTAATTATTTGTCTTTAAATATTTTGGGCTTTCTATATAGATAATTATATCACATGAAAAGAACAGCAGTTTTGTTTCTGCTTTTCTAATGCATATGTCTTTAATTATTATTTTACAGAACTGGACTTACGCTGCAATGTTGATTTCAGAAGTGGTTATAGTGGGTATTCTTATATTATTCCTGAGTTTAAAGAGAACAATTCCAATGTTTCCTTTGTAGTTTTTGATGTATACCTATTCTCAGGTTAAGAAACTTTTTCCTAGTCTGACTTGCTGAGTTTTTACTATGACTGGGTACTAAATATTATCAGCTGCTTTTTCAGCCTCTCTCAAGATACTTATATCCTCTTTCTCCTTTAATCTATTAATGTGGTGATGGATTTATATAGATTTTCTTTTATTAAGCCATCCTGGCATTCCTTTTTTCTGGACTTGAATTAATACTATTTTGTTTAATATTTTGCATCTATACTAATGAATTCAGTTGGCCCAAAGTTTTTCTTTCTTACACTTTGGTTTTGCTATCAAGATTATACTGGCATTCTTGTGTAAGTGTTGGGAGTATTCCTTCTCTTTCTATTCTCTGAAAAAATGTTTGAATAAAATTGAAACAATCTGTTCACTGAAAATTTGGAGAACTTGCCTCTCAAGATTTTCAGCAACAGCCCTACTTGTTTCTTCATTCACAGTTCACTGTAAGTCAGGCTGTGTGTGTGCCAAGTCGCCTAGTTGTGTGTGGCTCTGTGACCTCATGGACTGTAGCCCGCCAGCCTCCTCTGTCCATGGAATTCTCCAGGCAAGGGTACTGGAGTGGGTTGCCATTTCAATTTGTAGTCAATTTGTAGGTTATATGAAAATATAATTGCCTATTTTGTATACATTTTAAAATTGAGATACAAGGTGGTTTTTTTAGTGTTACTTTATCTTTCTAATCTCTACTGAATCTATAATTGAATTTTTTTAAATCCTAGGCATAGTTGGAAACTACCTTTGAAAAATTAAATTTCCTATCTTTTTTCCCTAATATACAAGAATACAGTTGACTTGTTCATGCTGTTCAAGTAGCCAGACCTCCTACTAAACTCTCTTACTATTGCTAATTATTTGTCTTTAAATATTTTGGGCTTTCTATATAGATAATTATATCACATGAAAAGAACAGCAGTTTTGTTTCTGCTTTTCTAATGCATATGTCTTTAATTATTATTTTACAGAACTGGACTTACGCTGCAATGTTGATTTCAGAAGTGGTTATAGTGGGTATTCTTATATTATTCCTGAGTTTAAAGAGAACAATTCCAATGTTTCCTTTGTAGTTTTTGATGTATACCTATTCTCAGGTTAAGAAACTTTTTCCTAGTCTGACTTGCTGAGTTTTTACTATGACTGGGTACTAAATATTATCAGCTGCTTTTTCAGCCTCTCTCAAGATACTTATATCCTCTTTCTCCTTTAATCTATTAATGTGGTGATGGATTTATATAGATTTTCTTTTATTAAGCCATCCTGGCATTCCTTTTTTCTGGACTTGAATTAATACTATTTTGTTTAATATTTTTGCATCTATACTAATGAATTCAGTTGGCCCAAAGTTTTTCTTTCTTACACTTTGGTTTTGCTATCAAGATTATACTGGCATTCTTGTGTAAGTGTTGGGAGTATTCCTTCTCTTTCTATTCTCTGAAAAAATGTTTGAATAAAATTGAAACAATCTGTTCACTGAAAATTTGGAGAACTTGCCTCTCAAGATTTTCAGCAACAGCCCTACTTGTTTCTTCATTCACAGTTCACTGTAAGTCAGGCTGTGTGTGTGCCAAGTCGCCTAGTTGTGTGTGGCTCTGTGACCTCATGGACTGTAGCCCGCCAGCCTCCTCTGTCCATGGAATTCTCCAGGCAAGGGTACTGGAGTGGGTTGCCATTTCAATTTGTAGTCAATTTGTAGGTTATATGAAAATATAATTGCCTATTTTGTATACATTTTAAAATTGAGATACAAGGTGGTTTTTTTAGTGTTACTTTATCTTTCTAATCTCTACTGAATCTATAATTATGTTCCTTTTTATAATTTGTAATATTGTCTGTTTGCACCTTCTCTCCTTTGTTGTAGTTGTCCTAAAGCCTTCATAAATCCTCTAGTTCATAGACTCCTGCTTTCACCTTTATCTTTTCAGTTCTTTTGTTTTAGTCTGTTTTAACTTTTTAATGTAAGTGCAGGATTAGTTTTAGCCTTTCTTCCTAATACAAATGTTTAAAGGTATAAAATTTCCCTTGTAAGTACTGCATTGACTGCATTCCATAGGTCCTGAAAGGTCATACTTTTATTATATCATTTCTGAGTATTGTAAATTTCTTAATACTTTCTCCTTTATCTTAGCTTAGAACAATCTAGATGTATATGTATTTCTACATTTCCAGATATATGGGGTTTTAAATTTATACTTTTGTAATTTACTTTTTTTTTTGGCCACTTCAACTGATCTTTCATTTATTTGTATTTGTTCTTTTGGCTCCTGTGGGCCTCCCATCACAGTGGCCTCTCTTGTTGCAGAGCGCCGGCTCTGGGCGCATGCACTCCAGAGCTCCGGCTCTGTAATTGGACACATCGGTCCAGCCGCTCCGCAGCACGTGGGATCTTCCCAGGCCACGGATCGAACTGGCGCCCCTTGGACTGCAAGGCGGTGTGCTTACCCACTAGACCACCAGGGAAGCCCTGTAATTGACCTTTTTATTATTATTATTATTTATTTATTTGGCTATGCTGGGCCTTAGTTGTGGCATGTGGGATCTAGTTCCCCGACCAGGGATCGAACCCAGACCTCCTTCATTGGGAACACAGAGTCTTAACCACTGGACCACCAGGGAAGTCCCTGTAATTGACTTTTTTATTTTTTATTTTTTTATGGGGGGGTGGGGTGGGGAGGGAGGGGAGCAGGCGGGCCACTTCTATTGGTCTTTCATTTCTCTATTTTCATCCGTCTTTGTTCTTTGGCTCCTGTGGGCCTCCCATCACGGTGGCCTCTGTTGTCACAGAGCACCGGCTCTGGGCGCATGCGCTCCAGAGCTCCGGCTCGGTAATTGGACACATCGGTCCAGCCGCTCCGCAGCACGTGGGATCTTCCCAGGCCACGGATCGAACTGGCGCCCCTTGGACTGCAAGGCGGTGTGCTTACCCACTAGACCACCAGGGAAGCCCTGTAATTGACCTTTTTATTATTATTATTATTTATTTATTTGGCTATGCTGGGCCTTAGTTGTGGCATGTGGGATCTAGTTCCCCGACCAGGGATCGAACCCAGACCTCCTTCATTGGGAACACAGAGTCTTAACCACTGGACCACCAGGGAAGTCCCTGTAATTGACTTTTTTTTTTTTTTTATCTTTTGGGGGTGGGGTGGGGAGGGAGGGGCACGGGAGGGCCACTTCTATTGGTCTTCCATTTGTCTATTTTCATCCATCTTTGTTCTTAGGCTCCTGTGGGCCTCCCATCACGGTGGCCTCTGTTGTCACAGAGCACCGGCTCTGGGCGCATGCGCTCCAGAGCTCCGGCTCGGTGATTGGACACATCGGTCCAGCCGCTCTGCGGCACGTGGGATCTTCCCAGGCCAGGGATCGAACTGGCTCCCCTTGCACTGCAAGGCGGTGTCCTTACCCACTGGACCACCAGGGGAAGCCCTGTAATTGACTTTTAACTTAATTTCATTGTGGTCAGGGAACATAAGTCTGTTCGATAATAATTGCTTGAAATTTCCCGAGACCTTCTAGTACACAGGCAACATTTGTAAAAGTTCCGTGTTATGCTTGAACAAAATGTGTATTCTCTAATTATTGGGTAAAAAGTTGTGTAGTCTGTTAGATCAACCTGGTTAATTGTGTCCTTTGGATGGTCTGTATCTTACATATCAATAGTTAGGAAAATTCTGTTATTGACTTTTTCCCTCCCTGAAATTATATCAAATATATGTATGTGTATATGTGTGTGTGTATATATATTTATATTTCAAGTACATAAAAAGTTTTAGGAGTGTTCCCTCTTCCTGGTGAATTGAACCTTGTATTATATTATACAGTGACCATCTGTACTCCTAATAATGCTTTTGTCTTAAAAACTGTTTTGTCTGACATTACTGTAGTTGATTCTTTTAGCAGTTGGCCTACTGTATCTTTTTTTTTATATATTGATTGATTGATTGATTTGGCTGCACTGGGTCTTAGTCTCAACACATGGGATCTTTGATTTTCACTGCGGCATGTGAACTCTTGCTTGAGGCATGTGGGATCTAGTTCCTGGGCCAGAGATCAAACCTGTGTCCCCTACATTGGGAGCATGGAGTCTTAGCCACTGGACCACCAGGGAAGTCCCCCCTGCCTACTATATCTTTTATTAACCTTTCACTTTCAGCTTTTATGGTCCTTCTGCTTAGAGGGATCTCTTGTAAGTAGTGTATAAATGAATTTATTTTCAATTCAATATGGAAATAATTTGCTTTTAGCAAGAAAATGATAGTATTATTTTAGCATCCTAAGTAAGAAAGTTTTTCCTCCAGAGAGGACTGTCTTTTGCTTCTTCTAGTTTACTTTAGTACCCTTGAGATTCTTGCCTGATTGTCAGGTAACAGGCTCAGTTTCTTCACCTTGCTGTGGTTCAGGTTTCCGTGTCCCCATTGAAGTGTGTTATTAGCATCTCCTTTGAGGTCCATCCTGCCTCTCCTTCCTTCTCCAGTCATTATTTGGGGAGAGTGTGTGTTTGGGGAGGGGGTTGTTGTAGATATTCCTTACCTCTTGTGAGACCAAGGATCCTTCAAGGCATGTTTCTTAAGTAGCATATGACTGTTCTGTAATGGCAGGGTTTCCTAGAATACCTGAAGGAGCTTCACTGGCTCAGATGGTAAAGAATTTGCCTGCAGTACAGGTGACCCAGGTTTAATCCCTGGAGAAGGGAATGATAACCCAGTCCAGTGTTTTTGCCTGGAAAATTCCATGGACAGAGGCCAGCCATAATACCAGATGCAGAAATCTCTTGTATTCTCATTTTTTCCCCCCAGAGTCCTTATGAATATTGATGTACTGTACATTTGTTATTTTTTTTAAACATTTATTTTTTGTTTATTTATCTTTTGAGGGGTGGGGTGGGGAGGGAGGGGCACGGGCGGGCCACGTCTATTGGTCTTTCATTTCTCTATTTTCATCCGTCTTTGTTCTTTGGCTCCTGTGGGCCTTCCATCACGGTGGCCTCTGTCGTCGCAGAGCGCCGGGTCTGGGCGTGCGCCCCAGAGCTCCAGCTCGGTAATTGGACATAGCGGCCCAGCCGCTCCGTGGCACGTGGGATCTTCCCAGGCCAGGGATCGAACTGGTGCCCCTTGCACTGCAAGGCGGTGTCCTTACCCACTGGACCACCAGGGGAAGCCCCTACATTTGTTATTTATTGCCCTTCTCTTCCCACTAGAATGTAAGCTCATGAGGTTAAGGATTTTGCCTGGTTTTGTTTACTACGGTATCTCTAGTGTCTAAATCACTGCTAGAAGTCAGTCAGTATTTGTTGAATGAATGCCTATGGAGTGTAGAGAAGGCAGTGTGAAAAAAAGCAATGCCAGATCTTGAACTTTTACTTTGAAATGCTTTTATATGTTCCTCCATGACCATTGTCACAAGTCAATTTTCCCTAGACTATTGTAGTCCACCTCCAAATGGTCTGTCTTTACTTTGTGGTCCGTCTATCCAGTTCATCCTTCATAGTGCTATCAGAGATTTTTTCCCCTAAATATAGATATAATTATCTCACTGTCCTGTCTCAGCTTAGACTATAGAATAAATTGTAGTTTCTTTAATGTGGCATTTAATTCCCAATATAGTTCCTAATGTTATTTCTTCACTGAGCATTCTATGCTCTAGTCATATCAAAACACTTGTACGCTCTTCAGTATGCCATGTCCATGGGTTTTCTCTGTGACCATGCTCTTTACTTTCAGGGTTCTCTGAGCCTGAAGTGTCATTCTTCTGTTTATGCTTATCAAAATCTTAGTCATTCTTAAATTCACCTAAAATCATCTCCTTCCTAAAGATTATCCTGATACTCACTGAGAAGAATCATCTAGTCCCACCAATTTATTTTGCTGTTTTGGTATTTTCTGTAATTTGCCTTGTACTCTAAAAAGTTATCTGTCTTTCCCGACTAGATATTAAGCTCCTTGAAGTCAAAAGCTTTATGTTTTATTTTCCTTTATTTCCTGAATGTCTGTAGTACAGTGTTTTATACATAGTAGAGCTTTGATAAATGATTGTCAGACTTGAATTTTGAAGGTTTGACTTTTGTCTGATGCTGTTTTTCTCTTTCTGCTACAGTAAACAAATCTTGTCTCATGTCTTCAGTTATCATAGCCCAGTGACAATAAATTTCAAATTTAAATCTTACTTCCACTCCCCCAACTAGTGCAGCTAGGCCTCTCACATCACCCAATGTCTCGTCTTCTCTCTTGTTCCTCCTCCCAAATCAGCACCCCTCATAAGTTTTCTGTCACAAAGACACCGTTCTTCAGTCATGTAAGCTCAAAAACCTTGGTGAAATCTTTATCATCCTTTGTCTTTACCCTCTGCCTTCATCTAGTCACAAAGTCCTGTTAATTTCTTCTAGAAAAGTGTTCCTCAGCTCCGTAATTCCCTCTTTCATTTCAGCTGAGAAGTCAGATGGAGCCCTTATCACCCATACGCAGTTCTGATACCTCTCCCTTGCCTGTAGTCTCGCTGCATGTAATATGAAGGTCAGAGGACTTCACCTGGCATTGAAGACTGAGCAGGGTCTAGATTCACTCTACTACCTACAACATGCATCCTGTGCTTTCTGTCAAGTCAGACTTCTCATTTTCTCCTAAGTTTCTGTCATTCATAGCCTTTAACTTTTCTTATGCCCTGCCATGCTAGCTCCTGTTCATTGTTTAGATAATGGACATTGGCCCTGCCTCCACCTCCAGTGACCATTTCCCTTAACAGTGGAAACTCTCATCACTTCCTCCCTGTTCATTTTTATTTTTAGTGCTTACTGTTTTCATGAGACTTTAAAAAGAGCCAGCAAATTGGAAAGGATCTTAAAAGTAATCTGGTTTAACCTCTAACCCAAGACCTCAGTCCTCTTCATAACTCATAATTAGCATTAGCTTCTAGTATTATACAAAGCTTCTGATATTTCTGTCTTTATATAGTGAATATTTGGAGATTAGGAATTTGATTTCCTGTTTTATTTTTTGTCTTAATTCTTACTATGGTTCACTGTCCCTAGAAGACACTAAAAATGTATTCATTGATTGACTAAATAAATCGTAAGTTTTTTTCTCCAGAGAATTTACACAGGAGACTTACTTGCCCAAAAGCCTATCTCCGCAATTTCTGCCTAGTCACAAGGTCCCTTTAATTTCTCCTTTAAAATGTTACTCAAATGTCTATAAATAAGAATGACTTTAAAAAAAGACTTAAAAGATGGTGGATACATTTGCAGCCTGCTGTTTTCTTTGTATGGCTCTGTGTTAACCTTGATTTGTATTTACCTACTTCTTGAGATTATATTTGGAATTTCTCACTTTTGCATGAACTATAACTGAAAATGAATTCTAATGGAATCTGTTGAATGTTGACCATGTTTTCCTACAGTAGTTAAAAAATATTTAGCAGGGAATGTTCCACTTGATTCATTTAAATGAAGGTAATTATCTTGTGGCTGGGAATTTTATATAAAAATTTTCAACCACAAAAGACCTTTTTTGTGGGCAGTGATAGAACAGCTTATAATTTGTACAGGTTTAAGAATTATTATTACTCATTGCTTCTGAGGGGTAAATAGAAATTATAGCTTTATTTCCTCTGTGATTATTTGTATGATATAATTTTGAAAATTAGATGCTTCTATAGGAAGGATGTTTTTGGAAGGTTAGTGCTAACTTCAAGTATGTCGAATGCTTTTTGCAGAGGGTACTTGATATTCAGTTATAGTTCTGATGAAAATCCAAAAGTGTTACTTTCATATTATAAGAACTTCTTTCCATTTTAGAGCATGTCAAAAGAATAAAAATAATAATTTGAATGCTCTATTTTTATTTCTAGAAACCAGCAAATATCCTAGTAATGGGAGAAGGTCCTGAGAGGGGGAGAGTCAAAATAGGTAGGTAATTATTTCTAAAATACCTTATTAAGAAACTGAAGTGACTGCAAAGATGGTTTTCCTTTTTAATACTCTTATTTATGTAATTTTAAAATTAATTCCTCATAATATTCATAGAATAGGTGTTGGGAAATGTAGATAGTCTATAAAATTCTTCAGAGTTGTTCCCAAAATAAGGTTCTATAATTCTAAGCTGAGGCAAGCAAAAATTCATTCCCATACAATACCCCAGCGTGCGTTTATGCTACTATTACTGTCCTGCACAGTCACCCTAAACATAGTCCCTTGAAGCTTACTTGGGTTTCAGCTTTACCAAATGTTGTTTCCCTAAATACATCTTTCCCACCCTGACCTAATATGAATATACAGATCCCTTGCCCAAAAGCCTGCTGTTTTTCTTTGTACTCAAATGTCTATAAATAAGAATGACTTTTAAAAAAGACTTAAAAGATGGTGGATACATTTGCAGCCTGCTGTTTTCTTTGTATGGCTCTGTGTTAACCTTGATTTGTATTTACCTACTTCTTGAGATTATATTTGGAATTTCTCACTTTTGCATGAACTATAACTGAAAATGAATTCTAATGGAATCTGTTGAATGTTGACCATGTTTTCCTACAGTAGTTAAAAAATATTTAGCAGGGAATGTTCCACTTGATTCATTTAAATGAAGGTAATTATCTTGTGGCTGGGAATTTTATATAAAAATTTTCAACCACAAAAGACCTTTTTTGTGGGCAGTGATAGAACAGCTTATAATTTGTACAGGTTTAAGAATTATTATTACTCATTGCTTCTGAGGGGTAAATAGAAATTATAGCTTTATTTCCTCTGTGATTATTTGTATGATATAATTTTGAAAATTAGATGCTTCTATAGGAAGGATGTTTTTGGAAGGTTAGTGCTAACTTCAAGTATGTCGAATGCTTTTTGCAGAGGGTACTTGATATTCAGTTATAGTTCTGATGAAAATCCAAAAGTGTTACTTTCATATTATAAGAACTTCTTTCCATTTTAGAGCATGTCAAAAGAATAAAAATAATAATTTGAATGCTCTATTTTTATTTCTAGAAACCAGCAAATATCCTAGTAATGGGAGAAGGTCCTGAGAGGGGGAGAGTCAAAATAGGTAGGTAATTATTTCTAAAATACCTTATTAAGAAACTGAAGTGACTGCAAAGATGGTTTTCCTTTTTAATACTCTTATTTATGTAATTTTAAAATTAATTCCTCATAATATTCATAGAATAGGTGTTGGGAAATGTAGATAGTCTATAAAATTCTTCAGAGTTGTTCCCAAAATAAGGTTCTATAATTCTAAGCTGAGGCAAGCAAAAATTCATTCCCATACAATACCCCAGCGTGCGTTTATGCTACTATTACTGTCCTGCACAGTCACCCTAAACATAGTCCCTTGAAGCTTACTTGGGTTTCAGCTTTACCAAATGTTGTTTCCCTAAATACATCTTTCCCACCCTGACCTAATATGAATATAGATCTTCACAGACACCCCCCCTCCCCCTACTGCATATCTTGTGCCAGGTACCAACATATCTTTTCCAAATGAAAATCTATGTATTTAGACTCCCTTACTTGCCAGTTTTAGATTAAGGCACTGGCAGAAGTCTTGTCTCTACTAAAAATTGCTCTGCAACCTTGAAAGTTCTAAAAGCATTATTTATAACTATGACATATTTGAGGAGAAAATGAGCTAAGAAATGCTTTATTCTTCTTTACTGAACTTACATTTATTCAATGGCAATGCTTTTCAGAAGATTTTAGAGTAAGTTTTGTTTCATCAACCTGCTGTCTTTGCTATTAGAATTTATCATGCTAGAAGTGATCCAGAATCATGCTAACTTACCTACTAAAAATCCATTCTGTTCTGCTTCAACCAGGCATCTACCTGCTGCTTGGTTTTCTACTTCTTCAATTAATTCACTAGCCCAGTTCCTGAATAAACTATTCTAAACCAACTTTTCCTTCTTTAAACTTCTACGAGTTTGAGATGGAGTCATAAAAAAATTCTCTTGATATTAATAAAGAACCTGGTGGCTGCTTTCCTTTCCTTTCCCTTTTGTTCCTCTTCCCTCCCATCCCCTTTCTACCCTTCCTCACTTGTTTCTGTTTCACCCTCACACTTTGACTGAGTACCGAGTTTTTGCTAGACAGTCATAAAAGGGAAATAAAGGATGGTCCCCTGATAGGGTCCTGACTTTCATGTCATCTCATTTGTTGTACACAGCCACCCTCTGTGTTAGGTATTGCAGAGAAGGAAAGCTGGGTTTACATAACCTTTTAATACTCTTATTATGTAATTTTAAAATTAATTCCTCATAATATTCATAGAATAGGTGTTGGGAAATGTAGATAGTCTATAAAATTCTTCAGAGTTGTTCCCAAAATAAGGTTCTATAATTCTAAGCTGAGGCAAGCAAAAATTCATTCCCATACAATACCCCAGCGTGCGTTTATGCTACTATTACTGTCCTGCACAGTCACCCTAAACATAGTCCCTTGAAGCTTACTTGGGTTTCAGCTTTACCAAATGTTGTTTCCCTAAATACATCTTTCCCACCCTGACCTAATATGAATATAGATCTTCACAGACACCCCCCCTCCCCCTACTGCATATCTTGTGCCAGGTACCAACATATCTTTTCCAAATGAAAATCTATGTATTTAGACTCCCTTACTTGCCAGTTTTAGATTAAGGCACTGGCAGAAGTCTTGTCTCTACTAAAAATTGCTCTGCAACCTTGAAAGTTCTAAAAGCATTATTTATAACTATGACATATTTGAGGAGAAAATGAGCTAAGAAATGCTTTATTCTTCTTTACTGAACTTACATTTATTCAATGGCAATGCTTTTCAGAAGATTTTAGAGTAAGTTTTGTTTCATCAACCTGCTGTCTTTGCTATTAGAATTTATCATGCTAGAAGTGATCCAGAATCATGCTAACTTACCTACTAAAAATCCATTCTGTTCTGCTTCAACCAGGCATCTACCTGCTGCTTGGTTTTCTACTTCTTCAATTAATTCACTAGCCCAGTTCCTGAATAAACTATTCTAAACCAACTTTTCCTTCTTTAAACTTCTACGAGTTTGAGATGGAGTCATAAAAAAATTCTCTTGATATTAATAAAGAACCTGGTGGCTGCTTTCCTTTCCTTTCCCTTTTGTTCCTCTTCCCTCCCATCCCCTTTCTACCCTTCCTCACTTGTTTCTGTTTCACCCTCACACTTTGACTGAGTACCGAGTTTTTGCTAGACAGTCATAAAAGGGAAATAAAGGATGGTCCCCTGATAGGGTCCTGACTTTCATGTCATCTCATTTGTTGTACACAGCCACCCTCTGTGTTAGGTATTGCAGAGAAGGAAAGCTGGGTTTACGGAGATTGTAGCTTACTTCGCTTTTCAAAAGAAACAGTTGAATTCCAAGTCTGTCTCTTTCACTCCAAACACTGCTGCCTAGTGATAGCAAAACTATCTGGTATGACCTCATGACTACTTTTTGTCAGCACAACTCTGCCTTTGAAACAGGCTCCGAGAAAGAGTGTCTCTTCTAGCTTCTTAATCTCTTTCTGCTGTACTTCAGTCCTTCCGATTACAGTATATCCATTCTCTCCTCCTCAGGTTTCTCCTTTTCACCTTTAAGCACTCATAGTCCAATTTTAACATACATTTTCTCCTATTTTGTTTTCTTTACCATTTATTCATTTCCCCCCCCTTGTTCCTCTACTTCTAAAATACATTATGTTTACACAGTGGTTACTGTCTGACGTCAGATTCTGCTCCTCTATTGACACTGCTGTCTACAGGGCCACCTGTGGTCTCTGTCTTACCAAGTCTGGTGGCTTGTGTTCAGTTGCTGTTTTCCTTCCCTGCCTTGCTTGTTCTAGCTAGCCGTGACTGTCTTGTCTTTTCTCTTTTTCTATTCTATTTTTCTATCTACTGTACTTTGCTGTTAACTTCAGTATTTTATTCGTTCTTGTTCCTTATTCCTGTTAACCTCCTGTTTCAAGGCACCCTAGGCACTGGCTCGGAACATGGTCTCCCTCTACAGTTGCTTCTTTGGGGAATTGATAAGTTACGGCTTCAGGATCTTAGGTTCTATGAAGATGATTCTGACATCTGGATCTCAGATTCTAACTGAAATGTTTATCTCTATTTGGATGTCCTGCTGACAACCTATATTCTATTAATTCCAAACCAGATTCATCCTCATCTTATCCTCTCCCATGCTGTCATCACATGTGTCACAGTCACCAAACTTAATGTCTTCTCCTTAGTCTCCCAGGTGGCTCTGCTGCTCAGCATGAACTCTGTGTTCTAGCCAGGCCAGTTAGTTACTGGCCTCTAGATCAGAGATAAAATCAGGGTTAAAAGTAAACAGTAATTAGCATTAAAGGTCTAGTAAACAATCTAGTTGATTAAATTATTTTAAATTTTTAATAGCACATTATTTAAAAAAAAAACAAAACAAGCAGTAGTGCTCTGATATCTGTGCCTAACACTTTATATTATAGGTCTTTTTTGATTGAAAGGAGAAGCATCGTTGAATGAAAAACACATGTGCCCTTCCCTGTCTCAAGAGGTTCCCCTCATCAGCCGCTGAAGACTTCCAGGCCTTTCCTAAAACGCGCATTGCCTTCCTTAAGATTCACAATGATTCCTCCTTCAGAATCCAGCTCGAGTTCCACTTTCCATTTAGTCCGCTCTACAAACGTTTACCAAACACTGCTCCAGATAAAATCATGGAGACATAACCCCTTCCTGCAAGGGACTTTGAGTCTAGCAGAAACCAGCGGAAGCTTTCCTGTTAGTCTTGGAGTGCTTACCCTTTTACCTGTTCCTGTGTTTTGTCCTGCCGCCGTCCTGTAAGCTCCTGGACTGCAGGCACCGTCTTCTGCTGCTTTTCTGTCACTTGGTATTACTGTCCAGCTAGCACCCCCACCACAGTTTTACTACCTCTCTCTGTTGAACTGAACAGTGTCAGTCATACCCAACTTTAGGAAAATAGGTATTAGTAACACTTAGGCTAGTTACCTTTGGTCTAAATTAGTACTTATTTGAAAAATGGTTTTAAATTCCTTTAAAATTCATATAAATAGATGGGAATTATTTTCAGGAATATTTATTGTTCTTCTGGCCTTGGTTTTATTTTGTAGTGAATAGATGTGGCTTACATAAAACTAAGAAGGTAGAGGATAAGGGGAGATATATTGGCTTTAGCCTTTACTTAATAATAGCATGCTTTCCAATGGATGAAAGGGTATTCCATCATTTTCCTTTGCCTTCAACAATAATCAACATCTATTAAATACATAAAACAGTGCTTTGAAGTAGGTGTAACCAGGTAGATGGTTTTGAATATTTTTGTTTGCTGTAGGGAAATTTGGTTAAAGTGTAGGCGTCAGCACAGGCATCCTTGGATAGCTTTAGTCATTAAGACCTATATTCTCTGAAGTATTCTCAGAAAGTCCTATAAGTTAAACTTTAAACAAAATCACTGTAAATTAAAAGTTTAATGTATATGATTGCCTATTGGTTTTAGGTTAAATGACACTCCATAGTTGAAACTTTAATGTACTATTTGTTCATTGTATAGTGCATCAGGGACCATTATACAATCAAAATATACTGTGATTATTACATGTTTCAAATTATAAAGGCTTATCTTTATTATTTTTACCTCTGTGACATGTAGTTATCATACGTATAATCTGTTGTATATCAGATCCATGGTTAAGAACGTTTGAGTACTGGCATTTTTACTTCCTATCCCTCTGACTTTGGGCAAGTCATTGAATTGCTTGGGGCCTTGGATTGTTCATCACAGAAAGTGGGGAGGGGGAAGAGTACTTTTAAACCAGCATTCTTATGAGGATTAGATGAAGTGATACATGATGTGTATGAAAATCATTTGTAAGCTCTGAAGTGCATTACAGAGGTATAGTGCATTATTATAAGGTATATGTTATTTAGGAAATCTTAAGAAAATTAGTCACTAGTACTTTATTATATCAGTAGTAATAGTCTACCTTTGTATGCCTCTCATATTTAAATTAGTTAGCTTTGGTGTAGAACTTTGTTAGATGCTGAATTGTAATAAATTCTCTCTTATGTATTCTATATCTGTTCTTGAAAACATGTATGTGATATTCTGGTAACTAAATAACAATTGTCTTTTGGGGGGAGAAAAATACCCCAGTTTATAGCATGCACTGTTTTCTCTGATGTAAATATTCCCACCATAGCCAATTTCAGGCCACAAACATGACATTACTGAACACTATGTTGAGAAGATACAGAAATTGACTCTCCTGAGTCCATAAAAGCCAACTCTAGCAGAGGTTGAACTAAGATACACTCAAGTTTTTAAATATATAGGCATACAGAAGTCATAATTAATCATGAAAAGTTTTAGATTATTTTTTTATTTTAAAAACATTTAAGAATATTCTGTCTCTGGAAGCCAGGAACCTGTAGGGAAATTTGGTTAAAGTGTAGGCGTCAGCACAGGCATCCTTGGATAGCTTTAGTCATTAAGACCTATATTCTCTGAAGTATTCTCAGAAAGTCCTATAAGTTAAACTTTAAACAAAATCACTGTAAATTAAAAGTTTAATGTATATGATTGCCTATTGGTTTTAGGTTAAATGACACTCCATAGTTGAAACTTTAATGTACTATTTGTTCATTGTATAGTGCATCAGGGACCATTATACAATCAAAATATACTGTGATTATTACATGTTTCAAATTATAAAGGCTTATCTTTATTATTTTTACCTCTGTGACATGTAGTTATCATACGTATAATCTGTTGTATATCAGATCCATGGTTAAGAACGTTTGAGTACTGGCATTTTTACTTCCTATCCCTCTGACTTTGGGCAAGTCATTGAATTGCTTGGGGCCTTGGATTGTTCATCACAGAAAGTGGGGAGGGGGAAGAGTACTTTTAAACCAGCATTCTTATGAGGATTAGATGAAGTGATACATGATGTGTATGAAAATCATTTGTAAGCTCTGAAGTGCATTACAGAGGTATAGTGCATTATTATAAGGTATATGTTATTTAGGAAATCTTAAGAAAATTAGTCACTAGTACTTTATTATATCAGTAGTAATAGTCTACCTTTGTATGCCTCTCATATTTAAATTAGTTAGCTTTGGTGTAGAACTTTGTTAGATGCTGAATTGTAATAAATTCTCTCTTATGTATTCTATATCTGTTCTTGAAAACATGTATGTGATATTCTGGTAACTAAATAACAATTGTCTTTTGGGGGGAGAAAAATACCCCAGTTTATAGCATGCACTGTTTTCTCTGATGTAAATATTCCCACCATAGCCAATTTCAGGCCACAAACATGACATTACTGAACACTATGTTGAGAAGATACAGAAATTGACTCTCCTGAGTCCATAAAAGCCAACTCTAGCAGAGGTTGAACTAAGATACACTCAAGTTTTTAAATATATAGGCATACAGAAGTCATAATTAATCATGAAAAGTTTTAGATTATTTTTTTATTTTAAAAACATTTAAGAATATTCTGTCTCTGGAAGCCAGGAACCTGATGTCAGACCTGGATTTCCCTTCCCCTTAGGGTTCTCCTCCTCAGAGGTGTGGTTTTTTTTTTTTTTTCATTCATCTTTATTTTTTGGCCTGTGTGGGCCTCCCATTGCAGTGGCCTCTCTGGTTGCAGAGCACCAGCTCCAGGCGTATGCACTCCAGAACGCTGGCTCGTAACACCGGTCCAGCCACTTCACAGCACATGGGATCTTCCTGGGCCAGGGACTGAACCAGTGCCCTTTGCACTACAAGGCAGACTCTGTACCCACTGGACCACCAGGGAAGCCCCAGACCTGAATTTTTATTCTGACTCTGAACTTACTAGTTCTGTGACCTAGGACAAGTCAGAATATAAGCCTCAGTTTCTTCATCAGTAAAATAGGCACAATAATAAGTATCTACCTCAAACGGAGAGATCTGGTGCTGGTACAGACCACAGATTGAAAAGGGAGGAAAAGGACTGCTTTATAAGGTTAGTGACTGTTGTCATAACGGTTATAATAGCATGCCACACTGAGTTCTTATTCATTTATTTTATTTTTTAGCTGACATGGGTTTTGCCAGATTATTCAATTCTCCTCTAAAGCCACTAGCAGATTTGGATCCTGTGGTTGTGACTTTCTGGTATCGGGCTCCAGAACTTTTGCTTGGTGCAAGGCATTATACAAAGGCCATTGGTAAGTTAGTCTAAAATGATTCACTTAAAATTGTTAAGTATTATCACATCATGGTTCTATGATACTGCACGTATCATAAATACTATATGGTATAATAATAAAGTTGCTTTGTAAAAGCCACTGTATATTGCTTTGTAAAAGTCCCGTGTCTGTATTCTAAGATTTTATATTCTAGTAGATATGGAGTT
The DNA here is from genome assembly GCA_022376925.1 of Tragulus kanchil. NCBI lineage: Eukaryota > Metazoa > Chordata > Mammalia > Artiodactyla > Tragulidae > Tragulus > Tragulus kanchil. The sequence continues at coordinate 245,161,891 of JAIOJX010000026.1, read as the reverse complement.
TCAAATATTTAGGAGGATACAAACATGACATTACTGAACACTATGTTGAGAAGATACAGAAATTGACTCTCCTGAGTCCATAAACGCCAACTCTAGCAGAGGTTGAACTAAGATACACTCAAGTTTTTAAATATATAGGCATACAGAAGTCATAATTAATCATGAAAAGTTTTAGATTATTTTTTTATTTTAAAAACATTTAAGAATATTCTGTCTCTGGAAGCCAGGAACCTGATGTCAGACCTGGATTTCCCTTCCCCTTAGGGTTCTCCTCCTCAGAGGTGTGGTTTTTTTTTTTTTTTTCATTCATCTTTATTTTTTGGCCTGTGTGGGCCTCCCATTGCAGTGGCCTCTCTGGTTGCAGAGCACCAGCTCCAGGCGTATGCACTCCAGAACGCTGGCTCGTAACACCGGTCCAGCCACTTCACAGCACATGGGATCTTCCTGGGCCAGGGACTGAACCAGTGCCCTTTGCACTACAAGGCAGACTCTGTACCCACTGGACCACCAGGGAAGCCCCAGACCTGAATTTTTATTCTGACTCTGAACTTACTAGTTCTGTGACCTAGGACAAGTCAGAATATAAGCCTCAGTTTCTTCATCAGTAAAATAGGCACAATAATAAGTATCTACCTCAAACGGAGAGATCTGGTGCTGGTACAGACCACAGATTGAAAAGGGAGGAAAAGGACTGCTTTATAAGGTTAGTGACTGTTGTCATAACGGTTATAATAGCATGCCACACTGAGTTCTTATTCATTTATTTTATTTTTTAGCTGACATGGGTTTTGCCAGATTATTCAATTCTCCTCTAAAGCCACTAGCAGATTTGGATCCTGTGGTTGTGACTTTCTGGTATCGGGCTCCAGAACTTTTGCTTGGTGCAAGGCATTATACAAAGGCCATTGGTAAGTTAGTCTAAAATGATTCACTTAAAATTGTTAAGTATTATCACATCATGGTTCTATGATACTGCACGTATCATAAATACTATATGGTATAATAATAAAGTTGCTTTGTAAAAGCCACTGTATATTGCTTTGTAAAAGTCCCGTGTCTGTATTCTAAGATTTTATATTCTAGTAGATATGGAGTTTCAAATATTTAGGAGAATATGATTCTTTTAAAAAAAAAAAAAAAGAAAGCATTTCTGTTTTAAGAATTATTTACTTTTAGTTGGAGGGTAATTGCTTTACAACGTTGTGTTGACTTCTGCCATGCAACAACATGAATCAGCCCTAAGTATACTTATGTCCCCTCCCTCTTGGGGCTAAAACAAGCATTTGCTTTTAGAGGATAGAAGTATCTGATCTTGTTGAGTTGCTGTAGAAATGATAACATGCAGATTTTGTTTTGTACTCTGGATCAGAAGAACTGGAGAGAGGTTTAGAATTGTTTTCTTCACAAAAAGTAAAACAGAAGTAGTGTAGTTACTGGAGAGAGCCCCTTCAATTTGAGGAAAAAAATCAGTCCTTTCCTAAGCAAGAAACAATGTGACTAATCTTCGTCTCTTGCCATGACAGTTATCAGAATGGCAGTTTCACCATTCGAGTAGGAAATAGAGGCTGGGTAGATTAGCTGTGCTCAGCAACTTAGCATCTCACCAAGTGAAAAAACTGAGCAAGAAAAACCTGTTAAGAACAATCTGCAGGCTTTAAAGTCAGCTTCAGGACAGAGGCATCAGAGATTTTGCTGCCTGTCACGGCGGTGTGCTCAGAGAGCCCAGATGCTGAGTGAGGGAGTCGGGAGGAGTGCTGACCTCAAACCTAGATATGCTCTCAAGGAGTTACAGGACCGTGGGTATGAAGGGCTTGTTCTGTAAGGTGCCTACATTTGCTAAATGTGTTTCTTTAAATTTTCCTTTTCTTGAATTTTGTTTACTTATGTTAGACCAATACCTGTTTTGATTGAATTTAGCTACTTTGGTCAAGTTTTTGATAAAGGCACTTCAACTATAAAATTATTAAAAAGAGACAAGCACAATCCTTTCTCTGTTAACCTTATGAAAAATCTGAAAGAGCTATCAAGGAAGTTCTCATGTTTAAAACAAAGTACACTTGTAATTAACCTCTTTGTGGATAAAAAGGGAAACAAAAATTAAAATATAGTAATGTCCTTATTTGTCAGGAGGTCTGATTTCTGTAAAACTGAGCTACCCAGAACATATTTATCCTTCCTTTGTCTGGGGATTGAGACACTAGCACAGTGTGGAATGTTGTTAATTCTTTACAAATACTGTTAAAGGATTTGTTAGATTAGTGACAAAGGCTATGAGTGGCCGCAGCACTATAAAGAAAACCGTATGCGTTTGGTAGTAGAGGTGTGTGAGACACCTCAGCCTGCGGACTCCCCTGGCAGCGGAGCCTGTCGTAATAAGGCCCCTTAGCAGAGGCTGCCATCGTATCAGCCAAGGACAGTGGCCACTGTCTGTGAAGGAGGGAGAACTGTGGATACAAAAAGTAAGTGGAAGGGATGGAGCAGGAGTCCCCAACCTCCGGGCTGTGGACTGGTACCTCCTGTCAGATCAGCGGTGGCATTAGGTTAGAAATAAAGTGCCTAATAATGTAATGCACTTGAACCATCCCCACACCTGCCTCCCCCACACCAACCCCAGTCTGTGAAAAAATTGTCTTCCACAAAACCAGTCACTGGTGCCAAAAAGGTTGGAGACTACTGGGATAGAGCAGTCCTTAGAATGAACCTGGCTCTATTTCAGGACATAGAATGTACTGAGGGGCTGTATTTTTTGAGACATTTAGCACTGTGTTTGCTTTTTCTGTTATGAGTTCTCTCTATTGAGAACAGTAAAATCTAGACAATCTCAGAAGGCACCAGAGGCTAGGAAGGGACCAAAACTAAGCCAGAGAAAGGGGGGAGTGTTAGTTGGAGGCAACACTTGGTGTCTGTAACAGGACTGATGGTGAGCTAACCCAGGGACTAGATGGTTAGAGCAGAACCCCTATGCATTGGCGTGGGTATGAAGGGCTTGTTCTGTAAGGTGCCTACATTTGCTAAATGTGTTTCTTTAAATTTTCCTTTTCTTGAATTTTGTTTACTTATGTTAGACCAATACCTGTTTTGATTGAATTTAGCTACTTTGGTCAAGTTTTTGATAAAGGCACTTCAACTATAAAATTATTAAAAAGAGACAAGCACAATCCTTTCTCTGTTAACCTTATGAAAAATCTGAAAGAGCTATCAAGGAAGTTCTCATGTTTAAAACAAAGTACACTTGTAATTAACCTCTTTGTGGATAAAAAGGGAAACAAAAATTAAAATATAGTAATGTCCTTATTTGTCAGGAGGTCTGATTTCTGTAAAACTGAGCTACCCAGAACATATTTATCCTTCCTTTGTCTGGGGATTGAGACACTAGCACAGTGTGGAATGTTGTTAATTCTTTACAAATACTGTTAAAGGATTTGTTAGATTAGTGACAAAGGCTATGAGGGGCCCGCAGCACTATAAAGAAAACCGTATGCGTTTGGTAGTAGAGGTGTGTGAGACACCTCAGCCTGCGGACTCCCCTGGCAGCGGAGCCTGTCGTAATAAGGCCCCTTAGCAGAGGCTGCCATCGTATCAGCCAAGGACAGTGGCCACTGTCTGTGAAGGAGGGAGAACTGTGGATACAAAAAGTAAGTGGAAGGGATGGAGCAGGAGTCCCCAACCTCCGGGCTGTGGACTGGTACCTCCTGTCAGATCAGCGGTGGCATTAGGTTAGAAATAAAGTGCCTAATAATGTAATGCACTTGAACCATCCCCACACCTGCCTCCCCCACACCAACCCCAGTCTGTGAAAAAATTGTCTTCCACAAAACCAGTCACTGGTGCCAAAAAGGTTGGAGACTACTGGGATAGAGCAGTCCTTAGAATGAACCTGGCTCTATTTCAGGACATAGAATGTACTGAGGGGCTGTATTTTTTGAGACATTTAGCACTGTGTTTGCTTTTTCTGTTATGAGTTCTCTCTATTGAGAACAGTAAAATCTAGACAATCTCAGAAGGCACCAGAGGCTAGGAAGGGACCAAAACTAAGCCAGAGAAAGGGGGGAGTGTTAGTTGGAGGCAACACTTGGTGTCTGTAACAGGACTGATGGTGAGCTAACCCAGGGCACAGGGTGGGAGTATGGAATGTGGTTAGGGCAGAACCCCCTATGCATTGGCTTACCTAGCTCTGTGCTGTCCAGATTTCCAGCAAGGAAAGGAAGATTCTGCCAGAAACCTCATTAAATAAAACAGTGCCTCACCAAAGTTGGTCTCACTCGCTGAGATTCTGAGCAAACCCATGGCCTGTGTTTCTCATGTACCTCTGGTGATTCTGTTGTGTATGGTCCCCACACTTTGAGAAGCATAGTTTTATGAATATTTTCTGATTAACTGCTCTACTGTTGTAATAAAAATGAAGTGCCTTTTGGAAATAAAGGTAATTGGGTATGAATTGGAAACCAGTTATATTTCTTATTTCCTCAGGGTAAAGAGAACAATTGACTTTTAACCAACTTGTGACTTACTCAGTAAAAATGAGATTTACCATTTAAAGATAAAAACACAATCACTAGTTTTCCAATTCTTAGTCAAGTCCCAATTATTTATTCTGGATATAAGTTAGGAAAAAGAAAAATAATAATCCTCATATTAGTTATCTTATATATTCATAGCAGACATAAACATACATTCACTCATTCTTATAATTCTGTATACCTGGTTCATATCAGAAATGAGTATTATTTCTATTCAGAGCATTGTAAAAAAAGTTTGATTTGGCACAAGTGAAGGTTTATGGAATGAGATGTAGCCCAGGAGGTGAGTGGTGGTGGTTGTAGTGTGTGTGTGAGAGAGAGAGAGAGAGACAGAGAAGTACAAGTCACTGACAAAGCAAAGAGTTGAGAATTGGATATAGGTGGTGCAGGAGCCAGATGGCCATTTAAAATGAGATGCTAATATGACGCAGGACTTCTTGAATTTAACGCTGCCAGCTGCATTGAGGTTTCTTCTCTTAGTGGTTCTCCAGGAAATTTAGATATGGGCCCCTGTCCTTTGAATAGAGGACAGACCAGGAACTGGCATGGCCCTCAACATGCAATAGTCATCTCTGTTGACTGCATAGTAGAGGCAACTGCAGGAGGAGCCATGGGACGGTCAGAGGCAGCCCTGTCAGGGCCAGGAGTGACAGCCAACAGGAAACGGCAGAGAATAAAATTTAAAGGTAGACACTAAACAGTATTATTAGTCTACTCTTTAGTGATGGGTCTTCATAAGGAGGATGACCCTCCTGTGTCATTAAGGAAGATTAAATTATATTTTATAGCCTCAAGATGGCAGGTAATGGTGTAATAAAACTGGTTATTGAAAGGATATGTTCCCGTTATATGGAAGACTAATTTGGAGTCAGATACATTAGACATTACTATATATATATATATATATATTTTTTTTTTTCCATTTAGCAGTTTGTTTTATGAAATGGCATCCCAACAGTAATTCTACCTGATAGCTTATTTATAGAATGTGATTCCCACGTTTAGAAGACTTCTAAACACTGTACTTTTCTCTGTTTTCCCAAAGTCTCTGTGTTATTATCTTTAAAAAATACTTACTTAATGGCATTTATTTAAGTGGGTAAGTATGAATATACATCTCACAAAAATTCACATGTGCATTAATTTCTGCAAAGCATTTGGCAAAGCTTTGTAAATATAACACAGTCTTAGAATCTAGATTAAAACTATGTTATAGATTTTCAGTGTGTAAAATCCAAGTAGAATCATCTGTAACTGGTTATTTGAAGTAGTTAATAAAGCTTTGTAAGATGCCTCTCTCTATCCTGGCATGTTGGAAAGTTGGGGCTGCATCTAAGTGAGTGTGTTCAGATTACTTCTAACCATGTCGTACACTGCCTGTATATTCTTGTATTTATCAGCTTCTAGACCATATTACTTGTTTTTTTTTTTAAAGATTTATTTATTTATTTATTTCTGGGCAGGGGTCGGGTTGGGGAGGGAGGGGAGCAGGCGGGCCACTTCTATTGGTCTTTCATTTGTCTATTTTCATCCGTCTTTGTTCCTTGGCTCCTGTGGGCCTCCCATCGTGGTGGCGTCTGTCGTTGCTGAGCGCCGGCTCTGGGCGCATGCGCTCCAGAGCTCCGGCTCGGTAATTGGACACATCAGTCCAGCCGCTCCGCGGCACGTGGGATCTTCCCAGGCCAGGGATCGAACCGGCGCCCCTTGCACTGCAAGGCGGTGTCCTTACCCACTGGACCACCAGGGGAAGCCCGACCATATTACTTGTTGAGAAAACTGAAGTTGGTATCTTTCGGACAAAAGTTGAGTTTTTCCAAATTATTTTGCGTGGCCTGTACTATCTGTTTAGACTGACACTCAGAAATTCTGCTGTCATTATGCATTTGATTGCGTTAAAGAAATGTATCACTGTACTTGATCATGATGTTATTTTATTCTAAGACATCTTGAGTGTTACACCTTGTATTAGATTATCAATTGAATGCTTTGGCAATTAAATTATTAATAGTGGTTAGAAAGGCTTTTTGCCTAAATGTAAATACACTGCTTGCTTTTCAAAAAAATTTTACCTGATAGCTTATTTATAGAATGTGATTCCCACGTTTAGAAGACTTCTAAACACTGTACTTTTCTCTGTTTTCCCAAAGTCTCTGTGTTATTATCTTTAAAAAATACTTACTTAATGGCATTTATTTAAGTGGGTAAGTATGAATATACATCTCACAAAAATTCACATGTGCATTAATTTCTGCAAAGCATTTGGCAAAGCTTTGTAAATATAACACAGTCTTAGAATCTAGATTAAAACTATGTTATAGATTTTCAGTGTGTAAAATCCAAGTAGAATCATCTGTAACTGGTTATTTGAAGTAGTTAATAAAGCTTTGTAAGATGCCTCTCTCTATCCTGGCATGTTGGAAAGTTGGGGCTGCATCTAAGTGAGTGTGTTCAGATTACTTCTAACCATGTCGTACACTGCCTGTATATTCTTGTATTTATCAGCTTCTAGACCATATTACTTGTTTTTTTTTTTAAAGATTTATTTATTTATTTATTTCTGGGCAGGGGTCGGGTTGGGGAGGGAGGGGAGCAGGCGGGCCACTTCTATTGGTCTTTCATTTGTCTATTTTCATCCGTCTTTGTTCCTTGGCTCCTGTGGGCCTCCCATCGTGGTGGCGTCTGTCGTTGCTGAGCGCCGGCTCTGGGCACATGCGCTCCAGAGCTCCGGCTTGGTAATTGGACACATCAGTCCAGCCGCTCCGCGGCACGTGGGATCTTCCCAGGCCAGGGATCGAACCGGCGCCCCTTGCACTGCAAGGCGGTGTCCTTACCCACTGGACCACCAGGGGAAGCCCGACCATATTACTTGTTGAGAAAACTGAAGTTGGTATCTTTCGGACAAAAGTTGAGTTTTTCCAAATTATTTTGCGTGGCCTGTACTATCTGTTTAGACTGACACTCAGAAATTCTGCTGTCATTATGCATTTGATTGCGTTAAAGAAATGTATCACTGTACTTGATCATGATGTTATTTTATTCTAAGACATCTTGAGTGTTACACCTTGTATTAGATTATCAATTGAATGCTTTGGCAATTAAATTATTAATAGTGGTTAGAAAGGCTTTTTGCCTAAATGTAAATACACTGCTTGCTAAATTAAGTTTCCCTAATTTATCTTGATCAAGAATTTACAAGTATATGTTTTTTATTTGACTTTCCAACTGTTATGTGATAACTATTTCATATCATATACATGTTTTCTTAATATACTTACTGTATTTGATATACTACTTCACTGAAAAGTTTTTAAAAATTTATTTGGGGGATTCTTTCATTTTTAAAAATTATACTTAATATGCAATATTAAGATGTGTAACAGTGATTTTATATTTTTCTACTTTATGAAATAATCACAATAAATGCAGTTACCTTCTGTCACCATACAAAGTTGTTACAGTTATCACTGATTTTATTCCCTGTGTGTACATTACATCCCTATAACATCCCTTGGGAAATCTGTATCTCTTTATCTGTTTGACCTACTAAATCCATCACCCTACCTTGAAAAGTATTTTTATCTGTAGGTTGTGATTATGCCAAGAAATTATAACCAAAGAAATATAATAAACATGTATAAAAACTTGTTTTTCTTCCTTCATAGATATATGGGCAATAGGTTGCATATTTGCTGAATTGTTGACTTCAGAACCCATTTTTCACTGTCGTCAGGAAGATATAAAAACAAGCAATCCTTTTCATCATGATCAACTTGACCGAATATTTAGTGTCATGGGATTTCCTGCAGGTAATTTACTTACTTTTTTTTTTCCAAAATAATACTTGAGTCATATTTCAAACACATTCTTTTTGAAAAGCATATTTAAAGCATTTTATGTATCTATTTAAGCCAAAATAACTAGATTTTGGTAAGTAGTATTATTTCCAGTAACAACATTCAATATTTGTTTTATAAGATAAAGACTGGGAAGATATTAGAAAGATGCCAGAATACCCGACACTTCAAAGACTTTGGAAGAACAACGTAAGTAGCTTATATTCCAATGGCCTGACTGTCTTTTATGCATTTGATTGCGTTAAAGAAATGTATCACTGTACTTGATCATGATGTTATTTTATTCTAAGACATCTTGAGTGTTACACCTTGTATTAGATTATCAATTGAATGCTTTGGCAATTAAATTATTAATAGTGGTTAGAAAGGCTTTTTGCCTAAATGTAAATACACTGCTTGCTAAATTAAGTTTCCCTAATTTATCTTGATCAAGAATTTACAAGTATATGTTTTTTATTTGACTTTCCAACTGTTATGTGATAACTATTTCATATCATATACATGTTTTCTTAATATACTTACTGTATTTGATATACTACTTCACTGAAAAGTTTTTAAAAATTTATTTGGGGGATTCTTTCATTTTTAAAAATTATACTTAATATGCAATATTAAGATGTGTAACAGTGATTTTATATTTTTCTACTTTATGAAATAATCACAATAAATGCAGTTACCTTCTGTCACCATACAAAGTTGTTACAGTTATCACTGATTTTATTCCCTGTGTGTACATTACATCCCTATAACATCCCTTGGAAGTCTGTATCTCTTTATCTGTTTGACCTACTAAATCCATCACCCTACCTTGAAAAGTATTTTTATCTGTAGGTTGTGATTATGCCAAGAAATTATAACCAAAGAAATATAATAAACATGTATAAAAACTTGTTTTTCTTCCTTCATAGATATATGGGCAATAGGTTGCATATTTGCTGAATTGTTGACTTCAGAACCCATTTTTCACTGTCGTCAGGAAGATATAAAAACAAGCAATCCTTTTCATCATGATCAACTTGACCGAATATTTAGTGTCATGGGATTTCCTGCAGGTAATTTACTTACTTTTTTTTTTCCAAAATAATACTTGAGTCATATTTCAAACACATTCTTTTTGAAAAGCATATTTAAAGCATTTTATGTATCTATTTAAGCCAAAATAACTAGATTTTGGTAAGTAGTATTATTTCCAGTAACAACATTCAATATTTGTTTTTATAAGATAAAGACTGGGAAGATATTAGAAAGATGCCAGAATACCCGACACTTCAAAAAGACTTTGGAAGAACAACGTAAGTAGCTTCATATTCCATATAAGTAATATTCAGCAGGAATATTTAAATTAATCCTTTAAAAAATCAGGTAGATGACTGTTTAAACCAGAAACTTAGATATTACTATATTAATTATGTTTATGATCTAAAGGTGATATTCCAGATGTTAACATATGCCAGGCTTAGGCATATATTTAAAAACTTTTAAGAATTTAAGGGTGAACAGATAAGTTTAAATGTCTTTTCTGGTTTAGTTTGAAAAAAGGCTCAACTGAGGCCTTAACTGTGAGTTTGTCTTTATCTCTGTAATGAATGGTGACTGAAATGCTGGGCAGGGTGGCAGGAGGAAGGACACGTGGCTGGGATCTGAGTAAAGCTATCTGATGGGGACACGTATCCTGAGTAGAAATGAGAGGCATTTGTCATAAACGTGTGCCCCTCAATGAAAAGGTGGAAGAGATTCTCTTCTGGGCAACTTACCAGAAACATTTCAGGACAGGAATGGCTTGTATTAACGAAGCAGACCTCATAAAGAGAAGCAGAGAATGGCCCGGATCACTCGGGGCTCTCTTTCACACAGTCCTAGTAGGCTCCTTGCCTCCATCATCTCCTGAAGAGCCCCGGTGTTGCTCAGGGGTCTGAGTTGGGCTCTCTTCTCACCCTGGACATTCTCTAGGCAGGCTCTGTGATTTTCATGGCCGCAGTGTACCATCAGTTATGCCAGTAGCTCCCAATTTACACATTCTACTCAGATTTCTTTCCTGTTTCAGACCCATGTATGTAATTGCCTTATGGAGTCCCAATTTGAGTGTCCCATAAATACTCAAAATACATGTCCCAAACTGAACTCATCATCTGTCCTCCTAAACTTTTCCTCCCCCTGTATTTCTTGTCTTAGGAAATGGCTCCAGGATTCACTCTGGTTCAAGCCAGAGACCTGAAAGATGTCCCTGATTCTCCTCCTAGCTCACTGTCTTCCATTTTGTCTGCCAGTGTCCAAACGATTAGCCAGTCTGGTAAATTCTTTGTTTCAGTATCCTTCTGATCTCCGTGTTTCTCTCCTTCTACCCTGCCACTATGTGGGACCAGGCCACTACACGCTATCTCTCATCTAGAATCCTGAAATGGCCTCCTAAGTGGTATTTCTCCTGCAGTTTTCATTCTAACTCACTGTGTTGTCTGCAGTCATTGACAGAAGCACATTTGAGCATGTCAGTCTTCAAGTCGCTTTCAGTTTTGGTGATGCTCCTACATCACCACATTTATCTCCTAAACCTCTGTCCACTTTGTACTCTATAGCCTGAACATCATGGATTTTTGTAAGATCCTCAAAACTCCTGAGCTTTCTTGGACCCCTGGATTTTTACACATGCTGTTCCCTCAGTCTAGGATACTTGATATTCACTCTCTTCCCATGCATGACATCAGATTAACTCTCGTTTATCCTTTTTATCCTGATGAGGTCTCTCCCTGACCTTCTAGTCTGAGTCAGCTGCTCCACATCTCTACTCTTACAGCTTATCCTATGCTGCTTCTCTTAGCACCAGTCTAGAATATGGATCATGCCTGCCTCATACACCATTATAGGCCCCAGGGCCTGGCACACAGTGCACACTCATTGGTTACTTGTCAAATGGGTATGAAATGAAAGTGGTTCAAGTAATTGAAGATATGCTAGTAACATAAAAGAGAGAGAAAATTAATGAAGGCACTTAACATTTTATCTTAGTATTTAAAGACCAATGGAAGAATTTCACATAAGATGATAGTATTTACAGTAACCAGAAATAACAGGAGAGAAATTTAGAAAGATAAATGAAATTCAGTTAGAAAGGTAATAGGCAAAGTTCAGAGATAAGAGCCAGTAATTTCTAAGCAAGCAATTTTATCCACATAAAAGCCAGCTACTAATACATAAAACAAGAAGGAATTTATTAATAACTAGCTAAATCTAATGCAGTACATACTAGTCATTAAGTATAATAAGGAAAAAAAGTCCAGGAAAATATTATTTCAAATGACATAAAAAGGAAACGAATAACAACTTGTTTTCATTATATCAGATAAAAAGAACCAGAAAAATTACTCTTGACATGAATTGCAACGGGTAACAATAGAAGTTTCTGTAATCTTCCCAAAGTGTCAGCTCTTGTTAGCTCATTGGAAGGCAAGGTGAGAACAGAATTAAAAGGAAATAAATAAGCTGAGTTTAAAAATTGAATGTTTGAATAAACATGCTGATACAATGCTTTATAATGTGTATATATAAAGAATTTGAATTACTTGAAAATTGTTCAGCTCCTAAACTGTAACAAATCTGGAAGAGAATAATCCAGGAAATGACAAATAATTTGTTTTAGCTTTAATACTAGGAAAAATCAATGGGAATTGATTGATAGGATTTCTCAACTTAAAGAACTTCTATATTATGATAGAAACGAATAACCTTAGAATCTGGAGTTAACTCAAGAAATCAGTTGATTCAACATAAAGACCAAAAGCTATATAAACCCTCAAGTTATGTTCCATCACTAAACTTAATGGCTGCCTTGCCAATACAAATGTTCCTGGTATTGGAGGAAAATAATTCTTAAATTTACATGACAAGGATTTTCTTAAAAATACTGGGGGCTTCCCTGGTGGTCCAGTGGATGGAGACTCCACCTTGCAGTGCGGGGGGCTACAGTTCGATCCCTGGCCTGGGGGGATCCTGTGTGCCGTGGAGCAGCTGCCAGTGCTCTGGAGTGCATGCACCCAGAGCCAGTGCTCTGAGGCGAGGGAGGCCACTGTGGTGGAAGGCCCATGCAACCCCAGGGAATAAAGGATGGATGAGAAATAAATAAATAAATAATCAATAAAAAGATGCCAAAGATAAAAAAAAAAACCCTGGGCTTTCCTGGTGGTCCAGTGGGTAAAGCGTCCGCCTAGCAGTGCAAAGGGCACTGGTTTGATCCCTGGCCTGGGAAGAGCCCATGTGCCGCGGAGCAGCTGGACTGGTGTGTCCAATTATGAGCCAGCACTCTGGAGCACATGTGCCCAGAGCTGGTGCTCTGTGGTGAGAGAGACCACTGCAGTGGGAGGCCCACACATGCCAAAGAATAAAAAGATGGATGAAAATAAATATAAATTGAAAAAAAGAGGCATGAGGAAAATTAAAAAATAAAAATATCTAATGTTGGCAAGGGTTTAATGAGCACATAAAAAAGGTTCTGACATGTCCCATTTGACTATTAATTTCTAAGAATTTATCCCCAGAAAGCAGTCAGAGCAGCCACACATAGGTAAGATGAGGCATCTACAGGCTTTCATAGAGGTTAACTGACCAAGATCACACAACTAGCAAGTGACTCTGAGTAGGGTCTGGTACGGGCCTCTGCTCCTTACCTGCCACGCAGTATTGTCCCTCTGGAGGTGGACCAGATTTCCTCCAAGGACTTGCACTTTCTAACTGTTGTGAAACATGCATCCTTAGTAACAGTATACAGCCAGTACAGAGAATAGGCTTTAAGAATATTTGTCAAGGGAAAATGCTTAGGAAACAATATTAAGTGAAAAAAGGATAATTTATAGATAGTATGATTCTAATTTTATAAAAATAGCACATAAGTGCTTCTTTGTATTATATATGTATGCACAGAAAAAATGCCAAAGGAAAATTATCAAAATCTTGATGACTGTTTTTTTAATTGCTGCATATCTCCACTATGAGGGATTTCAATTTTTTCTTTATACTTTTCCATATTCTCTAAATTTTCTACCATGAACATACATTCTTTATTTTTATTGACCTTTTAAATGTGAGATGCTTTCATATGTAGGAAAGAATATTCTTAAAGAAAATATGTAACCTATTTAGAATAATAAAGTGAATACCCGTGTACTCACCCCTCCACACGAGTGACTGGTACTCTGACAGAGTATGTACGAAGGAAGGAACTGCTGGGACCTAGGATATTCACATTTTCAGCTCTAATGGTTAATGAATCTTTATTTTCCAAAGTAATTGTAACAATATAAACTCTTACATGCCGTGTGTAACGATTCTTATTTCTTTATTCATTTACCAACATTTGGTTATGTGTTCCTTCTTAATCAGAAAAAAAAAAAAAATGGTTTAAATTAACACATACCTCATAGGAAAGCCAATCTTGGAACCTTCCATTAAAAAATGTCCATTGTGTGAATGTCCCCCATGGTGTGCGAATGTCATGTCTTTGCAGGTATGCCAACAGCAGCCTCATAAAATACATGGAGAAACACAAGGTCAAGCCTGACAGCAAAGTGTTCCTTCTGGTAGGTGCATCTCTCCCAGACTGGGAAGCTGGATCCTCAGCACAGCTCTCACCCCACCCCACTTACCATGGAATTGTCCCAGCTCTTCCTCCTCTTTAGCAAGAAGAGAAATCGATGGATGTTGGGGCAAAATTAAGTCTTTTTCTTTTAAGATGTTGCCCTTGACTTTTATAGCCTTGTTTCCAGTGGTCTATCAGTAGGAGAAAAAAAATTCTAAAAAGGGCTTTTTACTGCTAATGATTTCTGTCAAGTTTCAAATAAATGTGAGTAGTGTACTAATATTGCAGTGAGCTATACAAAATGGGATTTGATATTAATTCTATTAGACATAAACACAAGTCAAAACACTGACTTGGAAGCATACTTTTCATGTGCTGTAAATTTCTTATATATTGTTTTAGCTTCAGAAACTCCTTACGATGGATCCAACCAAGAGAATTACGTCAGAGCAGGCTCTGCAGGATCCCTATTTTCAGGAGGACCCCTTGCCGACATTAGAGTATGTATCCTTCCTTTTCTGTGTGCTTTGCTGCAGGTTGAGCATGTTGGATGGCAGCTAAAGGCAAGAGACTTTTCCGTGGCATTTTTCCTTGTCTTACTTCCTTTGTTAATACCACTTCGGGAAAACCTAGTTGAGAGAGGTCCTGTATGTTGAAACAGGCAAAGCTGGAGAGAGGTGTGAATGAAAATATGCATTTTAGGAATGATCATTAATCAGTTTTACAGACAAAAACTAAAGCTGAGGACAGATGGGACTTTGCTAGGTGGGTCAGCCAGAAGAGTTTACACCAATCAGTAGGGAAACTGAGATTTTAAAATTCTGTGTCTCCCTTGTTAAATCCACATACATACGTTGTGATTGGATTTACTGATGTTAGAGGCGCAGCTTTTCTTCAGAAAAATAATTACTTTCATTGTTGAAACAAATACACATTCAGTTTAAGTGCTGATGAAGTTTGTGTGGAGAAATTTCTGTGTCCCATTTGTCAACTAGCCAACCACAGTGAAGATTTGTCATTGAAAGGGGAGTTGCACTAGTGTAAAACTTACACGACAAATTGTCATTTTCTTATCATTTCCATTGTGTTGAGAGGCACATCAACCAGAGATGAAGAGTATGAAATAAGAAAAAAAAGTGGAATTTTAAATGAACAAAGTCAACGATACTACAGATTTTAGGTCATGGCATTTTTTTTTTTTTTTTTTTAATGATTTCTAGTGTGTTTGCTGGCTGCCAGATTCCGTACCCCAAACGAGAATTCCTTAATGAAGATGAACCTGAAGAGAAAGGTGACAAGGTATACACTGCTCTTAGGGAAAGATAATTTATAATTCCTATATATTTAACTGCTTTTTTTGTATATTATTTGACTTTTTTACTTTTACAGGGTTTTGTTGTTTACAGATATGTATAATCCCAGATTAGTCATATGTATATCCCATCCCACCCCTCCAGGCCATCACATAGCCTCCGTGTAAGGTCCCTCACTATATATTTACGTTATTGTGGATGTACCTTGCAGTTTGAAATACACTTGCAGAGATAGATGAGCTTCCTGATTTGTTTTATAGCCTGTTGTATTCCCTGATTCTTAATTCTTGCTTGTTTGTTCACTGTCATTGCCATCACTTTATGAAGGCATGACAGCTCACTCCAATATTTTCCGTGGCATTTTTCCTTGTCTTACTTCCTTTGTTAATACCACTTCGGGAAAACCTAGTTGAGAGAGGTCCTGTATGTTGAAACAGGCAAAGCTGGAGAGAGGTGTGAATGAAAATATGCATTTTAGGAATGATCATTAATCAGTTTTACAGACAAAAACTAAAGCTGAGGACAGATGGGACTTTGCTAGGTGGGTCAGCCAGAAGAGTTTACACCAATCAGTAGGGAAACTGAGATTTTAAAATTCTGTGTCTCCCTTGTTAAATCCACATACATACGTTGTGATTGGATTTACTGATGTTAGAGGCGCAGCTTTTCTTCAGAAAAATAATTACTTTCATTGTTGAAACAAATACATATTCAGTTTAAGTGCTGATGAAGTTTGTGTGGAGAAATTTCTGTGTCCCATTTGTCAACTAGCCAACCACAGTGAAGATTTGTCATTGAAAGGGGAGTTGCACTAGTGTAAAACTTACACGACAAATTGTCATTTTCTTATCATTTCCATTATGTTGAGAGGCACATCAACCAGAGATGAAGAGTATGAAATAAGAAAAAAAGTGGAATTTTAAATGAACAAAGTCAACGATACTACAGATTTTAGGTCATGGCATTTTTTTTTTTTTTTTTTAAATGATTTCTAGTGTGTTTGCTGGCTGCCAGATTCCGTACCCCAAACGAGAATTCCTTAATGAAGATGAACCTGAAGAGAAAGGTGACAAGGTATAAACTGCTCTTAGGGAAAGATAATTTATAATTCCTATATATTTAACTGCTTTTTTTGTATATTATTTGACTTTTTTACTTTTACAGGGTTTTGTTGTTTACAGATATGTATAATCCCAGATTAGACATATGTATATCCCATCCCACCCCTCCAGGCCATCACATAGCCTCCGTGTAAGGTCCCTCACTATATATTTACGTTATTGTGGATGTACCTTGCAGTTTGAAATACACTTGCAGAGATAGATGAGCTTCCTGATTTGTTTTATAGCCTGTTGTATTCCCTGATTCTTAATTCTTGCTTGTTTGTTCACTGTCATTGCCATCACTTTATGAAGGCATGACAGCTCACTCCAATATTCTTGCCTGGAGAATTCCATGGATGGAGGAGCCTGGGGGGCTACAGCCCGTGGGGTCACAAAGGGTCAGGCATGACTAACTAAGCACAGCACAGCTTTTTAAGCATCATTCTCTTCTCTGATTGTAACCGATTCTCCCTAAAGTGGCTGAAAAGACTGTTAACCACTGTTTTAAGGAGTTGCTCTTTCCTGTGTGCCTGTGGTCTTCAGGGGTGTCTGTGACTGGGTTGGAGGATTACTGTGCATTCTAAATAAACTTCAGAATCCTGTCTGGGGGCACAGTACTCACCTTTGGGGATGCTGTATCCCTGGCTGCTCCATCCCCCAGTCGTGCCGGTCACTTTGGTGTCCCACATATGTCCCTCCCCAGGTTGGTCAGTAGTCTCGTGCATATCGTACAATGAAAGACTTGATTTCATTCTATACCAAGCTTGCCTTTTTTTCTTCTTCTTCATAAGAATCAGCAACAGCAGCAGAACCAACATCAGCAGCCGACAGCCCCTCCACAGCAGGCAGCTGCCCCCCAGCAGGCACCCCCGCAGCCGCAGAACAGCACCCAGACCAACGGGACCGCAGGAGGCACGGGGGCTGGGGCCGCCGGAGCAGGGCTGCAGGACAGCCAGGACTCGGGCCTCAACCAGGTGCCTCCCAACAAGAAACCGCGGCTGGGGCCTTCAGGCACAAACTCAGGCGGGCCCGTTATGCCGTCAGATTATCAGGTACTCCCCCTGAATATCGTACTTTTGAATGTTCATATGCTATTAGAAAACAAAATTCAGCTGAGTAATTTCTAGAGGTCTCATTGCCTGTGTTCAGTGATTCATGTATCGGGTTGCATCTCATCTAGCAAATAGAAAGACGCCTGAAGATCTGTACAAAGTGAAAGACTTCTCTAGGTAGGAGGTGGGATGGGACATTACCTCAGCTGAGAGCGGATGATGTCAGGCCAGGGCCCCTTCCTCTGGGGTTACTTCTCTCAGGCTGACCAGGAGCTCCAGTGACTAGGGCCATTCCAGTTTGTTCTTATTTTTTACGAATTCCCATTTTGCCATCACTTTATGAAGGCATGACAGCTCACTCCAATATTCTTGCCTGGAGAATTCCATGGATGGAGGAGCCTGGGGGGCTACAGCCCGTGGGGTCACAAAGGGTCAGGCATGACTAACTAAGCACAGCACAGCTTTTTAAGCATCATTCTCTTCTCTGATTGTAACCGATTCTCCCTAAAGTGGCTGAAAAGACTGTTAACCACTGTTTTAAGGAGTTGCTCTTTCCTGTGTGCCTGTGGTCTTCAGGGGTGTCTGTGACTGGGTTGGAGGATTACTGTGCATTCTAAATAAACTTCAGAATCCTGTTTGGGGGCACAGTACTCACCTTTGGGGATGCTGTATCCCTGGCTGCTCCATCCCCCAGTCGTGCCGGTCACTTTGGTGTCCCACATATGTCCCTCCCCAGGTTGGTCAGTAGTCTCGTGCATATCGTACAATGAAAGACTTGATTTCATTCTATACCAAGCTTGCCTTTTTTTCTTCTTCTTCATAAGAATCAGCAACAGCAGCAGAACCAACATCAGCAGCCGACAGCCCCTCCACAGCAGGCAGCTGCCCCCCAGCAGGCACCCCCGCAGCCGCAGAACAGCACCCAGACCAACGGGACCGCAGGAGGCACGGGGGCTGGGGCCGCCGGAGCAGGGCTGCAGGACAGCCAGGACTCGGGCCTCAACCAGGTGCCTCCCAACAAGAAACCGCGGCTGGGGCCTTCAGGCACAAACTCAGGCGGGCCCGTTATGCCGTCAGATTATCAGGTACTCCCCCTGAATATCGTACTTTTGAATGTTCATATGCTATTAGAAAACAAAATTCAGCTGAGTAATTTCTAGAGGTCTCATTGCCTGTGTTCAGTGATTCATGTATCGGGTTGCATCTCATCTAGCAAATAGAAAGACGCTCTGAAGATCTGTACAAAGTGAAAGACTTCTCTAGGTAGGAGGTGGGATGGGACATTACCTCAGCTGAGAGCGGATGATGTCAGGCCAGGGCCCCTTCCTCTGGGGACTACAGCAGTCCACCAGGTAGGTTACTTCTCTCAGGCTGACCAGGGAGCTCCAGGCTGACTAGGGAAGCACATTCCTGGGAGGGGCTGGGACTACAGTTGTGTCAGGTATTAAGTCTCAGTTAATGACATGGGCTTGGCTCACATGACTTCATTTTGAGCCTCCTGTCTCTTTTTTAACATTTTATGAAATGGTAAGTATACTTATGGGCTTCCGAGGTGGCTCAGGGGTAAAGAATCTGCTTGCCAAGCAGGAGACCCAGGTTTGATCCCTGGCTTGGGAAGATCCTCTGTAGAAGGAAATGACAGCTGACACCAAGAAGTTATTCTTGCCCGGGACAGAGGAACTTGGAGAGCTGCAGTCCACGGGGTTGAAGAGAGTCGAACATGACTGAGCGACTGAACCACAAAAAAGTATGCTTACAATAGATCCTTCTAGAAGTAAGCAGTACTTCTAAAGTCTGACTATACAAACTATACAATCCTGTTTCTAGGACATTATATGCAAATGAAGATTATTTTACTATTTCATATAATTGCAAGATATTTTGTTTCTTGACTTGTTTATCCTACAACCCTAAGGAGGGCAGGTGAGGCGGGCAGCTCCTCCTCAAAGAAAATTTCTCATTTTACAGGTTTGGGTCAGAAAAAGATACCTGGATAAGCAGTTGAAAAGGGAGAGGAATGGCGGCTTACTTTGAACACAGTGAGCAGCCTACTTCAGAAGGATGTGCCATCATTGAGAGGAAATGATCAATACATAGCCACATAAAAGGAGAGAAAGGGACCGAGACTCGTCAGGAATAGCTTAAATCCCACAAGAAATAATTTTGAGATGAGAAAATATATTTTGTTAAGATTCAAAAGAAAACTGCAATTGTATTACCAGTTCAAGAAATTAAAGGAAAAAAGCCTAAGGATTGGTATTTGGAGAGACAGGTAAAAATACCAGTGAAAACCGTAGGGAATCTTGGAAAAAAAAGAAAAAGTTTTCAAGGTAGTAACAAGCTAAGAAAAAATATTAAAGGGGAAAAAAACGTAAAGGTTTTTAAAAAATAAAGTTTAGAACCTCAGTCCCTTAGCAAACTAGTAAAAAAATGAGCACACAGGAGAAATAACAGAAAACAAAATGACAGGCCAGGAAGATACAAACACACTGACTGGAAATGGGAAACGAGAAACGTTAACAAGACAGACATAATAAATAGCTGTCTAAACTGGCTTTACACTTTGAATATCTCCACATAGCTACTTTGGAAACTTCTCTCAGAAGATTCCTTGCAAGTAGGGAAGTATATAATAGCACTTCTAATTGGTTCCAACTAAACTACTGGAGGCATCAGCTGGGTCTGCTAAAATTCCTCGGGGTTTAGAAGGAAATGACAGCTGACACCAAGAAGTTATTCTTGCCCGGGACAGAGGAACTTGGAGAGCTGCAGTCCACGGGGTTGAAGAGAGTCGAACATGACTGAGCGACTGAACCACAAAAAAGTATGCTTACAATAGATCCTTCTAGAAGTAAGCAGTACTTCTAAAGTCTGACTATACAAACTATACAATCCTGTTTCTAGGACATTATATGCAAATGAAGATTATTTTACTATTTCATATAATTGCAAGATATTTTGTTTCTTGACTTGTTTATCCTACAACCCTAAGGAGGGCAGGTGAGGCGGGCAGCTCCTCCTCAAAGAAAATTTCTCATTTTACAGGTTTGGGTCAGAAAAAGATACCTGGATAAGCAGTTGAAAAGGGAGAGGAATGGCGGCTTACTTTGAACACAGTGAGCAGCCTACTTCAGAAGGATGTGCCATCATTGAGAGGAAATGATCAATACATAGCCACATAAAAGGAGAGAAAGGGACCGAGACTCGTCAGGAATAGCTTAAATCCCACAAGAAATAATTTTGAGATGAGAAAATATATTTTGTTAAGATTCAAAAGAAAACTGCAATTGTATTACCAGTTCAAGAAATTAAAGGAAAAAAGCCTAAGGATTGGTATTTGGAGAGACAGGTAAAAATACCAGTGAAAACCGTAGGGAATCTTGGAAAAAAAAGAAAAAGTTTTCAAGGTAGTAACAAGCTAAGAAAAAATATTAAAGGGGAAAAAAACGTAAAGGTTTTTAAAAAATAAAGTTTAGAACCTCAGTCCCTTAGCAAACTAGTAAAAAAATGAGCACACAGGAGAAATAACAGAAAACAAAATGACAGGCCAGGAAGATACAAACACACTGACTGGAAATGGGAAACGAGAAACGTTAACAAGACAGACATAATAAATAGCTGTCTAAACTGGCTTTACACTTTGAATATCTCCACATAGCTACTTTGGAAACTTCTCTCAGAAGATTCCTTGCAAGTAGGGAAGTATATAATAGCACTTCTAATTGGTTCCAACTAAACTACTGGAGGCATCAGCTGGGTCTGCTAAAAGCAGCTTGCTATCGGGGTAGTAGTTATGAACATATTTGAATTTTACTATAAGGTCAGTTTTTCCCCTAACGTTACTTTATGCCTATTATATGAACAACAAACCTTTATCAGACACTACCTCATCTTTGTGTCTTTGATTATGTTATATTAACCTGATTATAGTCAATTATGGACAGATTACTTAACGTGTATTTATTCCTTTCAAATCCAGGAGTTCTTCAAATGTTTTTCTTTGTCCATACTGAACTGTCCACTTAAAAATAAAACAGCATACCTGTGAAATGGATAGTTTCTCAGCTAGTTAATTGGAACGATTAGCATGAGGGGCGAAAGTGAGAGACCTGCTTGCAGCTCTCATATTATCAACACATTTGTTCTTTATCCAGTAGAGAGGAGCTAATGTGCAGAGTCTAATCTGCTAAAGTAAAAAGTCATAGCCAGCCTAACACCTGTAGGCCTTGTGAATGGAAAGGCCATTTTTTTCTTCATAATAAACTTAGAATAAAACATAGTTCAAATTTGGCAAGGCTTTTTACAACAACATAACTAATCAGAGTTGTTTAACAGAAGAAGGAATTAAGTGGCATTGTTTTTAACCAAGACTCTCTTATTGCCCTGTTGTCTTGGACCAGATGTTGCAAGTCCAGTTTGGGTGCCTCTTGTGCACTGAGCGGGGCAACCTTGCTGATCTGTCCTTCCTTAAACTGCCAATGCCACCTCTAGGACATGCATGTTTTAAACTCCAAGTAATAGCCTTATTGGGCTTCCCTTGTCCTCAGATGGTAAAGAATCTGCCTGCAATGCAGGTGACCAAGGTTCCATCCCTGTGTTGGGAAGATTCCTTGGAGAAGGGAATGGCAATTCACCCCAGTATTCTTGCCTGGAGGATTCCACAGACAGAGGAGCCTAGTGGGCTACAGTCCATAGGGTTGCAAAGAGTCAGAGACAACTGAAAGACTAAATAGCTTTTATCACATATGATCTATCCTGCTTTGCTCACAGGAAGAACCAGCCCTCTGGGCAGAACCAAAGACATGGCTGCAGCCATGCTCATAGTTAAGCAGGTACCATATTCCTCTTCTAGTGATGAATTTTTCTTTTACATATTTTTTCATATTTTCCCTTGGTACCAGGAAGATGAATGTTTTAAGGTAAAAAAATACATTGAGTTGAAATACATTTGTCTCACCCTTCTCTTGAAGAAATTTTCACATACAATTTTTTTTTTTTAATTCTGAATACAACCTAAAGTTTATAGGAAGCCCCTGTTGCTGCCGCCTTGCCCTGCCTGTCAGGTAGGTGGTGCTGCTGATGCTGCTCTGCTTCTACCTCTGAAAATGTTTTTCTAAAAATGATTTCTTAATCACAGCTTTGCTGTTTATGAGAAAATTAACAGCATATCAGTATACATTATGAACACCACTGAGTCAATATGCCAAGTTGATTTTTTTTGTTTGCACATCTCAGTTATTCAAAGAATCACTAACCAGAATTAGTCAGCATCAATTTCCCCTCTACTTCTCATTGCCAGTGTAGTTTATCTTCCAAAGAAACCCAGCCAGCCTCTGTGCATGCCACAAGAATGATGGCAGGCTGTGCTGTGAAATCTGCCAATGTAAGAACCCATGAAATGAGCTGTCAGCTCCCAGGGGTCAGCACCCGCAGCCTTCGCTGTCCCACTGAGATGAACATCTTGAGCTGCTCTCATCCCCCGTCCATCATTTCCTTCCCTGTTTCCTCTCCTAGCACTCCAGCTCGCGCCTGAATTACCAAAGCAGCGTTCAGGGGTCCTCTCAGTCCCAGGGTGCACTAGGCTACTCCTCCTCATCTCAGCAGAGAGCACAGTACCACCCGTCTCACCAGGCCCACCGCTACTGACCGGCTGCAGCCCTGAGCACCGACTCCAGCAATATGATGTCTGCATTGAAGAGAACCAAAAACGCAAGCTCTGATGCTGTTGAAAACTCACCCACTTAGGAGGAAAAGTATTTACTGAGCATTTTGCAAGACTGACTGATGTCTCTTCTTTAATGACGTAAAGAAGATTTTTGTGAAGTTTCCTGATCTCTGCTTTGCTCACAGGAAGAACCAGCCCTCTGGGCAGAACCAAAGACATGGCTGCAGCTATGCTCATAGTTAAGCAGGTACCATATTCCTATTCTAGTGATGAATTTTTCTTTTACATATTTTTCCATATTTTCCCTTGGTACCAGGAAGATGAATGTTTTAAGGTAAAAAAATACATTGAGTTGAAATACATTTGTCTCACCCTTCTCTTGAAGAAATTTTCACATACAATTTTTTTTTTTTTTAATTCTGAATACAACCTAAAGTTTATAGGAAGCCCCTGTTGCTGCCGCCTTGCCCTGCCTGTCAGGTAGGTGGTGCTGCTGATGCTGCTCTGCTTCTACCTCTGAAAATGTTTTTCTAAAAATGATTTCTTAATCACAGCTTTGCTGTTTATGAGAAAATTAACAGAGTATCAGTATACATTATGAACACCACTGAGTCAATATGCCAAGTTGATTTTTTTTGTTTGCACATCTCAGTTATTCAAAGAATCACTAACCAGAATTAGCATCAATTTCCCCTCTACTTCTCATTGCCAGTGTAGTTTATCTTCCAAAGAAACCCAGCCAGCCTCTGTGCATGCCACAAGAATGATGGCAGGCTGTGCTGTGAAATCTGCCAATGTAAGAACCCATGAAATGAGCTGTCAGCTCCCAGGGGTCAGCACCCGCAGCCTTCGCTGTCCCACTGAGATGAACATCTTGAGCTGCTCTCATCCCCCGTCCATCATTTCCTTCCCTGTTTCCTCTCCTAGCACTCCAGCTCGCGCCTGAATTACCAAAGCAGCGTTCAGGGGTCCTCTCAGTCCCAGGGTGCACTAGGCTACTCCTCCTCATCTCAGCAGAGAGCACAGTACCACCCGTCTCACCAGGCCCACCGCTACTGACCGGCTGCAGCCCTGAGCACCGACTCCAGCAATATGATGTCTGCATTGAAGAGAACCAAAAACGCAAGCTCTGATGCTGTTGAAAACTCACCCACTTAGGAGGAAAAGTATTTACTGAGCATTTTGCAAGACTGACGTCTCTTCTTTAATGACGTAAAGAAGATTTTTGTGAAGTTTCCCTGACAGCCTTTCCCTGCATGTGTTCCAGTGTGACTTCTCTGATAAAGCGTCTGATCTAATCCCAGCACTTAACTTCTGTAACCTTCAGCATCTTTGGGAAGGATTTCCTGGTGCACCTTTCTCATGCTGTAGCAATCGCTATGATTTATCTTTTCAAAGCTCTTTTATTAGGATTTTAATGTTTTAGAAACAAGACTCTAGTGGTGTATAGTTTTATACTTCATGAACTGATCTAGCAACACAGGTAAATATGCACCTTTTAAAGCACTATGTGGTTTTCACAGAATATAACTCTTTTGCTCATGGAAGTCTTAAATGGAAATTGTTACTGTCCCAAAGTACTTTACTATTACGTTTTTATTTAATTTCAGGGCAGGTCTAATAAAAAGATAAGTGGTGGGACAGATGGAACCTGTAACCAAAAAAAAAAAAACCAACAAAACAGCCTAGATCTTCGCAGTTACTATGCTTTATGCTAGGAAGAACGAAAATATGTGGCAATTTTTATGTAATCATTCATAGGGAACTGAGTTCCCAGAATCATCTTATTCTGAATAGTATTCAGCAATTAAGAATGATAATTCTAACTTTCATGTAGCTTAAGTCTACTTTAAAAAGAGTTCCAAGAGCTTTGATGACATACCGTCCTCTGGTGACCCACACCAGAGAACTGAAGATAAGTATTAACTGCACTAGGATTTCTTGAAGAGTAATGTTGATCAAAGGATGCATTGCTTCCCTTCGAAGGAAAAGCTTTTCATGGGTATTGTATATACAGTTGGCTTCTCTAAACAACTCTTGGTTTCTTCACATCTGGTCAACTTGAGTAACTTTCTAGCATCATGAAGGGTACTCAAATAGAAACCTCAAATTAATCTGCTTTTAAAACAAAAGCAGTGTTCTCCATTCGTATTTGCATTAAACATAGAGTGACTATTTTTAAAGCATGTTAAAAATTTAGGTTTTGTTCATGTTTAAAGTATGTATTACGTATGCATAATTTTGTTGTTATTACTGAAACTTAATTCTATCAAGATTTATTGCTTGTTCTGAGCATTTTGCAAGACTGACTGATGTCTCTTCTTTGGTGACTTAAAGAAGATTTTTGTGAAGTTTCCCCAACAGCCTTTCCCTGCATGTGTTCCAGTGTGACTTCTCTGATAAAGCGTCTGATCTAATCCCAGCACTTAACTTCTGTAACCTTCAGCATCTTTGGGAAGGATTTCCTGGTGCACCTTTCTCATGCTGTAGCAATCGCTATGATTTATCTTTTCAAAGCTCTTTTATTAGGATTTTAATGTTTTAGAAACAAGACTCTAGTGGTGTATAGTTTTATACTTCATGAACTGATCTAGCAACACAGGTAAATATGCACCTTTTAAAGCACTATGTGGTTTTCACAGAATATAACTCTTTTGCTCATGGAAGTCTTAAATGGAAATTGTTACTGTCCCAAAGTACTTTACTATTACGTTTTTATTTAATTTCAGGGCAGGTCTAATAAAAAGATAAGTGGTGGGACAGACGGAACCTGTAACCAAAAAAAAAAAAAACCAACAAAACAGCCTAGATCTTCGCAGTTACTATGCTTTATGCTAGGAAGAACGAAAATATGTGGCAATTTTTATGTAATCATTCATAGGGAACTGAGTTCCCAGAATCATCTTATTCTGAATAGTATTCAGCAATTAAGAATGATAATTCTAACTTTCATGTAGCTTAAGTCTACTTTAAAAAGGGTTCCAAGAGCTTTGATGACATACCATCCTCTGGTGACCCACACCAGAGAACTGAAGATAAGTATTAACTGCACTAGGATTTCTTGAAGAGTAATGTTGATCAAAGGATGCATTGCTTCCCTTCGAAGGAAAAGCTTTTCATGGGTATTGTATATACAGTTGGCTTCTCTAAACAACTCTTGGTTTCTTCACATCTGGTCAACTTGAGTAACTTTCTTGCATCATGAAGGGTACTCAAATAGAAACCTGCAAATTAATCTGCTTTTAAAACAAAAAGCAGTGTTCTCCATTCGTATTTGCATTAAACATAGAGTGACTATTTTTAAAGCATGTTAAAAATTTAGGTTTTGTTCATGTTTAAAGTATGTATTACGTATGCATAATTTTGTTGTTATTACTGAAACTTAATTCTATCAAGAATCTTTTCATTGCACTGAATGCTTTCTTTTGCCCCTAGGAGAAAAGTTAATAATTGTGCCTAAACTATGGGCAGATCGTACGACTCTGATTAGCTAAGTGCATATTTGCATTTCTGTCATCTATGAATTAGAGGCTGAGTTTGTTCTTATTAGTGAGTTCTTTCTTAGCCAGCAGAGGGAAGCTCCCTGGAGTCCAAAAGGAAAAGACTTCAGAGCTTCCAATGTAATGTAAGGGGCAGGAAATCTGTGTTCTTCTAAATGCTACTAGCAGCACCAGCCTTCTTTTAACGTTTTCTTGAACTAGAAGAAATAGCTGATCGTTGTTATATGCAAGTTATATGCATTTTTTTACTCTTCCTTGTGAACTTATCTACCTGGTTATCTACTCTGGGTCCATACACAAGTAAAATAAGATTTTAGACAGAAGCCAGTATACATTTTGCACTATTGATGTGATACTGTAGCCAGCAAGGACCTTATCTACTCAGCATAACAATGCTTATAAACAACAAAGACTGTGTGGTGACACTCATCAGCGCTGAAGAGGAAACAACTGCCACGCTCCGCTGGGAGGAATTTCTGTTGTCGCCATGGTTATTTACTGCTTCCATTTTCAAAAATGAGAAATTAGTGGCCCTCTGCATAATGTAGCTGCCTGTGTGAAGTTCTGGCCCTGGCCCTGAAGCCTCAGTATCCTCAGATGTTCATGGCACCCTCACCCTGTGCCCAGTACCACGTTGGGGAGACATACTTCCTGTCCTTGAAGGGCTCATGATCGATCCCATGGCAGGAAGCTTTCCTGGGATGACAGGCTTAGAACAAGAACATGAAGGTCTCTCCGTCTACTTCTAAACCCTCTTGAAGAGAGTTATTCCAAATTTTGCTCTATAATCAACAAGTGTCATGGAGAGGTTTCTGTGTTTACCTACTTCAAGAAAGCCAGCAAGTAAATATCACCACAGGTATTAACATATATATATATATATTTGAAATGTTCACAGCAGCCTTTCAACTGGAAATCACAGTGAAAACAGAAACTCTGTCCCTGCCCTTGAGGGGCGCGTACATTTAGTAAACATGTATATGAACCAAAATATCATGCCCCTTAATACTCTATAAACAACTTTGATATAAATCCTTGTGATAACGTGCTTATATGAACCTGTGACTACCCTGCTTTCTTTGCATGTAGTGATTTTTACTGGCAGAACTGATACAGAAACGGAGGGGATTAGATCCATTGCTCCCAGTGTTCTCCACACAGGATCTAGCCAGATAGGTCCATCACACATGAGGCTGAGTTTCTAGTCACTGCACTGGTACTGGCCCTTTCCTTCTGTGGTCTTGGCTCAGAGTCGGTGATGTCCTCTGGTGCCTATTACCCTTTGAAAAGATTTTGGTTCACAGTTTCTTTTTCCTTGTACAGGGTAATAAAGCCTTTAACATACCCTGTGGGCCCTTGAAGGAAACCGTGAAGATTTTTGAGGTTCAAATTTACCTCTGGTCCCCAAATAACCATATTCATATTTAAAAGTTTATTACAATCAACGCCCTGAGAATGCAGGATAGACACCCAGACCAGGGAAGTTACAGAAAAGTGGGGAGAATTCAAAGTGAAGGTTTCTGGCGCACCATATTGCAGCGCTGAAGAGGAAACAACTGCCACGCTCCGCTGGGAGGAATTTCTGTTGTCGCCATGGTTATTTACTGCTTCCATTTTCAAAAATGAGAAATTAGTGGCCCTCTGCATAATGTAGCTGCCTGTGTGAAGTTCTGGCCCTGGCCCTGAAGCCTCAGTATCCTCAGATGTTCATGCCACCCTCACCCTGTGCCCAGTACCACGTTGGGGAGACATACTTCCTGTCCTTGAAGGGCTCATGATCGATCCCATGGCAGGAAGCTTTCCTGGGATGACAGGCTTAGAACAAGAACATGAAGGTCTCTCCGTCTACTTCTAAACCCTCTTGAAGAGAGTTATTCCAAATTTTGCTCTATAATCAACAAGTGTCATGGAGAGGTTTCTGTGTTTACCTACTTCAAGAAAGCCAGCAAGTAAATATCACCACAGGTATTAACATATATATATATATTTGAAATGTTCACAGCAGCCTTTCAACTGGAAATCACAGTGAAAACAGAAACTCTGTCCCTGCCCTTGAGGGGCGCGTACATTTAGTAAACATGTATATGAACCAAAATATCATGCCCCTTAATACTTTATAAACAACTTTGATATAAATCCTTGTGATAACGTGCTTATATGAACCTGTGACTACCCTGCTTTCTTTGCATGTAGTGATTTTTACTGGCAGAACTGATACAGAAACGGAGGGGATTAGATCCATTGCTCCCAGTGTTCTCCACACAGGATCTAGCCAGATAGGTCCATCACACATGAGGCTGAGTTTCTAGTCACTGCACTGGTACTGGCCCTTTCCTTCTGTGGTCTTGGCTCAGAGTCGGTGATGTCCTCTGGTGCCTATTACCCTTTGAAAAGATTTTGGTTCACAGTTTCTTTTTCCTTGTACAGGGTAATAAAGCCTTTAACATACCCTGTGGGCCCTTGAAGGAAACCGTGAAGATTTTTGAGGTTCAAATTTACCTCTGGTCCCCAAATAACCATATTCATATTTAAAAGTTTATTACAATCAACGTCCCCTGAGAATGCAGGATAGACACCCAGACCAAGGGAAGTTACAGAAAAGTGGGGAGAATTCAAAGTGAAGGTTTCTGGCGCACCATATTGCAAATCAGTTTTTGAATGAGCTTTCTGGTCAGGTGAGTATTTGGGAAAAGGGATTCTAGAGTTTCAGGACAAGCTGAGCTCAAGGGTAAGGTAGCCGGCAGGACTGACACTATCAGGCTGAAACAATCCTTTTGATGAAGTAGATCATGCAGTAATATACGCAAACCATGGACAAGTATATTTTTATATCTGTGTGGTTTTAAAACTTTAGTACTTAGAATGTTGGCCTTCTGCACTACTCTTTTTGCTCTTGTAAACACAATTTACATTTAAAAATGGAAGGGGATGCCATTTACTTACATGTTGACTGCCTCAATCCTGGTGAAGCAACTGCTAGTTATGCCTCTGTGGTGATGCTGTTTTCTTTGCTAAAGACAAAGGAAAAAATACTTGCAGCATAATCTGCTTGGAGTAACTGTATGTAATAGAAACTATAAATGAAGGAATATTCAATGAAAATTACAAATCCTAACCTCTGTGGTGTTATCTTTCTGGGGAATGGAGAAAGGCAGTGAAATGGCAGTTAGACTAAAGGAAGCTTGAAGGATTCAAGTATAAATAATATTTTATATAAGACATAGCTGTTTAGGTTTCCTTAATCTTCAAGAATAGTCGCAAATATTGTAAGGCAAAGTTCATTGTTTTAGGGTTTTTTAAAAACGTGTTGTACCTAAGGCCATACTTACTCTTCTATGCTATCTAGCCAGATAGGTCCATCACACATGAGGCTGAGTTTCTAGTCACTGCACTGGTACTGGCCCTTTCCTTCTGTGGTCTTGGCTCAGAGTCGGTGATGTCCTCTGGTGCCTATTACCCTTTGAAAAGATTTTGGTTCACAGTTTCTTTTTCCTTGTACAGGGTAATAAAGCCTTTAACATACCCTGTGGGCCCTTGAAGGAAACCGTGAAGATTTTTGAGGTTCAAATTTACCTCTGGTCCCCAAATAACCATATTCATATTTAAAAGTTTATTACAATCAACGTCCCCTGAGAATGCAGGATAGACACCCAGACCAGGGGAAGTTACAGAAAAGTGGGGAGAATTCAAAGTGAAGGTTTCTGGCGCACCATATTGCAAATCAGTTTTTGAATGAGCTTTCTGGTCAGGTGAGTATTTGGGAAAAGGGATTCTAGAGTTTCAGGACAAGCTGAGCTCAAGGGTAAGGTAGCCGGCGGCAGGACTGACACTATCAGGCTGAAACAATCCTTTTGATGAAGTAGATCATGCAGTAATATACGCAAACCATGGACAAGTATATTTTTATATCTGTGTGGTTTTAAAACTTTAGTACTTAGAATGTTGGCCTTCTGCACTACTCTTTTTGCTCTTGTAAACACAATTTACATTTAAAAATGGAAGGGGATGCCATTTACTTACATGTTGACTGCCTCAATCCTGGTGAAGCAACTGCTAGTTATGCCTCTGTGGTGATGCTGTTTTCTTTGCTAAAGACAAAGGAAAAAATACTTGCAGCATAATCTGCTTGGAGTAACTGTATGTAATAGAAACTATAAATGAAGGAATATTCAATGAAAATTACAAATCCTAACCTCTGTGGTGTTATCTTTCTGGGGAATGGAGAAAGGCAGTGAAATGGCAGTTAGACTAAAGGAAGCTTGAAGGATTCAAGTATAAATAATATTTTATATAAGACATAGCTGTTTAGGTTTCCTTAATCTTCAAGAATAGTCGCAAATATCATAAGGCAAAGTTCATTGTTTTAGGGTTTTTTAAAAACGTGTTGTACCTAAGGCCATACTTACTCTTCTATGCTATCACTACGAAGGAGTGATATGTATTATTATATGAAAAAATCCTAATGCACTGTTATCTCCTAAATATTTAGTAAATTAATACTATTTAATTTTTAAAAATTTGTCTGTGCAGACACTAAAAGTATTACACAAAATCTGGACTGAAGATGTCCTTTTTTAAAAACAATTTAAAGTACTTTTTATATATGTTAATGTAGTATATCCTTTCTTAACTGCCTAGTTTGTATTTCCCATAATTCCTATACGTGAAGTGTACCTACCTGTTCTTGTCTCTCTTTTCAGCCATTTTCTGCACGCATCCCTCTTTGTACGATTTTAGACATGACTGTGTATGCTTTGCACACACCGCTGTGAGGTGTGTACTCAGAGCCGGCCGCCCCACAGTGAGGCCTGCTCCC
Source organism: Tragulus kanchil (assembly GCA_022376925.1). NCBI lineage: Eukaryota > Metazoa > Chordata > Mammalia > Artiodactyla > Tragulidae > Tragulus > Tragulus kanchil. The sequence goes on along the minus strand of JAIOJX010000026.1, from coordinate 245,130,502 downwards.
CCCGTGAGGCCTGCCCCCTGGGGTGCAGGACGAGCTGCCGCTTTGGAGCCAAGTGTTTCTCGCTTTTGAGTTGTCCTGACATCCTTCCTGAAATGACTGTTAGAAGTAAATTACATTGCATTTATTTTATATTCTTGGTTGTAATAAAATTTAATTGACTTTGTTTCAGTGTGGATTTCTTAAGTTTAGGAAAAACTCTTATTACAACACGTTTTAGTGTTAAAATATTGATGTGTGTGCCTCAAGCTTTTAGATTACACTGTGCCTGCAGAGATGCAGTGTCTCCTGTGTGCTGCAATATGTTATCTTATTCAGGACACTTAACGATGTCGCAAAACTAAAGATGCAAGGCTTGACCCAAACCCCTTGGGGATGCTGTTTTCTTTGCTAAAGACAAAGGAAAAAATACTTGCAGCATAATCTGCTTGGAGTAACTGTATGTAATAGAAACTATAAATGAAGGAATATTCAATGAAAATTACAAATCCTAACCTCTGTGGTGTTATCTTTCTGGGGAATGGAGAAAGGCAGTGAAATGGCAGTTAGACTAAAGGAAGCTTGAAGGATTCAAGTATAAATAATATTTTATATAAGACATAGCTGTTTAGGTTTCCTTAATCTTCAAGAATAGTCGCAAATATTGTAAGGCAAAGTTCATTGTTTTAGGGTTTTTTAAAAACGTGTTGTACCTAAGGCCATACTTACTCTTCTATGCTATCACTACGAAGGAGTGATATGTATGTATTATATGAAAAAAAATCCTAATGCACTGTTATCTCCTAAATATTTAGTAAATTAATACTATTTAATTTTTTAAAAAATTTGTCTGTGCAGACACTAAAAGTATTACACAAAATCTGGACTGAAGATGTCCTTTTTAACAACAATTTAAAGTACTTTTTATATATGTTAATGTAGTATATCCTTTCTTAACTGCCTAGTTTGTATTTCCCATAATTCCTATACGTGAAGTGTACCTACCTGTTCTTGTCTCTCTTTTCAGCCATTTTCTGCACGCATCCCTCTTTGTACGATTTTAGACATGACTGTGTATGCTTTGCACACACCGCTGTGAGGTGTGTACTCAGAGCCGGCCGCCCCACAGTGAGGCCTGCTCCCCCCGTGAGGCCTGCCCCCTGGGGTGCAGGACGAGCTGCCGCTTTGGAGCCAAGTGTTTCTCGCTTTTGAGTTGTCCTGACATCCTTCCTGAAATGACTGTTAGAAGTAAATTACATTGCATTTATTTTATATTCTTGGTTGTAATAAAATTTAATTGACTTTGTTTCAGTGTGGATTTCTTAAGTTTAGGAAAAACTCTTATTACAACACGTTTTAGTGTTAAAATATTGATGTGTGTGCCTCGAAGCTTTTTAGATTACACTGTGCCTGCAGAGATGCAGTGTCTCCCTGTGTGCTGCAATATGTTATCTTATTCAGGACACTTAACGATGTCGCAAAACTAAAGATGCAAGGCTTGCAAGTACCTCAGAAGCAAAAATTACAGTTTATTAAACATCTCTAGGGGAGATGTCCTTTTAAAAAAAATTAAGAATGATGTTTTAGAAAAAAACAAAAAGCGCTCGTGGGAAGAGTGGTATTGGGATTTTCTCCTTTTATGGGGGCATTCTGTTGTACCTGGATGTCCCTTACGATTTACTTGATCCATCTTCTATGGTTAGTCTAATGGTTAAAGGCATCATGGAGTGAACTGAAGAATGTCTAAGTGACATAAACACAAAACTTCAACTCTGGGACTTCCCTGGTGATCTGATGGATAAAATTCTCTGCTCCCAATGCAGGAGGCCCAGGTTCGACCCCTAGTTGGGAAGCTAAGATCCCACATGCTGCAACTAAGCCTGTGTATCACAACGAAGATCCAGTACAATCAAAATAATAATAAAATTTAAAAATATATTTCTATTTATTTTAATCCATCTTCTTTCTTTGGCCTGTGTGGGCCTCCCATTGAAGCGACTTCTCTCATTGCAGAGCACCAGCTCTGGAAGTATGGGCTTCATAGTGCTGGCTCGTAATTGGACACACTGGTCCAGCCACTCTGCAGCACGTGGGGTCTTCCCAGGCCAGGGGTCGAACCCGTGCCCCTTGCATTGCAAGGTGGACTCTCTACCCACTGGACCATCAGGGAAGCCCAAAATAAAGTTTTTTTAAACATTAAAAACTTCAAAATAGATAATGCACATATGCAAATGGCCGCCAGACATAAACTCTGTATTTAAGACTGTGACTCAGGGTCAGGCTCCTCTTGGAAACTGTCCTGTTACCACAGCGGCCACTTCTATTGATCATTCATCTATCTATATTCTTTGGCCTGTGTGGACCTACCATCACAGTGGCCTCTCTCGTCACAGAGCACCGGCTCTGGGCGCATGCACTCCAGAGCTCTGGCTCAGTAGTTGGACACATGGGTCCAGCTGCTCCACAGCACGTGGGATCTTCCCAGGCCAGGGATTGAACCAGTGCCCCTTGCACTGCAAGGCGGTGTCCTTACCCAGTGGACCACCAGGGAAGCCCCACGCCACCTTTCTAACCAGCCACCTGGGTAAGAGACAGTGGACGACTGCACAAACCCCTTACCACTCCTGGGAAAACAGCTCGAAAGTGTGATTCTGTCTCCCTAGCCAACAGTATGTCTTTAATATTTACTAGTTTATTGGATTTTTTGAGTCTACATATAAGTGATATAACACGGTATTTGTCTTTCTCTCCCTGACTTATTAAGCATGGTTGTTAAGTCTCTAGATCATGTCCAACTCTGCAATGCCATGAACTGCAGCACGCCAGGCTTCCCTGTCCTTCACTGTCTCCCAGAGTTTGCTCAAAATCATGTCCACTGAGTCAGTGATACCACCAAACCATCTCAATCTCTGCGGCACCCTTCTTTTGCCTTCAGTTATTAAGTACAATATCCTCCAAATCTATCCATGTTGCAAATGGCATATTTTCATTCGGCCCAGGTTCGACCCTAGTTGGGAAGCTAAGATCCCACATGCTGCAACTAAGCCTGTGTATCACAACGAAGATCCAGTACAATCAAAATAATAATAAAATTTAAAAATATATTTCTATTTATTTTAATCCATCTTCTTTCTTTGGCCTGTGTGGGCCTCCCATTGAAGCGACTTCTCTCATTGCAGAGCACCAGCTCTGGAAGTATGGGCTTCATAGTGCTGGCTCGTAATTGGACACACTGGTCCAGCCACTCTGCAGCACGTGGGGTCTTCCCAGGCCAGGGGTCGAACCCGTGCCCCTTGCATTGCAAGGTGGACTCTCTACCCACTGGACCATCAGGGAAGCCCAAAATAAAGTTTTTTTAAACATTAAAAACTTCAAAATAGATAATGCACATATGCAAATGGCCGCCAGACATAAACTCTGTATTTAAGACTGTGACTCAGGGTCAGGCTCCTCTTGGAAACTGTCCTGTTACCACAGCGGCCACTTCTATTGATCATTCATCTATCTATATTCTTTGGCCTGTGTGGACCTACCATCACAGTGGCGTCTGTTGTTGCAGAGCACCTGCTCTAGCGCATGCGCTCCAGAGCTCTGGCTCAGTAGTTGGACACATGGGTCCAGCTGCTCCATAGCACGTGGGATCTTCCCAGGCCAGGGATTGAACCAGTGCCCCTTGCACTGCAAGGCGGTGTCCTTACCCAGTGGACCACCAGGGAAGCCCCACGCCACCTTTCTAACCAGCCACCTGGGTAAGAGACAGTGGACGACTGCACAAACCCCTTACCACTCCTGGGAAAACAGCTCGAAAGTGTGATTCTGTCTCCCTAGCCAACAGTATGTCTTTAATATTTACTAGTTTATTGGATTTTTTGAGTCTACATATAAGTGATATAACACGGTATTTGTCTTTCTCTCCCTGACTTATTAAGCATGGTTGTTAAGTCTCTAGATCATGTCCAACTCTGCAATGCCATGAACTGCAGCACGCCAGGCTTCCCTGTCCTTCACTGTCTCCCAGAGTTTGCTCAAAATCATGTCCACTGAGTCAGTGATACCACCAAACCATCTCAATCTCTGCGGCACCCTTCTTTTGCCTTCAGTTATTAAGTACAATATCCTCCAAATCTATCCATGTTGCAAATGGCATATTTTCATTCTTTTTTATGGCTGTGCACTGTCCCACTGTGTATATAGTGGGATACATCAGCTTTATCTATTCACCTGCTGATGGACACAGGTTGTTTTCATATCTTGGTAATTGTAAGTGGGAGCTGTTCGGCACATTGGCTGTTCTGCACATCGGTGTGCATGTACCTTTCTGGTTTTTTAAAAAGATTTATTTATTTGGGGGTGGGATAGGGAGGGAGGGGAGCAGGTGGGCTACTTCTATTGGTCTTTCATTTGTCCATTTTCATCCACTTTGTTCTTTGGCTCCTGTGGGCCTTCCATCGCGGTGGCGTCTGTCGCTGCAGAGCACCGGCTCTGGGCGCATGTGCTCCAGAGCTCCGGCTCGGTAGTTGGACACATCGGTCCAGCCACGGCACGTGGGATCTTCCCAGGCCAGGGCTCGAACCGGCGCCCCTTGCACTGCAAGGTGGTGTCCTTACCCACTGGACCACCAGGGAAGCCCGCATGTATCTTTTTGAATTAGCATTTTCATTTTCTTTGAATAGATACCCAGGAATAGAGTTGCTAGATCATATGGTCCAGGTTCTGGGCTTCCCAGGTGGCTCAGTGGGTAAAAAAACCTGCCTGCAATGCAGGAGATGCAGGAAATATGGGTTTGGTTCCACGATTGGAAAGTTCACCATGGCAACCTACTCCAGTATTCTTGCCTGGAGAATCCCATGGACGGAGGAGCCTGATGGGCTACAGTCCATAGGTCACAAAGAGTTGGAGATGCCTAAAGTGACTGAGCATGGTAGTTCTATTTTTTAGTTTTTTGAGGACACTCCATGCTGTTTTTCCACTGTGGCTAAACCAATTTCTATTTCCACCAATCGTGTACAGGATTCCCTTGGGGCATTACTTTCTAGTTTATTGGATTTTTTGAGTCTACATATAAGTGATATAACACGGTATTTGTCTTTCTCTCCCTGACTTATTAAGCATGGTTGTTAAGTCTCTAGATCATGTCCAACTCTGCAATGCCATGAACTGCAGCACGCCAGGCTTCCCTGTCCTTCACTGTCTCCCAGAGTTTGCTCAAAATCATGTCCACTGAGTCAGTGATACCACCAAACCATCTCAATCTCTGCGGCACCCTTCTTTTGCCTTCAGTTATTAAGTACAATATCCTCCAAATCTATCCATGTTGCAAATGGCATATTTTCATTCTTTTTTATGGCTGTGCACTGTCCCACTGTGTATATAGTGGGATACATCAGCTTTATCTATTCACCTGCTGATGGACACAGGTTGTTTTCATATCTTGGTAATTGTAAGTGGGAGCTGTTCGGCACATTGGCTGTTCTGCACATCGGTGTGCATGTACCTTTCTGGTTTTTTAAAAAGATTTATTTATTTGGGGGTGGGATAGGGAGGGAGGGGAGCAGGTGGGCTACTTCTATTGGTCTTTCATTTGTCCATTTTCATCCACTTTGTTCTTTGGCTCCTGTGGGCCTTCCATCGCGGTGGCGTCTGTCGCTGCAGAGCACCGGCTCTGGGCGCATGTGCTCCAGAGCTCCGGCTCGGTAGTTGGACACATCGGTCCAGCCACGGCACGTGGGATCTTCCCAGGCCAGGGCTCGAACCGGCGCCCCTTGCACTGCAAGGTGGTGTCCTTACCCACTGGACCACCAGGGAAGCCCGCATGTATCTTTTTGAATTAGCATTTTCATTTTCTTTGAATAGATACCCAGGAATGGAGTTGCTAGATCATATGGTCCAGGTTCTGGGCTTCCCAGGTGGCTCAGTGGGTAAAAAAACCTGCCTGCAATGCAGGAGATGCAGGAAATATGGGTTTGGTTCCACGATTGGAAAGTTCACCATGGCAACCTACTCCAGTATTCTTGCCTGGAGAATCCCATGGACGGAGGAGCCTGATGGGCTACAGTCCATAGGTCACAAAGAGTTGGAGATGCCTAAAGTGACTGAGCATGGTAGTTCTATTTTTTAGTTTTTTGAGGACACTCCATGCTGTTTTTCCACTGTGGCTAAACCAATTTCTATTTCCACCAATCGTGTACAGGATTCCCTTGGGGCATTACTTTCTTAAAACAGGTTCATTTCTTATATTTTTGGCTGCAAAGTCATAGTAAGATATCAGTCCAGAAGAACAAACAGTTCAAGCAGCATTTGAAGAAAAAATTAAGCCAGGTTAGCTGTCTTCTTTAGAAGTCATATTTCCTTTGGTCCCCCTAGAGAAGAGCATCATATAGCCTTGCATAGCATTTATCTAGCAGGTAGTAGAAAGCCATCTTGGACAGCAACACACAAACATAATAGGAAAATGTTCATTTGATCTAAATGAAAGAATATATGGGAAAGAAATTAAAATATTAACCTAGAACATTAATATATATTTAGCGCACTCCTTCTGACTTTTCACACTTTCTGCTCTTTGGACTTATGGCATTTTTTTCACACACACAAATGCTGTTAAGGACGGGATGTTTTTGTCTTCCCCTCGATTCTTACGTTGAAGACCTCATCCCCACTGTGCCAATACTGGAGATGGAATGTTTGTGAACATAACCAGGGTTAAGTGAGGGCCCTAATCAGTAACTTCAGTGTCTCGAGCACATGCTCCTGCACTCCCTTCTGTTTCCCTGCCCATCTCTCCCTACTCTTATCATACCACCTTTTCTTTCTTCTTTCCTCTCTCTCTCTCTCCGCACCATATGAGGACACAGCAAGAAGGTGGCCATCTGCAAGCCAGGATGATAGTCTTTACAGAAAACTGAACACTGTCAGACTGATCTTGGCCTCCAGAATGCTGAGAAAATAAACGTCTGTGATCAAGGCCACCTAGTCTGTGGTATTTTGTTATAGGAACCTGAGCAAACGAATACATACTGTGGACCAAGAAGTGGGCTGCAGCAGCAACAAACACCTAAAACTACAGAAGGGGCTCTGGAACTGAGTAGTGAGTAGAGGCTGGAAGATGTGCATGCTAGAAACATAAAATGTTAAAGGCAATTGTAGTGAGGGCTCAAAAGGAAAAAAGAACTGAGCAAAGGTTTCCATCTTCTTAGAATATAGAGCATAAGTAATCACAAACGGAATTCTGGTAGAAACATGGACATTAAAGGTCATTTTGGTGGGTTCTCGGATGAAAATGAGAAATAAGAGAAAGTAAGTCAGAAACTGGAAAAAAAAGGTAGCCCTTATTAAAAAGTGGCAAAGAACTTGGTTGAACTGTGCTCCAGTGTTTTGTGAAAGGCAGAATTTTTAAGCTATGAAATGGCTCTTAAAAGACCTCTCCTATGTTGGGGCAAGGGAGATGGACAGGGTGATCCAACACACGGAGAGCATGCTGGGAGGAATACTGAGGAGGGAAGAAGACACATGCTAAACATTTCAGACTTTTGCTCTCCTCTGGTCTTGTGCTCTACATTCATTCTCTTGCATGCACTAGTTGGACCTAAATCTCTCTTTGAAAGATTGATCCTTCAAGAAAATACTTTCATGTAACAAGCTTTTCTTTTGTTTGCAAGATTAACCTAAATTCATTGAAGCCTGAAGACCTTAAATTATGAACAAGATGTTCAAGATTTGACTGAATTCAGTTGCAGGTGTCATATTTTAGTTGTATGATTAAATCTCTACTGACATAATTCATAAGCAGCAGTATGAAGAGATCTTAACTGTACAGTTCAAAGAGCTCTGAGAACTTTCCATGTGTGTGCATGCATGCGTGCTCAGTTGCATCAGACTCTTTGTGATCCCATGAACTATAGCCTTCCAGGCTCCACTATCCATGGAATTTTCCTGGCAAGAATACAGGGGTTTTTCCCCCATCCCAACCCAGGATTGAACCTGCATCTCTGGGTTTTAACCACATAGTCTTTACAGAAAACTGACCTGCACTGATCTTGGCCTCCAGAATGCTGAGAAAATAAACGTCTGTGATCAAGGCCACCTAGTCTGTGGTATTTTGTTATAGGAACCTGAGCAAACGAATACATACTGTGGACCAAGAAGTGGGCTGCAGCAGCAACAAACACCTAAAACTACAGAAGGGGCTCTGGAACTGAGTAGTGAGTAGAGGCTGGAAGATGTGCATGCTAGAAACATAAAATGTTAAAGGCAATTGTAGTGAGGGCTCAAAAGGAAAAAAGAACTGAGCAAAGGTTTCCATCTTCTTAGAATATAGAGCATAAGTAATCACAAACGGAATTCTGGTAGAAACATGGACATTAAAGGTCATTTTGGTGGGTTCTCAGATGAAAATGAGAAATAAGAGAAAGTAAGTCAGAAACTGGAAAAAAAAGGTAGCCCTTATTAAAAAGTGGCAAAGAACTTGGTTGAACTGTGCTCCAGTGTTTTGTGAAAGGCAGAATTTTTAAGCTATGAAATGGCTCTTAAAAGACCTCTCCTATGTTGGGGCAAGGGAGATGGACAGGGTGATCCAACACACGGAGAGCATGCTGGGAGGAATACTGAGGAGGGAAGAAGACACATGCTAAACATTTCAGACTTTTGCTCTCCTCTGGTCTTGTGCTCTACATTCATTCTCTTGCATGCACTAGTTGGACCTAAATCTCTCTTTGAAAGATTGATCCTTCAAGAAAATACTTTCATGTAACAAGCTTTTCTTTTGTTTGCAAGATTAACCTAAATTCATTGAAGCCTGAAGACCTTAAATTATGAACAAGATGTTCAAGATTTGACTGAATTCAGTTGCAGGTGTCATATTTTAGTTGTATGATTAAATCTCTACTGACATAATTCATAAGCAGCAGTATGAAGAGATCTTAACTGTACAGTTCAAAGAGCTCTGAGAACTTTCCATGTGTGTGCATGCATGCGTGCTCAGTTGCATCAGACTCTTTGTGATCCCATGAACTATAGCCTTCCAGGCTCCTCTGTCCATGGAATTTTCCTGGCAAGAATACTGGAGTGGGTTGCCATTTCCTACTCCAGGGGATTTTTCCCAACCCAGGGATTGAACCTGCATCTCTGGCAGGCAGATTCTTCACCACTGAACCACATGGGAAGCCCATATATCCTTGAAACAAAGCCTAAATCAAGAAACAGGACACTTTCATCACTCCAGAAAATTCTCTCATTCTCCTTTCTAGTTAATAGCCCCTCACAGAAGCAAGCATTGTTCTGTTTTCTATCACCAAATGTTAGTTTTGTCTTTTTAGAATTTCCTTAGATGGAATCATGCAGTTTGTATTCTTGTGTCTGGACTCTTTGGCACAACATAATGTTGTAAGAGGCCCATATTGGATATATCGGTTTGTTCCTTTTACTTCTGAGTAATATTCCATTATATAACTGTACCACAATTTATCTAGTCATTTGTCTGTTGATGGACATTTGGGGTGCCTTCTGTTTGGGGTTAATATGAGACATGGTACTAAAAACATGTCCTTATAAGTTTTGTTGTGGACATATATTTTCTTTTGGGAATACTTAGAAATGGATCCATTAGGTCATAGAATAGGTTTTCTCTTTAAAAAAAATTTCCAAAGAGTTTTCTAATCTTGTATAATTTTCTATTCTGTGAGCAGTGCATGAGAATCCAGGTGCTTCAAAATCTAGTAACATTTAATCTTGTCAGTCTGTTCGTAAGTTGTACCACTATTTTCTTAGGTCAGTCTCCCAAATCAATAGAAATAAGAACAAAAATAAACAAATGGGACTCACTCAAACTTACAAGCTTTCACATAGCAAAGAAAACCATAAACAAAATGAAAAGCCAATCTACAGAATGGGAGAAAAATCTCTGCAAATGACGAGACCAACAAGGGATTAATTTCTAAAATATACAAACAGCTCACACAACTCAACAATAAAAAACAATCTTATCAAAAAAAAAAAAAAATGGCTAGGAGACCTAAATAGACATTTTTCCAAAGAAGACACATAGATGGCCAATAGCTACATTTAAAGATGCTCAACATCACTATTAGAGAAATGCAAAGCAAAAACTACAGTGCATCAGACTCTTTGTGATCCCATGAACTATAGCCTTCCAGGCTCCTCTGTCCATGGAATTTTCCTGGCAAGAATACTGGAGTGGGTTGCCATTTCCTACTCCAGGGGATTTTTCCCAACCCAGGGATTGAACCTGCATCTCTGGCAGGCAGATTCTTCACCACTGAACCACATGGGAAGCCCATATATCCTTGAAACAAAGCCTAAATCAAGAAACAGGACACTTTCATCACTCCAGAAAATTCTCTCATTCTCCTTTCTAGTTAATAGCCCCTCACAGAAGCAAGCATTGTTCTGTTTTCTATCACCAAATGTTAGTTTTGTCTTTTTAGAATTTCCTTAGATGGAATCATGCAGTTTGTATTCTTGTGTCTGGACTCTTTGGCACAACATAATGTTGTAAGAGGCCCATATTGGATATATCGGTTTGTTCCTTTTACTTCTGAGTAATATTCCATTATATAACTGTACCACAATTTATCTAGTCATTTGTCTGTTGATGGACATTTGGGGTGCCTTCTGTTTGGGGTTAATATGAGACATGGTACTAAAAACATGTCCTTATAAGTTTTGTTGTGGACATATATTTTCTTTTGGGAATACTTAGAAATGGATCCATTAGGTCATAGAATAGGTTTTCTCTTTAAAAAAAATTTCCAAAGAGTTTTCTAATCTTGTATAATTTTCTATTCTATGAGCAGTGCATGAGAATCCAGGTGCTTCAAAATCTAGTAACATTTAATCTTGTCAGTCTGTTCGTAAGTTGTACCACTATTTTCTTAGGTCAGTCTCCCAAATCAATAGAAATAAGAACAAAAATAAACAAATGGGACTCACTCAAACTTACAAGCTTTCACATAGCAAAGAAAACCATAAACAAAATGAAAAGCCAATCTACAGAATGGGAGAAAAATCTCTGCAAATGACGAGACCAACAAGGGATTAATTTCTAAAATATACAAACAGCTCACACAACTCAACAATAAAAAACAATCTTATCAAAAAAAAAAAATGGCTAGGAGACCTAAATAGACATTTTTCCAAAGAAGACACATAGATGGCCAATAGCTACATTTAAAGATGCTCAACATCACTATTAGAGAAATGCAAAGCAAAAACTACAGTGAGGCATCACTTCACACCAGACAAAATGGCCATCATTACAAAATCTACAAACAATAAATGCTAGAGAGGCTGTGGAGAAAAGGTAAGCCTCATATCATTGGGAGAAATGTAAATTGGTACAGCCACTACAGAGAACAATATGGAAGTTCCTTTAAAAACTAAAAATAGAGCTACCAGATGATGTAGCAATCCCACTCCTGGGCATATATCCAGAAAAAACCATAACTCAAAAAGATAATGTATCCCAAAGTAAATTGTAGCACTGTTTACAATAACCAAGACATGAAAGCAGCCTAAGTGTCCATCAACAGAGGAATGAATCAAGAAGATGCGGTACATATATACAATGGAATATTATTCAGCCATAAAAAGAATGAAATAATGCCATCTGCAGCAACATAGATGGACCTAAAGACTGTCATAATCAATGAAATCAGAGAAAAGACAAATTTCACGTAATATCGCTTATATATGGAAATCTAAAAAAAAGGTACAAATAAACTTATCTACAAAGCAGAGAAAGAGTTGTAGAAAACCTATTTTACTAAGGGATAAGGAGAGGAGGGATAAATTGGGAGGCTGGGATTGATATATATATATATATATATACACATTACTATATGTATATATAAAATAAGTAATAAAACCTACTGTATAACACAGGGGACTCTGCAATGACCTATATGGGAAAAGAATCTTAAAATTTTGAGTGGATATATGTATAACTGATTCACTTTGCTCTACACCTGAAACAAATACAACACTGTAAATCAACTATAGTAAAAATTCAAAAAGAACAAAAACTATACTCTCTTCTCAAGGTACAAATAAGTAAATATGATTTGCTTTACCCATGAAACGCTTAAGGAAATGTAGCTTAAAAAACCAGGCAGAAGACCTAAATAGACATTTCTGCAAAGAAGACATACAGATAGCCAACAGGCATGTGAAAAGATGTTCAACATCACTAATTATAAGAGAAACGTAAATTAGAACTACCATGAGGTACCACCTCACAACAGTCAGAATGGCCATCACTGAAAAGGAGACAACAAATGCTAGAGAGGATGTGGAAAAAAAGGTAACTTTCTTACACTGTTGGTGGGAATGTTAGCTGGTGTAACTACTAACAGTATAGTGGTTTCTCAGAAGACTAAAAACAGGATATCTATATGATCCAACAGTCCCATTCCTAGGAATATATATAGAAAAACCCATAATTCAAAAAGATACATGCACCCCCCCACACACATACTCGCTATGTTCATAACAGCACTATTCACAAGAGCCACCTTCCAATGGAGGGGACACTGGCTCAATCCCTGATCCAGGAAGATCCAACATGCTTCAGGGCAACTAAGCCTGTGGGCCACAACTACTGAAGCCCATATGCCTAGAGTCCTTGCTCCCCAACAAGAGAAACCACTACAATGAGAAGCCCACACACCACAACTAGAGAGTAACCCCTGCTCGCTCCAATGAGAGAAAAGCCCATGTGCAGCCATAAAAACTAACCATGACCAAAAATAAATAAATAAATAAGTAAATCTTAAAAAAAAAAAAAAAAAAAGGTGTTTGGGGGAACCTAATCCCCAGTTTCAGCATTTTTTTTTTCTTTTTGCCTCTAAGTCATTGTTTATTCTCATCCATCTTTATTCTTTGGCCTGTGTGGGCCTCCCATTGCAGTGGCCTTACTCGATGCAGAGCACTGGCTCTGGGCGCATGTGCTCCAGAGAGCTGGCTCGTAATTGGACACACCTGTCCAGGCGCTCCATGGCACGTGGGATCTTCCTGGGCCAGGGATTGAACTGGTACCCCTTGTACTGTAAGGTGGACTGTCTACCCACTGGACCACCAGGGAAGCCCTCAGCATTTTTTAAGAGAGGATACCTTTCTAATGTCCAAGAGCAGAAAAAGGCTTCCCAAGTGGCTCAGTGGTAAAGAAGTCACCTTTCAATGCAGGAGACTCAGGAGATGTGAGTTCTATCCCTGAGTTGGGAAGATCCCCTGGAGGAGGAAATGGCTACCCACTTCCAGTATTCTTGCTGGGAAAACCCCATGGACAGAAGAACCTCTCAAGCTATAGTCTACAGGGTTGCAGAGAGACGGACATGACTGAGCACAAAACACCTTTCTAATAAGGTCCGCTGGTGTAACTACACAGTATAGTGGTTTCTCAGAGAGGATGTGGAAAAAAAGGTAACTTTCTTACACTGTTGGTGGGAATGTTAGCTGGTGTAACTACTAACAGTATAGTGGTTTCTCAGAAGACTAAAAATAGGATATCTATATGATCCAACAGTCCCATTCCTAGGAATATATATAGAAAAACCCATAATTCAAAAAGATACATGCACCCCCACACACACATACTCGCTATGTTCATAACAGCACTATTCACAAGAGCCACCTTCCAATGGAGGGGACACTGGCTCAATCCCTGATCCAGGAAGATCCAACATGCTTCAGGGCAACTAAGCCTGTGGGCCACAACTACTGAAGCCCATATGCCTAGAGTCCTTGCTCCCCAACAAGAGAAACCACTACAATGAGAAGCCCACACACCACAACTAGAGAGTAACCCCTGCTCGCTCCAATGAGAGAAAAGCCCATGTGCAGCCATAAAAACTAACCATGACCAAAAATAAATAAATAAATAAGTAAATCTTAAAAAAAAAAAAAAGGTGTTTGGGGGAACCTAATCCCCAGTTTCAGCATTTTTTTTTTTTTCTTTTTGCCTCTAAGTCATTGTTTATTCTCATCCATCTTTATTCTTTGGCCTGTGTGGGCCTCCCATTGCAGTGGCCTTACTCGATGCAGAGCACTGGCTCTGGGCGCATGTGCTCCAGAGAGCTGGCTCGTAATTGGACACACCTGTCCAGGCGCTCCATGGCACGTGGGATCTTCCTGGGCCAGGGATTGAACTGGTACCCCTTGTACTGTAAGGTGGACTGTCTACCCACTGGACCACCAGGGAAGCCCTCAGCATTTTTTAAGAGAGGATACCTTTCTAATGTCCAAAAGCAGAAAAAGGCTTCCCAAGTGGCTCAGTGGTAAAGAAGTCACCTTTCAATGCAGGAGACTCAGGAGATGTGAGTTCTATCCCTGAGTTGGGAAGATCCCCTGGAGGAGGAAATGGCTACCCACTTCCAGTATTCTTGCTGGGAAAACCCCATGGACAGAAGAACTTCTCAAGCTATAGTCTACAGGGTTGCAGAGAGACGGACATGACTGAGCACAAAACACCTTTCTAATAAGGTCCATGAGAAGGAAAACCTTGACTAACAAGGGTCCCCATAGGACTTCCTTGGTGGTCCAGTGGCTAAGACTCCATGATTCCAGCACAGTGGGGCCAAGTTCAATCCCTGGTCAGGGAACTAGATCCTGCAACTAAAGACCTTACATGCTGCAACTAAGACCCAGCACAGCCAAATAAGTAAATAAAAAGAAAACTGACATTGTAAAAACAAAAAGAAAAACAAGGGTCCCCCAATTTGATTTCATGATATTTCCCATTATATTTTCATCACATTGCAGAAAAGAACATAAACATTGAGCTGATTAAATTTCATAGGGCTAATTCCATTTATGATCCCTAATAATTGAGTTCTAATGTTCTCCTCCACATCAGCCAGATCAACATGACATGACAGAAGGAACATGAACTTTGGAGACAGACTTAGGGCTTGAAACCCAGACCTTCTGCCTCTGCTGCACTTCATAGGGTTGCAAAGAGTTGGACACAAGTCAACAACTGAACAACAACAACTGCGTCTGAGCTATGTGGCCTTGGATAAGTTACTTGACCTCTTTGATCTTGTTTTATTATCTACAAAACACTGAAAATGGTGTCTACCTTATAGCTTAAGGATTAAATAAAATGATATACATTGTGCCCAGCTGAGTGTCTGGCCCATAGTAGATTCTCAACAAATATGCATTCCACTGGTTTTCTCTTTACTCTGCAATTTCTATGTGTGAATATGTTTTTCTAGTGTAGATAGTATGTTTAATACCCTTTAAATCATTTGATGATCTCTCTTTTGAAAGAACATTCACATATTTCCTTTTCTTGGGCTCTAAAATCACTGTGGGGCTTCCCCTGGTGGCCCAGTGGGTAAGGACATTGCCTTGCAGTGCAAGGGGCGCTGGTTCGATCCCTGGCCTGGGAAGATCCCACGTGCCGCGGAGCGGCTGGACCGATGTGTCCAATCACCGAGCCAGAGCTCTGGAGCGCATGCGCACAGAGCCAGTGCTCTGCAATGACAGACGCCACCGCGATGGGAGGCCCACAGGAGCCAAAGAACAAAGAAGGATGAAAATAGAGAAATGAAAGACCAATAGAAGTGGCCCCCTCGCTCCCCTCCCTCCCCAACACGACTCCTGCCCAAAATAAATAAATAAATAAATCTTAAAAAAAAAAAAAAAAAAGGAAAGCAAGCCTTTCCTCTTTTAAAAATAAATAAATAAATAAATAAAATCACTGTGGCTGCTGACTTCAGCCATGAAATTAGAAAACAGTTGCTTCTTGGCAGGAAAGCTATGACAAACCTAGACAGTGTGTTAAAAAGTCAAGACATCACTTTGCCAACAAAGTTCTGTATAGTCAAGGCTAAGGTCTTTTCAGTAGTCATGTATGGCTCTAACAGCTGGACAGTAGAGAAGGCGAGGTTCTGAAGAATCGTTTTTTTTTTTTTTTTTGGTTTTTAAATTTTTATTTCAAAAGCTTGGATAGCTTCAATAAGAATCAATGTTTTGAACTACAGTGCTGGAAAAGACTCTTGAGAGTCCCTTGGACAGCAAGGAGATCAAACAAGTCAGTCTTCAAGGAAATCAACCCTGAATACTCTTTGGAAGGGCTGATGCTAAAGCTGAAGCTCCAATACTTGGGCCACCTGGTGCGAAGAGCTGACTCATTGGAAAAGGTCCTGAAGCTGAGAAAGATTGAAGGCAGAAGGAGAAGAGGGCAACAGAGGATGAGATGGTTGAATGGCATCACTGATTCAATGGACATGAAGTTGGGCAAACTCTGGGAGATGGTGAGGGACAGGGAAGCTGGCCTACTGCAGTCTCCATGGGGTGGCAAAGAGTCAGACACGACTTGGTGACCCGACTCTGCTGTGGTAAGTAAAAACCCTTTAAATCATTTGATGATCTCTCTTTTGAAAGAACATTCACATATTTCCTTTTCTTGGGCTCTAAAATCACTGTGGGGCTTCCCCTGGTGGCCCAGTGGGTAAGGACATTGCCTTGCAGTGCAAGGGGCGCTGGTTCGATCCCTGGCCTGGGAAGATCCCACGTGCCGCGGAGCGGCTGGACCGATGTGTCCAATCACCGAGCCAGAGCTCTGGAGCGCATGCGCACAGAGCCAGTGCTCTGCAATGACAGACGCCACCGCGATGGGAGGCCCACAGGAGCCAAAGAACAAAGACGGATGAAAATAGAGAAATGAAAGACCAATAGAAGTGGCCCCCTCGCTCCCCTCCCTCCCCAACACGACTCCCGCCCAAAATAAATAAATAAATAAATCTTTAAAAAAAAAAAAAAAAAGGAAAGCAAGCCTTTCCTCTTTTAAAAATAAATAAATAAATAAATAAAATCACTGTGGCTGCTGACTTCAGCCATGAAATTAGAAAACAGTTGCTTCTTGGCAGGAAAGCTATGACAAACCTAGACAGTGTGTTAAAAAGTCAAGACATCACTTTGCCAACAAAGTTCTGTATAGTCAAGGCTAAGGTCTTTTCAGTAGTCATGTATGGCTCTAACAGCTGGACAGTAGAGAAGGCGAGGTTCTGAAGAATCGTTTTTTTTTTTTTTTTTTTGGTTTTTAAATTTTTATTTCAAAAGCTTGGATAGCTTCAATAAGAATCAATGTTTTGAACTACAGTGCTGGAAAAGACTCTTGAGAGTCCCTTGGACAGCAAGGAGATCAAACAAGTCAGTCTTCAAGGAAATCAACCCTGAATACTCTTTGGAAGGGCTGATGCTAAAGCTGAAGCTCCAATACTTGGGCCACCTGGTGCGAAGAGCTGACTCATTGGAAAAGGTCCTGAAGCTGAGAAAGATTGAAGGCAGAAGGAGAAGAGGGCAACAGAGGATGAGATGGTTGAATGGCATCACTGATTCAATGGACACGAAGTTGGGCAAACTCTGGGAGATGGTGAGGGACAGGGAAGCTGGCCTACTGCAGTCTCCATGGGGTGGCAAAGAGTCAGACACGACTTGGTGACCAAACAACATCTACATCTGTATAGATGACTAAGTCAGCCACTTGCAGGTCAAGAAGGATACTACCCTTCAGGCTAGGGAGCACTCTTACAAGCAGAGAGTTATGTAATGAGCACCAGGGTTCAGCTTCTTTAACAAGACTCTGTTAAAAAATGAGGGACTCCTTCATTGTGTTTTGGTAGCTTCACTCATCATCATTTTTTTTTAATGCACTTTTTTTTTTTTTTTTTTTTTAAGTTTTAGCCTCTCTTGTTGGTTTTTTATTTACTTATTTTCATCCATCTTTATTCTTTGACCTGTGTGGGCCTCCCATTGCAGTGGCCTCTCTTGCCACAGAGCACCAGCTCTGGGCACATGTGCTCCAGAGTGCTGGCTCGTAATTGGACACACCTGTCCAGCCACTCTGCAGCACGTGGGATCTTCCCGGGCCAGGGATTGAACCGGTGCCCCTTGCACTGCAAGGCGGACTCTTTACCCACTGGACCACCAGGGAAGCCCCATCACTTTTCTTCCTAAACCTCGACAACAAGTTCATTAAATTGTGTTTCCACACCATTTATAGCTGTGACTATACCAGTAAGAGCAACTGTTATTTTTGGATGAGCAATTCAATATGAAGGGAAGTCACCCATTCAGTCTGGATCCAAAGAGTAATTCATTCCTCCATTTCTCCACTGCAGTTCTCATGAATTACCATCTGTACTTCTAAATCCTAAGTGATTAGATCTCATAAAGACATGGTCCAGCAATATGCCAGACTCCTCAACCACCAATAATTCTTGTACCATTCACATTTGGTCCAGGGAAAAAAAAACAGTCAGTCTTCAAGGAAATCAACCCTGAATACTCTTTGGAAGGGCTGATGCTAAAGCTGAAGCTCCAATACTTGGGCCACCTGGTGCGAAGAGCTGACTCATTGGAAAAGGCCCTGAAGCTGAGAAAGATTGAAGGCAGAAGGAGAAGAGGGCAACAGAGGATGAGATGGTTGAATGGCATCACTGATTCAATGGACACGAAGTTGGGCAAACTCTGGGAGATGGTGAGGGACAGGGAAGCTGGCCTACTGCAGTCTCCATGGGGTGGCAAAGAGTCAGACACGACTTGGTGACCAAACAACAACAACATCTACATCTGTATAGACGACTAAGTCAGCCACTTGCAGGTCAAGAAGGATACTACCCTTCAGGCTACGGAGCACTCTTACAAGCAGAGAGTTATGTAATGAGCACCAGGGTTCAGCTTCTTTAACAAAACTCTGTTAAAAAATGAGGGACTCCTTCATTGTGTTTTGGTAGCTTCACTCATCATCATTTTTTTTTAATGCACTTTTTTTTTTTTTTTTTTTTTAAGTTTTAGCCTCTCTTGTTGGTTTTTTATTTACTTATTTTCATCCATCCTTATTCTTTGACCTGTGTGGGCCTCCCATTGCAGTGGCCTCTCTTGCCGCAGAGCACCAGCTCTGGGCACATGTGCTCCAGCGTGCTGGCTCGTAATTGGACACACCTGTCCAGCCACTCTGCAGCACGTGGGATCTTCCCGGGCCAGGGATTGAACCGGTGCCCCTTGCACTGCAAGGCGGACTCTTTACCCACTGGACCACCAGGGAAGCCCCATCACTTTTCTTCCTAAACCTCGACAACAAGTTCATTAAATTGTGTTTCCAGACCATTTATAGCCGTGACTATACCAATAAGAGCAACTGTTATTTTTGGATGAGCAATTCAATATGAAGGGAAGTCACCCATTCAGTCTGGATCCAAAGAGTAATTCATTCCTCCATTTCTCCACTGCAGTTCTCATGAATTACCATCTGCACTTCTAAATCCTAAGTGATTAGATCTCATAAAGACATGGTCCAGCAATATGCCAGACTCCTCAACCACCAATAACTCTTGTACCATTCACATGTGAAAGATCGCCAGGAACAAAAACACCTCCTGAGTTTTACCTTTTAGCCCCTGTATGCTAGGCTTGGAATCCCTGGCCCACTAAGGAGAGAGGACGGAAGAGATAAAGAGGAAGCGATCCTCTCTCTGTGACATTTACAAAGAGTCCCTCTGAGAAGAGCAGCTTGTTGCGACTGAACCTGGCAGTTCCGGGACTCTGGTCTGCTGGTGAGTGCCACAGCAGAAAGGCCTAATGGAGTTAGAGCAGTCTAGGCCCAAGCTCCAAACCAATAAAAAAAAGTTCTCCTCCAAAAGGTCCTGCATTTAGGAGAAACTGCTGGTGGCATCATCCAAATTCAGTAAGGCCTGGACAACAAGGCCAAAGGAAAGAGCAGATCCAAATGAAAATAGGGAACGAAAGAGGTGGGTCCAGAAAATCTAAAATAATTTTTTTCTCTTAATCTATCTGTAGAAACTAAAAAGTGTCTAAAAATCTTTTTTTAAAAAACCCACTTTCTTTATGTACCAATGGTTTAAAACGTTTCACATGTTTTTTTGTATAAACAAGAAATAGGGGCTTCCCTGGTAGCTCAGTGGTAAAAAATTCACCTGCCAATACAGGAAACACAGGTTTGATCCCTGATCCAGGAAGATCCCACACGCTGCTGAGCAACAAAGCCTGTGGGCCACAACTATTGAGCCTGTGCTCTAGAGCCTGGGAGGTACATCTATTGAGCCAACTACTGAAGCCTGTGTGCCCTAGAGCCTTTGCTCCTCAACAAGAGAGGCCACTGCAATGAGAAGCGCACTCACAACAACTAGAGAGTAGCCCCCATACCCCCAACTAGAGAAATGCCCTCATGCAGCAGTGAAGACCCAGAACATTCAAAGATAAATAAATTTTATTAAAAAAAGAGAAAAGAACAAGAAATAGATTTATATTTGCTTCTCCACTCACACTATGTATATAAAAGCTTTGTAGGCATGAACAAGGAGCTTAGCATTGATTGTAACATGTATATCTGTATAATTACTTATTTGTAACTCATAGGAACTTTCATAGGAAGAAGATCAAGCAAAAGAGAACCACTAGGTTAAGTAGGGGCCCTTGCCAACTAAATTATGTGAACAGTTCTTGTATAATTGTTTGAAATATGTTCTTTGTTTCTAGTGAGGACTGGAAATAGGAAAATAAGTTTTGAAGCAAAAGTTCAAAGTGTCTTACGCTCTTAATATTATCTGGTGACTTTCTTCTGACAATGTCCTATGTCATTTAGCTATCCTATTATTAACATTTGGTCTTATATCTTGACACCAATTAGACAGTGCACTTGTTAAAGCAAGACCATGTTTCTGATTTTGTTCATCTTTGGATCTCTCAGGGCCTTGTACATATGAAGAACATCCAATTATATTGTTAAGTAATCAGGTTGGGCACTCTAAAATTGGACACTATTCCATTATGTTGCCCTTAGCGTGGCTTAATCCACGTGACTTGGATAACATCGTTGGACATTCATTTTAAAGGCAAAAAGATCCAAAGGAAAGAGCAGATCCAAATGAAAATAGGGAGGGAACGAAAGAGGTGGGTCCAGAAAATCTAAAATAATTTTTTTCTCTTAATCTATCTGTAGAAACTAAAAAGTGTCTAAAAATCTTTTTTAAAAAAACCCACTTTCTTTATGTACCAATGGTTTAAAACGTTTCACATGTTTTTTTGTATAAACAAGAAATAGGGGCTTCCCTGGTAGCTCAGTGGTAAAAAATTCACCTGCCAATACAGGAAACACAGGTTTGATCCCTGATCCAGGAAGATCCCACACGCTGCTGAGCAACAAAGCCTGTGGGCCACAACTATTGAGCCTGTGCTCTAGAGCCTGGGAGGTACATCTATTGAGCCAACTACTGAAGCCTGTGTGCCCTAGAGCCTTTGCTCCTCAACAAGAGAGGCCACTGCAATGAGAAGCGCACTCACAACAACTAGAGAGTAGCCCCCACACCCCCAACTAGAGAAATGCCCTCATGCAGCAGTGAAGACCCAGAACATTCAAAGATAAATAAATTTTATTAAAAAAAGAGAAAAGAACAAGAAATAGATTTATATTTGCTTCTCCACTCACACTATGTATATAAAAACTTTGTAGGCATGAACAAGGAGCTTAGCATTGATTGTAACATGTATATCTGTATAATTACTTATTTGTAACTCATAGGAACTTTCATAGGAAGAAGATCAAGCAAAAGAGAACCACTAGGTTAAGTAGGGGCCCTTGCCAACTAAATTATGTGAACAGTTCTTGTATAATTGTTTGAAATATGTTCTTTGTTTCTAGTGAGGACTGGAAATAGGAAAATAAGTTTTGAAGCAAAAGTTCAAAGTGTCTTACGCACCCTTAATATTATCTGGTGACTTTCTTCTGACAATGTCCTATGTCATTTAGCTATCCTATTATTAACATTTGGTCTTATATCTTGACACCAATTAGACAGTGCACTTGTTAAAGCAAGACCATGTTTCTGATTTTGTTCATCTTTGGATCTCTCAGGGCCTTGTACATATGAAGAACATCCAATTATATTGTTAAGTAATCAGGTTGGGCACTCTAAAATTGGACACTATTCCATTATGTTGCCCTTAGCGTGGCTTAATCCACGTGACTTGGATAACATCGTTGGATTGTTCTTGTCCCTAGGTTTGTAGGAAAGCAAAATAATAGAAAGACTGGACATCTTATCTGGAACTCACCCTGGCCAACAGAATTAACTTTTGTTTGCTCCAAAGACTAAGGAATGAAAACAACAGATCTAGAATCTAGATCTTTTCACCAGATCTGGTTCTAGCAAACAAGTCAGTCTCCAGCCCAGCCCAGACCAGCCACCACACCCTTTCTAATTCAGAGAAGGGAACAAATGAATTCTGCAACGTTTTTATGCTCTTTTAAAAAAGTAGCAAAATACTCCACATTAAAACTGTCTAAAATTCTTCTTCCCACATGCATGCACAAAGAACTTATTAACACCTAGCTTAAAATATTGTTATGAAAAGCAAATGAATATCCAGTATTCAACCAGTGTCTCACAAACAGAAGTTTCGTGGAATACCACTTAATTTTCAGAGCAGAAGGACACATGCACAAATACATCTGAAAAATTCTGGGTTAAACTCAAAAACACAGGCTTTCTAGAGCCTTTAATTCACAATGCCAATGACATTGTGAATTTCTAGGAAGTGATACAGTGCACCCTTTTCCATGCTTACTGACTAAAGAACTTTTTTGTCCGCATTCCCAAAGAATGTTCCACAGAAAACAATTTGGAAATCCCTAGTGACAGACACTAGAGTTGCCTCCTCCACAGCTTTGCCCTCCTTTCTCCTTGCTGTCAGAAGCCTGACTGGTTCACTCCATGTACTCCTTCTACAGTGGCTGGGGCCCTCCTGAGCTCCAGAGGATGGATAGTGATAGACCAACCCCCCAGGATCATTGAGAAGAGAGAGTCAGGATCCTTGAGGGCATCAAATCATTGATTTTATCATCCCTGGAACTGTCCTATCTTTGGAATTCTCTTCAGGAACATTACAGATGTTCTTACTTTAAAAAGTCAATTTTATTTGTTTTGTTTTTTAATTTTTGCCTCTTTTATTGGTTTTTTATTTAATTATATTCATCCATCTTTATTCTTTGGCCTGTATGGGCCTCCCATTGCAGTGGTCTCTCTTGTTGCAGAGCCCCGGCTCTGGGCACATGCGCTCCAGAGTGCTGATTCCTAATTGGATTCACCGTTCCAGCTTCTCCACGCCACATGGGATCTTCCTGGGCCAGGGATCAAACCGGTGCCCTTGCATTGTAGGGCGGACTTTTTACCCACTGCACCACCAGGGAAGCCTTTGTTTTTTTAAAAAAAAAATACTTGCAGACAAAAGCATCCAGATGTGGAGGATCAGAGCTTTAATGCCACTGGTAAAAGTACAGACCATTCATTTAAAATATGTGTTTGGCAAAGTTAATTGTTAAAAAGCAGTGGCTTATTTCAAACTAACTATCTCCTAATATGATTACTGGGATTTTCCATCTTTATATTTAAATGAATGACTCTAATATCAGCATTTTTAGTGTCACTAAATTAGAAAATTAAACATTTATTCCTTAGCAGCGGTGACAGGCTCTGCTGATAAACAATCATCAAACTGCTGCAACAATGAAATCCATAACCAACCAATGAAATCCCGCAGTGCCTCTCAGGAAGCAGAACGTGCACAAAACCCTGGGTCTCTCTGGGGTTTCTGGCGTGCGCTGCACCACATATGGGCCGCGGCTTCTCCCCTTTGCATTCAACAGATTTGTGTGGTGTCCTCCCCGTGCGCAAAGCTCTGGGCGAGGTGCCTTCCCCTGTCTTCCAAGCCCCGCTCCCCACTGAAAGTCCTGTTTGCATCTCACTTCCCTAAAACCTCCCTAATTCCTGCAGCCTCTACTAAGCAACCTTTTTTTTTTTTTTTTCTTTTGTTAGTTTAAATTTTGGTCTCTTTTATTGATTTTTTGTTTATTTATTTTCATCCATTTTTATTCTTTAGCCTGTGTGGGCCTCCCATTGCAGTGGCCTATCTCGTTGCAGAGCACTGGCTCTGCGTGTGTGCACTTTTAAAAGAATAGCAAACTTTTAAAAGAATTCTTCCCAGATACCCAGTCTGAATCATTTCCTTTGGCATTTAATTTTATTCAAACCATATTTTCTCATATTCATGTTTTATCTCACCTTCCTGTTGAATAAAAGTAGTAGAAAGATGGTGGAAATGATAAGAATACAGTCTAACTTGACGGTTCTCGACTGTCAGACCCAAGGACCCCTTTTCACGTGAAATATTTTTGTAATGCCATTTACCTATCATGAAATTCATAGAAAGGTAACTGATCTACACATATAATTTCAAAACATATCAATATAATTTCCTAGCCATAGTTTAAAAGAGAATAAGAAAGTAACTTAGGATAAAGTAGTATCTATTTCAATATGTAAATGACTGACATGATTACACTGCATTAGAAGTCACAGTGAATTATGGAGAAAATGCAGACTGACAAAAGATGTTGTCTTACAACTCAAATACCACACACCATGGTACTGTTAGTGATATGACTTTATGAAAGGATGAAAAATATTTGAAGTTAAAAAAAGGAAAACTTTACGTTGATTTATTGGGTCATAAATTTCTCATTTCTAGAATTCAGCATATATTAACACTATGCAAAAAATACTGTTTATATGTAAAACATATGTTAATATGTAAAGTGAGTTGGATTCTAGGTTCAAATAACTATAAACAGATTTTTCACCCACTGAATGTCTGAAAGGATATCGTCAAAAACAACTCACTGTTTCGGGTAGATCCTGCCCTAATTGGCCGAGGCTTCTCCCCTTTGCATTCAACAGATTTGTGTGGTGTCCTCCCCGTGCGCAAAGCTCTGGGCAAGGTGCCTTTCCCTGTCTTCCAAGCCCCGCTCCCCACTGAAAGTCCTGTTTGCATCTCACTTCCCTAAAACCTCCCTAATTCCTGCAGCCTCTACTAAGCAACCTTTTTTTTTTTCTTTTGTTAGTTTAAATTTTGGTCTCTTTTATTGATTTTTTGTTTATTTATTTTCATCCATTTTTATTCTTTAGCCTGTGTGGGCCTCCCATTGCAGTGGCCTCTCTCGTTGCAGAGCACTGGCTCTGCGTGTGTGCACTTTTAAAAGAATTCTTTTAAAAGAATAGCAAACTTTTAAAAGAATTCTTCCCAGATACCCAGTCTGAATCATTTCCTTTGGTATTTAATTTTACTCAAACCATATTTTCTCATATTCATGTTTTATCTCACCTTCCTGTTGAATAAAAGTAGTAGAAAGATGGTGGAAATGATAAGAATACAGTCTAACTTGACGGTTCTCGACTGTCAGACCCAAGGCCCCCTTTTCACGTGAAATATTTTTGTAATGCCATTTACCTATCATGAAATTCATAGAAAGGTAACTGATCTACACATATAATTTCAAAACATATCAATATAATTTCCTAGCCATAGTTTAAAAGAGAATAAGAAAGTAACTTAGGATAAAGTAATATCTATTTCAATATGTAAATGACTGACATGATTACACTGCATTAGAAGTCACGGTGAATTATGGAGAAAATGCAGACTGACAAAAGATGTTGTCTTACAACTCAAATACCACACACCATGGTACTGTTAGTGATATGACTTTATGAAAGGATGAAAAATATTTGAAGTTAAAAAAAGGAAAACTTACGTTGATTTATTGGGTCATAAATTTCTCATTTCTAGAATTCAGCATATATTAACACTATGCAAAAAATACTGTTTATATGTAAAACATATGTTAATATGTAAAGTGAGTTGGATTCTAGGTTCAAATAACTATAAACAGATTTTTCACCCACTGAATGTCTGAAAGGATATTCAAAAGTGGCAATGGATGCAGGACAATTCCTCACTGTGGGGCAGAGTACTGAACATTTTTACAGGTCCAGCAACTCTAGCCTTTATCCACTGCAGGCCAGCAGTATGCCCCAATCATCAGGTAATCCCTAAGATCCCCACAAATAGATTCAAGAGATTAGATCTGATAGAGTGCCTGAAGAACTATGGACTGAGGTTCTTAACATTGTATAGGAGGTGATGATCAAAATAATCCCCAAGAAATGAAAGAAGGGAACATGGTTGTCTGAGGAGACCTTACAAATAGCTAAGAAAACAAGAGAAGCAAAAGGCAAGGGGAAAAAAGGAAAGATATATCCATTTGAAAGCAGAGTTTCAGAGAATAGCAAGGAAAGTTAAGAAAGCCTTCTTAAGTGAACAAAGAAAAGAAATAGAGGAAAATAACAGAATGGGAAAGACTAGAGATCTCTTCAAGAAAATTAGAGATACCAACGGAATATTTTATGCAAAGAAGGGCATAAGAAAGGACTGAAATGGTATGGATCTAACAGAAGCAGAAGATATTAGGAAAAGGTGGCATGAATACACATACAGAAGAACTAAACAAAAAAGGTCCTAATGACCAGGACAACCACAATGGTGTGGCCACGCACCCAGAGCCAGACATCCTGGAGTGTGAAGTCAAGGAGGCCTTAGGAAGCATTACTACCAACAAAGTTGCTGGAGGTGATGGAATTCCACCATGAAATAACTTAGCTATTTCAAATTCTAAAAGATGATGCCATTAAAGTGCTGCACTCAATATGCCAGCAAATTTGGAAAACTCACCAGTGGCCACTGGACTGGAAAAGGTCAGTTTTCATTTCAATCCTAAAGAAGGTCAATGTCAAAGAATGTTCAAACTATTGTACAAAGTATTCATTTCACATGCTACCAAGCTAGGCTTCAATAGTATGTAAACCAAGAACTTCCAAATGTACATGGTGGATTTCGAAGAGGGAGAGGAACTAGAGATCAAATTGCCAACATACGCTGGATCATGGAGAAAGCCAAGGGAATTCCAGAAAAACATCTACTTCTGCTTCATTGACTACGCTAAAGCCTTTGATTGTGTGGATCACAACAAACTGTGGAAAATTCTGAAAGAGATGGGAACACCAGATCACCTAACCTGCCTCCTGAGAAATCTGTATGCAGGTCCAGCAACTCTAGCCTTTATCCACTGCAGGCCAGCAGTATGCCCCAATCATCAGGTAATCCCTAAGATCCCCACAAATAGATCTGATAGAGTGCCTGAAGAACTATGGACTGAGGTTCTTAACATTGTATAGGAGGTGATGATCAAAATAATCCCCAAGAAATGAAAGAAGGGAACATGGTTGTCTGAGGAGACCTTACAAATAGCTGAGAAAACAAGAGAAGCAAAAGGCAAGGGAAAAAAGGAAAGATATATCCATTTGAAAGCAGAGTTTCAGAGAATAGCAAGGAAAGTTAAGAAAGCCTTCTTAAGTGAACAATGCAAAGAAATAGAGGAAAATAACAGAATGGGAAAGACTAGAGATCTCTTCAAGAAAATTAGAGATACCAACGGAATATTTTATGCAAAGAAGGGCATAAGAAAGGACTGAAATGGTATGGATCTAACAGAAGCAGAAGATATTAGGAAAAGGTGGCATGAATACACATACAGAAGAACTACACAAAAAAGGTCCTAATGACCAGGACAACCACAATGGTGTGACCACGCACCTAGAGCCAGACATCCTGGAGTGTGAAGTCAAGGAGGCCTTAGGAAGCATTACTACCAACAAAGTTACTGGAGGTGATGAAATTCCACCATGAAATAGCTTAGCTATTTCAAATTCTAAAAGATGAAGTCATTAAAGTGCTGCACTCAATATGCCAGCAAATTTGGAAAACTCACCAGTGGCCACTGGACTGGAAAAGGTCAGTTTTCATTTCAATCCTAAAGAAGGTCAATGTCAAAGAATGTTCAAACTATTGTACAAAGTATTCATTTCACATGCTACCAAGGTAATGCTCAAATTTTCCAAGCTAGGCTTCAATAGTATGTAAACCAAGAACTTCCAAATGTACACGATGGATTTAGAAGAGGTAGAGGAACCAGAGATCAAACTACCAACATCGACTGGATCATAGAAAAACCAAGGGAATTCCAGAAAAACATCTACTTCTGCTTCATTGACTATGCTAAAGCCTTTGATTGTGTGGATCACAACAAACTGTGGAAAATTCTGAAAGAGATGGGAACACCAGATCACCTAACCTGCCTCCTTTGAGAAATCTGTATGCAGGTCAAGAAGTAACAGTCAGGACTGGGTATGGAACAATGGACTAGTTCAAAACTGGGAAAGGAATACGTCAAGGCTGAATACTATTTTTTTTTTTTTCTTTAAACTTTTTTCTTTTTGGGGCCACTTCTATTGGTCTTTCATTTATTTATTTTCATCCATCTTTGTTCTTTGGTGTGGGCCGCCCATCGCAGTGGCCTCTGTCGCTGCAGAGCGCTGGCTCTGGGCACATGCACTCCAGGGCTCTGGCTCCGTAATTGGACATAAAGGTCCAGCCGCTCCGCAACATGTGGGATCTTCCCAGGCCAGGGATCAACCTGGCACCACTTGCACTGCAAGGCGGTGTCCTTACCCACTGGACCACCAGGGAAGCCCTGAATACTATCTTATTTAACTTCTATGTAGAGTACATCAAGTGAATTGCCGGGTTGAATGAAGCTCAAGCTGGAATCAAGACTTCCAGGAGAAATATTAATAATCTCAGATATGCAGATTACACCACACTAATGGCAGAAAGTGAAGAGGAACTAAAGAACCTCTTGATAAAGATGAAACAGGAGAGTGAAAAAGCTGGCTTAAAACTCAACATTCAAAAATCTATGATCAGGCTTCCCTGGTGGTCCAGTGGGTAAGGACACCGCCTTGCAGTGCAAGGGGCATTGGTTCGATCCCTGGCCTGGGAAGATCCCACGTGCGGCGGAGCGGCTGGATCCATGTGTCCAATTACCGAGCCGGAGCTCTGGAGCGCATGCGCCCAGAGCCCGTGCTCTGCGACAACAGAGGCTGCCGCGATGGGAGGCCCACATGGGCTGAAGAACAAAGATGGATGAAAAAATGGACAAATGAAAGACCAACAGAAGTGGCCCGCCTGTTCCTCTCCCTCCTCCCCACCCCACCCTCCTCAAATAAATAAATACATAAATCTTTAAAAAAAAAAAAAATCTATGATCATGGCATCCAGTCCCATCATTTCATGGCAAATAGATGGGGAAAAAATGGAAACAGTGACAGAGTTTAATTTCTTGGACTCCAAAATCACCATGGATGGTGACTACCACCATGAAATTAAAAGATGCTTGTCCCTTGGAAGAGAAATTATGACAAATCTAGACAGCATATTAAAAAGCAGAGACATCACTTTGCCAGCAAAGCTCTGTATGATCAAAAGCTATGTTTTTCTAGTAGTCATGTAGGGATGTGAAAGATGGACTGTAAAAAAGGCTTAGCGTGGACTTCCCTGGTGATCCAGTGGGTAAGGACACCGCCTTGCAGTGCAAGGGGCGCCGGTTAGATCCCTGGCCTGGGAAGATCCCACGTGCCGCGGAGCAGCTGGACTGACGTGTCCAATTACCGAGCTGGAGCTCTGGAGCACATGCGCCCAGAGCCAGCACTCTGCAACAACAGAGGCCACTGCGATGGGAGGCCCACACAGGCCAAAGAAGGAAGATGGATGAAAATAGACAAATGAAAGACCAATAGAAGTGGCCTGCCCGCCCCCCTCCCTCCCCAGGCCACCCCTCAACCCCCCCACCTCAAAAAAAGGCTGAGCGCTGAAGAATTGGTGTTTTGAACTGTAATGCTGGAGAAGACTCTTGAAAGTCCCTTGGACAGCAAAGAGATAAAACCAGTCAATCTTAAAGCAAGTCAACCCTGAATATTCATTGGCAGGACTGATTCTCAAGTTGAAGCTCCAATACTTTGGCCACTTGATACAAAGAATCAACTCACTGGAAAAGCTCTGATGCTGGGCAAAGATTGAGGGCAGGAGAAGGGGGCAATAGAGGATAGGATGGTTGGATGGCATCATCGGCTAAATGGACATGAGTTTGAGCAAACTCCAGAACATAGTGAAGGACAAGGAAGCCTGGCATGCTGCAGTCCATGGGGCCACAAAGAGTTTGACACAACTGAGTGATGGAATAAAAACAGCAAAGTCTCCACTAATTTCTACAAAGCTCTCTGGGAGGTACTGATTCTAGTGAGATCTTCCGAGCTAAACCAAAGCCAGCTGAAGATGGGATTGTTATTAGATAATCCAGACTCTTACCCTTGGCTTTAAAGGCCTTGACAGCCTGAGTTTACCCTGTGCTGCCAGTTGGCTGGTTCACTGCCATGGTTCTCAAGCAGATACTGCAGACTCAACAAAGGAGGCAGCAAGTCAGGTGGGGAGAAGGGAGGCAGGAGGTAGGCGGTCTGTTTCTTTCTCAGGTGTTTTCCATTTGGCCCTATTACCTGGTGAGTTCCAGGTATTCTGTTTGAACAATGTATTCCTCAGTTTTAGGAAGTAAATATTATGTATATTTTGACAATTTTTGTGTTGACCTCCTCATTCTGTGCTGTCAGTGAATGTCCCATTTGGTTCTTCTTTCTACATTTTCTACTTTATTGAGACTCACTATATATGCTGTCACTGTCATCAGAATTTCCTTTAATTCTTTGAACATACTCACAATAGCTGCTTTGAAGTCTTTGCCAACCTTCTGACTCCACTCAGAGTCAGAGTTCTGCCAGTTACCCAAACCTGAATCTCACATCTCAATGGTCAGTCAGCACATTTGCTCCCAAAATGTCATGGGAGGAACTTCCCTGGTGGTCGAGTGGCTAAGACTCTGTGGTACAGCCAAATAAATAAATAAAATATTTTTTAACAACCCACAATAAAACGAACAAAAAAGCACACCATTGTATTTAGTTACCTTTAAAATTCACCATGAGAAATCTCTGTCCAAGGACAGAAACCTCTAAGGCTAAGGCCTTACTTATCAACTCCCATTCTTCTCTGGGGTGGAACAGCTGGAGAGGAACACATGAACCACAGCTGAATAGCCTGGGTCAGTGGTCAGGGTCTTCTGCAAGAACTGTAACAACAGGCATCCATCTCCAAGAAGGGAAAAGTGTCCTCTCGTTGGCACATCTTCCTCTTTCAGATGGCCCGTGAGAGAGGGCACAGTGAGCCTGCCCACTAAGATCCCCTGACTTCAAGCTCCAAGGGCTGGAAATTACGATCCGTTTCTACTCAAAGCACTTCTGACACCAAATGTGTAGGTTTTTGACACCAAACAATTCAGTTTTCAGCAGACACAAACTAGGTGTTCTACAATTCAATTCAATCCTGACAATAACCTTCTAGAGTTAGTGAAATCCCCCAGTTTGAGGGCTATCCCACAAGACTAGGACCCTGGCAAGGTTAGGTTTTCTGGCTGAGTTCGCATGCAGTTCTCAAGCAGACACTGCAGACTCAACAAAGGAGGCAGCAAGTCAGGTGGGGAGACGGGAGGCAGGAGGTAGGCGGTCTGTTTCTTTCTCAGGTGTTTTCCATTTGGCCCTATTACCTGGTGAGTTCCAGGTATTCTGTTTGAACAATGTATTCCTCAGTTTTAGGAAGTAAATATTATGTATATTTTGACAATTTTTGTGTTGACCTCCTCATTCTGTGCTGTCAGTGAATGTCCCATTTGGTTCTTCTTTCTACATTTTCTACTTTATTGAGACTCACTATATATGCTGTCACTGTCATCAGAATTTCCTTTAATTCTTTGAACATACTCACAATAGCTGCTTTGAAGTCTTTGCCAACCTTCTGACTCCACTCAGAGTCAGAGTTCTGCCAGTTACCCAAACCTGAATCTCACATCTCAATGGTCAGTCAGCACATTTGCTCCCAAAATGTCATGGGAGGAACTTCCCTGGTGGTCGAGTGGCTAAGACTCTGTGGTACAGCCAAATAAATAAATAAAATATTTTTTAACAACCCACAATAAAACGAACAAAAAAGCACACCATTGTATTTAGTTACCTTTAAAATTCACCATGAGAAATCTCTGTCCAAGGACAGAAACCTCTAAGGCTAAGGCCTTACTTATCAACTCCCATTCTCCTCTGGGGTGGAACAGCTGGAGAGGAACACATGAACCACAGCTGAATAGCCTGGGTCAGTGGTCAGGGTCTTCTGCAAGAACTGTAACAACAGGCATCCATCTCCAAGAAGGGAAAAGTGTCCTCTCGTTGGCACATCTTCCTCTTTCAGATGGCCCGTGAGAGAGGGCACAGTGAGCCTGCCCACTAAGATCCCCTGACTTCAAGCTCCAAGGGCTGGAAATTACGATCCGTTTCTACTCAAAGCACTTCTGACACCAAATGTGTAGGTTTTTGACACCAAACAATTCAGTTTTCAGCAGACACAAACTAGGTGTTCTACAATTCAATTCAATCCTGACAATAACCTTCTAGAGTTAGTGAAATCCCCCCAGTTTGAGGGCTCAGTCCCACAAGACTGTCCCCACATTTAGAGTCAGTAGTAGGTTTGGGCTCAGGTTTGATAATGTGTTAGAATAGCTCAAAGAACTGTTATTTACTATTACCAGTTTATTATAAAGGATTCAACCTGGGAAACCCCAAACAGAAAAGATGCACTGAGCAAGGCATGTCGGTGGGAGGAGGGGGGGATTGGCTGTAGTGCTTCCGTGTCCTCCCAGCACCTTGATGTGATCTGCCAACCCTGGTCAGAACTTCTATAAAGATTCCATTATACAGACACGGCTGATCAAATCATCAGCAATTGGTGTTAACTCACTTTCTAGGCTCTCTCCCCTCCACAGAGGTTGTAGAGAGGGGCTGAATCATGCCTTGGTTGTTCTGGTGACTAGTCCCTATCCTAGAGCTTTCTAGGTGTCCTCAGCCACCCGTCACCTTCTAGTATAAAAAAAGGCACTCATCACCCTCAAGATTCCAAGAGTAAGAGGCTCTGTGTCAGGAACCAGGGACTAAGACCAAGCATGAGAACGAGAGATGCTACAAATGCCCCTGTTACTCAGAAAATGATCAGTACAAGGGTTTTAGCAGCTCTGTGCCAGGAACTGGGAATAGAGATCAAATATATATACTTATTACATCACAAAATCACACTGATGTGTTAATCTCACAGTTGGATGCCCTGAGAACCTGTGTCTGAGTTAGACACACTCAATTGCCCGGCTGAATTCTGACTCCTGACTGTGCCCGTGTTGCAAGCACCCGATGTGTCATCTACATTGATCCCCGATGCCAAGTGGCTCTTCTTTGCAAGAACTGAAAAGCCTGAAGGAAAAGTGTCCTCTCGTTGGCACATCTTCCTCTTTCAGATGGCCCGTGAGAGAGGGCACAGTGAGCCTGCCCACTAAGATCCCCTGACTTCAAGCTCCAAGGGCTGGAAATTACGATCCGTTTCTACTCAAAGCACTTCTGACACCAAATGTGTAGGTTTTTGACACCAAACAATTCAGTTTTCAGCAGACACAAACTAGGTGTTCTACAATTCAATTCAATCCTGACAATAACCTTCTAGAGTTAGTGAAATCCCCCCAGTTTGAGGGCTCAGTCCCACAAGACTGTCCCCACATTTAGAGTCAGTAGTAGGTTTGGGCTCAGGTTTGATAATGTGTTAGAATAGCTCAAAGAACTGTTATTTACTATTACCAGTTTATTATAAAGGATTCAACCTGGGAAACCCCAAACAGAAAAGATGCACTGAGCAAGGCATGTCGGTGGGAGGAGGGGGGATTGGCTGTAGTGCTTCCGTGTCCTCCCAGCACCTTGATGTGATCTGCCAACCCTGGTCAGAACTTCTATAAAGATTCCATTATACAGACACGGCTGATCAAATCATCAGCAATTGGTGTTAACTCACTTTCTAGGCTCTCTCCCCTCCACAGAGGTTGTAGAGAGGGGCTGAATCATGCCTTGGTTGTTCTGGTGACCAGTCCCTATCCTAGAGCTTTCTAGGTGTCCTCAGCCACCCGTCACCTTCTAGTATACAAAAAGGCACTCATCACCCTCAAGATTCCAAGAGCAAGAGGCTCTGTGTCAGGAACCAGGGACTAAGACCAAGCATGAGAACGAGAGATGCTACAAATGCCCCTGTTACTCAGAAAATGATCAGTACAAGGGTTTTAGCAGCTCTGTGCCAGGAACTGGGAATAGAGATCAAATATATATACTTATTACATCACAAAATCACACTGATGTGTTCATCTCACAGTTGGATGCCCTGAGAACCTGTGTCTGAGTTAGAAACACTCAATTGCTCGGCTGAATTCTGATTCCTGACTGTGCCCGTGTCTGCGCTATTTTTAATTCGTCTTAGCCTCTTCTGTTCTTTCATGTCTGACCCACCCCAAGCCACATCTGACAACTACGGGACAGTGAATATATTCCATCTAAATTTAGATATTGAAATTTATTCAATATCTAAATTAGTTTAGATACTGAATATACTCCACAGAAACATCTGGGCCTACGAGCTATTTGTAAATACCTCCTCTCTGATCCACTGACAATTGAAACCTCATAGAGCAATATCATTTCTCACGTTTCTAGTTCCGAAGGAAGCTCACTTGAGCCTCCAGGCGCAAACAACCTTCCCATCTGGATGACGAGCCCTGAAGAGGCACAGCACAGGTATCAGTCAGGCCGACCTCCATGGGTCCCACTCCTCCTGACCAGCTGTGTGTGTGCTCTTAGGTGAACAATTTCTTCCTCAGTTTGCCTCGAGTACTAAACTGTGAAGTGAGGATCACAGTACTTACTTTTTAGGGCAAATACGATGACCAAATGAGTTAAGATATAGTCAGCACCTAGCTGAGATGTTACTGATAAACATTGTTGTCCTTTTGCTCTCTTCATAGCAGGGGTCGTATTTCCTGTGTAACTCCTACAACCTCTGACCAGTGTCTGATGCCAGCTACTTCCCAGTAAGTATTCTGTTAGGGAAATTACCTGTTGCTGCTCTGTTTTCCTGCATTTTTTGTTGGTGATTTTTACACTGGCTCAGTGCAGTCTTGGGGATCTGAAGAAGTGTCCAAGCACCCAGGTGGGTCAGGACAGGTGAGAATTGAAGGCACTCATCACCCTCAAGATTCCAAGAGTAAGAGGTTTGTGTCAGGAACCAGGGACTAAGACCAAGCATGAGAACGAGAGATGCTACAAATGCCCCTGTTACTCAGAAAATGATCAGTACAAGGGTTTTAGCAGCTCTGTGCCAGGAACTGGGAATAGAGATCAAATATATATACTTATTACATCACAAAATCACACTGATGTGTTCATCTCACAGTTGGATGCCCTGAGAACCTGTGTCTGAGTTAGAAACACTCAATTGCTCGGCTGAATTCTGATTCCTGACTGTGCCCGTGTCTGCGCTATTTTTAATTCGTCTTAGCCTCTTCTGTTCTTTCATGTCTGACCCACCCCAAGCCACATCTGACAACTACGGGACAGTGAATATATTCCATCTAAATTTATTTAGATATTGAAATTTATTCAATATCTAAATTAATTTAGATACTGAGTATACTCCACAGAAACGTCTGGGCCTAGGAGCTATTTGTAAATACCTCCTCTCTGATCCACTGACAATTGAAACCTCATAGAGCAATATCATTTCTCACGTTTTTAGTTCCGAAGGAAGCTCACTTGAGCCTCCAGGTGCAAACAACCTTCCCATCTGGATGACGAGCCCTGAAGGGGCACAGCACAGGTATCAGTCAGGCCGACCTCCATGGGTCCCACTCCTCCTGACCAGCTGTGTGTGTGCTCTTAGGTGAACAATTTCTTCCTCAGTTTGCCTCGAGTACTAAACTGTGAAGTGAGGATCACAGTACTTACTTTTTAGGGCAAATACGATGACCAAATGAGTTAAGATATAGTCAGCACCTAGCTGAGATGTTACTGATAAACATTGTTGTCCTTTTGCTCTCTTCATAGCAGGGGTCGTATTTCCTGTGTAACTCCTACAACCTCTGACCAGTGTCTGATGCCAGCTACTTCCCAGTAAGTATTCTGTTAGGGAAATTACCTGTTGCTGCTCTGTTTTCCTGCATTTTTTGTTGGTGATTTTTACACTGGCTCAGTGCAGCTTTGGGGATCTGAAGAAGTGTCCAAGCGCCCAGGTGGGTCAGGACAGGTGAGAATTGATAAGGGTAGGAAGGAGAGGACGGAGCACTGGGTTCCAGGACCACTTCCATGTTAGCTTTGCTAGTTTACCTTTATATTGGTTTGGGAACTACAGTGTAGTGTAGTGTTAGTCGCTCAGTCCGTGTCCGACTCCTTGCGACCCATGGAATTCTCCAGGCAAGAATATTCCTTTCTCCAGGGGGTCTTCCTGACCCGGGGATTAAACGCAGGTCTCCTGCATTGCAGGCAGATTCTTTACTGTCTGAGCTACAGGGAACCCCCTTGGGGAACTATATAAATACTATATACTTTTTTTTTTTTTAAAGAAATGATTCTGATTTAAAACTTGAAAATAATTGCCTTATATTTGAATAACAGAGAAAGAACTTAGGTTTACAAATGACACAAACGTCTGTATCTTTATCCCCCAAAACATTAGTCACTATTATCAAGGTAAATTGAAAAAACTCAGTTCCTCACTTTCACTAGCCATATTTCAAGTACTCAACAGCTATATATGACTAGTGGCTACTATTTTGGGCAGTGCAGTATGAACATTTCTATCACTGCAGAAAGTGCTGTCAGCGCCAGTCTGTAGTGTATCTTATTTAAATCATAGGACTTAACTGACAGTGGCCATGTCCTATGTGCTACAATATATTTGTAGGCTTAAAGGGTAATAAGATGAGTTGCCCATAGATGGAGGTTTGGGTCCTGCTATTAACCTGCCCACTAGACTGGTTTCAGGCTCCCTCATCTGTACCAGG
This sequence comes from Tragulus kanchil, assembly GCA_022376925.1. Taxonomy (NCBI): domain Eukaryota; kingdom Metazoa; phylum Chordata; class Mammalia; order Artiodactyla; family Tragulidae; genus Tragulus; species Tragulus kanchil. The sequence continues at coordinate 245,093,739 of JAIOJX010000026.1, read as the reverse complement.
GAGGTCTGGGCCACATCAGAGATTTCCACCCATTTTATCTCCAATAGGATCCCTTTGATTGTTCCTTTGTTTCCTTGGACCCACACCCAGGTTTAAAATAAACTGCATCATTAGATAATAGTTGGCTTATCCTCCCACTTTTGTTAACTAGTGCTATTTATAACTACCAACAAAAACCTCTGATCAGCATAAGATTACCAGAATTCTTCTTATGAATTGAAGTAATTCCAGTCCAAAAGTTAGATAATGGGACATGGTGGTTAGATTAACCTTATCTCTGGAACTTCCCTGTGCAGTTTTTTAAACACTGAAAATAATGTATCAATTGCCCCTCCCTGTCCTTGTTACAACTTTCTCCCACCCTTAGGGCTTTAAAAGCTGCCCAAGTTAGGAGTTTTCTGACTACAGGATCATGTAAGATATCTTTTAAGTTTTAAAGGGATTCTGGCTCAAAGGAGGGAAGTATCCCAAAAACTCAACTTGGGAATTTAGGAAATCAATAAAAAGAAGCGAAATGATCAAATGCATAAATCAAACTAAAAATATAGAAGAGTTAGACTTCTCAGTATAGGGAACAAGATATGCAATGTGATTGCATTTTAAATATACATATTGGGCAAGACTTCTGGCTGTAGGCTGGCAAATTCTCACCCCCCCAAAATAAAATATAAAACTGGGCAAAATTATAAGAAACAATTTCAAGGCTTTGGAAATCATCCAAAGGGAAATAACAAGTCGAGATATATTTTTGTCCTGAAAAACTGCTAAAATTTTATGAAAGAATGATGAGTCTGTGGCCTTCATGGCTGGAACTGCTCTGTGACAACTGAGCCATATTTCAAGTACTCAACAGAAGCTGGCAGGGTATGAACATTTCTATCACTGCAGAAAGTGCTGTCAGCGCCAGTCTGTAGTGTATCTTATTTAAATCATAGGACTTAACTGACAGTGGCCATGTCCTATGTGCTACAATATATTTGTAGGCTTAAAGGGTAATAAGATGAGTTGCCCATAGATGGAGGTTTGGGTCCTGCTATTAACCTGCCCACTAGACTGGTTTCAGGCTCCCTCATCTGTACCAGGGAGGTCTGGGCCACATCAGAGATTTCCACCCATTTTATCTCCAATAGGATCCCTTTGATTGTTCCTTTGTTTCCTTGGACCCACACCCAGGTTTAAAATAAACTGCATCATTAGATAATAGTTGGCTTATCCTCCCACTTTTGTTAACTAGTGCTATTTATAACTACCAACAAAAACCTCTGATCAGCATAAGATTACCAGAATTCTTCTTATGAATTGAAGTAATTCCAGTCCAAAAGTTAGATAATGGGACATGGTGGTTAGATTAACCTTATCTCTGGAACTTCCCTGTGCAGTTTTTTAAACACTGAAAATAATGTATCAATTGCCCCTCCCTGTCCTTGTTACAACTTTCTCCCACCCTTAGGGCTTTAAAAGCTGCCCAAGTTAGGAGTTTTCTGACTACAGGATCATGTAAGATATCTTTTAAGTTTTAAAGGGATTCTGGCTCAAAGGAGGGAAGTATCCCAAAAACTCAACTTGGGAATTTAGGAAATCAATAAAAAGAAGCGAAATGATCAAATGCATAAATCAAACTAAAAATATAGAAGAGTTAGACTTCTCAGTATAGGGAACAAGATATGCAATGTGATTGCATTTTAAATATACATATTGGGCAAGACTTCTGGCTGTAGGCTGGCAAATTCTCACCCCCCCAAAATAAAATATAAAACTGGGCAAAATTATAAGAAACAATTTCAAGGCTTTGGAAATCATCCAAAGGGAAATAACAAGTCGAGATATATTTTTGTCCTGAAAAACTGCTAAAATTTTATGAAAGAATGATGAGTCTGTGGCCTTCATGGCTGGAACTGCTCTGTACCCTGTGCCCTCAGCGTATTTAGTCTGGTCGTTTTACCACAGCAACATTGGCTGTGAAAACCAGCAGCCTCACTGTGAGGGGAAGCACACTGAAACCACCCGCCCTGGCCAGGACCCTAGTAACCTCGTGCACGAGTTGTTTCACAACAGGAGGTCTTAGTGGAACTAATAAATCACTACCAACCAGAAGAGTTTAAGAAAGCTCAAAAGGAAACACCATGTGTTCAACCACATCCCAGAATCCTTCTCACTGGCATCCATCCTGGCTGAGCAATGCATGCGCCGCCAGGAAGGGCAGAATGATTGGCCAGAGACACCCTGGACTTATCCCGTCACCATAAAACTTGAGACTGTGAGTCACAAGGCAGAGCAGTTCTCCTGGATTCCCTTACCTTACTGCTCTCCTCCCAGGCACCCTTTCCACAATAATACCTCTTGCTTTGTCAGCCTGCCTGTCTCCTCATTTCCTGACAGTGAGTCCTGACAATTCCTGACAATGAATCCTGACAATTCATTTCCAAGTGTTAGATAAGAGGCCACTTTCGGATCCCCCATCCTGCAACATCACTATCAGAGGTGGGGTGAATTTGACTTGGAATGGAAGATGAAAACCCACAGCCAGCGGCGTTGTCAAGAAAAGCAGCAAACTCAGTAGGAATTGAAAAGGTAAACTCACAGCTCTGCTAGCCTGAAATTGCAGTCTTGGTTGCAGTGGGGAGCTGACCAACCAGAAGTGTAAAGTGGAAATCCTAGAAATGAAGAGAGCCATAGAAAAGCTTTATCATCTCTCCAGTTATCCCTGGTTGTCCAGGGAACTATGCATATGTACAGTGGAGAGTCAAGAGAGCCTGGAAGAAAGTAGGCAGCCTGACTGAACTTTGAGTGAATTCCTCAACCCACAGCACTGAGGAGCATATTTTATATGCCTGTGACAGTATATTATCTAAAATGTCAAGATTTCAACAAAATGTAAAATGTCAAGATTTCAAAAAAATTAGGGAAGCCCAGGTGGCACTAGTGGTAAAGAAACCACTTGCCAATGCAGGAGACATAAGAGACACAGGTTCGATTCCTGGGTCAGAAAGAACCTCTGGAGGAGAGCATGGTAACCCACTTCTGTATTCTTGCCTGGAGAATCCCCATAAACAAGGGGAGCCTGGTAGGTTATGGCCCACAGGGTCACAAAGAGTCAGACATGATGAAGAGACTTAGCACTCACACAAAACAAAAATTAAGCAATATGTGAGGTAAGAGAAAATCTGATTCATACTCCAAAATGAATGTTGACTGATACTCAGGGAAAAAAAGCAAACAATAGAAACTAACTCTGTGCTACTAAATAACCAAGAGATCACTAAAGAAAGAAAAGCGGAAATAAATTAGAAAAAATAAGGACAAAAGCACAACCTTATGGAATGCAGCAAGAGCAGTTCTAAGAGGGGATTTTATAGCAATACAATCGTCCCTTGAGAAACAAGAAAAATCTCAAACAACCTAACCTTATGCCTAAAGTACCCAGAGACAAAAGAACAAATAAAACCCAAAGGTAGCATAAGGAAATATCAGAGCAGACATAAATGAGATAGAAAAAAAATAAAGCAATAGCAAAGATCAACAAAACTAAAAGCTGGCTCTTTAAAACAAAACAGATAAACCTTTAGCCAGACTTAATAAAGGAAAGGAGAGGACTCAAATCAATAAAACTAGAAATGAAAAACATGTTACAACTGACACTGCAGAAACACAAAGGATCATAAGAGCAACTAAATACCAATAAAAGAAGAAATGGACGAATTTTTAGAAATGTAACAACCTTCCAAGACAGAACCAGAAAGACGTAGAAGATATGAACAGAGCAGTCATAAGTAATAAAGTTAAAACAGTGATTAAAAATCTTCCAACAAACAGAAATCCAGGACCAGATAGCACCATAGGTGAATTGTATCAAACAACAGAAAAGAGCTAACATCTATCCTTTTTTTTTTAAATAATTATTTTTATTTTACTTTTACAGACTTTTGTTGTTTATAGCTATACATAAACCCGAATCAGTCATGGGTGTACCCTTGACCCCTCCCGCCTGAGCCCCTCCCAGGCCCTCCCCACCCCACCCCTGCAGGTTGCTGCACAGCCCCCTTAGTTCCCTTAGTCTTAGAGCACACTCACAATGGTTGTCTCTTTTACATATAATAGCGTAGGTTTCCATGTTACTTTTTCCATACTTCTCATCCACTCCTCCCTCTCCCCAATGTCCGTAAGTCTATTCTCTATGTCTGTTGCTCCACAGCTATTCTGCATATGCATTTATCAGTGTAAGACTAGCTCACACAAAACAAAAATTAAGCAATATGTGAGGTAAGAGAAAATCTGATTCATACTCCAAAATGAATGTTGACTGATACTCAGGGAAAAAAAGCAAACAATAGAAACTAACTCTGTGCTACTAAATAACCAAGAGATCACTAAAGAAAGAAAAGCGGAAATAAATTAGAAAAAATAAGGACAAAAGCACAACCTTATGGAATGCAGCAAGAGCAGTTCTAAGAGGGGATTTTACAGCAATACAATCGTCCCTTGAGAAACAAGAAAAATCTCAAACAACCTAACCTTATGCCTAAAGTACCCAGAGACAAAAGAACAAATAAAACCCAAAGGTAGCATAAGGAAATATCAGAGCAGACATAAATGAGATAGAAAAAAAATAAAGCAATAGCAAAGATCAACAAAACTAAAAGCTGGCTCTTTAAAACAAAACAGATAAACCTTTAGCCAGACTTAATAAAGGAAAGGAGAGGACTCAAATCAATAAAACTAGAAATGAAAAACATGTTACAACTGACACTGCAGAAACACAAAGGATCATAAGAGCAACTAAATACCAATAAAAGAAGAAATGGACGAATTTTTAGAAATGTAACAACCTTCCAAGACAGAACCAGAAAGACGTAGAAGATATGAACAGAGCAGTCATAAGTAATAAAGTTAAAACAGTGATTAAAAATCTTCCAACAAACAGAAATCCAGGACCAGATAGCACCATAGGTGAATTGTATCAAACAACAGAAAAGAGCTAACATCTATCCTTTTTTTTTTAAATAATTATTTTTATTTTACTTTTACAGACTTTTGTTGTTTACAGCTATACATAAACCCGAATCAGTCATGGGTGTACCCTTGACCCCTCCCGCCTGAGCCCCTCCCAGGCCCTCCCCACCCCACCCCTGCAGGTTGCTGCACAGCCCCCTTAGTTCCCTTAGTCTTAGAGCACACTCACAATGGTTGTCTCTTTTACATATAATAGCGTAGGTTTCCATGTTACTTTTTCCATACTTCTCATCCACTCCTCCCTCTCCCCAATGTCCGTAAGTCTATTCTCTATGTCTGTTGCTCCACAGCTATTCTGCATATGCATTTATCAGTACCATCTTTCTAGATTCCATATATATGTGTTAGTATACTATATTTGTCCTTCTCTTTTTGACTTACTTCACTTTGTATAATAGGTTCTAGATTCATCTACCTCATTAGGACTGATTCAAATGCATTTCTTTTTATGGGTGAGTAATATTCCATTGTATATATGCACCACAGCTGCTTTATCCATTCATTTGTTGATGGACATCTAGGCTGTTTCCACATTCTAGCTATTGTAAAAAGTGCTGCCATGAACACTGGGGTATACGTGTCTCCTTCAATTTTGATTTTCTCAGGGTATATGCCTAATAGTGGGATTGCTGGGCCATATGGTGCTTCTATAGATCTATCCTCCTTAACCTCTTCTAAAAATTGCAGAGGAAGGAACACTCCCAAACTCATTCTATGAGGCCACCATCACCCTGATACCAAAAACAAAGATATCACACAAAAAGAAAATTACAGGGCCATATCATTCATGAACATAGACACAAATAATCCTTAACAAAATACAAGCAACCTAAATCCAACAACACATTGAAAGGACTATACGCCATGATTAAGTGTATAAGGGATTTATCTCAGGGATGCAAGAATTCTTCCATATATTTAAATCAATCAATATGATACCCCATATTAACAAATCAAAAATTAAAACCATATGATCATCTCAGTAGATGTAGAAAAAGCTTCTGACAAAATTTAACACCCATTTATGATTAAAAAAAAAAAAAAAGAAAAACTCTACAGAAAGCAGGCACAGAGGAAATCTACCTAAATGTAATAAAGGCCATATATGATAAACCCACAGAAAACAGCATTATCAATGATGAAAAAGAAAGAATTTCCTCTAAAATCAGGAATAAGACCAGGTTACCCACTCTCATCACTGTTATTCAATATAGTTTTGAAGTCCCAGACACAGCAATCAGAGAAGAAAAAGAAATAAAAGGAATCTAAATTGGAAAAGAAGTTAAACTGTCACTGTTTGCAGATGACATGATACTATACACAGAAAATCCTAAAGATACCACTGGAAAACTACTAGAGCTCATCAGTGAATTCAGTAAAATCACAGGATACAAAGTTAGTACACAGAACTCTCTTGTATTCCTGTACACTAACAATGAAAGATCAGAGAGAGAAATTAGGGAAACAATCCCATTCACCTCTGTAACAAAAAGAATAAAATACTTCAGAATAAACCTATCTAAGGAGGCAAAAGACCTGTATACAGAAAACTACAAGATACTGATGAAAGAAATCAAAGACAACACAAACAGTGAACAAATATAGCATGTTCTTGTATTGGAAGAATCAATACAGTGAAAATGATTATATTACCCAAAGCAATCTACAGATGCAATGCAATCCCTATCAAGTTACCAATAGTATTTTTCACAGAACTAAAAATTTTACAATTTGTATGGAACCATAAAAGACCTTGAATTGTAAAAACAATCATAAGAAAAAGAAAAACAAAGCTGGAGGAATCAGCCTCCTGACTTCACACTATACAGGGCTATAGTAATCGAGTCAAAGATATCACACAAAAAGAAAATTACAGGGCCATATCATTCATGAACATAGACACAAAAAATCCTTAACAAAATACAAGCAACCTAAATCCAACAACACATTGAAAGGACTATACACCATGATTAAGTGTATAAGGGATTTATCTCAGGGATGCAAGAATTCTTCCATATATTTAAATCAATCAATATGATACCCCATATTAACAAATCAAAAATTAAAACCATATGATCATCTCAGTAGATGTAGAAAAAGCTTCTGACAAAATTTAACACCCATTTATGATTAAAAAAAAAAAAAAGAAAAACTCTACAGAAAGCAGGCACAGAGGAAATCTACCTAAATGTAATAAAGGCCATATATGATAAACCCACAGAAAACAGCATTATCAATGATGAAAAAGAAAGAATTTCCTCTAAAATCAGGAATAAGACCAGGTTACCCACTCTCATCACTGTTATTCAATATAGTTTTGAAGTCCCAGACACAGCAATCAGAGAAGAAAAAGAAATAAAAGGAATCTAAATTGGAAAAGAAGTTAAACTGTCACTGTTTGCAGATGACATGATACTATACACAGAAAATCCTAAAGATACCACTGGAAAACTACTAGAGCTCATCAGTGAATTCAGTAAAATCACAGGATACAAAGTTAGTACACAGAACTCTCTTGTATTCCTGTACACTAACAATGAAAGATCAGAGAGAGAAATTAGGGAAACAATCCCATTCACCTCTGTAACAAAAAGAATAAAATACTTCAGAATAAACCTATCTAAGGAGGCAAAAGACCTGTATACAGAAAACTACAAGATACTGATGAAAGAAATCAAAGACAACACAAACAGTGAACAAATATAGCATGTTCTTGTATTGGAAGAATCAATACAGTGAAAATGATTATATTACCCAAAGCAATCTACAGATGCAATGCAATCCCTATCAAGTTACCAATAGTATTTTTCACAGAACTAAAAATTTTACAATTTGTATGGAACCATAAAAGACCTTGAATTGTAAAAACAATCATAAGAAAAAGAAAAAAAACAAAGCTGGAGGAATCAGCCTCCCTGACTTCACACTATACAGGGCTATAGTAATCGAGTCACTATGGTACTAGCAAAAGATAGAAATATAGATCAATGGAACAGGACAGAAAGTTCAGAGATAAACTCATGCACCCAATCTATGACAAAGGAGACCAGAATACCCAATTGAGCAAAGACCCTCTACAATAGGTGATGCTGGGAAAACAGCTACATGTTAAAGAATGAAATTAGAACACTCTCTAACACCATACCCAAAAGTAAACTTAAAATGGACTAAAGACCTAAATGTTAGACCCAGACACTATAAAATTCTTAGAGGAAAACATAGGCAGAACACTCTTTAACATAAATCACAGCAGGATCTCTTGATTCACCTAGAGCAATGAGAATAAAAACAAACAAATAGAACTTAATTAAACATTAAAGTTTTTGCACAATAAAGAAAACCAAAAGTAAGACAAAAAGACAACCCTCAGAACAGGAGAAAACATTTGCAAATGAAGCAACTTACAAAGGATTGATCTCCAAAATATACAAACAGCTCATGCAGCTTACTATCAATAATATGACCCAATCAAAAAATGGGTGGAAGACTTAAATACACATCTCTTTGAAGAAGATATACAGATGGCCAACAAACACATGAAAAGATTCTCAACGCCACTAATTACTAGAGAAATGCAAATCAAAACTACAATGCGGGATCAAGTCACACCAGTTAGAATGGTCATCATCACAAAATCTACAAGCAACAAATGCTGGTGAGGGTGCAGAGAAAAGGAATCTCCCTTGCACTGCTGGTGGGAATGTATTTTGCCACAACGGAGAACACTACGGAGCTGCCTTATAAAACTAAAAATAGAACTATCACGTGATCCAGCAATCTCACTACTGGGCATACACCCAGAGAAAACCATAATTCAAAAAGACACATGCAGGGCTGCCCTGGTGGTCCAGTGGGTAAGGACACCGCCTTGCAGTGCAAGGGGCGCCCAGTTCCATTCCTGGCCTGGGAAGATCGCACGTGCCGCGGAGCGGCTGGACAGATGTGTCCAATTACCGAGCCGGAGCTCTGGAGCGCATGCGCCCAGAGCCAGCGCTCTGCGACAACAGAGGCCACTGCAATGGAAGGCCCACACGGGCCAAAGAACACCGATGGATGAAAATAGGTAATGAAAGACCAATAGAAGTGGCCTGCCCGTCCCCCTCCCTCCCCAACCCGCCACCCCTCCCCCCCCCGTCCCCAAAAATATGTTTAAAAAAAAAGACTGGGAGTCAAGAAAGGCTTCCAGGAGAGGTTTAAAAAAAAAAAAAAGACACATGCACCACAGTGCTCACTGCAGCACTATTTACAGTAAATATCCAGGCCATGGAAATAACCTAAATGTCCATCAAACAAGGAATGAATAAAGAAGATGTGGCACATATATACAATGGAATATGGCTCATTCTTAAAAAGGAATGAAATTGGATCATTTGCAAAGAAGTGGATAGACCCAGAGACTGTCATACTGAGTGAAGTAAGTCAGAAAGAGAAAAAACAAATATTGCATATTAACACATATATGTGGAATCTAGAAAAACAGTATTGATGATCTTATTTACAAAAGAGAAACAGAGACACAGCCATAAAGAACAAACATACGGATACCAAGGGGGAAGAAGGGATGATGGGATGAATTGGGAGATTGGGATTTACATACGTGCACTATTAATACTGTGTATAAAATAGATTACTAATGAGAACTTACTATATAGCACAATGCTCAGTGCTCTGTGGTGACCTAAATGTGAAGGAAATCTAAAAAGAGAGAGGATATATGTATGTGTATAGCAGATTCACTTTGCTGTACAGCAGAAACCAGCACAACACTGTAAAGCAACTATACTCCAATAAAAATTAAGAAAAACAGCAACAACAAAAAAGAACCTAACTCTGAGCAGACCAAGAAATTAGATTTAACAAGGTAAGATTTTAAAGCAGCTATTTATAAATATGTTCAAAGAACTAATGGAAACCATGCTTACAAACTGAAAGACAGTGTAATGGCAACGATCCAACAGAGAATCTCAACCAAGAAACAAGAATAAAAAAAGAATATAAAAAAGAATCTAATGGAAATTGAGTTGAACTATATAGAGCCAAAATTTAATAATCTATGAGAGGAGGTCATAGAAGAAAAAGTCAGTGAACATTAACACAGACTGTTAGAAATTATTCATTTGGAAGAACAGAGCAGGAAAAGATAAAGGAAAAATAAATTGAGCCTCAGAGACCTGTGGGATAACAATGAGTGTATCAATGTGGAGTCCCTGAAGGCTAAAAGAGAAAGTTGCAGAAAAATACTCAATGACACATGGCTGAAAACTTCTCAGATTTGATAAAAAATACTATCTACAGACCACAGCAATTCAACAAACTCCAAGGAGAATAAATAAAAAGAGATCCACACCTAGATATATCACAGTCAAGTTACTGCAAGCCAAAGATAAGAAAAAAATCTTGAAACCAGTTAGAGAAGATGATTCATACACAAGACAACAGTATGATTAATGATCAGTTTCTTGTCAGAAACTACAAAGACCAAAAAGAGTATAATCATACATTCAATCATACATTGTTGCTGAAACAAGCAGAAAAATCTTGTCAACCAAGAGGTCTGTATTTAGTAAAACTATTCTTTAGTAATTAAAATGAAGCAGACATTTCCAAATAAAGACTGAGAGAATTTGTTGCTAGCTACCTAACAAGAAATACTAAAGGAAGTTTCTTAGGCTGAGAGGAAGTAGCACCAGATGGTAACTTGAATCCACAGAAGAACAACACAAGAAATGGAAGCATACGTATATAACTGTGTATAAAATAGATTACTAATGAGAACTTACTATATAGCACAATGCTCAGTGCTCTGTGGTGACCTAAATGTGAAGGAAATCTAAAAAGAGAGAGGATATATGTATGTGTATAGCAGATTCACTTTGCTGTACAGCAGAAACCAGCACAACACTGTAAACCAACTATACTCCAATAAAAATTAAGAAAAACAGCAACAACAAAAAAGAACCTAACTCTGAGCAGACCAAGAAATTAGATTTAACAAGGTAAGATTTTAAAGCAGCTATTTATAAATATGTTCAAAGAACTAGTGGAAACCATGCTTACAAACTGAAAGACAGTGTAATGGCAACGATCCAACAAACAGAGAATCTCAACCAAGAAACAAGAATAAAAAAAGAATATAAAAAAGAATCTAATGGAAATTGAGTTGAACTATATAGAGCCAAAATTTAATAATCTATGAGAGGAGGTCATAGAAGAAAAAGTCAGTGAACATTAACACAGACTGTTAGAAATTATTCATTTGGAAGAACAGAGCAGGAAAAGATAAAGGAAAAATAAATTGAGCCTCAGAGACCTGTGGGATAACAATGAGTGTATCAATGTGGAGTCCCTGAAGGCTAAAAGAGAAAGTTGCAGAAAAATACTCAATGACACATGGCTGAAAACTTCTCAGATTTGATAAAAAATACTATCTACAGACCACAGCAATTCAACAAACTCCAAGGAGAATAAATAAAAAGAGATCCACACCTAGATATATCACAGTCAAGTTACTGCAAGCCAAAGATAAGAGAAAAATCTTGAAACCAGTTAGAGAAGATGATTCATACACAAGACAACAGTATGATTAATGATCAGTTTCTTGTCAGAAACTACAAAGACCAAAAAGAGTATAATCATACATTCAATCATACATTGTTGCTGAAACAAGCAGAAAAAAACTTGTCAACCAAGAGGTCTGTATTTAGTAAAACTATTCTTTAGTAACTAAAATGAAGCAGACATTTCCAAATAAAGACTGAGAGAATTTGTTGCTAGCTACCTAACAAGAAATACTAAAGGAAGTTTCTTAGGCTGAGAGGAAGTAGCACCAGATGGTAACTTGAATCCACAGAAGAACAACACAAGAAATGGAAAATATATCAGTAAATAAATATAAAGTACTTATATTTTTTAATTTATTTAAAAACCATAATGTTTTATAAAGCTATAATTATAACACTAATTTTAAGCTTATTATACATATGTGCCTAGTCACTCAGTCATGCCTACTCTTTACCATCCCATGGGCTGTAACCCACCAGAATGAAGATTCTCCAGGCAAAAATACTGGAGTGGGTTGCTGTGCCCTCCTCCAGGGGATCTTCCCAACCCACGGATTGAACGCAGGTCTCCTGCATTGCAGGTGTATTCTTTACAAGCTCAGCTATCAGGGAAGTCCAAGAGTAGCTTAAAGGAGGGAGAAGGAAATGGAAACCCACTCATGTTCTTGCCTGGAAAATTCCATGGATGGAGAAGCCCAGCGAGACACAGTCCATGGAGTCTCAAATTTATATATATATATATATATATATATAGATAGATAGATAGATAGATAGATATAGATATATAGGGCTTCCCTGATGGCTCAGTGGTAAGGAATCTGCAGGCAACCAGGTTCCATCCCTGGATTGGGAGGACACCCCTGGAGTAGGGCATGGCCACCCACTCCAGTATTCTTGCCTGGAGAATTCCATGGCCGGGGGGCCTAATGGGCTGCAGTCCATGGGGTCACACAGAATCCGACATGACTGAAGAGACTAAGCAGCAGCAACAGTATAAAGGAAGGACTGAAATGGAGTTGTATTAGAGGGAAGTTGCTGTATTTTACTGGAATAAATCAGTATTAACTTAAACTAGATTATGACAAGGTAAGAGGTATATTTTAATTCCTAGAGCAATCATTAATAAAATACATTTAAAAATAGTTTAAAAATCAGAAATAAAAACATTATACTTAAACTATTTGTTTAACACAAACGAAGAGAGTATAAAAAGGACCAAAATAAAATTGTCAACCAAGAGGTCTATTTAGTAAAACTATTCTTTAGTAATTAAAATGAAGCAGACATTTCCAAATAAAGACTGAGAGAATTTGTTGCTAGCTACCTAACAAGAAATACTAAAGGAAGTTTCTTAGGCTGAGAGGAAGTAGCACCAGATGGTAACTTGAATCCACAGAAGAACAACACAAGAAATGGAAAATATATCAGTAAATAAATATAAAGTACTTATATTTTTTAATTTATTTAAAAACCATAATGTTTTATAAAGCTATAATTATAACACTAATTTTAAGCTTATTATACATATGTGCCTAGTCACTCAGTCATGCCTACTCTTTACCATCCCATGGGCTGTAACCCACCAGAATGAAGATTCTCCAGGCAAAAATACTGGAGTGGGTTGCTGTGCCCTCCTCCAGGGGATCTTCCCAACCCACGGATTGAACGCAGGTCTCCTGCATTGCAGGTGTATTCTTTACAAGCTCAGCTATCAGGGAAGTCCAAGAGTAGCGTAAAGGAGGGAGAAGGAAATGGAAACCCACTCATGTTCTTGCCTGGAAAATTCCATGGATGGAGAAGCCCAGCGAGACACAGTCCATGGAGTCTCAAATTTATATATATATATATAGATAGATAGATAGATAGATAGATATAGATATATAGGGCTTCCCTGATGGCTCAGTGGTAAGGAATCTGCAGGCAACCAGGTTCCATCCCTGGATTGGGAGGACACCCCTGGAGTAGGGCATGGCCACCCACTCCAGTATTCTTGCCTGGAGAATTCCATGGCCGGGGGGCCTAATGGGCTGCAGTCCATGGGGTCACACAGAATCCGACATGACTGAAGAGACTAAGCAGCAGCAACAGTATAAAGGAAGGACTGAAATGGATTTGTATTAGAGGGAAGTTGCTGTATTTTACTGGAATAAATCAGTATTAACTTAAACTAGATTATGACAAGGTAAGAGGTATATTTTAATTCCTAGAGCAATCATTAATAAAATACATTTAAAAAATAGTTTAAAAATCAGAAATAAAAACATTATACTTAAACTATTTGTTTAACACAAACGAAGAGAGTATAAGGACAACAGGATAAAAAAAATCCTGCAATATATATGAATTAAATAGCAAATCAATAGACATAATCCAATCTTACCAATAATTACAGTAAATTACATTTTAACCAATGAAAAGGCAGAAATTCTCAAATTGGCTATAAACACAATTCAAAGATAAAAAATGATAGTAAAATAATAGAAAAATATTTACCATGTAAGCAATAACTATAGGAGAGCTGAAATGTCTATATTAATGTCAGATATATGGACTTTAAAACAAATAAGATGTATAATGGAGACAAAGAGAAGTACTTCATGACAAAAATGTGAATACATCCAGAAGATATAATGTATGTATATATAATAAGAAAGTCAAATATATGAAGCAAAAATTCACAGAACTGAAAGAAGAAACTGACAATTCTGTAACTATAGAGATTCCATTACCCAACTTTTGATAACTGACAGAATAACTGGACAGAAAACGAGTAACAGTAGAGAAGATTTAAACTGAGCAGAATACACGTTGTTTTAAAGTCCACATGAAACATTCTCCTAGGTTATACGCTAGGCCAAAAATAAATCTAAATAAATTTAAATATTAAATTTTAATTTTAATATTTAAAATTTAAATTTATTAATAAATCAATAAATTTTAAAAGACTGAAATGGTTAAGTTAGAGATCATATCAGAAAGAAACTTGGAAAATCTCCAAATATTTGGAAGTTTAAACAATGTACATCTAAGTAATCCATGGACCAAAAAAAGAAGTAACAATGGAAATTTTAAAACATGAATATAAAATAAATAAAACACAATATACTAAAATTAATGAGCTAGATCAGTTTTTGCAGGGAACTCGTAACACTGAAGTTGTATTAAAAAGCAAGAAATAAGTCAATTACATCAATATTGACATTACAAAATTAGAAAAAGAACAAATTAAACTTTAAGCAGAAAAAGGAAAACAAAGATTAGTGTAAAAATCAACAGAACGAACAAAGCAAACCAATACAGAAACCAGTTCAATTAAACCAAAAGTATATATTTTGAAAAAAAAACTAAAGAAGGAAAGAAAACTTTTGGCTAGACTGAATAGGAAAAAAGATTTAGCTAGACTGAGTAAGAAAAAGTGAGAAGACGCAAATAACCAAAATCAGCAATTAAAAGGATACCACTACTAATCTGATAAAAAACGAAAGAGTTTTACAAGAATTTTTTCTTTTTTCTTAAGGTAAGAACTGCATTTATTCAGATTCAGAGACAAGCACACTCCAGAGAGTGTGGGCCAGCAGAGGGGAGTGCAGCAGTGGGAATTTCATAAAAGGCACAAGTTATCAAAACTGACTCAGGCATAAATAGAAATTCTGTATAAATTTACAACAAGTAAAGTAACTGAATTTGTAGTTTAAAATGTTCAGTAAACTCTAGGTCTAAATTATTTCATTATAACTATAAATGGAACATAACCTTTTAAAAACTGTGAATCACTATACCGTATACCTGTAACTTACATGATAATATTTTACATCAACTATACTTCAACTAAAAAACAAAACAACTTCATCTGGGGTACTTGCTCACGATAACAGATAGAAGAAGATTTAAACTGAGCAGAATACACGTTGTTTTAAAGTCCACATGAAACATTCTCCTAGGTTATACGCTAGGCCAAAAATAAATCTAAATAAATTTAAATATTAAATTTTAATTTTAATATTTAAAATTTAAATTTATTAATAAATCAATAAATTTTAAAAGACTGAAATGGTTAAGTTAGAGATCATATCAGAAAGAAACTTGGAAAATCTCCAAATATTTGGAAGTTTAAACAATGTACATCTAAGTAATCCATGGACCAAAAAAAGAAGTAACAATGGAAATTTTAAAACATGAATATAAAATAAATAAAACACAATATGAATGAGCTAGATCAGTTTTTGCAGGGAACTCGTAACACTGAAGTTGTATTAAAAAGCAAGAAATAAGTCAATTACATCAATATTGACATTACAAAATTAGAAAAAGAACAAATTAAACTTTAAGCAGAAAAAGGAAAACAAAGATTAGTGTAAAAATCAACAGAACGAACAAAGCAAACCAATACAGAAACCAGTTCAATTAAACCAAAAGTATATATTTTGAAAAAAAACTAAAGAAGGAAAGAAAACTTTTGGCTAGACTGAATAGGAAAAAAGATTTAGCTAGACTGAGTAAGAAAAAGTGAGAAGACGCAAATAACCAAAATCAGCAATTAAAAGGATACCACTACTAATCTGATAAAAAACGAAAGAGTTTTACAAGAATTTTTTCTTTTTTCTTAAGGTAAGAACTGCATTTATTCAGATTCAGAGACAAGCACACTCCAGAGAGTGTGGGCCAGCAGAGGGGAGTGCAGCAGTGGGAATTTCATAAAAGGCACAAGTTATCAAAACTGACTCAGGCATAAATAGAAATTCTGTATAAATTTACAACAAGTAAAGTAACTGAATTTGTAGTTTAAAATGTTCAGTAAACTCTAGGTCTAAATTATTTCATTATAACTATAAATGGAACATAACCTTTTAAAAACTGTGAATCACTATACCGTATACCTGTAACTTACATGATAATATTTTACATCAACTATACTTCAACTAAAAAACAAAACAACTTCATCTGGGTACTTGCTCCGAGGAAGCTTTCCAGACATAATTAAGACCCCAAATCAGCTGGTTCCAAGATAGAGAGATATGCTCAGTGGATCTAATGAAATCATGAAAGTGAAAGTGTTAGTCACTCAGTCATGTTCGACTCTTTGCGACTCCATGGACTGGAGCCCACCAGGCTCCTCTGTCGCTGGAATTCTCCAGGCGAGAATACAAGAGTGTGCTCCTATTTTCTACTCCAGGGGATCTTCCTGACCTAGGGACTTAACCCGAGTCTCCTACATTTTGCAGATGCTTTACCCTCTGAGGTACCAGGGAAGCCTACGGGTCCTTAGAAGATGCTAGCCTTTTCCTCGTAAGGGAGTTTTAAAGCATGAGAGGGATTTGAGATGAGGAAATATTACAGACTGAACTGTGTCTCCCCAAAATTTCTTTGCTGAAACCCTAACCCCAGTGTGACTGTATTTGGACACTGGGCTTAATGAGAAGGTAATGAAGGTTAAATGAGGTCATAAGTGTGGGGCCTTAACGTGATATAAGTAGGGTCTTTGTGAGAGGAAGAGACATGAGAGACAACCACCTCTCTGTACACTCACAGAGGAAAGGTCCATTGAGGCCATAGCAAGAAAGCAGACATCTACAAGCCCAGAAGAGAGGCTCTCAACAGAAACCAACCCAGAAATCACTTTGATCTTCGACCTGTAGACTTCAGAACTGTGAGAAAATAAATTTTCTTGGTTTAAGCAATCCATTCTGTGCTGTTTTGTTGTGGCAGCCCTAGCAGACCACTATAGACAGATTCCCCACTGCATAAAGACTGGGAGGGTCATGTGACCAGGAATATGGTGAGTGGCCTCCAGCTGATAGTCATCAAAGAAACAGGGTGCTCAGTCCCACAGCTGCAAGGACTTGAATTCTAGATGTGGGCCAGCAGAGGAGTGCAGCAGTGGAATTTCATAAAGGCACAAGTTATCAAAACTGACTCAGGCATAAATAGAAATTCTGTATAAATTTACAACAAGTAAAGTAACTGAATTTGTAGTTTAAAATGTTCAGTAAACTCTAGGTCTAAATTATTTCATTATAACTATAAATGGAACATAACCTTTTAAAAACTGTGAATCACTATACCGTATACCTGTAACTTACATGATAATATTTTACATCAACTATACTTCAACTAAAAAACAAAACAACTTCATCTGGGTACTTGCTCCGAGGAAGCTTTCCAGACATAATTAAGACCCCAAATCAGCTGGTTCCAAGATAGAGAGATATGCTCAGTGGATCTAATGAAATCATGAAAGTGAAAGTGTTAGTCACTCAGTCATGTTCGACTCTTTGCGACTCCATGGACTGGAGCCCACCAGGCTCCTCTGTCGCTGGAATTCTCCAGGCGAGAATACAAGAGTGTGCTCCTATTTTCTACTCCAGGGGATCTTCCTGACCTAGGGACTTAACCCGAGTCTCCTACATTTTGCAGATGCTTTACCCTCTGAGGTACCAGGGAAGCCTACGGGTCCTTAGAAGATGCTAGCCTTTTCCTCGTAAGGGAGTTTTAAAGCATGAGAGGGATTTGAGATGAGGAAATATTACAGACTGAACTGTGTCTCCCCAAAATTTCTTTGCTGAAACCCTAACCCCAGTGTGACTGTATTTGGACACTGGGCTTAATGAGAAGGTAATGAAGGTTAAATGAGGTCATAAGTGTGGGGCCTTAACGTGATATAAGTAGGGTCTTTGTGAGAGGAAGAGACATGAGAGACAACCACCTCTCTGTACACTCACAGAGGAAAGGTCCATTGAGGCCATAGCAAGAAAGCAGACATCTACAAGCCCAGAAGAGAGGCTCTCAACAGAAACCAACCCAGAAATCACTTTGATCTTCGACCTGTAGACTTCAGAACTGTGAGAAAATAAATTTTCTTGGTTTAAGCAATCCATTCTGTGCTGTTTTGTTGTGGCAGCCCTAGCAGACCACTATAGACAGATTCCCCACTGCATAAAGACTGGGAGGGTCATATGACCAGGAATATGGTGAGTGGCCTCCAGCTGATAGTCATCAAAGAAACAGGGTGCTCAGTCCCACAGCTGCAAGGACTTGAATTCTAACACATTAATTTAGCTCAGAAAAGAACCTCAGGATCCAGAGGAGAACACCTAGTTTTGGACCTTATAAGAACCAGAGCAGGGAACTCAGTCCCACCATGCCCAGATACTTGCCCTACAAAACTGAGAGTTAATAAAGGAGCTTTAAGTTGCATAAACAAACAAACCATTTCCCTAGTGAATTCTACTAACATTTAAGGAAGAAATAATACCAATGCTACACAATCTTTCCCAGAATAAAGGAGAGAAGGAAATACATCCCAACTCAATTTATTTGGGCAGCATTACCCTGATGATGAGATGGTTGGATGGCATCACTGACTCAATGGACATGAATGTAAGTAAGCTCCAGGAGACAGTGAAAGGCAGGGAAGCCCAGTGTGCTGCAGTCCATGGGGGTCACAAAGAGTTGGACAGGACTTAGCTTGTTGTTATTCAGTCAAATGAACAGCAAACCCTGATATCAAAACTCTCACCAGCAAAACCAATTAACAATTACCAGGAAATAAAAAATAGGCTCTGGGTAATAAAATAAAGACTAACCTTTTGTTTCTTCTGGTTTCACTTGCTCAAACGGTGTGCATACAGAGAGGCCTACCATCCAGAACTCAGACCAGGGCTCCTAGTGTGAAACGCCTGCACCCTACAGCCCTGCGGGCTGTGTGCAGAGACGCTTCATCCAGGCACTTCGACCTGGGCGTAAGCTGCGCATGCTCTGCGAAAACTCCGCACCTTCCTCAATTAAGGAGAAACCTATTAAGCAGAATGGCCCACTGTTTCTGCGAAACTGCCCAAAACTGCCCGAATCGAGATCAATTGCCAACATTCATTGAGGCCATAGCAAGAAAGCAGACATCTACAAGCCCAGAAGAGAGGCTCTCAACAGAAACCAACCCAGAAATCACTTTGATCTTCGACCTGTAGACTTCAGAACTGTGAGAAAATAAATTTTCTTGGTTTAAGCAATCCATTCTGTGCTGTTTTGTTGTGGCAGCCCTAGCAGACCACTATAGACAGATTCCCCACTGCATAAAGACTGGGAGGGTCATGTGACCAGGAATATGGTGAGTGGCCTCCAGCTGATAGTCATCAAAGAAACAGGGTGCTCAGTCCCACAGCTGCAAGGACTTGAATTCTAACACATCAATTTAGCTCAGAAAAGAACCTCAGGATCCAGAGGAGAACACCTAGTTTTGGACCTTATAAGAACCAGAGCAGGGAACCCAGTCCCACCATGCCCAGATACTTGCCCTACAAAACTGAGAGTTAATAAAGGAGTTTTAAGTTGCATAAACAAACAAACCATTTCCCTAGTGAATTCTACTAACATTTAAGGAAGAAATAATACCAATGCTACACAATCTTTCCCAGAATAAAGGAGAGAAGGAAATACATCCCAACTCAATTTATTTGGGCAGCATTAGCCTGATGATGAGATGGTTGGATGGCATCACTGACTCAATGGACATGAATGTAAGTAAGCTCCAGGAGACAGTGAAAGGCAGGGAAGCCCAGTGTGCTGCAGTCCATGGGGGTCACAAAGAGTTGGACAGGACTTAGCTTGTTGTTATTCAGTCAAATGAACAGCAAACCCTGATATCAAAACTCTCACCAGCAAAACCAATTAACAATTACCAGGAAATAAAAAATAGGCTCTGGGTAATAAAATAAAGACTAACCTTTTGTTTCTTCTGGTTTCACTTGCTCAAATGGTGTGCATACAGAGAGGCCTACCATCCAGAACTCAGACCAGGGCTCCTAGTGTGAAACGCCTGCACCCTACAGCCCTGCGGGCTGTGTGCAGAGACGCTTCATCCAGGCACTTCGACCTGGAGCGTAAGCTGCGCATGCTCTGCGAAAACTCCGCACCTTCCTCAATTAAGGAGAAACCTAAGCAGAATGGCCCACTGTTTCTGCGAAAGAGCCTGTGCTCCAGAGTTAAAGCTTGCACCGAATCAGAGATCAATTGCCAACATTCATTCGATCACAGAAAAAGCAAGAGAATTCCAGGAAAACATCTATTTCTGCTTCAGTAACTACTCTAAAGTCTTTGTGTGGGTCACAACAAACTGCGAAAAATTCTTAAAGAGATGGGAATACCAGACCACCTTAACCTGCCTCCTATGAAACCTGCATGCAGGTCAAGAAGCAACAGTTCGACCTGGACATGGAACAATGGACTGGTTGAAAATTGGGAAGGAATATGCCAAGGTTATATACTATTACCTGCTTATTTAACGTATATGCAGAGTACATCATGCGAAAAGGCAGGCTGGATAAATCACAAGCTAGAATTGAGACTGCCTGGAGAAATATCAAAACCTCAGATATGCAGATGATGATACTCTAATGGCAGAAAGAGAAGAACTAAAGAGCCTCTTGATGAGGGTGAAAGAAGAGAGCAAAAAAACTGACTTAAAATTCAACATTCAGAAAACTAAGATCATGGCACCCAATCCCATCACTTCATGGCAAATAGAAGGGCAAAAATGAAAACAGTGACACATTTTCTTTTCTTGGGCTTCAAAATCACTGGGGTCACTGCAGTCACAAAATTAAAAGATGCTTACTCCTTGAAAGTTATGACAAACCTAGACAGTGTATTAAAACTCAGATACATCACTTTACCAACAAAGGTCCATTCAGTCAAAGCTATGGTTCTTCCAGTACTCAGGTATGAATGTTAGAGTTGGATCATAAAGAAGGCTGAGCGCCCAGGAATTGATGTTTTCAAACTGTGGTGCTGGAGAAGACTCTTGAGAGTCTCTAGTACTGCAAAGAGATCAAACCAGTCAATCCCAAAGAAAGTAAACCCTGAATATTCATTGGAAGGACTGATTCTAAAGCTTAAATCCCAATACTTCTTGCCACCTGATGTGAAGAACTGACTCTCTGGAAAAGACCCTGATGCTGGGAAAGATTGAGGGCAGGAGAAGAGTATGACAGAGGATGAGATGGTTGGATAACATCATGAGTTTGAGCAAACTCTGGGAGATAGTGAAGGAAAGGGAAGCCTGGCATACTGCAGTTTATGGGGTCTCAAAGAGTTGGACACAACTAAGTGACTGAACAAAATAACAAATTCTTTGATTAAAGAATAACTTTCCTTTGCTTCTGAACCAAACTTAATCTTGTTCTATTGGCATGAAGGACACAGGGCAGAAGGACCCTTTCTGGAGACTGACTTGAGAGGGCTGGTAACAAAGGTAGAAAAAGAGTCCAAAAAATCACACTACAAACCCAAATTCCTCATGACATATGTGCAAAAATCCTTAACAAAATATTAACAAGTCAAACCCAACAGTATAAAAGAAGGATAATACATCACAACCTAGTGGGTTTTATCTAGGTAATCTGAATTATGAATAATAATTGTCTCTGGATCCTGGATTATGGGTAGTTAGTCTTCCTCTAAAATTTCAATGATAAACATAACCTAGTTCTTCAACAAGAATTTAGGTATTTTTATTTTAAAGAAATACAAAGAATTTTCCTCCAGTATTTTCTATAGTAGATAGGGAGGGGTAGAAACACTGATTTGAGTGAAAGAGTCATAAAGTAAAAACATGTCTCACTTTCTACAAAGTAGAAGATGAAACAAAAGCATGAAACAACAGAATAGTAAATAGTAGACATTTACTATGTGATGCCCCTTCCTTCTTCCCACAAACATCCAGGAGTAATGCAGAGTTCTCAGTGAAACCCAGGAGCCTCAGACCCAAAAAACTGTTCCCATATTCTTGTTAAAGAACAGCTTTGAGTCGTTGGGGGTTCTGGGCTTCCTCAGTTGGATCATAAAGAAGGCTGAGCGCCCAGGAATTGATGTTTTCAAACTGTGGTGCTGGAGAAGACTCTTGAGAGTCTCTAGTACTGCAAAGAGATCAAACCAGTCAATCCCAAAGAAAGTAAACCCTGAATATTCATTGGAAGGACTGATTCTAAAGCTTAAATCCCAATACTTCTTGCCACCTGATGTGAAGAACTGACTCTCTGGAAAAGACCCTGATGCTGGGAAAGATTGAGGGCAGGAGAAGAGTATGACAGAGGATGAGATGGTTGGATAACATCATGAGTTTGAGCAAACTCTGGGAGATAGTGAAGGAAAGGGAAGCCTGGCATGCTGCAGTTTATGGGGTCTCAAAGAGTTGGACACAACTAAGTGACTGAACAAAATAACAAATTCTTAGATTAAAGAATAACTTTCCTTTGCTTCTGAACCAAACTTAATCTTGTTCTATTGGCATGAAGGACACAGGGCAGAAGGACCCTTTCTGGAGACTGACTTGAGAGGGCTGGTAACAAAGGTAGAAAAAGAGTCCAAAAAATCACACTACAAACCCAAATTCCTCATGACATATGTGCAAAAATCCTTAACAAAATATTAACAAGTCAAACCCAACAGTATAAAAGAAGGATAATACATCACAACCTAGTGGGTTTTATCTAGGTAATCTGAATTATGAATAATAATTGTCTCTGGATCCTGGATTATGGGTAGTTAGTCTTCCTCTAAAATTTCAATGATAAACATAACCTAGTTCTTCAACAAGAATTTAGGTATTTTTATTTTAAAGAAATACAAAGAATTTTCCTCCAGTATTTTCTATAGTAGATAGGGAGGGGTAGAAACACTGATTTGAGTGAAAGAGTCATAAAGTAAAAACATGTCTCACTTTCTACAAAGTAGAAGATGAAACAAAAGCATGAAACAACAGAATAGTAAATAGTAGACATTTACTATGTGATGCCCCTTCCTTCTTCCCACAAACATCCAGGAGTAATGCAGAGTTCTCAGTGAAACCCAGGAGCCTCAGACCCAAAAAACTGTTCCCATATTCTTGTTAAAGAACAGCTTTGAGTCGTTGGGGGTTCTGGGCTTAAGAACAAATACCCAAGAATTCTATGATGCAACATGGCTGACTTCATACAATTAATTACCAAATTGCAGCTCTCATTCAGGACACAAACAAAATGCCAGAAGCACCACACATAGTGCATCCCTAGTCAAAAAGGAGAAGGCGCCAGGCCTGATTTATCTGGAGGAACAGCTATCTGACAGCTTCCCAGCTGGCGCAAAGAATCCTCCTCCTCCACCAGGGAAGCCCCCAGTCTGTTTCTTAAAAGAAAGTGTTTTTCTTCTACCAAAAATACAGGAAGGACATAGTACCAGAAAAATGGCAGTTCTTTAAAACTGAGCAAATTTGCTTAGTGAAACCTCATTGTGCTATAATTGTTTTTCACAGTTCAGCTTAGGTAGACAACTAGGTCACGGGTAGGGCATGCAGATGGGCCTTGGGCAGCCACCAGGCATAAGGCATGAGGGCCTCTGTGGTTCAGAGCAGCAATCCATTGCCGCCTCCTCGGCCTGGTTTGCAGCCAGACTATCCACCACCGCATGTCCTGCTGGCTCCGGGGCCCTATTGCCCCATTCCATTTCCAGTCTCCAGGGAGCTGCCAAGGGGCAAGCGGGCAGAGGGATCTGCCTGTTGTCTGAGGTTTGCCTTGGGACCTCTGTGACAGGGCCTTTTTTCCTTTTTTTTCTGGCGGTGTCCCGCTTGCAGGCCCCATCCTGGGCTTCTTCCAATGTGGATTCTGCTCTGTGGGCTGGGCTCTCCTGACTGTGCGGGGCTGGACAAGGTAGTGATACGAGTGGCCCGGCACATCAGAAGCTGGCCTGAGACCTCCGCCATCATCCCATCTGTGCCCATCAGAAGCCCCTGGGGGGAGTTTCTCAGGACCTGCCTCTACTTTCTGTGAAATTCTGACACCTCCTGGGTACTGTGGCACCTCCAAGTTTCACGAAGAAAAGTTCTTTAGATCAACAAGGGATCTAGGTCTTCTGAGAGCAAGGCTGTGGCGGCCTTTGAGCCAAGTCAACACTGTGTGTCTGCCTCTCCCACCACAGCCAGACCCAGGAAGGGCACAGGACCTGGCATCACTGAGGTAGTTCTTAAAAAGATGACTGAGCTTGACCTATGGAAGGAAATCACCTGCTCACAGTCAGCATCTCAGGTGGTTGAGGACTGAGTTTTCCAGTCTCTGAACTGCACAGAGACACAAGGAGCAGCGAGGCCCACACTCTCTGGGTCAGCGCCTCTCTCCAAGGCCCCAGTGCTGCAGGGAGGGGAGGCCTCGCTCACTCTCACTTCACAAACAGCAAAGTGGGACCTTTCCAAAGCTCTCAATGCGGAGGGAGGAGCCAGTGTTTACTGTTCACCTTACTCCTTCTATTTCCTCTTAGAGTAATGACCTCAAATCGGACTTTTGTTCATAAATATGTTTGTCGTAGCGCCCAGCAGTGTAGCCAGGTGAGAATCCCAGAATTGGAGCTTTAAGAAACATAGCTGGGCTTCCCTGATTGTCCAGTGGGTAAGGACACCACCATGCAGTGCAAGGGGCGCCGGTTCCATCCCTGACCTGGGAGGATCCCATGTGCTGTGGAGCGGCTGGACCGATGTGTCCAGTTACCAAGCCGGAGCTCTGGGGTGCATGCACCCAGAGCCAGTGCTCTGCAGTGAGAGAGGCCACTGCAATGGGAGGCCCACACAGGCCAAAGAACAAAGATGGATGAAAATAGATAAATGAAAGACCAATAGAAGTGGCCAAAAAAAATTTTAATAAAATAAAAAAAAGAAACGTAGCTAACACGCAATTCACTCACTTTCGATTCTTGTACACAATTAGCCCAAGACAGAGGTTTCATCCAAGTAGGGGAAACAGAAAAGGGAGTAACAGCAATCCCAAGAAGTCGTGGAAGAGGACTTTCTTTTTTTTAAAGATTTATTTATTTATTTTTGGGCGGGGGTAGGGTTGGGGAGGGAGGGGAGCGGGCGGGCCACTTCCATTGGTCTTTCATTTCTCCATTTTCATCCGTCTTTGTTCTTTGGCTCCTGCGGGCCACCCATTGCGGCGACGTCTGTTGTCACAGAGCGCCAGCTCCAGGCGCATGCGCTCCAGAGCTCCGGCTCGGTGATTGGACACATCCAGCCGCTTCGCGGCACGTGGGATCTTCCCAGGCCAGGGATCGAACTGGCGCCCCTTGCACTGCAAGGTGGTGTCCTTATCCACTGGACCACCAGGGGAAGCCCGGAAGAGGACTTTCAGCTGAGCAGTGGCTCCCAGCCCTAGAGTGGGTCCCTGAGAAGTGTGAATGGGAAGAAGTCGCTCTCAGCTCCAACAGAGCTTCAGGTAGCCTTCCTCGCAAGGTTCTCCGCATCCAGTGAAGAGGCTTCAAATCTAAAGCTCAGTAATTTCTTTTCTTAAAAAGAGAGTCCCCCCAAAGAGTCTGCCAGTAAGGTGTAATGGTTCCACCCTGATGTCTGAACTCCAGCCTTCTGTCCAGTGAAATCTTGGTGCAAATGCTACCAAATAAATTTCTTTTGTAAAGTAATGGTCTTAGTTTACTGCTGTTAAAGATGCTCACGGTCCTACAGCGGACATTTCAAACCAACCGATGTGCAAGTTCACACTGGCCACTGCGACTCCATTTTGACCAACCTAACATAGCTTAAATCCTGTGTTTTGCACAAGATGAGTAGGAATCATAACACAAAAGAAATTACATCATAACATAAAGGACTTATTGGCGGCAAAGGGCAAACTAGAAACCAGTCATTGTCTATTCATATATCTTGGAAACACGTCTCGTTTTTAATGACAGGTGTGGTGAGGAGGTGAAAGCTCACCCCTCGGGTGTTTCTCAATATGGGACATCCGGAGCAGGATCGGGGGTCACCCTCCCCACCCAGTGATGCCTCTAAGAAGCAGGTCAGCCGAGCACAGGCCAGTACAGAGCCCTCTGTTTGCAATTAGCACAAAGAGCCAATTCAACAGCCCACAAAGCTCTTCCTCCATAATAGGCCTAATTAGAAACATTATACATAAGGAGGGGAAACAATTTATACCAACTCCAGCATGAGCTCATGGCAATAGAGTTGTTTGTTTCTTAACCCTGAGGCTATAGACATACACGTCTCAAAAAATAATGCATCTGTATTTTAAAGCCTGATATTTTCAGACACTCTAGAAAAATGTGGCAGCAGCAACATGCTGTAGCAAAAAACAGGCTCAGTTGTGGCTGCCTCCCCCTCTCCTGGCCCTTTAATTCCTCTGCTCTCTGTGTTAGTGTTAGGATTTTGTCAGTAGCTTAATATTTCAAAAAAAAAAAAAAAAAACACACAACACTTTACAACCTTTTCTTTGTTCTTACATGACCTTGAAATTTAAATGTCTTTCTGTCTGCTTTTTGTCTTTTTCCACTGGGCAAACCCTGATGATGTTTCTCTTGCTTAACGGAGCAGAAATCAGCATGCGTTTCTGTTTAGCAGTGATGCTGCCTGGAGGAACAGTTAAGTCAGCGTTACTTGAGTTAACACTGATATTAGTTCACTGTTGCTAGGGGAGCCAGAGAGAAAAGACAAAGAGCATAAACCACAGTATGTCACTGATAGGTTGACATCAGCACTCTTCTCTCTCCTCCTCCTGAGCGGGTTTTTGTCTTTTAATTCTGTCTGTATTTTCTCAGTCTGTATGCAGAAGTGGAATGGGATTATCTGTCCTGGCTTTGGGAGATACACAGGGAATGTTACCCAAGCCTCACCTTCAGGAGAACCCTATCCCTTGTGCCTCTCCTTTTTCTATCTCCTGCTCCTGTTCTGTGATTATACCCACAACAGCATGTGCGTAAGTGCACCCTGTGGGTCCGCGTTGCCTGCTGAATCCTGGCTCTTGGTCTTGGGATCTTGGGCCACTTTCTTGACTTCTCTAAGCCTGCTTCCTCTCTGTAAGATAGGGGATATGCTGGTCCCCTCCGCATAGCATTGTTTCTAGCATTCAACGGATGTTGCGTGTGTGAAGAGCTGAGAACAGAGTAAGAACTGGATAAACACTGTTTATCTTATCACTTATCCTCTCACAGCCTTCTAGATTTCCTTGGCGGCTGGCCCTCAGTGACACTTTATAATGGAGAATGACCAACAGCCCACAAAGCTCTTCCTCCATAATAGGCCTAATTAGAAACATTATACATAAGGAGGGGAAACAATTTATACCAACTCCAGCATGAGCTCATGGCAATAGAGTTGTTTGTTTCTTAACCCTGAGGCTATAGACATACACGTCTCAAAAAATAATGCATCTGTATTTTAAAGCCTGATATTTTCAGACACTCTAAAAAAATGTGGCAGCAGCAACATGCTGTAGCAAAAAACAGGCTCAGTTGTGGCTGCCTCCCCCTCTCCTGGCCCTTTAATTCCTTTTCTCTCTGTGTTTTTGTTAGGTTTTTTTCAGTATCTTAATATTTCAAAAAAAAAACACACAACACTTTACAACCTTTTCTTTGTTCTTACATGACCTTGAAATTTAAATGTCTTTCTGTCTGCTTTTTGTCTTTTTCCACTGGGCAAACCCTGATGATGTTTCTCTTGCTTAACGGAGCAGAAATCAGCATGCGTTTCTGTTTAGCAGTGATGCTGCCTGGAGGAACAGTTAAGTCAGCGTTACTTGAGTTAACACTGATATTAGTTCACTGTTGCTAGGGGAGCCAGAGAGAAAAGACAAAGAGCATAAACCACAGTATGTCACTGATAGGTTGACATCAGCACTCTTCTCTCTCCTCCTCCTGAGCGGGTTTTTGTCTTTTAATTCTGTCTGTATTTTCTCAGTCTGTATGCAGAAGTGGAATGGGATTATCTGTCCTGGCTTTGGGAGATACACAGGGAATGTTACCCAAGCCTCACCTTCAGGAGAACCCTATCCCTTGTGCCTCTCCTTTTTCTATCTCCTGCTCCTGTTCTGTGATTATACCCACAACAGCATGTGCGTAAGTGCACCCTGTGGGTCCGCGTTGCCTGCTGAATCCTGGCTCTTGGTCTTGGGATCTTGGGCCACTTTCTTGACTTCTCTAAGCCTGCTTCCTCTCTGTAAGATAGGGGATATGCTGGTCCCCTCCGCATAGCATTGTTTCTAGCATTCAACGGGATGTTGCGTGTGTGAAGAGCTGAGAACAGAGTAAGAACTGGATAAACACTGTTTATCTTATCACTTATCCTCTCACAGCCTTCTAGATTTCCTTGGCGGCTGGCCCTCAGTGACACTTGATAATGGAGAATGACCACTGTGTCTGGAGTACACACAGTTCGTTACCCAGGATGAGTAACATTTTTAATTAGCCCTGCCAAACTGCTGAGCATAAGGAACTGTTCATGGTTTGGAATGCTGATCAGGACCCTCCCATTATTCTGGGGTTGCGGTTTTAAAGCATTCTACTGCCCTCATGAAGAGGCAAAGACCAGTCAATGGACAGAATGCCATCCCAGCCCCGCTGTACCCCACTCCCTCCTTCCTGCTCAAATGGAAACCTTTTCCTAAGGGTTGAGATCAAAAGTCTCTGGGAGGCACTACCTCAGGCTGTACAGGCAGTGTGGGAGTATTAAGTAACATTCAGTGAACCTGCCTTGAAGATAATGGTTGAAATAGTTCTTCCTTCAGTTGGAAACAAGGTGTATCTGGCCATGAGGTTCTCCCCGAGGAAGGGATTTTAGTTACCCACAGTTTTATTTATGTGGAAAATGTTTCACTTTCAGACACTCTGCTTATTTCAACAATCTCTGAAAATTTACAAATTCATAAAAGAAGTTAAAATACCAAAATATTTACGGAGGGGTGGTTTTTGAGCACTGTAACATATCTTTATATGCACATACTATGTGTTTCCCCAGGTGGACCTTGCCCTGGCCCAACCTCCTCCTCTGCCCCGGGAGCCTTTTTAGCTCTGACCACTGAGGAGCTGCAGGTATAGGAGGAGGAAAAGTGCAGTTGAGTGGCTCTGATCGTTGCTCAAGCTTTGAACCAAGAAGCTACTGCAAGTAACTCCAAACACCACCGCTATACTCAGAGTACAAAGACAAGTTCCGTTCCTTTGTGCTGCCTGGAGTCTTTGACAGATCTTAGGTCACGTTGCCGGGAACCACGTGGTCCTGCTGTGAAAGGCCCCATTGTGATGACTAATCAACAAGGCAAAGCCAAGTTTCCCTCCTGCATCAAAACCTGGAACGTCCTAACTTTTTACGTGCAGAGAAGTGTGTGCTTAGTATTATGTTCAAGTAAATGGGGAGGGGGCATTTCCTTTAAAATTATTAAAAGCAAAGAAAAACAGCTACTAATCTGCTCAGTATCCAAACTGGAGGCTTTCTAAGTGACCTGAAAAATGGGCTATTGCTTTCATTGTTTCCTTCCTTCTTCCTCCTCCTCCTCTCTGACATTTGTCTGCCTTTCCAAAACCTTCCTCTCAGAGTGGCCCCAGGTCCCTGCTGGGAATTCCTACACTGCTCTGTGGATGAACAAGCAAAACAGACTATTATTATAAGTGCTCTGAAAACAAAAAGACTTGGAAAAAGTTCCTGATACAAAATTCCACCTGGGTTTGGAGTAGTTCTTTTCAGTAAATGATGTAGTAAAATGATGCAGTAAGCTAAATGTGTATTAAAAATTCAAGGGCTTCCCTGGTGGTCCACTGGGTAAGGACACTGCCTGGCAGTGCAAGGGGCGCCGGTTTGATCCCTGGCCTGGGAGGATCCCACGTGCCGCGGAGCAGCTGGACCCATGTGTCCAACTACTGAGCAAGAGCTCTGGAGCACATGCGCCCAGAGCTGGTGCTCTGCAACGAGAGAGGCCACTGTGATGGGAGGACCACATGGGCCAAAGAACAAAGATGGATGAAAATGGATAAATGAAAGACCAATAGAAGTAGCAAAAAAAAAAAAAGATTGTTTTAAAAAAATTCAACAACATTAAGAGCCGATGGTTTATTAGGCACAACACCTTTCAGAGGTGGGTATCTGAGTGCAATACCAAGACCAGAGCCCTGTCTGGGTGAACCAGTAAATCTGTCTGTTCCCAGTTTCCTTCTTTATATGTTCTAGATGATTTGACCACTGAGGAGCTGCAGGTATAGGAGGAGGAAAAGTGCAGTTGAGTGGCTCTGATCGTTGCTCAAGCTTTGAACCAAGAAGCTACTGCAAGTAACTCCAAACACCACCGCTATACTCAGAGTACAAAGACAAGTTCCGTTCCTTTGTGCTGCCTGGAGTCTTTGACAGATCTTAGGTCACGTTGCCGGGAACCACGTGGTCCTGCTGTGAAAGGCCCCATTGTGATGACTAATCAACAAGGCAAAGCCAAGTTTCCCTCCTGCATCAAAACCTGGAACGTCCTAACTTTTTACGTGCAGAGAAGTGTGTGCTTAGTATTATGTTCAAGTAAATGGGGAGGGGGCATTTCCTTTAAAATTATTAAAAGCAAAGAAAAACAGCTACTAATCTGCTCAGTATCCAAACTGGAGGCTTTCTAAGTGACCTGAAAAATGGGCTATTGCTTTCATTGTTTCCTTCCTTCTTCCTCCTCCTCCTCTCTGACATTTGTCTGCCTTTCCAAAACCTTCCTCTCAGAGTGGCCCCAGGTCCCTGCTGGGAATTCCTACACTGCTCTGTGGATGAACAAGCAAAACAGACTATTATTATAAGTGCTCTGAAAACAAAAAGACTTGGAAAAAGTTCCTGATACAAAATTCCACCTGGGTTTGGAGTAGTTCTTTTCAGTAAATGATGTAGTAAAATGATGCAGTAAGCTAAATGTGTATTAAAAATTCAAGGGCTTCCCTGGTGGTCCACTGGGTAAGGACACTGCCTGGCAGTGCAAGGGGCGCCGGTTTGATCCCTGGCCTGGGAGGATCCCACGTGCCGCGGAGCAGCTGGACCCATGTGTCCAACTACTGAGCAAGAGCTCTGGAGCACATGCGCCCAGAGCTGGTGCTCTGCAACGAGAGAGGCCACTGTGATGGGAGGACCACATGGGCCAAAGAACAAAGATGGATGAAAATGGATAAATGAAAGACCAATAGAAGTAGCAAAAAAAAAAAAAGATTGTTTTAAAAAAATTCAACAACATTAAGAGCCGATGGTTTATTAGGCACAACACCTTTCAGAGGTGGGTATCTGAGTGCAATACCAAGACCAGAGCCCTGTCTGGGTGAACCAGTAAATCTGTCTGTTCCCAGTTTCCTTCTTTATAAGATGATATATATGTTTGCTCAGATGATCTTCAGGCTCCCTTGGGAAGTCTTTGTCATATGAGCTTAAAACCATGTTCTCCTCTCTGCCTCTTCCTAGTTCTGAGATTCCACAATAATATCCTTCAGGTATTTTAGGAGACTGATAATGTTGACTAAAAAGAAAAAAAAAGAGAGCAACTTTAGAGTTGTGGGTTAAGTTTTATTTGGGGCACAATTAGGACTGCAGCCAAGGAGGCAGCACCCTAGATAGCTCTGAGAGACTGCTCCAAAGAGGTGGTGGGGGAAAGGTGAATATATATAGCTTTGATGAAGGGGGAGTTCAATGCCAATAAACAATCATTTTACAAAGGGTTTCCAGTTAGCCACAAGGATCTGATGTCACCATGAAGGGATTTAGTGCTTTTCTACATATGAGGAGATACAAGGACTGGGATCATAAAATCTGTTCCTAAAAACATCCACCTATTTAAAGACCTGTCCCACCAGACTCCCTGGAGAACAGAGTGCCCTATTCCACTCTGAACTACCTCAGTGGGTGTTGAAGGTTAGCAGCTCCCAACAGCACAGGGTTCAATCTCTGCAGAGGCAGATGGCAAATGCCCTTGTTGGCAGTGTATGGTAAGTGTCAATTTGTACTTGTTTGATAGAGAAAATTTGGAGGGGATGGAAGCTTGTACATTATTAATGTAAAAATTGAGGTATGGGGCCAACATTAATGGCACAAAAAACGGCAAATGTTGAAACAATGAAGACAGTGAGACACCGAGAGCCCCTGACTCTACTTTCTCTTTGACACAAAGGAATCTTTATTTGAAGTTAGTTCCTTCTTTTCTCCCATGAGCCTACTTCTTTGAAAACAACCTCCATCGGAAGTCAGGAGGCCTGGCCCAGTTCAGAGTCCACCACAAACTTGGGCTACTCCCTTCTCCCACCTCAGTTTCTTCCCTGGCATTGGACTTAGATGATTTCTAAAAAGCCCATCTAAGAGCTAACATCTATGACTCCAGGAATTCCAGAAAATGTACACCAAAACTGGGTTTTAGAATCAAGTGAAAAACCTGACCAAGTATTTGAACCAATGATTTTCAGACACTGGACAGCAGGCAGTGCATGGCAGTGATTCCTGAGAATGTGAGGAGAAATGAGGACGGCCCCCAGCTTACTGCCTGGAGAGAAATTGGGAAAGGAAACATGGGTGGACCCCAGCAGTATTCTTTAATAGAGAAGATGGTGTTGGGATTCCAGGGAGACTAGTGAAGCTAGAATTCACAGAATGGAATACTGGAGAAGACAAGAGTTACACAGAGATTGCTGGCATTCTACAGAACTCCTTTGAGTCTTCAGATGAATACTGATCAATGTATACCTAAAAGGGAACTGCTTGAGGCCAAGGAAAGAATTATCCAAAATGATCAGAGGGGACAATTCCTTGAGATCACACAGGACAGGGAATGGAGCCCTTTTGCACCAACCAGAGTTGAAAATCTTATAATTCATGGGGCACTGAGTAGAGAACTCAGAAAGGTAATGTCTCAGTTGTGGGGCCTTAGACTAAAACCTGTCCTGGTTCTTTTAAGTTTATAAGCAAGTCTTGAAAGAATCAAACTATTTCCAAATAACCTATGATGTCCCAGAAGAATACTCAAGAATATTTAAGATATTATACTTCCCAGGTAGCAGAGTGGATAAGAATCTGCCTGCTAATGTGGGAGGCATGGGTTCAATCCCTGGTCCAGGAGGATTCCACATACTGTTGGGCAACTAAGCTCATGTGCCACGACTTCTGAGCCTGTGTGCTGCAACTACGGAAGCATGCTTGCCTAGAGCCTATACTCCACAACAAGAGAAGCCACTGCAATGACCCCACTCACTGTAATGAGAGAAAAGCCTGTGGAAAGCAACAAAGACCAAGCTCAGCCAAAAATAAGATAAAAAGTGTATTTAAAATATTGAACAAGGTAAAATTCAAACAAGAGAAATATGAAAAAATTATACCAAGGTACATCATAATCAAATTTCTCAAAACCAGTGATAAAGAGAGAATCTAAAAGTAGACAGTTTCTGACATAAAAAGAGAAACAAAGATAAGGTTGCTATGAGAATTCTTGTCAGAAACAAAGCAATAGGAACAATAATTTTGAAGCACAGAAAGAAAAATTTTGTCAACCTAGGATTCTATGCCCAGCAAAAATATCTTTCAAAAATGAATGCAAAAGAAGGACTTTTTCCGACATACAAAAGCTGAAATAATTGATCCCAATAGACCTGTATGATAAGAAATGTTAAAGTCCTTCAGTTTGACATAATCATAGCAATATTTTCTTGAATTGGTTTCCTAAGGCAGAAGAATAAAAGCAAAGAAAGAAAAGAAAGAGAGAGAGAGGGAGAGAGAGACCTGTGGTGTCCGAAAGATGAAAGAACAGGGAGGTTCTTGGAATGTAGGAATTTATAAACCAGATCCTTATTGTCCTTCCCTCCCCCTTGCTGTAACCATTACTCTTCCCCCACCCAGTATACCATCCAATCAGCAAAGGATCCCTAAGACCCATATTCCACTCCTTGGACCCTGGCTATAAAGATGGATCAAAGTCGGTTCTCCCTTGAGCTGGCCTGTTGTTCTAACAGTGTCTCCCACTCTAATAAACTTCATTCTCCTCTCATTCTGCCTTGGATTCTTTTCCAGTCTGCTCATGAACCACGACAAAACCTAAACAAACCTAAAAGCTTTTGCACAGCAAAGGAAATTATCAACAAAACAAAAAGATGACCTACTGAATGTAAGGAAACATTTGCAAATGATGTGACTGACATGGAGTTAATGTCAAAAATATGCAAACAGGGTCTTCTTCCTGACTGGTGTCTGTGGGTTCTCTGCAGGAACTGCAATATGTCTTCAGGAAATACCAAAATTGGGCACCGGGCTCCCCCAGTTCAAAGCAACAGCCGTCATGCCAGATGGTCAGTTCAAAGCTATCAGCCTAGCTGACTACAAAAGAAAGTATGTTGTGTTCTTCTTTTACCCTCTTGACTTCACCTTTGTGTGCCCCACAGAGATCATTGCTTTCAGTGATAGGGCAGAAGAAATTCAAACAAGAGAAATATGAAAAAATTATACCAAGGTACATCATAATCAAATTTCTCAAAACCAGTGATAAAGAGAGAATCTAAAAGTAGACAGTTTCTGACATAAAAAGAGAAACAAAGATAAGGTTGCTATGAGAATTCTTGTCAGAAACAAAGCAATAGGAACAATAATTTTGAAGCACAGAAAGAAAAATTTTGTCAACCTAGGATTCTATGCCCAGCAAAAATATCTTTCAAAAATGAATGCAAAAGAAGGACTTTTTCCGACATACAAAAGCTGAAATAATTGATCCCAATAGACCTGTATGATAAGAAATGTTAAAGTCCTTCAGTTTGACATAATCATAGCAATATTTTCTTGAATTGGTTTCCTAAGGCAGAAGAATAAAAGCAAAGAAAGAAAAGAAAGAGAGAGAGAGGGAGAGAGAGACCTGTGGTGTCCGAAAGATGAAAGAACAGGGAGGTTCTTGGAATGTAGGAATTTATAAACCAGATCCTTATTGTCCTTCCCTCCCCCTTGCTGTAACCATTACTCTTCCCCCACCCAGTATACCATCCAATCAGCAAAGGATCCCTAAGACCCATATTCCACTCCTTGGACCCTGGCTATAAAGATGGATCAAAGTCGGTTCTCCCTTGAGCTGGCCTGTTGTTCTAACAGTGTCTCCCACTCTAATAAACTTCATTCTCCTCTCATTCTGCCTTGGATTCTTTTCCAGTCTGCTCATGAACCACGACAAAACCTAAACAAACCTAAAAGCTTTTGCACAGCAAAGGAAATTATCAACAAAACAAAAAGATGACCTACTGAATGTAAGGAAACATTTGCAAATGATGTGACTGACATGGAGTTAATGTCAAAAATATGCAAACAGGGTCTTCTTCCTGACTGGTGTCTGTGGGTTCTCTGCAGGAACTGCAATATGTCTTCAGGAAATACCAAAATTGGGCACCGGGCTCCCCCAGTTCAAAGCAACAGCCGTCATGCCAGATGGTCAGTTCAAAGCTATCAGCCTAGCTGACTACAAAAGAAAGTATGTTGTGTTCTTCTTTTACCCTCTTGACTTCACCTTTGTGTGCCCCACAGAGATCATTGCTTTCAGTGATAGGGCAGAAGAATTTAAGAAACTCAACTGCCAAGTGATTGGTGCTTCTGTGGATTCTTACTTCTGTCACCTGGCCTGGATCAACACACCCAAGAAACAAGGAGGACTGGGACCCATGAACATTCCCTTGATATCCGACCCCAAGGGCACCGTTGCTCAGGACTATGGTGTCTTACAGGCCAATGAAGGCATCTCATTCAGGAGCCTTTATATTATTGATGATAAAGGTATCCTT
The DNA here is from genome assembly GCA_022376925.1 of Tragulus kanchil. Lineage (NCBI taxonomy): Eukaryota > Metazoa > Chordata > Mammalia > Artiodactyla > Tragulidae > Tragulus > Tragulus kanchil. The sequence goes on along the minus strand of JAIOJX010000026.1, from coordinate 245,057,635 downwards.
CGACAGATCGCCATAAACGACCTTCCTGTTGGCCGCTCTGTGGATAAGACACTGAGGCTAGTTCAGGCCTTCCAGTTTACTGACAAACATGGGGAAGTGTGCCCAGCTGGCTGGAAGCCTGGCAGTGATACCATCAAGCTTGATGTCCAGAAGAGCAAAGAATATTTCTTTAAGCAGTAGTGAGCACTGGGCCATTTTAGGGCCATGTTGCAATAGGCAGCCTTAAGAACAAAACCTCTTTTGTCCTTTTGTTATGCTTAAAACCAAGATCTTACACTCAGCCCAGATTCCGTGTGGGACAGGGCAGGCCTTTCCTACAAGGGTTGCAGAGGCCAGCCTTTCTTCCTCTGGAGGGAATGGCCTGAGCTCTAATAAGGGGCAGGCTAACTGATGGGTATAGTAGGGGGGTATCACGTTTGATTTTTTGTAGTTTTATTAAACTTGAACTGAGAAAAAAAAAATATATATATATATATACACAAAGAGGGATACTCTTCTATCCCCCTTCCAGTGTCTATGCTGGAAGCTTTTCCCTATCCTTTATTACTTTAATAAACTTCTCACTGCATGAAGCTCTGAAGTGACCATCACCGAGTCTTTTGATCCCAATGTGAATTCTTCTCCATTGGAGATTAAGACCGACACCGTTCATGGTAACCTACCACCATCTATCACCTATCATCTGGGGGCCTGTCCAGGATCTTTAAGGCAAGTTTTTTCAATAGACATTGCAAGAATACAGCTGCCAACTCAAGACAAGCCACTGCTAGATATGTGGACCACGCCCCTCTTCAGTTCAAGACTTCTACTATGAGAAGACAGATTTCTCCACTTGGAAAAAGACTTTCTATAATAATCGTTTGTTCTGTTTTTGCTATTTACTCCCTGCATTTGCAATTGCATAGTGAAATTTGTTTCCAACCTTCTAAATGCTCTTAAGTTACGAATGATGGTTCAGGCTCCTACAACCTCCTCCAGCTATTACTTGAGACCCCTAGATCAAAGACCCGAATAAAGAGTAAGGAGAATATGTTGTCTCAATAATTTAGGGACCATGCCCCTGCACAGCTTGAAGAAGCCTGATCAGTGGCTGCCCCCTTTCCCTAGTAACATAATTCTCCTAAAAGAAAAAGGGGGGAATGAAAGGAGTTAATAGACAGATTTGATAAGGAGGCAGCAGGTCCCAAGGAGGAAAGGAGGAGGTAAAAAGAGACAGAAGGGCAAAGAATTTCAGTGCTGAAACTGAAACTAAGTTTCTTGTCTTATGTTAATACTGTGGGCCTAGTAAGGCCTTTACATTAGAATGTCCCACCCAATCCTGAGGCCTAGAGACTACCCTCTAGCTAACCCCATGTTAATGTTGTGGGTGTGGGCCTACATGGCCTTTACAACTGTAAAATATTCTTTTAAACTACTGTTAATAACCAGCTGAAAAAGTACAAAACCCCAGACCTAAAGTGGCTTCTGGGGTACTCTTTTATCCCCCTTCCAGTATCTATGCTAGAAGCTTTTCCCTATCCTTTCTTACTTTAATAAACTTCTCACTGCACGAAACAGACAAACAAACAAGCAGCTCATACAACTCAATACAAAAAAAAGGCCAAAAAACCTGGCCAAAAAATGAGCAAAAAACAGTTTTCCCTGGTGGTACAGTGGGTAAAGACATTGTTTTACAGTGCAAGGGGCGCTGGTTTGATCCCTGGCCTGGGAAGATCCTGCATGCCGCAGAGCAGCTGGACCAATATGCCCAACTACTGAGCTGGAGCTCTGGAGCGCATGTGCCCAGAGCCAGTGCTCTGCAACGAGAGAGGCCACTGCGATGGAAGGGGGCGCAAAAAAAATGACCAAATAAAAATGTTTAAAAAAAAAGAGCAGAAAACCTAAACATTGCAAGAATACAGCTGCCAACTCAAGACAAGCCACTGCTAGATATGTGGACCACGCCCCTCTTCAGTTCAAGACTTCTACTATGAGAAGACAGATTTCTCCACTTGGAAAAAGACTTTCTATAATAATCGTTTGTTCTGTTTTTGCTATTTACTCCTGCATTTGCAATTGCATAGTGAAATTTGTTTCCAACCTTCTAAATGCTCTTAAGTTACGAATGATGGTTCAGGCTCCTACAACCTCCTCCAGCTATTACTTGAGACCCCTAGATCAAAGACCCGAATAAAGAGTAAGGAGAATATGTTGTCTCAATAATTTAGGGACCATGCCCCTGCACAGCTTGAAGAAGCCTGATCAGTGGCTGCCCCCTTTCCCTAGTAACATAATTCTCCTAAAAGAAAAAGGGGGGAATGAAAGGAGTTAATAGACAGATTTGATAAGGAGGCAGCAGGTCCCAAGGAGGAAAGGAGGAGGTAAAAAGAGACAGAAGGGCAAAGAATTTCAGTGCTGAAACTGAAACTAAGTTTCTTGTCTTATGTTAATACTGTGGGCCTAGTAAGGCCTTTACATTAGAATGTCCCACCCAATCCTGAGGCCTAGAGACTACCCTCTAGCTAACCCCATGTTAATGTTGTGGGTGTGGGCCTACATGGCCTTTACAACTGTAAAATATTCTTTTAAACTACTGTTAATAACCAGCTGAAAAAGTACAAAACCCCAGACCTAAAGTGGCTTCTGGGGTACTCTTTTATCCCCCTTCCAGTATCTATGCTAGAAGCTTTTCCCTATCCTTTCTTACTTTAATAAACTTCTCACTGCACGAAACAGACAAACAAACAAGCAGCTCATACAACTCAATACAAAAAAAAGGCCAAACAACCTGGCCAAAAAATGAGCAAAAAACAGTTTTCCCTGGTGGTACAGTGGGTAAAGACATTGTTTTACAGTGCAAGGGGCGCTGGTTTGATCCCTGGCCTGGGAAGATCCTGCATGCCGCAGAGCAGCTGGACCAATATGCCCAACTACTGAGCTGGAGCTCTGGAGCGCATGTGCCCAGAGCCAGTGCTCTGCAACGAGAGAGGCCACTGCGATGGGAGGCCCACACAGGCCAAAGAACAAAGATGGATGAAAATAGATAAATGAAAGACCAATAGAAGTGACCAAATAAAAATGTTTAAAAAAAAAAAGAGCAGAAAACCTAAACAGACACTTCCCCAAAGACATGCCAATGGTTTACAGGCACATGAAAAAATGTTCAACATAATTGTATGCATTTTAGAGAAATGTAAATGAAAACCACAATGAGATATCAAGTCACACCCATCAGGATAGCTACCATCAAAAAATCTACAAATAACACAGGCTGGAGAAAACGTGGAGAAAAGGGAACCCTCCTACACTGTTGGTTAGAATGTAAGTTAGTTCAATCACTATGGAAACCAGTATGGAAGTTCCTTTAAAAAAAAACTAAAAATAGAACTACCATATGACTCAGCAATTCCACTGCTGGGTACATAGCCAGAAAAAACAAAAACACTAACTTGAAAAGATACATGCCCCCCAGTGTTCACAGAAGCACTATTTACAATACCCAGGACATGGAAGCAACCCAGAATTAAGAGACTACTAAATTAAGAAGATGTGGGTGTGGGTGTGGCTGTGTGTGGGCGTGGCTGTGTGTGTGTGTCTGTGTGTGTGTGTGTGTGTGTCTGTGTGGAATATCACTCAGCCATAAAAAAGAATGAAATGATGCCATTTGCAGCAATGTGGATGGACCTAGACAATATTACGCTTAGAGAAATAAGTCAGAGAAAGAAAAATACTATGCAGTATCATTATGTGTGGAATCTAAAAATATAATACAAATGAATGTATATGTAAAACAGACTCACAGATACAGAAAAAATGATTACCAAAGGGCAGAAGGAGGCAGGGAGAGACAAAGTAGAGATATAAGATTAACAAAGTATTGTATATAAAATAGATAAGCAACAAGAATATGGCACAGCGAATCATATCCATTATCTAATAACAACCTATAATAGAGCATAATCTGCAAAAAGACTAAATCACTATGACATGCAGCTGAAACACAATATTGTAAATCAACCATATTTTGATTAAAAAAGAAAGAAAGCCATCTTTCCCCCACAGATATAATTATCTCTGTGAAGATGCTTGTCATCTTAGTGTGTTGGTCCCCAGCAGTGAGTGAGGTGCTAATGAGGCCAGGCCGGCACTCAGGAGAGCCCTCCACCGTCACCACCTTGTTCCTGGTGAGCTCAGTGCCAGCAGACCTGGTGTTTGGGCCATGGTGTTTGCCTGCAAGGATGGGAGAGCAATGACCTGGCCCAGTAAGCAAAGGCTTCACGTGCTATGCATCCCTTTTCAGCAGAGGGAAGGTTCCTGGGGCCACACTCAGCTTTGCAGCTGCAATCCAGGTTGGTCCCAGAGGAGGGCTGTAGGTGGTGCTTCTGCCTGAGGATGGGCTGGGGGCCCCCAACCTGGCTCTCCTGGGAAGAGCTCTTGGTAACAGCTCCATACTGCTTGACACTTGGTTATTTTCTTTTTCACTCCACAAGTAATACATGTTCTGAGCAGAATAAATTAGAACATACAGGTAAATACCTGTATGTTCAACTTAAATACCTCCCATAATCACTACTAGACAATTATTATTAATAACTTTTTTATATCCTCTCAGATTGGGTGAGTATATGAAATATATATATGTGTGTATATACACACACACTCATATGCACATAAACACAAAACTGATAAATACTATGCACATATAAGGTGGGATATTTCTATTGTTCTCAACCTTCTGTTCTTTCAAATAAAGCCCAGTGAATACCCTTTCACACAAATCTTTGTGTATACTCCGATAATATCTTTGAATAAACTCCAAGAAGAAAGCTGTATCAAGGAGGCTGTGTGTGTGTGTGTGTGTGTGTGTGTGTGTGTATTTGGCCTCTTCTATTGATCTTTGTTCTTTGGCCTGTGTGGGCCTCCCACCACAGTGGCCTCTCTCATCACAAAGCACTGGCTCTGGGCGAATGCGCTGCAGAGTTCTGGCTCAGTAGCTGAACGCATCGGTCCAGCCGCTCTGAGGCACATGGGATCCTCTCAGGCCAGGGATCGAAACGGCGCCCCTTGCACTGCCAGGCAGTGTCCTTACCCACTGGACCACCAGGCAAGCCTGGCTACACATTTTTAATAGTTAGTATAGCAGTCCAGAATATGTCACCCTCAAATATACCACTTTGGCATATTGACTATTTTGCATTAAAGGAATTATAGAAACAATGGGACAAGAAGGCTACTCTGACCCTCCTGTGACCTCCTGAAAACAGTAGATAAATCTCCCATGTGAAAGGTATCTTCTCTGACTAGAAATGCAGAAAACATCCTTATCATCTGAGAAGGCTATAAAAACAAACTCTGCTACATCATCACCAATTTACTATTCCAAATTCAAATCCCTTTGCTTTGCTAATTTGTCACATATTGTTTCTTTATATAAAAGTTACAAAAGTTTCTTGCTTGCACCATGTCTTTGAGTCTCATATCTTTGTGGGGCTCTTGTTTGTACATATGTATTGCAATTAAATTTGTTTGGGGTTCTTAGTCAACAATCTAGGATGGCAAGTGAAAGTAGCTTGGTCATGTCTGACTCTGCGACCCACAGACAAGTCGTGGAATTCTCCAGGCAAGAACATTGGAGTGGATAGCCTTTCTCTTCTCCAGGGGATCTTCCCAACCCAGGGATCAAATCCAGGTCTCCTGCACTGCAGGTGGATTCTTTACCAGCTGAGCCATCAGAGAAGCCCAAGAATACTGAAGTGGGGTAGCCTATCCCTCCTCCAAGGGAACTTCCTGACTCAGGAATAGAACCTGGGTTTCCTCTATTGCAGGCAGATTCTTTACAAGCTGAGCTACAGAGGAATCCCCAGAAGGGTAAAGCCCAGTGAATACCCTTTCACACAAATCTTTGTGTATACTCCGATAATATCTTTGAATAAACTCCAAGAAGAAAGCTGTATCAAGGAGGCTGTGTGTGTGTGTGTGTGTGTGTGTGTGTGTGTTTTGGCCACTTCTATTGGTCTTTCATGTATTTCCATATTTGTTGTTTGGTCTGTGTGGGCCTCCCATCGCAGTGGCCTCTCTCGCTGCATAGCACCAGCTCTGGACGCATGCGCTCCAGAGCTCTGGCGCCATAGTTGGACACATCGGTCCAGCCGCTCTGAGGCACATGGGATCCTCTCAGGCCAGGGATCAAACGGCGCCTTGCACTGCCAGGCAGTGTCCTTACCCACTGGACCACCAGGCAAGCCTGGCTACACATTTTTAATAGTTAGTATAGCAGTCCAGAATATGTCACCCTCAAATATACCACTTTGGCATATTGACTATTTTGCATTAAAGGAATTATAGAAACAATGGGACAAGAAGGCTACTCTGACCCTCCTGTGACCTCCTGAAAACAGTAGATAAATCTCCCATGTGAAAGGTATCTTCTCTGACTAGAAATGCAGAAAACATCCTTATCATCTGAGAAGGCTATAAAAACAAACTCTGCTACATCATCACCAATTTACTATTCCAAATTCAAATCCCTTTGCTTTGCTAATTTGTCACATATTGTTTCTTTATATAAAAGTTACAAAAGTTTCTTGCTTGCACCATGTCTTTGAGTCTCATATCTTTGTGGGGCTCTTGTTTGTACATATGTATTGCAATTAAATTTGTTTGGGGTTCTTAGTCAACAATCTAGGATGGCAAGTGAAAGTAGCTTGGTCATGTCTGACTCTGCACCCACAGACAAGTCGTGGAATTCTCCAGGCAAGAACATTGGAGTGGATAGCCTTTCCCTTCTCCAGGGGATCTTCCCAACCCAGGGATCAAATCCAGGTCTCCTGCACTGCAGGTGGATTCTTTACCAGCTGAGCCATCAGAGAAGCCCAAGAATACTGAAGTGGGGTAGCCTATCCCTCCTCCAAGGGAACTTCCTGACTCAGGAATAGAACCTGGGTTTCCTCTATTGCAGGCAGATTCTTTACAAGCTGAGCTACAGAGGAATCCCCAGAAGGGTGAAGGGAAAATTATTTTTCTTCCCCTACACAAGTAACAGAATTTCTGTGATACAGGAGGAGCTTGAGAAGAAGATGGAGGAACAGGAAGAGCTGGACCCCCTTGGTTAGAGAAGCTGCTCCTGTCCCTCTATCGTATCCACCCTTTCCCTCTCCAGGCTCCCCTCCTCTCTCTATCTCTTCTCTTTCACCCTTTAATTACTTCACGCTTTTCCCCTTCTGCCATTTCAACCTGGACTCTTCTCTTTCCTGTGCTCTAATTTCATACAGTTGTGGGCTTTGAGCTCGCTCCATTGCTCAGCCCTGCCTTCTTTTGTGTTGGCTTCCTAACCAAATGCCATGTGGAGACAACATGGTTGCAGCAGTCTCAGCTTCCCACCCTCTTCCATCTGTCTGCTGCAGGAAAGAGTGGCTCCCTGAGTTCCTTTGTGACCTTCTCATTGGATTGACACAGGTCCCATGCTCTGAAGCAATGACTGTGGTTGAAGAATATGATGTTTTTTTTTGGGAGGGGGCGCTGGTTGGGGAGGGATGGGGGGCGGGCGGGCCACTTCTATTGGTCTTTCATTTATCCACTTTTCATTCATCTTTGTTCTTTGGCCAGTGTGGGCCTCCCATTGCGGTGGCCCCTGTTGTCGCAGAGCACCGGCTCTGGGCACATGTGCTCCAGAGCTCCGGCTCGGTAATCAGACACATCAGTCCAGCCGCTCTGCGGCACGTGGGATCTTCCCAGGCCAGGGATCGAACCAGCGGCCCATGCACTGCAAGGCAGTGTCCTTACCCACTGGACCACCAGGGAAGTCCAGAATATGATGTTTTGACTGGCTATCTCTGCATCACTTGCTGCAGTCCTGGAGTTAGAGGTGCAGCCTCTCTCAGTCTACAGGAGCTAAATGTGGAGAAGGGGGATCCTTAGATGAAAATCAGCTCAGTTCTATACTGGGAACCATCTAGCACAGGAAACAGTGAAATGCTCCTTGCACTTTATTTCCCTTTAAAAAAAAAGTGAATGGGGCTTCCCTGGTGGTCCAGTGGGTAAAGAGTCCGCCTCGCAGTACAAGGAGCACCGGTTCGATCCCCAGCCTGGGGTGATCCGATGTGCTGAAGAGTGGCTGGACCAATGTGTCCAATTACAAGCCAGTGCTCTGGAGCACATGCGTCCAGAGCCAGTGCTCTGCAATGAGAGAGGCCACTGCAATGGGAGACCCACATGGGCTGAAGAATAAAGATGGATGAAAATAAATAAATAAATAAAAGAGGCCAAAAATTTTTAAAAAGGAGTGAATGAAAAGAATAGTAAATAAATAAAAATATTAAATAGAATCACTTCCAATTAAGGTCATACAGTATCTTATCTAATACTACAGGGGTTTTTCTTTTTTGTCTTTAAAGAAAAATCTCTCATGTGTCTTATAAACACAAAAAGGATTCTAAAAAAATAAAAAGGGATTCTACATGAAGAAACAGCTAATCTTCCTTTTCACCCAAATTTATAGTGCTAAAAATAATTTGACTCTTGAGAACTTTTTCAATGCCTGACTTTTTTAGGTCTTGAGCTTATACTGTTTATAATAATATTATTGTTATTTGCAATCCTTATAATAACTCTGCAAAGTCATCTTAATAATCCCATTTTAGAGATTAGGATTCTGAGGCTGAGAATAAATAACCTTCCCAGGTGACACGACTAGCAGCTCTGGCCCACTGTTTTTTTTTTGTTTTCCAGAGCTCCGGCTCTGGCCACATGCGCCCCAGAGCTCCCGCCCGGTAATCAGACACATCAGTCCAGCCACTCTGCGGCACGTGGGATCTTCCCAGGCCAGGGATCGAACCAGCGGCCCATGCACTGCAAGGTGGTGCCCATACCCACTGGACCACCAGGGAAGTCCAGAATATGATGTTTTGACTGGCTATCTCTGCATCACTTGCTGCAGTCCTGGAGTTAGAGGTGCAGCCTCTCAGTCTACAGGAGCTAAATGTGGAGAAGGGGGATCCTTAGATGAAAATCAGCTCAGTTCTATACTGGGAACCATCTAGCACAGGAAACAGTGAAATGCTCCTTGCACTTTATTTCCCTTTAAAAAAAAAGTGAATGGGGCTTCCCTGGTGGTCCAGTGGGTAAAGAGTCCGCCTCGCAGTACAAGGAGCACGGTTCGATCCCCAGCCTGGGGTGATCCGATGTGCTGAAGAGTGGCTGGACCAATGTGTCCAATTACAAGCCAGTGCTCTGGAGCACATGCGTCCAGAGCCAGTGCTCTGCAATGAGAGAGGCCACTGCAATGGGAGACCCACATGGGCTGAAGAATAAAGATGGATGAAAATAAATAAATAAATAAAAGAGGCCAAAAATTTTTAAAAAGGAGTGAATGAAAAGAATAGTAAATAAATAAAAATATTAAATAGAATCACTTCCAATTAAGGTCATACAGTATCTTATCTAATACTACAGGGGTTTTTCTTTTTTGTCTTTAAAGAAAAATCTCTCATGTGTCTTATAAACACAAAAAGGATTCTAAAAAAATAAAAAGGGATTCTACATGAAGAAACAGCTAATCTTCCTTTTCACCCAAATTTATAGTGCTAAAAATAATTTGACTCTTGAGAACTTTTTCAATGCCTGACTTTTTTAGGTCTTGAGCTTATACTGTTTATAATAATATTATTGTTATTTGCAATCCTTATAATAACTCTGCAAAGTCATCTTAATAATCCCATTTTAGAGATTAGGATTCTGAGGCTGAGAATAAATAACCTTCCCAGGTGACACGACTAGCAGCTCTTGCCAAGTGACTCGAGCTCTGGCTGTATATCCCAGAATACCTTTCTTGGGTAAGAAAATATAAAGTTCCCTAAACTTGGGTTCAGTTGAATTTCTGAGGGCTTTTAGTGCTCAAAGGGATTTTGTGCCTTCAGAAGCTGTAGCTTCAGCTTGCTTTCTCAAACAGAAAGGCAGAAATAGCACTACATGCAGAAGGAATCCAAAAGAAGAGTCTAAAATTTCAGATACTGTAGAGACAGAAAGATATACTACTTGGGTCTTTTCAAATGGATTAAATGATGCCATAGCTACATTTGCCAAGACAGCTATTTCCTTTTGGTGTGCCTGGACTGGTGAGGTATATGTGTGGGATTCTGGAAGCATTCTGATGCCATCTCCTGGTATGGTCAAGGGCTTGGGCAGTGAAATCCATGAGAAACAGGCACCCATCAAACCACCTCACTGTCTGTCCTCGCTGGGCTTCCAGTGATTTCTACAGGCTGAAGTGTCCCTTTAATTCTTGCATCACATCTTTAGCCCAGTTTGACTTCTTGGAGCTCTCAGCCACAAGATTTCAGGTTTGATGTGATAGCTTCTGTTACCATCTTATCTGCTACCAGAGCTCCTTTTCTCTAATTGGAAATTTGGAGCAGGAAAGTTGATGCTTTCCCCAGCAGGTGAGTCACCGAGAAACTGAGTTCTCAAAAGGTGATGGTTCTACTCCAAGCTGGTGAATTTCAAGAGCAAACAAAGCTCTGTTTGTAACCCTATCAGATAAGAATAATCAGCAGTGTGCTTTCTGTTTGGTACAGGAAACAGGAGGTGGGTGATTAGTTTGTGGAATCTAGTAATCTTCTCTTTGGTCAGTATCTCTTATTTTGTTACTCATATTTTATCAAAAAGAAAAGAGGTCTTTTAGAAGACTATGAAACCCATATTTTTGAATGAGCACAGGTAAGGAAGGAAGCGTGGGATGTGTCCAGAGGTCAGACAGTTCATGTCTTTGGCCAGAGCGATAAAAAGGGTATGTGGCGGTCAGGAGAGAGTCAGCACTGGTTCAGGGAGGGCCTTAAAGACTCCGCTGAGCAGTTTAGGCTTTATTCTCAAAGTTGTGGGAGCTTCTAAGGATTTTTGATGTGAACAATATTTCAGGGAGAGTAGTGTATTAACAATGTGTGAAATGGAATGGAAGATGGAGAGTGGGCACAGGGAAACCCGAGAAAGGTTCACTATGGTTTCCCAGGCTGAAGAGGGGAACCAGGAGAATGCTGGAATGGGAAAGATGTCATGAAGGTAGGGTGAGGTGGCGGAGCTACTGTCAGGATAAAAGTTACAGGGTCAGAAGGGATACGGAGGGCAAAGGTGGTGCCAAGATTTCGTCCCTGGATGAGTGGGGAAGATGGTGGTGCCATGGAGAGAACATAGGGCAGAGGGGAGCACAAGTCTGAAAGAGAAGATCACGAGTACCCTTTGGGACATACTGAGTCTGAGGTGTTAATGGGACATGTAGGCAGAGACCAGAAGACTACAAGGCCTTGGAGGCTTAAGCTGTTTATTTCTTTTACTTTTCCTTTTTTATTTAATATTTATTTATTTATTTGGCTGTGCTGGGTCTTAGTTGCAGTATGTGGGATCTAGCTCCCTGCCCAGGGCTCGAACCCAGGCCCCCTGCACTGGGAGCCTGGAGTCTTAGCCACTGGACCACCCGAGAAACCCCCGGCTTAAGCTATTAGCTAAGCTTCTGGTCCAAGCTTCAGCTTAAATGAGCTATCTGAATGGAGGAGTTGGTTTAAGCCATAATATTGGATGAGGACATGTGGTTAACCAAGGGAACAACCAAAACTAAGGGACACCAGGCAGGTTTGTAACCCTATCAGATAAGAATAATCAGCAGTGTGCTTTCTGTTTGGTACAGGAAACAGGAGGTGGGTGATTAGTTTGTGGAATCTAGTAATCTTCTCTTTGGTCAGTATCTCTTATTTTGTTACTCATATTTTATCAAAAAGAAAAGAGGTCTTTTAGAAGACTATGAAACCCATATTTTTGAATGAGCACAGGTAAGGAAGGAAGCGTGGGATGTGTCCAGAGGTCAGACAGTTCATGTCTTTGGCCAGAGCGATAAAAAGGGTATGTGGCGGTCAGGAGAGAGTCAGCACTGGTTCAGGGAGGGCCTTAAAGACTCCGCTGAGCAGTTTAGGCTTTATTCTCAAAGTTGTGGGAGCTTCTAAGGATTTTTGATGTGAACAATATTTCAGGGAGAGTAGTGTATTAACAATGTGTGAAATGGAATGGAAGATGGAGAGTGGGCACAGGGAAACCCGAGAAAGGTTCACTATGGTTTCCCAGGCTGAAGAGGGGAACCAGGAGAATGCTGGAATGGGAAAGATGTCATGAAGGTAGGGTGAGGTGGCGGAGCTACTGTCAGGATAAAAGTTACAGGGTCAGAAGGGATACGGAGGGCAAAGGTGGTGCCAAGATTTCGTCCCTGGATGAGTGGGGAAGATGGTGGTGCCATGGAGAGAACATAGGGCAGAGGGGAGCACAAGTCTGAAAGAGAAGATCACGAGTACCCTTTGGGACATACTGAGTCTGAGGTGTTAATGGGACATGTAGGCAGAGACCAGAAGACTACAAGGCCTTGGAGGCTTAAGCTGTTTATTTCTTTTACTTTTCCTTTTTTATTTAATATTTATTTATTTATTTGGCTGTGCTGGGTCTTAGTTGCAGTATGTGGGATCTAGCTCCCTGCCCAGGGCTCGAACCCAGGCCCCCTGCACTGGGAGCCTGGAGTCTTAGCCACTGGACCACCCGAGAAACCCCCGGCTTAAGCTATTAGCTAAGCTTCTGGTCCAAGCTTCAGCTTAAATGAGCTATCTGAATGGAGGAGTTGGTTTAAGCCATAATATTGGATGAGGACATGTGGTTAACCAAGGGAACAACCAAAACTAAGGGACACCAGGCAGGTCATTGAAGAATCCTGACTTAGGGAACAGGGGGAGAATGGGTTAGAGAAATGGTTGAAGAGAGCAGGGGTCTGGAAAGCCGAGGAAAAGAGTTTTAAGAAGGAGGTGGCCAGAACTATCCACTTTGGTAAAGGGGCTGAGAAGGCGGAGGATGGGCACTGGTGATCTTTGAGAGGACCATTAAGGACAGTGGTAAGGGTCAAAGCACCAAAAAGGCACTGAAAATTACGCTGGGTGTCATTAATGTCCCAAGGGTAGCATCATATAATTTAAATATAATCCCTGGTGGCTCAGATGGTAAAGAATCTGCCTGCAACGTGGGAGACCTGGGCTGGGAAGATCCCCTGGAGGAGGGCAAGGCAACCCACTCCAGTGTTCTTGCCTGGAGAAGCCCATGGACAGAGGAGCCTGGCAGGCTATGGTCCATGGGGTCACAGAGTTGGACACAACTGAGAGACTTTCACTTCATGTCATTTAATTAAATTAATAACATAAATAATTCTTAAGTATCTCCTATGTGTGCATGTGCACTCAGTCACTAAGTCACGTAGAGTCTTTGCAACTCCACAGACTGTAGCCCACCCGTCTCCCCTGCCCATGGGATTCTCTAGGCAAGAATACCAGAACGGGTAGCCAGTTCCTCCTTCAGGCAATTTTCCCAATCCAGGGATCAAAACTGTGTCTCCTGCATTGGTAGGTGGGTTTTTTACAGTGAACAACCTGGGAAGCCCAAGTAATCCCTATACCAAACAGAAATTAAAATTCAAATTTAAATGTAATAGTACATTTAAATACAGTTAAAATGGCAAAAATGTATGTCATATTTTACCACACACAAAAAAAGAAAAACTTAAACATTTCAAAAGTTGTATTATTCTTCACACTTTTCCTATGCTAGCGAACCCAGGCCCCCTGCACTGGGAGCCTGGAGTCTTAGCCACTGGACCACCCGAGAAACCCCCGGCTTAAGCTATTAGCTAAGCTTCTGGTCCAAGCTTCAGCTTAAATGAGCTATCTGAATGGAGGAGTTGGTTTAAGCCATAATATTGGATGAGGACATGTGGTTAACCAAGGGAACAACCAAAACTAAGGGACACCAGGCAGGTCATTGAAGAATCCTGACTTAGGGAACAGGGGGAGAATGGGTTAGAGAAATGGTTGAAGAGAGCAGGGGTCTGGAAAGCCGAGGAAAAGAGTTTTAAGAAGGAGGTGGCCAGAACTATCCACTTTGGTAAAGGGGCTGAGAAGGCGGAGGATGGGCACTGGTGATCTTTGAGAGGACCATTAAGGACAGTGGTAAGGGTCAAAGCACCAAAAAGGCACTGAAAATTACGCTGGGTGTCATTAATGTCCCAAGGGTAGCATCATATAATTTAAATATAATCCCTGGTGGCTCAGATGGTAAAGAATCTGCCTGCAACGTGGGAGACCTGGGCTGGGAAGATCCCCTGGAGGAGGGCAAGGCAACCCACTCCAGTGTTCTTGCCTGGAGAAGCCCATGGACAGAGGAGCCTGGCAGGCTATGGTCCATGGGGTCACAGAGTTGGACACAACTGAGAGACTTTCACTTCATGTCATTTAATTAAATTAATAACATAAATAATTCTTAAGTATCTCCTATGTGTGCATGTGCACTCAGTCACTAAGTCACGTAGAGTCTTTGCAACTCCACAGACTGTAGCCCACCCGTCTCCCCTGCCCATGGGATTCTCTAGGCAAGAATACCAGAACGGGTAGCCAGTTCCTCCTTCAGGCAATTTTCCCAATCCAGGGATCAAAACTGTGTCTCCTGCATTGGTAGGTGGGTTTTTTACAGTGAACAACCTGGGAAGCCCAAGTAATCCCTATACCAAACAGAAATTAAAATTCAAATTTAAATGTAATAGTACATTTAAATACAGTTAAAATGGCAAAAATGTATGTCATATTTTACCACACACAAAAAAAGAAAAACTTAAACATTTCAAAAGTTGTATTATTCTTCACACTTTTCCTATGCTTGAAATACATTATAATTAATTGCTTCAAAAAGTTGGGGGAGGGGGGTGTTTCCCTGGTGGTCCATTGGGTAAACAGTCCACCTTGCACTGCAAGGGGCACCGTTCGATCCCTGGCCTAGGAAGATCCCATGCGCCGCAGAGCTGCTAGGCTGGCGTGTCCAATTGCGAGCCTGCACTCTGCACGGGAGCTGATGCTCCGCAGCAGTGAGAGAGGCCACGGCAATGGGAGGCCCATACAAGCCAAAAGAATAAGCATGGAAAGATGAAAATAAGTAAATTAAAAAACCAGGGCTTCCCTAGTGGTCCAGTGGGTAAAGAGTCCGCCTTGCAGTGCAAGGGGCACCAGTTAGATCCCTGGCCTGGGAAGATCCTACGTGCCACAGAATGGCTGTACCCGTGTGTCCAATTACGCACCCGTGCTCTGGAGTGCATGCACCCAGAGCCCGTACTCTGTGAGGAGAGAGGCCACTGCAATCGGAGGCCCACACAGGCCAAAGAATGAAGATGTATGAAAATAAATGGAAAAGAAAAACAACAACAACAATAAAAGAGGCCAAAAATTTTTTTAAAAAGTGGGCAACCTGGGATTGTACCCCCATCTCAAGTCTCCTGCATTGGGAGGCGGATTCTTCACCAGTTATACAGTGCTATCTTTGTTTAATAAAAAACAGACCTGGGCTTCCGTGGTGGTCCACTGGGTAAGGACATCGCCTTGCAGTGCAAGGGGCGCTAGTTCGATCCCTGGCCTGGGAAGGATGTGTCCAACTACCAAGCTGGAGCACGGGAGTGCATGCACCCAGAGCCGGTGCTCTAGGATGAGAGAGGCCACTGTGATGGGAGGCCCACACAGGCCAAAGAACAAAGATAAATAAATGGAAGATCAATAGAAGTGGCCAAAAACAAAAAAATTTGCCGTTTAAAAAAAAAACAACAAACCTGGTATCTACTTTGGTTAAATGTTAAAAAAAAAAAAAAAAGTTAGTGGGGACTTCCCTGGTGGTGCAGTGGCTAAGAATCTGCCTGCCAACGCAGGGGATATAGGTTTGATCCCTGGTGCGGGAAGATTCCACATGCTGTGGAGCAACTAAGCCCATGTGCCACTCTTACTGAGTCTGAGTTCTAGAGTGTGCTCTGGAACAAGAGAGGCCACTGCAATGAGACGCCTAGGCTCCACAACAAAGGGTAGGCCCTGTCCACCGCAACTAGAAAAAGCCTGCACAAAGCCAAGAAGACCCAGCACAGCCAAAAATAAATATAATTATGAAAGAAAGTAAGTGTAGAAAAAAATTTAGTAGTAAGCCAGAAATGGAGGTAGCAAATATTGATTACTCTTTGGAAAAGTTTTATAGCTTGAAGGAAAGAGTTTGAGTGATAGAAAAAAGGATGAATGACAGACCGTGATGAGGGTAACAGCATCGAAAGAATTTATTTCTCTTTTGATGAGGCAACTTGGACATATTTCTAGAGTCAGGGAGAGAATGAAGGTGGGGGTGGAGTGGGCATGCGTGGATTGAGTGGTGATGCCCCAAAAGATATGCCTACGTCCCCACCCCCAGAACTATGAAGGTGACTTTGTATGGAAAGATGGTCTTTGCAGATGTAATTAGAGGGTCTTAAATTCACCTGGAGTATCCAGTGCACACTAATCTAATGACAAGTACCCTTATAAGAGACAGGAGAGAAGATGTAGAGAGAACAGGAGAAGGTCATGTGAAGACCGAGGCAAAGACGGCAGGGATGCTGCGACCGCCAAGGCGTGCCCGGTGTCACCAGAAGCTGACGAGGCAGGGAAGGAGTCTCCCCCAAAACTCCTGGAGGCTGCATGGCCCTACCCACAGCTTGATATCAGACTTATGCCGTTGGGAATGATGAGAGAATATGTACCTGTTGTAGTCAGCCACCATGTTTGTGATCCTTACAAAGCCTAGAAAACTCCTACAGGGGTGGGGAGGGCATCCGGCTATGGTGGGAGGTCCTGAAGCAGACCTGGGGCCGGGTCTCAGGCATCTTGGTGCTCTGGGGCCAGCCCAGGGGCAGCCCAGATAGCTAGCTGCTTAGTGATTAGTTAAGAACCTGTGGGCTCAAATAAACACCACGGATTTCACTCTCGGAAATAATTTTCCTTTGTCTTCACATTTCCTTTTCTCTTTCCCACTCAATTAAAAAACAACAACAACAACAACAAAAAATAGATTTCACAGTACTGAAGTCCTTCTCCCCTACCTTCCATCCTTGCAGCTGTGACCATGGAGCCAGCACGGTCCCCAGGGGCTTCTAGGGGAAACCTTTTCTGGGAGCTTACACCTTGTGTTCCTCCGCACAGGCCAAGTGACACGGGGCCTATGATCGAGCTGGGCAGCAGGTGGTGAAGGGGAGAGCTCTGAGGACAGCTCTGGGGAGGCCTGGAGACGAGCCTTGCCCTCATAATTTGCTGTGCATATTAGTGGCTGACTTAGACCACCCCAGTTTCTTCAAAATCCAGTGACAGAGAGAGCCTCACCCATGGGCGGGCACTTTGCAACCAGGGAAAGATGATTGTTACTTTAGTCAACTCTCCTCAGTGTTTGAATGAGCCGTTTATTTCCAGCCGAGCAAAAGCTGAGGGATATGGTTGAAAAGCCTTTCCCAGGGAGCAGCTAGAACACAGAAGCTCCTAAATTACCTGAGCACTGGAGAGACTATGAGACACATGAGAGCCCTGCATGCTGGTGTCCCACGCACACAGAGTGCCCAGCAACGTCTTTTGTTTGCACATCTATACAAGAAACTTGACTCTGTTAAATGGAACCCATATTCCACTTTACTTCCCACATGGAGTGTTTCATCATTACAAAACTACCAAAGTAATTTAACAATTTTTTTAAAAAGCATGCTTTATTGAAGAGCTTCTGGCTAAGACTTTGAATCTGTGCGCTTGAGGGGCTCCAGGGCAGGACGCCAGCGGGGTGGTGTTAAGACTTGGTGTCCTGGCATGGGTGGCAGGTGTTAGAACAGGGACTGCTTCGTTTCATTAACAAAGTGAAGCATGCTCTCAGCAGGCAGCAATAGCCAGAGTAAAAGATGCAACCCAATCTGACTCTGATCCATCCTTCTCTAGTCACAGGAAAACTTTTCCCTTTAAGGGTTCCCCAGGAAAAAGATGAGAATCAGACCAGGAGAGTCCCCATGAAGAGGAATTATGCTGAAGTGATCTGAAAATTCTGTTGCCCTAAAACTGCCCCCAACACTGTTCGCTACAGAGCAGAAGGCAGTATCCAGAGGGGTGTCTTGGACTCCACCCAAGAGATTTAGCTTTTGAAGAGCGTGTAAGATTCCCAGCATATCTGTAGGATGAGTGTGAAAGCCAGATTCCAGAGGATTAGACTGCCTGTGGTTGCTTGAGCACGCTGCTTAGGGAGAATTTAACAGGAATAAATGACTGCTCAGCTGGAGTAGATGTGTCTAAGAGGCAAACCTTTCTTAAACCCACTAATGTACAACCTCAATCCACAACTGGATTCAATTACCGCATGGAAAGAAAGGCATTTTCTCATAAAGCTGCTCTGTTCCCCTGCCTGGCGAGCTGGGTCAGCCATGACAAAGGCAAGCCTGTGCGTTGTTTGGGGTTGTTTTTCTTTAGTCAACTCTCCTCAGGTTTGAATATTATTTCCAGCCGAGCAAAAGCTGAGGGATATGGTTGAAAAGCCTTTCCCAGGGAGCAGCTAGAACACAGAAGCTCCTAAATTACCTGAGCACTGGAGAGACTATGAGACACATGAGAGCCCTGCATGCTGGTGTCCCACGCACACAGAGTGCCCAGCAACGTCTTTTGTTTGCACATCTATACAAGAAACTTGACTCTGTTAAATGGAACCCATATTCCACTTTACTTCCCACATGGAGTGTTTCATCATTACAAAACTACCAAAGTAATTTAACAATTTTTTTAAAAAGCATGCTTTATTGAAGAGCTTCTGGCTAAGACTTTGAATCTGTGCGCTTGAGGGGCTCCAGGGCAGGACGCCAGCGGGGTGGTGTTAAGACTTGGTGTCCTGGCATGGGTGGCAGGTGTTAGAACAGGGACTGCTTCGTTTCATTAACAAAGTGAAGCATGCTCTCAGCAGGCAGCAATAGCCAGAGTAAAAGATGCAACCCAATCTGACTCTGATCCATCCTTCTCTAGTCACAGGAAAACTTTTCCCTTTAAGGGTTCCCCGGGAAAAAAGATGAGAATCAGACCAGGAGAGTCCCCATGAAGAGGAATTATGCTGAAGTGATCTGAAAATTCTGTTGCCCTAAAACTGCCCCCAACACTGTTCGCTACAGAGCAGAAGGCAGTATCCAGAGGGGTGTCTTGGACTCCACCCAAGAGATTTAGCTTTTGAAGAGCGTGTAAGATTCCCAGCATATCTGTAGGATGAGTGTGAAAGCCAGATTCCAGAGGATTAGACTGCCTGTGGTTGCTTGAGCACGCTGCTTAGGGAGAATTTAACAGGAATAAATGACTGCTCAGCTGGAGTAGATGTGTCTAAGAGGCAAACCTTTCTTAAACCCACTAATGTACAACCTCAATCCACAACTGGATTCAATTACCGCATGGAAAGAAAGGCATTTTCTCATAAAGCTGCTCTGTTTCCGTGCCTGGCCGCGAGCTGGGTCAGCCATGACAAAGGCAAGCCTGTGCGTTGTTTGGGGTTGTTTTTCTTTTCAAGCTCTTTCGCTGGCACTGCCAGGCCCCAGGCTGTTTGGATTAGTGATGTGGGGGCAAGTTTACTTGTTTTGGCTTTCAGTCTTTTTGTCCAGCTTTGATGGTAGAAGAGCAGGCTTGTGTCCTAATGATCAGTGGAGCTGATGGGCAACCCAGCAGGACTCAGTGGCTGCACTGACTGTCCAAGTGCCCCTTGGGAGCAGCACGTGTGAGGAAGGTCAAAATTCTATGGAAGGAGTGTGGGAGAGATTATAGTGGACTTAAGAGGGCTCTAGCGTAAAGGAGTCTTGAGTGTTACTGTTCTCAAATATTAATAATAGCTAACACACAGAGTGGTTACTATGTGCTACCCCATATCCTAGAGCTTTACATATAGTAACTCACTTAATCCTCTCAACAGTCTTCTAAAGTAGGTACTCTCATTATCTACACTTTACAGATGGAGAAATTTAGGCACAGAGAGGGGACATGACTTGCCCAAGGTTACACAGTAAATGGGCTCAGAGCCCAGACTCTTGGTCACTGTCACATCAAAGAGGAAGTTACAGAAATTTTCAAACCATGACTGGTATTTATTTAGCTACTAAGCATATATGCAGCATTCTTAATTCATTATTTACCTCAGTATACCTGAAAGGCACTTGGTATTGTTACACATTCTAAACCCTAAGACCCAGGAGACCCATGTCACCAAGGTAAGTTACCTTGGGCTGACCCAATAATCAAAAATGATTATTATGGAGAGCCAGTGGGCTTTCATAAGAGATACTGCACCCAAGGAGGTGAAGACCAGCTCACCCAGCTCTCTGATCAGCAGCCCAAGCTTCCTGCATGACCTTGGCTCTCTGATAGGAAAATCTGGGACTTCTGACCTGGAATGGACACAGGGAAAGCCCAAATTCCACCATCAGCTTAATTCATTATGATAGTTATCATTTTGTTGCCTCTTGGCTCCAAATTTACCCTTCACTGGTTGCTCAGCAATAATGGAACAGCAGTTCTCCTTGACAGCTAATGTAGCAATGAGTTTCGTCAGTAAAGGGTCCTGAAGGGACACTATGAGAAGGGGCTCTTCTTCTGGGTTCCACCGGCCTGGCTCATCAGGCCTCTGCCATGGGCATAACTGTTCCGGCAGTGGCAGCAGTAGTGCCTTCCTGTGGGCAGCTTCCCTGGGCACATCCCTGTGAATGACTTCCGCTGGAACCCCCACAAGAGGCTTTCTAGTAGAATGCCCAAATGGGCACCCCATTGGGTAGCTTTGCCGTGATTCTGAGGCCTGGCACCCCACTCTATGGATCGCTTCCTCAGCACTCCAGAGAGCAGGTTCTGCAATGCTTCACCAGTACGGCCCTCTACAAACGTTTCTACCATCCAGAGAGCTGTGGCCACATCCTTTCCAATGATGTGTAGACGTCAGCCCTGAGAGGAGGCGGCCTCTTCCTGAATGTTCTATCTCAGTCCTAGGGGTGACAGCTGCTCTCTGTGTCTGCTATTCCTGTTTTTCTTTAGTACTATCTTTACCTCTTCCCAGTGCTGAGCCAGAATCATGTTACTCCAATCCCCTTTCAATAATTCTTTATGATTAACTTTCTTTGTAGAAGTTACTGTGTACTTTCTGTTTCCTATTTGGACTCTAATATTAAAATATTCACTGTATTTTTTTTTTTTTAATTTTTGCCTCTTCTATTTGTCCTTCATTTATTTATTTTCATCCATCTTTATTCTTTGGCCTGTGTGGCCTCCTATTGCTGTGGCCTCTTTGATTGCAGAGCATCGGCTCCTAATTGGCAATATTGTTACACATTCTAAACCCTAAGACCCAGGAGACCCATGTCACCAAGGTAAGTTACCTTGGGCTGACCCAATAATCAAAAATGATTATTATGGAGAGCCAGTGGGCTTTCATAAGAGATACTGCACCCAAGGAGGTGAAGACCAGCTCACCCAGCTCTCTGATCAGCAGCCCAAGCTTCCTGCATGACCTTGGCTCTCTGATAGGAAAATCTGGGACTTCTGACCTGGAATGGACACAGGGAAAGCCCAAATTCCACCATCAGCTTAATTCATTATGATAGTTATCATTTTGTTGCCTCTTGGCTCCAAATTTACCCTTCACTGGTTGCTCAGCAATAATGGAACAGCAGTTCTCCTTGACAGCTAATGTAGCAATGAGTTTCGTCAGTAAAGGGTCCTGAAGGGACACTATGAGAAGGGGCTCTTCTTCTGGGTTCCACCGGCCTGGCTCATCAGGCCTCTGCCATGGGCATAACTGTTCCGGCAGTGGCAGCAGTAGTGCCTTCCTGTGGGCAGCTTCCCTGGGCACATCCCTGTGAATGACTTCCGCTGGAACCCCCACAAGAGGCTTTCTAGTAGAATGCCCAAATGGGCACCCCATTGGGTAGCTTTGCCGTGATTCTGAGGCCTGGCACCCCACTCTATGGATCGCTTCCTCAGCACTCCAGAGAGCAGGTTCTGCAATGCTTCACCAGTACGGCCCTCTACAAACGTTTCTACCATCCAGAGAGCTGTGGCCACATCCTTTCCAATGATGTGTAGACGTCAGCCCTGAGAGGAGGCGGCCTCTTCCTGAATGTTCTATCTCAGTCCTAGGGGTGACAGCTGCTCTCTGTGTCTGCTATTCCTGTTTTTCTTTAGTACTATCTTTACCTCTTCCCAGTGCTGAGCCAGAATCATGTTACTCCAATCCCCTTTCAATAATTCTTTATGATTAACTTTCTTTGTAGAAGTTACTGTGTACTTTCTGTTTCCTATTTGGACTCTAATATTAAAATATTCACTGTATTTTTTTTTTTAATTTTTGCCTCTTCTATTTGTCCTTCATTTATTTATTTTCATCCATCTTTATTCTTTGGCCTGTGTGGCCTCCTATTGCTGTGGCCTCTTTGATTGCAGAGCACCGATTCTGGGTGCATGCACTGCAGAGCATGGGCTCCTAATTGGACATACCAGTTCAGCTGCTCCATGGCATGTGGGATCCTCCCATGCCAAGGATTGAACCGGTACCCCTTGCACTGCAAGGTGGACACTCCACCCACTGGACCACCAGGGAAGCCCCATTCACTGTATTTTTAGTCCATCATTTAACATAAAAATGTAGCCTCCTTTAAGAAAAATGGAAGGCAAAGAATTTCTAAAATACACAAGCAGCTCAGACAACTCAAAAAAAACAAACGACCCAATCAAAAAAGAAGAAAAAGATCTAAACAGACATCTCTCCAAGGAAGACATCCAGATGGCCAATAAAAACATGAAAAGATGCTCAACATCGCTCATTGTTAGAGAAGTGCAAATCAAAACTACAATGAGGTATCACCTCACACCAGTCAGAATGGCCATCATCAAAAAGTCTACAAACAATAAATGCTGGAAAGGGTGTGGAGAAAAGGGAACCCTCTTGCACTTTTGGTGGAAATCTAAGTTGATACAGCCACTAGGAAGACAGTCTAGAGATTCTTTTAAAAACTAGGAATAAAACCACCATATGACTTAGCAATCCCACTATTAGGCATATACCCTGAGGAAATCAAAATTGAAAGAGACACCTGTACCCTAGTGTTCATTGCAGCACTTTTTACAATACCTAGAATGTGGAAACAACCTAGATGTCCATTGACAAATGAATGGATAAAGAAGCTATGGTACATATATACAATGGAATATTTCTCACCGGAAAAAAAAAATGCATGTAATTCAGTCCTAATAAAGTGGATGAATCCAGAACCTATTATACAAAATGAAGTAATTCAGAAAGAGAAGGACAAATATAGTATACTAGCACATATATATGGAATCCAGAAAGATGGTACTGATAAATGAATATGCAGAGCAGCAGTGGAGAGGTGGACATGGAAAACAGTCTTACAGACATTGGGGTGAGGCAGGGGAATATGCTGTGAGATGAGGGGATCTCAAACAGGAGCTCTGTGGTGACCTGGATGGGTGGGATGTGGAGGCAGATGTTGGGGGAGGTTTGGGAGTTGGGGGGACCTATGTACACCTATGGCAGATTCAGGTTGATGTGTGGTAGTAAACAACAAAACTCTGCAAAAAAATAACAAAATAAAAAAGAAGCATGGAGAAACAAAAACAGCATAGAACACTGGCACAGTAAATACTAATGCTTAAGTAAGATATATTTACTAATAAGTTAGAAAGCTCTGTATCTGCATGATTCTTACACGGCTGTAATCCCTGTGCACAGTTGAGTCTGCTTTATGTTTACCAGTTTGATATTCAACAGTCTGGTGTAGTCCCATAATCCACATGTCGTGTAGCCCCTGTCCACATACTCTTGTGTTTAGTATCAGTCATGGCAATATAATATTCCCTCTTTTTTATATGCTGTAATTTGTTTAGCTAGTTCCTGTTCACTGGATACTGGGTTGGCTCCTGCTTCTCCACATTAGGACAAGTACAGCTTGAAATAACTTTGTGCAAGCTGCATCAATGTTATGCAAATTTCCCTCCTGTCTCTCCCTTTCTCACTTCTCTCACCACTAGGCTCACACATTTTCCCACTGGTAGACAGCAGACTATAGGAAAAGGGGTGAGAAATACAGGGAGAATGTCTGTCCAGGGAGGAGGCTTGAGCTTTTATTGAAGTGAAGGCTTCAAGCAGCAGCAGATTCTTGATTCTTACCCATAAGCAACTCCTGCCAGGAAGGCAACTGTCTCAGTGGCAAGGGACAATGACCGATTAGAGAGGGAAACAACTGGGAAGAAAGTCATTCCAGAGACCAAGCCAGTCTTTTCTTGCGTCTCTCATATTGTAACTTGTGACTATTGCATTAGTCATACGAAACATGTGGATACTATATAATATATACTAGAAAAACATTTTAGTTCTCAGGAATAGCCTCAGAATCAGACAATACGTGAAATAATTGAGAGTGGGGGGATACTCCCTTACCCGGTAGGGAGGCAGATGTTGGGGATGGTCTATGAAGCGAGCAGTGGAGGTGGACATGGAAAACAGTCTTACAGACATTGGGGTGAGGCAGGGAATATGCTGTGAGATGAGGGATCTCAAACAGGAGCTCTGTGGTGACCTGGATGGGTGGGATGTGGAGGCAGATGTTGGGGGAGGTTTGGGAGTTGGGGGGACCTATGTACACCTATGGCAGATTCAGGTTGATGTGTGGTAGTAAACAACAAAACTCTGCAAAAAAATAACAAAATAAAAAAGAAGCATGGAGAAACAAAAACAGCATAGAACACTGGCACAGTAAATACTAATGCTTAAGTAAGATATATTTACTAATAAGTTAGAAAGCTCTGTATCTGCATGATTCTTACACGGCTGTAATCCCTGTGCACAGCTGAGTCTGCTTTATGTTTACCAGTTTGATATTCAACAGTCTGGTGTAGTCCCATAATCCACATGTCGTGTAGCCCCTGTCCACATACTCTTGTGTTTAGTATCAGTCATGGCAATATAATATTCCCTCTTTTTTATATGCTGTAATTTGTTTAGCTAGTTCCTGTTCACTGGATACTGGGTTGGCTCCTGCTTCTCCACATTAGGACAAGTACAGCTTGAAATAACTTTGTGCAAGCTGCATCAATGTTATGCAAATTTCCCTCCTGTCTCTCCCTTTCTCACTTCTCTCACCACTAGGCTCACACATTTTCCCACTGGTAGACAGCAGACTATAGGAAAAGGGGTGAGAAATACAGGGAGAATGTCTGTCCAGGGAGGAGGCTTGAGCTTTTATTGAAGTGAAGGCTTCAAGCAGCAGCAGATTCTTGATTCTTACCCATAAGCAACTCCTGCCAGGAAGGCAACTGTCTCAGTGGCAAGGGACAATGACCGATTAGAGAGGGAAACAACTGGGAAGAAAGTCATTCCAGAGACCAAGCCAGTCTTTTCTTGCGTCTCTCATATTGTAACTTGTGACTATTGCATTAGTCATACGAAACATGTGGATACTACATAATATATACTAGAAAAACATTTTAGTTCTCAGGAATAGCCTCAGAATCAGACAATACGTGAAATAATTGAGAGTGGGAAGCACGTTGTGATTACTGCTCTCTGACATTTTAAACCACCAATAACTCAATTGTTTCCTGAATTCCCAGAGAGTCAAGGCACATGAAAAAAACCTCTTTGTCATTCAGCTAAGTAAATGTTAACTTCATAGTTAAATCTCTTTTTCTCTCACAAGAAAGCATTCCTGGTATGGTGCCCCCAAAGGAGCTTAAGCATAGCACTCACCCATATTGTTCATTATGGAACTCATATATGTTTATCTGAAGATTATTTCACACTCATTCTTAAAAATACTTTGGCTGCACACGCATTTCTCAGTTCTATTCTCTTATCACTTTGAAGATACTGTTCTAATTTTCTGGGTTTTGTTGCTATACAAACGTATTGGCTAGAAACTACACCCTTCTTCCCTAGCGACATAATGCTCCTAAAAGAAAATGGGGGAAATGAGAGTTAACGCTTAGGCAGGTTGATAGGAAGGTTAGCGGATCCCCAGGAAGGAGGAAGAAGAGAGGGAACATTTTTTAGTCATGGTGCCTTCACCTTGGTTGCTATGCCTATGACAATAATCTATTTTGCCTAAGACGTTCTTTAAGCCCAGAGCTAATGATTATTACAATGTATCTTGCTTGAGGAGGACATGTTTCTCCTTCTTTTTGCACGTATGTTATCTAAAGATGTATGTTGTGGGAGTGGGTCTGGTAAGATCTTTACAACCTTAAAATATTCTTTTGATCTATTGTTCAAAAGAATGTACTTTTCAGTACATAATGTCCCGCTTAAACTAGTGAAGCTCAGTACTCTCCTACCCCCTTCCAGTGCCTTTTTCTGGAAGCTTTCTCTATCCCTTTTTACTTTAATAAAACTTTTGCCATACCAAAAAAAAAAGATGTTGGCTGGCAACCTAACCTAGGTGATTTGCCTCCTTTTTCCTTTTTCTTGCCTTTAATATCTTCCTTTCTGAGCTTAGCATGCTGCAGTTTCACTACCATGTGCCTGAGTGTAGATTTAAAAAAACTGATCCTGCAAGGTATACATGGTGCTTTCTGTATCTGTGGATTCATGTTGCTCACCAGTGCCCTTTTCAGCCCTGATACAAAAACATTTTAGTTCTCAGAATACCCAGAATAAAATTAAAAGAGTGGGAAGCACGTTGTGATTACTGCTCTCTGACATTTTAAACCACCAATAACTCAATTGTTTCCTGAATTCCCAGAGAGTCAAGGCACATGAAAAAAACCTCTTTGTCATTCAGCTAAGTAAATGTTAACTTCATAGTTAAATCTCTTTTTCTCTCACAAGAAAGCATTCCTGGTATGGTGCCCCCAAAGGAGCTTAAGCATAGCACTCACCCATATTGTTCATTATGGAACTCATATATGTTTATCTGAAGATTATTTCACACTCATTCTTAAAAATACTTTGGCTGCACACGCATTTCTCAGTTCTATTCTCTTATCACTTTGAAGATACTGTTCTAATTTTCTGGGTTTTGTTGCTATACAAACGTATTGGCTAGAAACTACACCCTTCTTCCCTAGCGACATAATGCTCCTAAAAGAAAATGGGGGAAATGAGAGTTAACGCTTAGGCAGGTTGATAGGAAGGTTAGCGGATCCCCAGGAAGGAGGAAGAAGAGAGGGAACATTTTTTAGTCATGGTGCCTTCACCTTGGTTGCTATGCCTATGACAATAATCTATTTTGCCTAAGACGTTCTTTAAGCCCAGAGCTAATGATTATTACAATGTATCTTGCTTGAGGAGGACATGTTTCTCCTTCTTTTTGCACGTATGTTATCTAAAGATGTATGTTGTGGGAGTGGGTCTGGTAAGATCTTTACAACCTTAAAATATTCTTTTGATCTATTGTTCAAAAGAATGTACTTTTCAGTACATAATGTCCCGCTTAAACTAGTGAAGCTCAGTACTCTCCTACCC
The DNA here is from genome assembly GCA_022376925.1 of Tragulus kanchil. NCBI lineage: Eukaryota > Metazoa > Chordata > Mammalia > Artiodactyla > Tragulidae > Tragulus > Tragulus kanchil. Next base: position 245,030,296 of record JAIOJX010000026.1, on the reverse strand, counting down.
CCTTCCAGTGCCTTTTTCTGGAAGCTTTCTCTATCCCTTTTTACTTTAATAAAACTTTTGCCATACCAAAAAAAAAAGATGTTGGCTGGCAACCTAACCTAGGTGATTTGCCTCCTTTTTCCTTTTTCTTGCCTTTAATATCTTCCTTTCTGAGCTTAGCATGCTGCAGTTTCACTACCATGTGCCTGAGTGTAGATTTAAAAAAACTGATCCTGCAAGGTATACATGGTGCTTTCTGTATCTGTGGATTCATGTTGCTCACCAGTGCCCTTTTCAGCCTTTATCTCTCTGGATACTGCCTTTTCACCTGTCCTCTCTCATCTTTTCTGAGACTCCCATGATCAGTACATTAAATCTTACTCTCTTGCATGTCCTTAACCCCTCTTCCATACCTTCTACCTTCCCGTCTCTCTGGACTATATTCTGGGTAGTTTCTTCAGTCACACTGATTAACTGATTCTCTTTTCAACTGTGTCTTTGTTGTTGTTTAGTCGCTACGTCGTGTCTGACCCTGCGATTCCATGGACTGCAATGTGCTAGGCTCCTCTGTCCAAGGAATTTCCCAGGCAAGAATACTGGAGTGGGTTGCACACTGTTTAATCTAGCCATTGAGTTCCTAATTTCTACAATTATATTTCCCATTTACGTTTTCCTTGGCTCTTTTCAAACCTGCCTCGTCATATTTCACAGTCTCTCCATACTTACACACACTTATGATTCCATCCTGGATTTCTTTAAATATTTCATACACAATATTTTAAACTTTGCATTTAATAATTCCAGTACCAAAGACCTAGGAGTGTAAATACATTCCTTGTTGTTTCGGCTTTCTCTTATCTCCAGTGACTTTTTTTCTTGCTGTTGGGCGACCTCTGATCCTGCACTCACTTTGCTCCACCTGTAGGAGTCCTGAGAACCTGGCTGGAGGCGTCCACCCCAGCAGGCCTCTCCCTTTGCTTCCTCCAGGACCCAGGGGGCGGATGCAGCCCCCTTCGAGGGTCAGGGCTTAAAACAGGAGACTAAGCTTGGCCTTAGACCTCTGCAATGGGCCCAGGGCTTAGTGTTCTATTTTGTCCTGCGCTTCCTACCTCCTGCTTGGATCACAGCTCATGGCTCACTTCTCTGAACTCTGGAGGGTTTCTCTGTTATCTGCAAGCCCAGCATAACATATTAAAACCACGTTGTATTCAGGATCTTATTGAACTGTGGCAGGAGGGTCTTCAGAGGATCGGCTCTGACATAATGCTGAGAACGGGTGGCACGTGTTCATAATATTCAGGACATTCAGACTCAGCAGCAAGATAAGCACTTGCAAAAGAAGACCTAGCCTGCACTTCAATATTTTAAGATACAATAAAGATATAAGAAATAAGAGAAAACTTCAAAGTCATCTCTGCCTCTCTTCATATATGTGTATATATATATATATATATATATATATGCATGCATATATGTATGACACACACACATTTTTATACATATAATAAAAAAGAGATGGGTGAAGAACTGATATGTCAAGCATTAGACTTTCTTTACGGAAATGAAATCGGTATTCAGAGTGGGATAAACAGAGGCCCCAAGAGGGAATTGGTAAGATCTTATCTTTGAGTTTCTATTTATAAACAAGCTCTTGCCTTACTGGTATTTTATCCCTTTGGATTCATAATTATAAGACTTAGCTAGTAATTTTTATATGAATATCCCTTTTGAAAATCCCCTATAATTTCCTGTTTACAAGATGGGTGCTCATTAGATGGGTGCTCCTGTCTTTATAGGGGAACTTTCGTCTGAGGATAACACATAGATATACCATGTCATTTACTGTCCCTGATGATCCTGTAGTGAAGGATGCTGAAATCAAATAACAGCTTAAAGAGATGCACCTTCCTTCCTACTTCTTCTTGCAAAGTTAATGTTTTCTCCTTGAGCCACTTACTGAGGAGTGTTTTGAGAGTACAGGTTTCTGTTTTTGTCACTAAAATCTCCTGTTTGGGGGAGAATGGATACATGTATCTATATGGCTGAATCCTTTGGCTGTCCACCTGAACCTATCACAACATTGTTAATGAACCATCTTCCAGTACACAATAAAAGGTGTAATTAAAATCCCTCTAGTGTGTATCCACCTTCCCCCAAGTACAGCGAGTCAGCCCGGCTCGGCTTCTGCCCAGATCTGCAGCTCTTTGCTCAGCTTTGGAGTCTTCTCCAGTCTTCAAAACAGAATGATCTGAAATAGGGCCTGCTTCTGGGTTGGGAATTTGTTGAAGAAAATCTGGGCTCTGAACAAAAACCACATTTAAAAGAGTGTGTCTTTCCCTTTATTGGCTTTTGCTCTAAAAAGCAAAGGCTGAAAAACAGCTGTTAGCTGTTTATACAGTATTTTTTATTTAAGTGTTAGACAATAGCTGTTTTCTTCTCCACTTAGAATGGCGCATTTTTTTCTCAGGCCATTTAAGTCTGCTCTGCGTGTGGCCACCAGGATTGGTATGCACCTCCTCCCTCTCCCTAGGTTTCTGGAGGAGATTAAAGTTTTATGGTTTGTTTTTTTCTTCTTCAGTTTTTGTTTTGTTGTTTTTGAAGTCAGACTTAGGTTTCTCAGGATAGACGGCTGAGTTTGGGTAACAGGTCAGAACCTTAGAGGTCACCTTTGGGGCCAACTCTGGGGACACAGGTACCCCAGAGAAAGTTTCTTTAGGTGCAAACGCTTGATAGTTTGTGATTAGATCACATGAACAGAATTAGATGTGGACTTAGTGATTATTGTCTATCCTTAAGCCCTAAATATTGCTGAGTGGTTTTCTCTGTTGGTAATTCAGAAGATAATTCCTACCAAGCTCCAATTTCTTGGACATGCTCCAAGGATACCACCCTTCGTGACCACCCTCACTGTCCAGAGCAAAGCATCCCACCATGGGCCAGGCTACTTCTAACCCAGCTTCCAGAACTGGGGAATTCTTACAAGGTGGCATCCAAGAAGCACTGTAAGCCTGCTGAGATAAAGATGCTCTGGGATGAAAGACAATCTTTGTACACTTCACTAGAACATTACATATTTGCAAATCCATAATGATACTGCCACCTCCAATCCCCTAACAACCCCCTAAAGTTACTCAATCTTACCTTTTGTCACATAATTAAATAATATTTGTTCTTATTTAATAAGGAATAAAGGGTTTCCCAGGTGGCGCTAGTGGTAAAGAATCTGCTTGTCAGTGCACGAGACATAAGAGACTCAGGTTCTAATCCCTAGGTTGGGAAGATCCCCTGGAGGAGGGCATGGCAACCCACTCCAGTGTTCTGGTCTGGAGAAGCCCATGGACAGATGAGCGTGGTGGGCTACCGTGCAGAGGGCTGCAAAGAGGCGGACACCACTGAAGCAAATGAGTATCCACAGTGAGGAATAACACATGATGATCTTTTTCTCTTAAAATAATTGGTCCAAATTAAATGATTAGAAAAAACAGTCCCAATGTATGAAACACCATACATTAGGTTTGTATGTCATTATTTCAAAAGCACAATTTGTGATAAATAACACACCCCTTTGGGAGATACAAGTTCTGATATATTAACAACTCTGAGAAGTTCTGAAGGAAAGAAACTTTATGAAACTCTCTCTTCTGGGACAACTCTTAACCTCTCTCAGTGTACCCACGAGGAAACCTGGCTCTGAAGTCAGTCTTGAAGCTCACGTTGTCAGCATCCTCACATTCTGCTTGGCAGCCCAGGCCTAGGACCGACTGGGAATCCTGATTCAGTCACCCTATCCTACTGCTGCCAGCTCTCCACTGACCTCATTAGCAGGGCAGGGTTCAAATCAGGAGCCAGAACCTAGATTTTAAAACACCCTTTTTCACATGAACAGAATTAGATGTGGACTTAGTGATTATTGTCTATCCTTAAGCCCTAAATATTGCTGAGTGGTTTTCTCTGTTGGTAATTCAGAAGATAATTCCTACCAAGCTCCAATTTCTTGGACATGCTCCAAGGATACCACCCTTCGTGACCACCCTCACTGTCCAGAGCAAAGCATCCCACCATGGGCCAGGCTACTTCTAACCCAGCTTCCAGAACTGGGGAATTCTTACAAGGTGGCATCCAAGAAGCACTGTAAGCCTGCTGAGATAAAGATGCTCTGGGATGAAAGACAATCTTTGTACACTTCACTAGAACATTACATATTTGCAAATCCATAATGATACTGCCACCTCCAATCCCCTAACAACCCCCTAAAGTTACTCAATCTTACCTTTTGTCACATAATTAAATAATATTTGTTCTTATTTAATAAGGAATAAAGGGTTTCCCAGGTGGCGCTAGTGGTAAAGAATCTGCTTGCCAGTGCACGAGACATAAGAGACTCAGGTTCTAATCCCTAGGTTGGGAAGATCCCCTGGAGGAGGGCATGGCAACCCACTCCAGTGTTCTGGTCTGGAGAAGCCCATGGACAGATGAGCGTGGTGGGCTACCGTGCAGAGGGCTGCAAAGAGGCGGACACCACTGAAGCAAATGAGTATCCACAGTGAGGAATAACACATGATGATCTTTTTCTCTTAAAATAATTGGTCCAAATTAAATGATTAGAAAAAACAGTCCCAATGTATGAAACACCATACATTAGGTTTGTATGTCATTATTTCAAAAGCACAATTTGTGATAAATAACACACCCCTTTGGGAGATACAAGTTCTGATATATTAACAACTCTGAGAAGTTCTGAAGGAAAGAAACTTTATGAAACTCTCTCTTCTGGGACAACTCTTAACCTCTCTCAGTGTACCCACGAGGAAACCTGGCTCTGAAGTCAGTCTTGAAGCTCACGTTGTCAGCATCCTCACATTCTGCTTGGCAGCCCAGGCCTAGGACCGACTGGGAATCCTGATTCAGTCACCCTATCCTACTGCTGCCAGCTCTCCACTGACCTCATTAGCAGGGCAGGGTTCAAATCAGGAGCCAGCGCCCAATAATGGGATCAGTCTGACTGCCACTGACTTCCTCAGAGGCTTGAACTAAGAGGGGAAAAGTGCCAGTGGTTGACAAAGAAGCAGCCCCTTGCCTACCTTCTTGCTTATTGGGGGCTGCTTCTCTCATGTGATATATCTGTTTCCATTATTAACAACGGTGTGGTTTACCTGTCACCTTGTTCTGAGTGGGGGGGACAGAACAATAGCTGCTGTGAAAGAGAAGGATGAACCACAGTGCTCCTTCGAGAAAGGGACAGGTATTCCCCCAAAATGGGAGTAAGGGCGTTTACCCTGAGCTACACTAAGGCTGGCCTGGACCGTGAAGTCTAAGCTGAAACAGGTCTGGCAATCACAGAGAAACACATGTGACTTTCTAAAGAGGGGAAAGTAGATGGTGACTTGGACCACTGCATCACATCACACAGGCGCCAACTTCCTGAGTGCGGAGGCATCCATGTCAGTCCAGACAACAGAAATCTTTGTAAAATCATATGCCAAGGCTCTGCCCACTCTCCTGCTGGGCATCCAGGGGCAGGTTAGAGGGAATGGAGGGGCAAGTAGGAAGAGGAGCACCTTCTTACATTCTGGCCAGTAAATTCACTTGAGCGGGGGCCACTGACTTCTCACAGGAGAGTGACTTCCATCTGTCAACGAAATCTGCCTGTATCATGCTTGCCTGCAGCCATGCCACAGGTTGCATGTGGTGTTGAGCAACAGGTTTATTTAGTTACATTCATGCCCATATCCAGCGTACATGCCAGGAGAAAATAAAAGCTAGAAATTGTTCACAAAACAATAATTAGTTTCATAGCTAAGTTATACACAATAGCGCTTTCAGCTATTTTGTTACCAACCTGCCCCCAGAAACAAGTAAGGCTGATAAAATGTTTATGAGGTAGTAAATTTTTTTTCTACTAATTTGCAAGGCTATAATAAGACCCATGAACTTGATGGCCTGCAGGAAACATAACCAGAACTGGGAATGTACAGTAATTTGGAGCTAGAAGGCCTCTTAAGGCCCTACAGGAAATGACTCCCAGAAAGGAGATGAATCACAGTATTTTAAACAGAGAAGAATGATGCTAAGTTTGGGCTTCACCCAGTTGTAGCCTGGGAAAAGATTTTCCAGAAACAAATAGTGGGAGCTTCCTGCTTTCAATTATTCTTGCTTTAAAGAACAAAATTCAAATATACAAAAAAACTATCTTCAAATGAAAACAATGACTGAAACAGTTTGCTCTGCCTTGTAATATTAACTTTTAGGACTGTAAATGTTTTTTTCTACAATATACACAATCATACTGCGCCCTCTTGTGGCTAACCATTATTACAATGAGACTATAGAAGACACACCCTGCTGTATTTTAAATAGTAATGATCCAATTTATCTGGGAAATTCTGTTCAAGGACAAGATGGTTTGCAGAAGGTGGTTGGCAAAGAGACTCACTCTGGGGCACCTGAGAGCATGGACATCTGAGTGGGACTATTCAAACCCAAGGGGAACAGCAGCTGAAAAGAATTTCAACATTTTCACAGATGCAAAGAATATTCATCACAGAAAGCTGTGTTTTAATTTTGATTTTAATTAGAAAAAGCTGTCCCCATCTGTAAATCAAGCTGGGCATCCAGGGGCAGGTTAGAGGGAATGGAGGGGCAAGTAGGAAGAGGAGCACCTTCTTACATTCTGGCCAGTAAATTCACTTGAGCGGGGGCCACTGACTTCTCACAGGAGAGTGACTTCCATCTGTCAACGAAATCTGCCTGTATCATGCTTGCCTGCAGCCATGCCACAGGTTGCATGTGGTGTTGAGCAACAGGTTTATTTAGTTACATTCATGCCCATATCCAGCGTACATGCCAGGAGAAAATAAAAAGCTAGAAATTGTTCACAAAACAATAATTAGTTTCATAGCTAAGTTATACACAATAGCGCTTTCAGCTATTTTGTTACCAACCTGCCCCCAGAAACAAGTAAGGCTGATAAAATGTTTATGAGGTAGTAAATTTTTTTTCTACTAATTTGCAAGGCTATAATAAGACCCATGAACTTGATGGCCTGCAGGAAACATAACCAGAACTGGGAATGTACAGTAATTTGGAGCTAGAAGGCCTCTTAAGGCCCTACAGGAAATGACTCCCAGAAAGGAGATGAATCACAGTATTTTAAACAGAGAAGAATGATGCTAAGTTTGGGCTTCACCCAGTTGTAGCCTGGGAAAAGATTTTCCAGAAACAAATAGTGGCAGCTTCCTGCTTTCAATTATTCTTGCTTTAAAGAACAAAATTCAAATATACAAAAAAACTATCTTCAAATGAAAACAATGACTGAAACAGTTTGCTCTGCCTTGTAATATTAACTTTTAGGACTGTAAATGTTTTTTTCTACAATATACACAATCATACTGCGCCCTCTTGTGGCTAACCATTATTACAATGAGACTATAGAAGACACACCCTGCTGTATTTTAAATAGTAATGATCCAATTTATCTGGGAAATTCTGTTCAAGGACAAGATGGTTTGCAGAAGGTGGTTGGCAAAGAGACTCACTCTGGGGCACCTGAGAGCATGGACATCTGAGTGGGACTATTCAAACCCAAGGGGAACAGCAGCTGAAAAGAATTTCAACATTTTCACAGATGCAAAGAATATTCATCACAGAAAGCTGTGTTTTAATTTTGATTTTAAAATTTAATTATGTTAACATTTTATAGCTGTCCCCATCTGTAAATAACAACTGCTATCAAGGAGCAAATGTGGCAAGCAGTTTGTACACATTACTGTATTTTGTCTCAAAACTGTGAGGTCATATAGGAAACTGAGGCTTAGAGATATGAAGTAGCTGTCGTGTGTTTACCCAGTTAGTAAATGGCAGAGCTGGGATGTGAGTGGCTTGCCCCTTGATTCCATAAGCCTACACATTTTCCATCGTGCTGACTTGACTCTCTAGCCAAATATTTCTTAAGTACTTAGTACATGTGCTGGGTGCCCTGGGAACTATAAAGTGTAAGATACTCCCCATTCTTCAGAAATTTATGGCCTAAATAAGGGATTAAAAACATACATGGAAAAGAAGCCACCCTATAATGCAGTACACAAGGAGTATCCATACAGAACTGTTTTTTAAACAAAGGATCTGTATGGTCATGTACATTTTCTCCATCAATGAAGAATAGCTATATACATTCTTCAATTGCTTTTGCTATTGCTTTTTGCCTTGAGTGTAAGCAGGACCTGTGGCTTGCTTCTAACCAAGAGAACATGGCAAAGCTGATGGAATGTATAGGAGTAAGTGTGATTCTATGACTATGTATAGCATCCACTCTGCCACAGTCTCTTTATGGCTTTGAGGAGGCCCATGATCATGCTGTAAAGCCCCACGTGGTAAGTAAGGAACCATGGGCAGCATTTAGCAGCTGAGGGTGGCCTATTTTGCTCTGCCTTGTTAATATTAACTTTTAGGACTGTAAATGTTTTTTTCTACAATATACACAATCATACTGCGCCCTCTTGTGGCTAACCATTATTACAATGAGACTATAGAAGACACACCCTGCTGTATTTTAAATAGTAATGATCCAATTTATCTGGGAAATTCTGTTCAAGGACAAGATGGTTTGCAGAAGGTGGTTGGCAAAGAGACTCACTCTGGGGCACCTGAGAGCATGGACATCTGAGTGGGACTATTCAAACCCAAGGGGAACAGCAGCTGAAAAGAATTTCAACATTTTCACAGATGCAAAGAATATTCATCACAGAAAGCTGTGTTTTAATTTTGATTTTAAAATTTAATTATGTTAACATTTTATAGCTGTCCCCATCTGTAAATAACAACTGCTATCAAGGAGCAAATGTGGCAAGCAGTTTGTACACATTACTGTATTTTGTCTCAAAACTGTGAGGTCATATAGGGAAACTGAGGCTTAGAGATATGAAGTAGCTGTCGTGTGTTTACCCAGTTAGTAAATGGCAGAGCTGGGATGTGAGTGGCTTGCCCCTTGATTCCATAAGCCTACACATTTTCCATCGTGCTGACTTGACTCTCTAGCCAAATATTTCTTAAGTACTTAGTACATGTGCTGGGTGCCCTGGGAACTATAAAGTGTAAGATACTCCCCATTCTTCAGAAATTTATGGCCTAAATAAGGGATTAAAAACATACATGGAAAAGAAGCCACCCTATAATGCAGTACACAAGGAGTATCCATACAGAACTGTTTTTTAAACAAAGGATCTGTATGGTCATGTACATTTTCTCCATCAATGAAGAATAGCTATATACATTCTTCAATTGCTTTTGCTATTGCTTTTTGCCTTGAGTGTAAGCAGGACCTGTGGCTTGCTTCTAACCAAGAGAACATGGCAAAGCTGATGGAATGTATAGGAGTAAGTGTGATTCTATGACTATGTATAGCATCCACTCTGCCACAGTCTCTTTATGGCTTTGAGGAGGCCCATGATCATGCTGTAAAGCCCCACGTGGTAAGTAAGGAACCATGGGCAGCATTTAGCAGCTGAGGGTGGCCAATGGTCAACAGCTAGCAAAACAGGAAATTCTCAGCCCTACATGAAACTGAGTTCTGTCAGTAACTGTCCCCAGGGGAGCCATGAATGAGACCACAGCCTGGAGGACATCTCGACTGCAGCCTTGTGAGACCCTAAGCTGTGGTGTCACGTGCCCATTCCTGGACTCCTGTGTTAGTCACTCAGTCATGTTGGACTCAGTCCCCATGGACTGTAGCCGGCCAGGCTCCTCTGGCCATAAGGAGTCTCCAGGCAAGAATACTGGAGTGGATCACCATTTTTTTCTCCAGATCATCTTCCCAACCCAGGGACTGAACCAGGTCTCTCGCATTGCGAGTGAATTCTTTACTGTCTGAGCCACCATCTGAGATAGCAAAAGGTATGTTATACATATATGTGTGTGTGTATATATATATTTTTTTTCTTTTTTTCTTTTTTTGGCTGCACTGGGTATTGGTTGAGGAATGTGGGATTTTAGTTCCCTGACCAGGGATTGAACCTGTGTCTCCTGCATTGGAAGGAGGATTCTTAACCACTGGACCACCAGGTAAGTTCCAAAGGTATGTTATTTTAAGCTACTAAGTGTATAGAAATGTTGTTATTCTGCAACAGATAACCAGTACAGTTATAGTATAGAGGTTTTATCATCTTAACTCTTAGGTTTAGGTCTTCAATCTATTTGAAATTAATTTTTATAGATGGTGTAAGGTAAGGATCTTTCTCTTTCTTTTCTTTTTTCATATGGCTAATCCAAATATTCTATCACCAATTGTTGAAAATATTATCCTCTGCCAACTGAATTGCCCTGGAATCTCTATTAAAAAACATTTGACCAGGGGCTTCCCCTTTTGGCTCAGTGGATGAGAGCCTGTCTGCCAATGCAGGAGACACAGGTTCAATCCCTGATCCGGGAAGATACCACATACCACAGAGCAGATAGACCCACACATCAACAAAGACCCAGCATAGCCAAAAATAAATAAATAAAAGTTTTTTAAATAAACAAACAAAAAAAAAAACATTTGACCATTTACATGTGAACGTACTTCTGAACTTTCTGTTCAGTTGCTCTATCGACCTTTACACCAGTGTATGCTGTCTTAATTCCTGTGGCAATATAATAATCTTTAAATTCCTTTATTTGTATAAATAATTCTTGAAGACAGTACACTCCTCCAACTTTCCTTTCTTTCAGACACTTCTGGCTATTCTGGGTGCTCTGCATTTCCATATAAACTTTAGAAAGCAGGTCCACCACAACATAAGAGCACTCCCTTCCCTGCCCTGTTGTCCTACACCAAGAACCACAGGCTAAGCATTGAGCCTCCCCAGTCCTAAACCACCGGCCTGTGTCTCACGATTTCCGGGGACACGTATCAAGCTCTTCGAGAGGTTTCCTGGAAGCTCATTACCCTGAGAATATAGTGGCCACTCTTGCCAAGAAACCCTTTCCACCAGCCCACTCAGTGGAACTGCAGGTGGACAGTCACTGGACTACCGTATGTCTCCATCAGTGGCTGTATTCTCGGCCCCCTGTGTTGAACATCTTCATCTTGGCTTGTCTCAAAACTTGTTTTGTGTGTCTGATAGTTATGATAACTTGGCATCTCAAACTTCTTTTCTACATAGTTTTCTGATAGTTTATGGTAGGGGCTTAACCACTGGACCACCAGGTAAGTTCCAAAGGTATGTTATTTTAAGCTACTAAGTGTATAGAAATGTTGTTATTCTGCAACAGATAACCAGTACAGTTATAGTATAGAGGTTTTATCATCTTAACTCTTAGGTTTAGGTCTTCAATCTATTTGAAATTAATTTTTATAGATGGTGTAAGGTAAGGATCTTTCTCTTTCTTTTCTTTTTTCATATGGCTAATCCAAATATTCTATCACCAATTGTTGAAAATATTATCCTCTGCCAACTGAATTGCCCTGGAATCTCTATTAAAAAACATTTGACCAGGGGCTTCCCTTGTGGCTCAGTGGATGAGAGCCTGTCTGCCAATGCAGGAGACACAGGTTCAATCCCTGATCCGGGAAGATACCACATACCACAGAGCAGATAGACCCACACATCAACAAAGACCCAGCATAGCCAAAAATAAATAAATAAAAGTTTTTTAAATAAACAAACAAAAAAAAAACATTTGACCATTTACATGTGAACGTACTTCTGAACTTTCTGTTCAGTTGCTCTATCGACCTTTACACCAGTGTATGCTGTCTTAATTCCTGTGGCAATATAATAATCTTTAAATTCCTTTATTTGTATAAATAATTCTTGAAGACAGTACACTCCTCCAACTTTCCTTTCTTTCAGACACTTCTGGCTATTCTGGGTGCTCTGCATTTCCATATAAACTTTAGAAAGCAGGTCCACCACAACATAAGAGCACTCCCTTCCCTGCCCTGTTGTCCTACACCAAGAACCACAGGCTAAGCATTGAGCCTCCCCAGTCCTAAACCACCGGCCTGTGTCTCACGATTTCCGGGGACACGTATCAAGCTCTTCGAGAGGTTTCCTGGAAGCTCATTACCCTGAGAATATAGTGGCCACTCTTGCCAAGAAACCCTTTCCACCAGCCCACTCAGTGGAACTGCAGGTGGACAGTCACTGGACTACCGTATGTCTCCATCAGTGGCCGTATTCTCGGCCCCCTGTGTTGAACATCTTCATCTTGGCTTGTCTCAAAACTTGTTTTGTGTGTCTGATAGTTATGATAACTTGGCATCTCAAACTTCTTTTATACATATAAGTTTATCTAAATCATAAAACACTGAAATGAAATAATTTCATCTAGCATTTTCAGTTGTTTTGTAGGGAGAGGGTTGTCCCAGGAATCAAGTCTGCAGTTAATTTTTTTTTTTTATCCCAGAACTGTGGCTTTTTTCTTCCTCTGACCATTATAGTTATAGATTGTGTGGCATGTACAGACTGCTTCCCTACAGTGCAACTGCGCCACAGAACACAAGCAGAACTCTCCTACATGCAGAGGTAGAAGAAAGAGAGGAGGACTTTGCCTTCTGAATATACTAGAGTTCAATAAACCTGAAAATTTCCAAGTCCTTTTCAATCTTTAAGTGTAGCTCTAGTGAGCACTAAGCCACAGCTCCCAGCAGGGTAGTGTTATGCAGCAGTATTTAAATGAGAGATGAGCAATCCCAACCACATGCTGGTTCTGAGGCAGTTTCATACAAAATGACTACAGAAATCCAGGTGAGTGCTTGTTAAACACACAATTACACACCTGCAGAGCTGGGCGGAACACACGTAGGCAGCAGTAAGCATGACAGGCACAGTGTCTTCGGGTAACCAGCGTGACAATCAAAGAAACCCAGGATCTCCCCTCCCTTTTTTTTTGAAGGAAAAGACCAATATTTATGCCCAAATGTCTTCAGATTGAGGGACATTTTTATTAAACAAATTAAAATACCACAGATGCAGTATGTGTACCTTGTACCTGTATACCTTGGTTTGGGCAAATTTTTTTATTTTTATTTTTAAAAGCACATAGCACGAATCCAAGGAAAACATTCCGAACTAGTAATTTACTTGACTTTTTGAAACACCTGCTGATGGGGCAGTAATTAAAATAGTAGCAACAGAGGGCTTCCCTGGTGGTCCATTGGGTAAGGACACCACCTTACAGTGCAGGGGGTGCGGGTTCCATCCCTGGCCTGGGAAGATCCCACGTGCCACAGAGTGGCGGGACCGATGTGTCCAACTACCGAGCCAGTGCTCTGCAGCAGGAGAGGCCACTGCGATGGGAGGCCCACACAGGCCAAAGAACAGAGATGGAGGAAAATAGATAAATGAAAGACCAATAGAAGTGGCCAAAAACAACAACAAAAAAATCCCTTTGATATAGTAGCAATAGAAATGTATGTAATAAAGGTAATATTTGATCAGTGGAGAAAATAATGGCTTAGTCAGTAGATGGGCTTGAGACAACTGCCAATCATTTGGGAGAATGTAGTAGCCTAACCTCACTCTTTATACCAATAAAAATGTCCAGTGATGTTTTATATATAAGAGAAAAAAACAAAGAAGCTAGCAAACCTATAAATGCCAGAAGAAACATACATATTTAAATATGTGTGTGTTTCTTTGTATGCACACACATATACTCATGATCAAAATTTTGCAGCACCCACAAATATAAAATAAAAAATAAATATCTTCTTCTTTACCTGAGCCCCATGTTCTACTCCTCAGGAGAAACTAATTTATCAGTTTAAGCCACAGCTCCCAGCAGGGTAGTGTTATGCAGCAGTATTTAAATGAGAGATGAGCAATCCCAACCACATGCTGGTTCTGAGGCAGTTTCATACAAAATGACTACAGAAATCCAGGTGAGTGCTTGTTAAACACACAATTACACACCTGCAGAGCTGGGCGGAACACACGTAGGCAGCAGTAAGCATGACAGGCACAGTGTCTTCGGGTAACCAGCGTGACAATCAAAGAAACCCAGGATCTCCCCTCCCTTTTTTTTTGAAGGAAAAGACCAATATATATGCCCAAATGTCTTCAGATTGAGGGACATTTTTATTAAACAAATTAAAATACCACAGATGCAGTATGTGTACCTTGTACCTGTATACCTTGGTTTGGGCAAATTTTTTTATTTTTATTTTTAAAAGCACATAGCACGAATCCAAGGAAAACATTCCGAACTAGTAATTTACTTGACTTTTTGAAACACCTGCTGATGGGGCAGTAATTAAAATAGTAGCAACAGAGGGCTTCCCTGGTGGTCCATTGGGTAAGGACACCACCTTACAGTGCAGGGGGTGCGGGTTCCATCCCTGGCCTGGGAAGATCCCACGTGCCACAGAGTGGCGGGACCGATGTGTCCAACTACCGAGCCAGTGCTCTGCAGCAGGAGAGGCCACTGCGATGGGAGGCCCACACAGGCCAAAGAACAGAGATGGAGGAAAATAGATAAATGAAAGACCAATAGAAGGGGCCCAAAAAACAACAACAAAAAAATCCCTTTGATATAGTAGCAATAGAAATGTATGTAATAAAGGTAATATTTGATCAGTGGAGAAAATAATGGCTTAGTCAGTAGATGGGCTTGAGACAACTGCCAATCATTTGGGAGAATGTAGTAGCCTAACCTCACTCTTTATACCAATAAAAATGTCCAGTGATGTTTTATATATAAGAGAAAAAAACAAAGAAGCTAGCAAACCTATAAATGCCAGAAGAAACATACATATTTAAATATGTGTGTGTTTCTTTGTATGCACACACATATACTCATGATCAAAATTTTGCAGCACCCACAAATATAAAATAAAAAATAAATATCTTCTTCTTTACCTGAGCCCCATGTTCTACTCCTCAGGAGAAACTAATTTATCAGTTTCTTGTATAGGTATTCTGAATATATTGAAGCATATGTATTAGGGCTTCCCAGATGGTTCAGCAGTAGAGAATCTTCCTGCAATGCAGGAGATGTGGGTTTAATCCCTCGGTTGAGAAGACCCCCTAGAGGAGGAAATGGCAACCCACTCCAGTATTCCTGCTTGAAAAATCCTATGGAGAGAAGAGACTGGCGGGCTACAGTCCAAAAGGGTCATCAAGACTCGGACTGATTCACGGGTTCTGTGTGATGATCTGGAGGGGTGGGATGGGGAGGATATACATATGACTAATCTGAGAACATACATATCTATAAACAACAAAACTCTGTAAAAGTTAAAAAAAAAAAGAGGGGCTTCCCTGGTGGTCCAGTGGGTAAGGACACCGCCTTGCAGTGCGGGGAACGCCGGTTCGATCCCTGGCCTGGGAAGAAAGATCCCACGTGCCACTGAGCGGCTGGACCGATGTGTCCAAATACCGAGTCAGAGCTGTGGAGCGTATGCGCCCAGATCAGGTGCTCTGCAATGACAGAGGCCACTGTGATGGGAGGCCCACATGGGCCAAAGAACAAAGATGGATGAAAATAGACAAATGAAAGACCAATAGAAGTAGCCCACCTGGGGCTTCCCCTAGTGGTCCAGTGGGTAAAGACACCGCCTTGCAGTGCAAGGGGTGCCGGTTCGATCCCTGGCCTGGGAAGATTCCACGTGCTGCGGTACGGCTGGACTGATGTGTCCAATTACCGAGCCGGAGCTCTGGAGTGCATGTGCCCAGAGCCAGCGCTCTGAGACAACAGAGGCCACCGTGATGGGAGGCCCACACGGGTCAAAGAACAAAGACGGATGAAAATAGAGAATTGAAAGACCAATAGAAGTGGCCTGCCCATCCTCCTCCCTCCCCACCCCACCCTCCAAAAGATAAATTAAAAAAAAAAAAGAAGAAGTAGTAGCCCACCTGCCCCCTCCTTCCCCACCCCCCCAAATAAATAAATAAATCTTTAAAAAAAAAAAAAAGTCGGACTGAGCACACACATATATACCTTCTATTAAACGACATTAATATTAGACAAAATGAATCCTGTTCACTTTTTTTTTTTTACAATATATCTTGAATATCTTTCTATTTAGTACATATTGCTCTACCTACTCCTTATTAATGACTACCTATAAGTCCCTTGAACAGACGCACTGTAACTTATTTAACTACTTTTCTAAATCACTTTTTTCTCATGGCAGTATGTTTTCAAGGTCTTCCCATATCTCCCACATTCATACATCTCATTTTCCTCCCATTACACACTATTCAGTGTAGCAATTTAGCACAGTCTATTTACCAACTGACAGGTTGTTCCCAATTTTTCTCTGTAACAAACAACAGAATTCTAGTCCATGTTCTCTTATGAGAATTTCTCTATGGCACCAGTTCTCATATTTTCAAAAGATCACACTGGCTGTTGTGTTGAGAACAAACTTGGGTCTAAAGGCAGGAGACTTGTTGGGACGACACTGCAATAGTCCAGAGGAGTGGGTAAGTGCCTTAGTGGTGGCAAGAATGGTGAATGGGGAAGACGAGTGTTTGGAATGAGGCACACTTTGGAGGTAAAGGTAACATGAACTGCTGATGCTTAGACACAGCATAAGAGGAAAAGAAAAGTCCAAGAAGATTCCAAAGTTTGGGGCTTAAACAACTAAGAGGTTAAAGGTACCATTCACTGAGATACTGATCACTGGGGGATGAGGAGCTTTAGTGAGAAGATCAATATCACGAAATCTGTCTTGGAAATATTGAAGTTGAAGGTCCACCAGGCTTCCCAGTGGAGTTGTCAAGAAACTAGAATTCAGGGAAAAGCTCAGGGCCAGAGACGCTGACTTGGGAGTCACCAGTGTGTGGATACTATTCCTAAGGATGCTATCTAACACTTAGAGATCAAGGGAGTGTGAGTGCAGAGAGAGAAGTGGTTCGTGGCTCATCTTACAGCATTTCAGCATTAGACACTGGGAAGAAGAACAAGATCTAGAGAAGGATATCAAGAAGGTATGGCCATCAAGACAGAAGGCAACCTGGTTTCCAGTTTGATAAATGCTGCTGACAGATCCAGTAATATAAAGACTTACAACTGACTATAAGAATTGACAATGTGGAGCTCACTGATGTGGGCAAATGCTTGACAAGACTGGTATCAAGAGAGAATGGGAAGAGAAGAACTGAAGATTCTTTTGAGGAATTTTGCCTTAAAAGGGAACAGGGGATTAAAGGGATGTTAGCCTGAAAGGATTTGGGATCAAGTGAGGAACCTAAGATCAAAATATCACAACCTCTTATATGCAGGTTGGAGATCCCAAGTAGAGAAGAGAGAAGGTAACCAACCATATGAATGATGCTCCTAAGCAGGTGAGAGGAGATAAGGAGATGAGGAGATGGGAACCTCCCTACCCCCGACAGATTGCCAGCCTGCCTGAGTTAGAAAAGTTCGTCCTTCATGGGGTGGAAAATCAGAGTATGTAGGGATACATGAATAGAAGGAGAGAGATTATATGTGGTGCTGGGAGTGAAAGTTCTCTACTAATTTTTCTCTGTTATGCTTTTAGTGCGATAAGAATATGAGTCAGCCAGGATCGAGGGGGGAGTCACCTCAGAGATAAGTGAGATGTGTTGTCTGTAATGGAAGACAGCTGGTCAAACTGTGCCATTAAAGGTAAGTGCCTTAGTGGTGGCAAGAATGGTGAATGGGAAGAAGTGTTTGGAATGAGGCACACTTTGGAGGTAAAGGTAACATGAACTGCTGATGCTTAGACACAGCATAAGAGGAAAAGAAAAGTCCAAGAAGATTCCAAAGTTTGGGGCTTAAACAACTAAGAGGCTAAAGGTACCATTCACTGAGATACTGATCACTGGGGGATGAGGAGCTTTAGTGAGAAGATCAATATCACGAAATCTGTCTTGGAAATATTGAAGTTGAAGGTCCACCAGGCTTCCCAGTGGAGTTGTCAAGAAACTAGAATTCAGGGAAAAGCTCAGGGCCAGAGACGCTGACTTGGGAGTCACCAGTGTGTGGATACTATTCCTAAGGATGCTATCTAACACTTAGAGATCAAGGGAGTGTGAGTGCAGAGAGAGAAGTGGTTCGTGGCTCATCTTACAGCATTTCAGCATTAGACACTGGGAAGAAGAACAAGATCTAGAGAAGGATATCAAGAAGGTATGGCCATCAAGACAGAAGGCAACCTGGTTTCCAGTTTGATAAATGCTGCTGACAGATCCAGTAATATAAAGACTTACAACTGACTATAGGAATTGACAATGTGGAGCTCACTGATGTGGGCAAATGCTTGACAAGACTGGTATCAAGAGAGAATGGGAAGAGAAGAACTGAAGATTCTTTTGAGGAATTTTGCCTTAAAAGGGAACAGGGGATTAAAGGGATGTTAGCCTGAAAGGATTTGGGATCAAGTGAGGAACCTAAGATCAAAATATCACAACCTCTTATATGCAGGTTGGAGATCCCAAGTAGAGAAGAGAGAAGGTAACCAACCATATGAATGATGCTCCTAAGCAGGTGAGAGGAGATAAGGAGATGAGGAGATGGGAACCTCCCTACCCCCGACAGATTGCCAGCCTGCCTGAGTTAGAAAAGTTCGTCCTTCATGGGGTGGAAAATCAGAGTATGTAGGGATACATGAATAGAAGGAGAGAGATTATATGTGGTGCTGGGAGTGAAAGTTCTCTACTAATTTTTCTCTGTTATGCTTTTAGTGCGATAAGAATATGAGTCAGCCAGGATCGAGGGCTGGCTGCTTGAAGATAGTCACCTCAGAGATAAGTGAGATGTGTTGTCTGTAATGGAAGACAGCTGGTCAAACTGCGCCATTAAAGGTAAGTGAACCTGCAAGTAGAGATCATCATGCCAACTGGCCAGGCAGGCCGGTAAGCTGTTTAGCTGTTTTAGAAAACTGAAGACCTTGAAGGCCAGCTGAGTGGGAAGGGGTGGGGGGCTTTACTGAGCGATTCAGTTACCTTCTGTGACACTGCATTCACTCAGCACACATTGACAGAGCGCCCACACGAGACCAGGAGGTCAGGACGCGACTGGGGAAGAGACCCCTTATGGGTCATATAGCCTATGAGGTATGCTTTTCTCTAAGAATAAGTTTCAATTTTATCCTTGCAGTAAATGGGGGACAGAGGGATGGTCTCAGGTACCTGGTGGGGTTCGGCAGAGGGAAGGGAGGTTGTGAGAACGGGTGAATACACGTGGAGGAGCATGGGAGGCAGGCATTTTACGACTCGGAACCGACACAAACGTTCCTCCTGAGGCTCGACGTGCCTTCTTACCTAAGTCAGGCAGAGTGAGTTGCTACCCATTCTGCCATCAACTCGACAGTGTGATCTTCAACAAGTCTCTCAATTTATGTAGGTATCCTAGGTAAGGTGTTCTCTGAGACCTTGGCAACAGTGCCAAGATTCTGCTGTGGAACCTATTTCTCCATTAGGAGCAGCAACCAGGGAAAGTGTTTTGACAACCTGCTGAAATGAAAATCCATCGCAAATAGTAAGCGTTCCTGTAAGCTCCTCAATTTGAGGAAGGAGGCAAAGGAGCCCCCCCAGGTTAGACAATTAGTGTCCAGTTTATGCTTTGAGACAAACATTGCAACAGGAACAGGATTAGTAGCTTGACTTTTTCACCTAAGGACACTTCAAGATAACAAAACTGCAAAACTAGCAGGAACAGAGACGGTAAGCCCAGAATAGGGAAAAAGTAAAGAGGTCCTCTATGTCTCATTCCTGGGGTCAAGGAGACCTCCCAGACTACATACACACAGAAGGGTTCTTTGGGGAGGGGGCACTAGCCCATTGTGTTTTGTTAGCTTCCCTAGAAACTCACACTGGAACCCATCTTGGCTAAAAGATGAACATGTACACAGGTAAGTGAACCTGCAAGTAGAGATCATCATGCCAACTGGCCAGGCAGGCCGGTAAGCTGTTTAGCTGTTTTAGAAAACTGAAGACCTTGAAGGCCAGCTGAGTGGGAAGGGGTGGGGGGCTTTACTGAGCGATTCAGTTACCTTCTGTGACACTGCATTCACTCAGCACACATTGACAGAGCGCCCACACGAGACCAGGAGGTCAGGACGCGACTGGGGAAGAGACCCCTTATGGGTCATATAGCCTATGAGGTATGCTTTTCTCTAAGAATAAGTTTCAATTTTATCCTTGCAGTAAATGGGGGACAGAGGGATGGTCTCAGGTACCTGGTGGGGTTCGGCAGAGGGAAGGGAGGTTGTGAGAACGGGTGAATACACGTGGAGGAGCATGGGAGGCAGGCATTTTACGACTCGGAACCAACACAAACGTTCCTCCTGAGGCTCGACGTGCCTTCTTATCTAAGTCAGGCAGAGTGAGTTGCTACCCATTCTGCCATCAACTCGACAGTGTGATCTTCAACAAGTCTCTCAATTTATGTAGGTATCCTAGGTAAGGTGTTCTCTGAGACCTTGGCAACAGTGCCAAGATTCTGCTGTGGAACCTATTTCTCCATTAGGAGCAGCAACCAGGGAAAGTGTTTTGACAACCTGCTGAAATGAAAATCCATCGCAAATAGTAAGCGTTCCTGTAAGCTCCTCAATTTGAGGAAGGAGGCAAAGGAGCCCCCCCAGGTTAGACAATTAGTGTCCAGTTTATGCTTTGAGACAAACATTGCAACAGGAACAGGATTAGTAGCTTGACTTTTTCACCTAAGGACACTTCAAGATAACAAAACTGCAAAACTAGCAGGAACAGAGACGGGTAAGCCCAGAATAGGGAAAAAGTAAAGAGGTCCTCTATGTCTCATTCCTGGGGTCAAGGAGACCTCCCAGACTACATACACACAGAAGGGTTCTTTGGGGAGGGGGCACTAGCCCATTGTGTTTTGTTAGCTTCCCTAGAAACTCACACTGGAACCCATCTTGGCTAAAAGATGAACATGTACACAGGGCAGGACCCTGAGTCAGAACAAACATGCGCCTGGAGCCAGACAGAGCAAGATGACTGGCCACTGGAACTCGGGAAGACTGCCTCTGTATAAGTGACTTAAGCCACCCCAAAAGCACAACTGAGACCGCCCAGGTGCCTATCCGCATGTACCTTTCTCTTAATAAGCACTTGACCTGTTTCTATTTTCCATCTCTTTGCTAATGTTCTTTTTTCAAAAAGAAGAGCCAGGGGCCTGCTTCCAGCCACCCGTGGTTAGAATTTGGCACTCTCACTGACAGAGTCCTGGTCTGAGTCCCACTCAGGGAATCTAAGTCCTGTTTCAAATGGCCACACACTGTGGCCCACCCCCAAGATCAAAGTCATCCTGCCTCTTTCCTCTTTTATGGCTCCAGGTAAATCCTAGAAGGTCATCACTGAATGAACCACAACCGTAAAAGATAAGCTAAAGCCTAGTGTGCTTGGCCTTTTTGGCTCCTTAGGTGGCAAAAATAAAACAATGAATTCCAGCAGGGTACTGTTCCAAATCAATTCCATTCCAAACGCAACTATTTTGGAGGCTTCCATCATTCTTCGAAACAGAAACAAACGGAACTCACACACTTTCAGAATCACCATTTGTTTCTCCACACTACAGAAAGCTCTACAGAAGTTTCTATCTCCGATCCATTACTGTTTCCCCATGGCACATTCCTATCTCAAAGCCGTATCACCTAATGCTTACTGTGTGCTATGGTTTCCATCTCCTTCTTTGAAATATCCATTCTTAATGGATTTTAAGTAAACACAGCTTTTAGTTAATTAAACTTTTCTCTACCTTTTTTCATCTTTACACAGATTTTGCTTTATTCCACTGTAAACAAAGCATTTTATGCTTAAATTCACGTAACCCTTTCCCATGAAGGGTTAATTATTAAACACTTTGCGTTCAAACGGAGACTGCCGTGGGAAAAGTAAAGAGGTCCTCTATGTCTCATTCCTGGGGTCAAGGAGACCTCCCAGACTACATACACACAGAAGGGTTCTTTGGGGAGGGGGCACTAGCCCATTGTGTTTTGTTAGCTTCCCTAGAAACTCACACTGGAACCCATCTTGGCTAAAAGATGAACATGTACACAGGGCAGGACCCTGAGTCAGAACAAACATGCGCCTGGAGCCAGACAGAGCAAGATGACTGGCCACTGGAACTCGGGAAGACTGCCTCTGTATAAGTGACTTAAGCCACCCCAAAAGCACAACTGAGACCGCCCAGGTGCCTATCCGCATGTACCTTTCTCTTAATAAGCACTTGACCTGTTTCTATTTTCCATCTCTTTGCTAATGTTCTTTTTTCAAAAAGAAGAGCCAGGGGCCTGCTTCCAGCCACCCGTGGTTAGAATTTGGCACTCTCACTGACAGAGTCCTGGTCTGAGTCCCACTCAGGGAATCTAAGTCCTGTTTCAAATGGCCACACACTGTGGCCCACCCCCAAGATCAAAGTCATCCTGCCTCTTTCCTCTTTTATGGCTCCAGGTAAATCCTAGAAGGTCATCACTGAATGAACCACAACCGTAAAAGATAAGCTAAAGCCTAGTGTGCTTGGCCTTTTTGGCTCCTTAGGTGGCAAAAATAAAACAATGAATTCCAGCAGGGTACTGTTCCAAATCAATTCCATTCCAAACGCAACTATTTTGGAGGCTTCCATCATTCTTCGAAACAGAAACAAACGGAACTCACACACTTTCAGAATCACCATTTGTTTCTCCACACTACAGAAAGCTCTACAGAAGTTTCTATCTCCGATCCATTACTGTTTCCCCATGGCACATTCCTATCTCAAAGCCGTATCACCTAATGCTTACTGTGTGCTATGGTTTCCATCTCCTTCTTTGAAATATCCATTCTTAATGGATTTTAAGTAAACACAGCTTTTAGTTAATTAAACTTTTCTCTACCTTTTTTCATCTTTACACAGATTTTTGCTTTATTCCACTGTAAACAAAGCAGTATTAGGTAATGATTAACTTGGGCAACCACATCAAAGGAGTCACGTAACCCTTTCCCATGAAGGGTTAATTATTAAACACTTGGTAAAAGCAGTAATAATCTTTTTGCTGTATACTGATCTAACAAATGTTTTCTTTTCCCCATATCCTTCTGTGGCTCAATTATATTTATCACCATGTGCTAAAGAATAAGCAGTGACTCTAAGTTCCTTCTGCTAATGGAGGTGTGAAAATGTTACCAGCTCAATCAGTAAACAGAGGATGTGTGCAGCCTTCAGGCTGCTACAGGTGCCCTGACCTGACGGTGAACTCAAGTTGGAGTTTCATACATAAAAAAATACTATGGGAGGGATATACATATGACTAATCTTGGATCATACATATCTGTAAACAACAAAACTGTAGAAGTAAAAAGCAAAATAAAAATACTAATCTAACTTAAGATATCTTGGTTTCTTTTTCTTTTTTAAAAATTTTCTAAATTTTTGTAATTTTTGTAACATCCCAAAACCATTTTGTATTGGGGTATAGCCAATTAACAATGCTGTGATAGTTTCAGATGAACAGTGAAGGAACTTGGCCATACATGTACGTGTATCCATTCCCCCTCAAATCCCCCTCCATCCAGCCAGGCACATAACATTGAGCAGAGTTCCATGTGCTAAACAACAGATTTTTGTTAGTTATCCCTTTTAAATATAGCAGTACGTACATGACTTTCCCAAAGTCCTTAACTATTCCCTCCCACCTGCAGCCGTGAGTTCATCCTCTAAGTCTGTGAGTCTCTTTTGTGGTTTTCTATAACAGTAATATTTTGATGTACTGACTACTCGGTCTTCATTACAAAAACCTTTATATACCCTGGCTCCTCCCTTACCCCCTGGAGCAGTCCCTCAGAGTTATCTTCAGAGGCTGCCTCCTGGCCTTGAAGTCCTCAGAAAGTCTGCCACATAAAATATAAGTTTCAGCTTTTAGGTTGTGCCTTTTTTTTTTTTTTTTTTCAGTAGATAGCGGGAATTTCAGTGTGACTGCACAAACCATTCTATATTTTGCAAGTTGGGATAAATCCTTGACTGCTTTTCTTCCTCAGCTGAGGTCCACCTATTTCTAAAGCTTATTATGAGCTTTTTTTTTTTTTTAATATACCTGTATGAATTAGGATTCTATGCCACAAATAATTCAAAGGAGGTTAAACAATAAAAAGAAATATCAGGGTATATAACAGAAAAGTCCAGAAGTAGTTGGCTTCGGGTAAGGTTCACAGAATGTCATGAGGAGAAAAGGATTTTAGCGTCAGAACATTCAGGAAAAAAGAAAAATAGGTTAGTTTCCAGAGTTCATGAGGGTTTTTTTTTTTTGTAATAGTCTTTTTTTTTTTTTTTTTTGAGAATTGTTAGGTATTGTGACTTCTTACTCTAAATATTATAATTCTATATTTGTAACTTTTATCCTCTAAAGTGGTTTCTGCAAACTATATACACTTCAAGCTTCACAAAACTTGGACCAGTCCTTGCTGAATAGAGGGCTGAGGTTGCTTTCTGAAGAAAAAATTTTATTAAAATGAAAGGACATCTAATGACAAAAACATGATCACTAAAGTTTTTTTTTTTAATTTTACTTTTTACTTTTGCAGAGTTTTGTTGTTTACTGATACGTATGATCCCAGATTAGTCATATGTATATCCCCCCCATCCCACCCCTCCAGGCCATCACACAGCACCCCTGCAGGATCTCCTTTTCTCACAGCTCAATGACAATAGCTATTTTTTTCACATATGATAGTATAGGTTTTCATGCTACTTCCTTTATGCCTCCCACCCACTGTTCATTCCCCACAATGTCATATGTCTACTGTCTATGTCTGTTTTTCCATCGCTTCACTGTGTGTGTTATCATTACCATCCTACTAGATTCCATATGTATGTGTTAGTATATTGCACTTGTCCTCCTCTTTTTGACTTATTTCACTTTTAATGATAGGTTCTAGATCCAGCTGATCACTAAAGTTTTAAATCTGTTTTCAACTTTCTTTTTTATTTTTAAAACAATTTTTGGCTACGCCACGCAGAGTGTGGGATCTTAGTTCCCTGACCAGAGATGGAACTCACCCTCCCTGTGGTTGAGTCTTTTTTTTTTTTTTAATATTTATTTATTTTTGGGGGTGCGGCAGGTTGGGGAGGGAAGGGGTCATTTATCTATTTTTCATCCATCTCTGTTCTTTGCCCCCTGTGGGCCTCCCATCGCAGTGGCCTCTGTTGCTGCAGAACACTGGCTCTGGGCGCATGCGCTCCAGAGCTCCGGTTCGGTAGTTGGACATATCGGTCCAGTCACTCCGCAGCACGTGGGATCTTCCCAGGCCAGGGATCAAACCGGCGCCCCTTGCACTGCAAGGCGGTGTCCTTACCCACTGGACCACCAGGGAAGCCCTGTAGTTGAGTCTTGACCACAGGATTGCCAGGGAAGTCCTCGTGCTCAACTTTTTTAGCTTTCAATTCTGTCTATATGAATCTAATGTTTTTATTGGTAATGAAGCTATTTAAAAACAGAGACTATATGTTAAAACCTTGTCTGGTTGTGCCTCCCAGTGATCAGCGAAGTAATCTGTATGTGAAAACACACTGATTTACAAATGCCTCTTTTCAGTACGCTGATTACAAAATGATTATACTTTCTTTTTATTTGAACAAACACAAAAGTCCGAGCTGGAGGAGTTAAACTATATAGAAATACTATTACAACAGTCGTGAGAAGTGCTTATAGGGTAACACACTGACCTAATAAGCTTTGTCCATGGACTTAATTTTGAATAATTACTATTTGTTGAAATAGAGCTTTAAATAAAGTGAGAAATCTTGCCTGAGATTCTTATTAATTTAAGAAGTATTAAATGTAACTCAGTGTTTCCTACATCCTTAAGTGCATTTTAGAAACTGGCCTAGAAGAATGCATTTTAGGGAGGAGTTAATGTGCAATTACTCAGGAGGGAAATACTTACAGCTCACACTGGCCTTTCCAGTAGAAAGTTGAAATTCATGCTGTTTTGTCACTAACTGAAATGCATCCTTAGTGAGACAGTCTGTGAGAACGAATTTTTCCAGTTTTGTCTAGAGATGGCTGTCATTGCTCTGGACAGGAGAAGATCCTGCAGCATCTGTGGTTTCTTCTAGAACTTCATTTGTCAGATACCTGTGGCACTTTGGTACATTATTAAATAGCAGAGCTTTGGGTTTCTTGGGGGCCTATGGGAAACAAATACAAACAAGCCCGCCTTTATCTCCTGTATTTTTCTGTGTGCCAAGTCCCTTCTCTCAGCACAGCATCTTCATTTGTGAAAGCAAGAGTTTTGTTCCAGAGTGATCTCTAAGGTCATCCATCTCCGAAACGTGGGATCTTCGTTGATAGTTGGACATATCGGTCCAGTCACTCCGCAGCACGTGGGATCTTCCCAGGCCAGGGATCAAACCGGCGCCCCTTGCACTGCAAGGCGGTGTCCTTACCCACTGGACCACCAGGGAAGCCCTGTAGTTGAGTCTTGACCACAGGATTGCCAGGGAAGTCCTCGTGCTCAACTTTTTTAGCTTTCAATTCTGTCTATATGAATCTAATGTTTTTATTGGTAATGAAGCTATTTAAAAACAGAGACTATATGTTAAAACCTTGTCTGGTTGTGCCTCCCAGTGATCAGCGAAGTAATCTGTATGTGAAAACACACTGATTTACAAATGCCTCTTTTCAGTACGCTGATTACAAAATGATTATACTTTCTTTTTATTTGAACAAACACAAAAGTCCGAGCTGGAGGAGTTAAACTATATAGAAATACTATTACAACAGTCGTGAGAAGTGCTTATAGGGTAACACACTGACCTAATAAGCTTTGTCCATGGACTTAATTTTGAATAATTACTATTTGTTGAAATAGAGCTTTAAATAAAGTGAGAAATCTTGCCTGAGATTCTTATTAATTTAAGAAGTATTAAATGTAACTCAGTGTTTCCTACATCCTTAAGTGCATTTTAGAAACTGGCCTAGAAGAATGCATTTTAGGGAGGAGTTAATGTGCAATTACTCAGGAGGGAAATACTTACAGCTCACACTGGCCTTTCCAGTAGAAAGTTGAAATTCATGCTGTTTTGTCACTAACTGAAATGCATCCTTAGTGAGACAGTCTGTGAGAACGAATTTTTCCAGTTTTGTCTAGAGATGGCTGTCATTGCTCTGGACAGGAGAAGATCCTGCAGCATCTGTGGTTTCTTCTAGAACTTCATTTGTCAGATACCTGTGGCACTTTGGTACATTATTAAATAGCAGAGCTTTGGGTTTCTTGGGGGCCTATGGGAAACAAATACAAACAAGCCCGCCTTTATCTCCTGTATTTTTCTGTGTGCCAAGTCCCTTCTCTCAGCACAGCATCTTCATTTGTGAAAGCAAGAGTTTTGTTTCAGAGTGATCTCTAAGGTCTAAGCAGTTGTGACAATCTGCCATTCTAGGATCCAACTCTATATATTCTCAGACAAATATTAAAGACTAGACTAACATGGGAAATAGTTCCCTGAAACTCAGGAATCTTCTTCAACTTATTGCGAAGGTTCTGATTTTAAATTTTTTCTGGAAATTTTCTGGGAAGAACTAATGCTTTCCAAAATTTCTTAGAAAGGAAGAGATTTCCTTCCTCTCAGCAGTTATATCATCTTGCCTCAGAAATCATCTCGGATTGAGAATATTTCTAGAAATGCTTGGAAGGCCTCAGAACCTCGTGAGGGTTTATTAAACACAGACTGTCAGTTCCCACTTCCAGAGCTTATGGTTTAGCTAGTCTAGGACAGGGCCTAAGAATGTGAATATCCCACAAGTTTCCAGGTAATGCTGATGCTGCTGGTCTGGGACCAAACTCAGAGAAACAACAGTTTAGATTATTTACCCATCTAGTTGAGGACATTTAAGGTCTCTGGTCATTAAGCAGGATGAGGTCTATATATTCTTGGCCCTAAAGACACTTCTCTCCCTGCACCACCTCCCACTAACCCAAGCCAGAAGGAAAGCTACAGTACTAGGCAGTCCAGCCAGATGGTGACTGTACAATTTCTAATCTCTTGTCTCAAGTATGGAGGGAGAATAGACAATACTTTGTTTTCACCAGTGGTTTATACTGGAAGAATTTTAATTTTAGTGGACTGGTGCCAGGGAGAATTCCTGACCTTCTATCCAGTTAATTATAAAAAGATTCTCGTTTAATCTCAAAATACAGATTTTCATCCATCTATTTATCTTCCTAGCCATTCACCTAATTCATAAGTACCCTAGAAAAATTGGAAAATAAATATTAACAAAAAATTAAAAACACCCAAAATCAGCCTGAGAAAACTGCTTCCACATCCACAACTATAGAAACACAGATTGCAAAAATGAGATCATATTGCTCTGAAACATGCATCACCATCTATTGGGAACATCTTTCCTTGTTAATACACAATTATATCATCATTTTAATTTCAAAATGATATGCTAAAAATGATATGCTAATATTATATATTATTAATATACAATATATAAGTAATGATTTCCTAGTGTAAAAGTTTCAGACAATCAGGAACGTATGAAACAAAGAAAATCTCATCCTGAGAAATAAGAACAAAGCTGAGCTTCAGACTATACTACAAGGCTATAATAATCAAAAAACAGCATGGCACTGGCACAAAAACAGAAATACAGATCAGTGGAACAGAAAAGGGAGCCCAGAAATAAACGCACGCACCTATGATCAATTAATCTACAACAAAGGATGCAAGAATATACAACGGAGAAAGGACAATCTCTTCAACAAGTAGAAAACTTTAATAACTTCATGTAAGTCAATGAAACTAGAACACTTCCTCACATTACATAAAAAAATAAATACAAAATGGCTTAAAGACAAACATAAGACATGACACCATTAAAAAATCCTAGAAGAAAATATTTTCTGACATAAACAATAGCACTATTTTCCTTGATCAATCTCTCAAGGCAAAAAAGATTTAAAAAGACATAGGACTTAATCAAACACATAAACTTTTATACAGCAATGAAAACCACAACATAATGAAAAGACAACCTACAGAATGGGAGAAAATATTTACAAATGATGACATCAAAAGGGATTAATTTCCAAAATATACAAATAATGCATACAACTCAACAGAAAAAAAAACTATATTAAAAAATGGGCAGACGACTTAAATGGACATTTCTCCAAAGGAAACATACAGATGGCCAATAGGCACATGAAAAGATGCTCAACATCACTAATTATCAGACTAATGCAAATCAAAACCACAATGAATTCACTTCACTCCTGTCAGAATAGCCATCATCAAAAAGTCTACAAATAATAAATGCTGGAGAGGGTGGAAAGAAAAGGAAATCCTCCAGCACTGTTGGTGTGGATGTAGACTGGTATAGTTACTATGGAAAACAATATCTGCATATCCTAAAAAAATAAAAATAGAGCTACCACATCATTTAGCAATTACACTGCTCGATATACATCTGGGAAGAACAAAAACACTAATTCAAAAAGATACATGTACCCCAGTGTTCATAGCAGCAGTATTTACAATAGCCAAGACATGGAAACAACCCAAATGCCTATCAACAGACAACAGACTTAATAAATGAAGTATTCATATAAGTGGAATATTATGCGGCCATATGAAATAATGAAATATTGCCATTTGCAACAACATGTATGGACCCAGAGATTATCATCCTAAGTGAAGGAAGTCAAGAGAAAGACAAATATATCACTTATATATCATATAAAAATAACATAAATGAACCTATATACAAAACAGAAACAGACTCACAGATGTAGAAAACAAACTTATGGTTACCCAAGGTGGGGGAAGGGACAAACTAGGAGCACAGGACTAACAGATATAAAATAGATATACATAAAATAGATAAGCAACAAGGATTCACTGTATAGCACAGGCAATTATAGCCAATATCTTATAATAACCTATGTGCATGCATGTTAAATTGTTTTAATCGTGTCTGACTTTTGCAACACCATGGATTGCAGCCTACCAGGCTTCTCTATCCATAGAATTCCCAAGGCAAGAATACTGGAGTGGGTTGCCATTTTCTCCCTGAACAGATCTTTCTGACCTAGGGATCAAACTGGAGTCTCTTAGGTCTCCTGCACTGGCAGGAGGATTCTTTACCACTAACACCACCTAGAATATAATTTGCAAAAGACTCCTACTTAATCACTATGCTGTACATCTGAAACTAATACAATAATGTAAATCAACTAGCTGCATAATATTTTATTATATAGAAAACACTATAATTTAACTAGTTGCCTGTGAACATTTTAATTATCAGACTAATGCAAATCAAAACATACAGATGGCCAATAGGCACATGAAAAGATGCTCAACATCACTAATTATCAGACTAATGCAAATCAAAACCACAATGAATTCACTTCACTCCTGTCAGAATAGCCATCATCAAAAAGTCTACAAATAATAAATGCTGGAGAGGGTGGAAAGAAAAGGAAATCCTCCAGCACTGTTGGTGTGGATGTAGACTGGTATAGTTACTATGGAAAACAATATCTGCATATCCTAAAAAAATAAAAATAGAGCTACCACATCATTTAGCAATTACACTGCTCGATATACATCTGGGAAGAACAAAACACTAATTCAAAAAGATACATGTACCCCAGTGTTCATAGCAGCAGTATTTACAATAGCCAAGACATGGAAACAACCCAAATGCCTATCAACAGACAACAGACTTAATAAATGAAGTATTCATATAAGTGGAATATTATGCGGCCATATGAAATAATGAAATATTGCCATTTGCAACAACATGTATGGACCCAGAGATTATCATCCTAAGTGAAGGAAGTCAAGAGAAAGACAAATATATCACTTATATATCATATAAAAATAACATAAATGAACCTATATACAAAACAGAAACAGACTCACAGATGTAGAAAACAAACTTATGGTTACCCAAGGTGGGGGAAGGGACAAACTAGGAGCACAGGACTAACAGATATAAAATAGATATACATAAAATAGATAAGCAACAAGGATTCACTGTATAGCATAGGGAATTATATTCAATATCTTACAATAACCTATGTGCATGCATGTTAAATTGTTTTAATCGTGTCTGACTTTTTGCAACACCATGGATTGCAGCCTACCAGGCTTCTCTATCCATAGAATTCCCAAGGCAAGAATACTGGAGTGGGTTGCCATTTTCTCCCTGAACAGATCTTTCTGACCTAGGGATCAAACTGGAGTCTCTTAGGTCTCCTGCACTGGCAGGAGGATTCTTTACCACTAACACCACCTAGAATATAATTTGCAAAAGACTCCTACTTAATCACTATGCTGTACATCTGAAACTAATACAATAATGTAAATCAACTAGCTGCATAATATTTTATTATATAGAAAACACTATAATTTAACTAGTTGCCTGTGAACATTTAGCCTTTTAAGTTGCTTCCTTTTTTGCCTCTATAACACTATTGGAAAAACCTGGCATATAGACATTTGTACATTTCTATGGTTACTTCCTCATTTTAATGACATTTTAATCTCCTTGTGTTTATGAGAGTAATTATATTTATAAAACTTAGAAATAATAAAAGCATTTTAATCTGAGGCAGTGATGACCACAAGATGGTTAATTAATGGTGAGTCTGTTTCTTTTTGTATATAGATTCATTTATATTATTTTTATATGATAAAGCAAGGAACCAAAAAAAAGAGGAGTTTTATAAAAGATTCAGATGATTCTAGTATTATTTAACAGTGTGGGGAAGGAACAGTGGGTGAGAGGCGTAAAGGAAGTAGCATGAAGGCCTGTACTATCACATGTGAAGAAAATAACTATAGTCATTGCTCTGTCAGAAAAGCAGATCCTTCACGGGTACTGTATGACGGTCAGGAGGGGTGGGAAGGTGGGGATATACATATGACTAATCTGAGAACATACATATCTGTAAACAACAAAACTCTGTAAAAGCTAAAAGTAAAATAAAAGTTAAAAAAAAAACCAGAAAAAAAATGTCATTTAAATTGTTCCAGGGTATAGAAAGGAAACAAAGTATCCAAATTATTTAAATAAAGCTAAGATAACATTGATAAAAATATGCAACAATGACTGTACAAGGAAACTAGAGCAACCTCACTGATGAATATCCATAAAACAATGCAACATAAATATCAGCTAACAGATTTCAGCAGCACATTAAAAGAATAACATTAACAATTAGGAATTCCAGGAAGGCAAAGATTATTTAATATTTGGGAATCTATTATTATGAAAGGAGAAAATTAATATTATCTTTTCAACAAGTACTGAGAAAGCATTTGAGAAAATTCAATATCCATTCTTAGTAAAGATATAGTAAACTAGGACTTCCTTGGTGGTATAGGGATAAGAATCCACCTGACAATGCAGGGGACACAGGTTTCATCCCTGGTCAGGGAAGATTCCACATGCCTCAGGGTAACTATGCCCATGTGCCACAGCTAGACAGCCCATACTCTACAGAGTCTGCGAGCCACTACTACTGAACCCATATGTTGCAGTTACTGAAGCCCGCATACCTAGAGCCTATGCTCTGCAACAAGAGAAGCCACTGCAATGAGAAGCCCATGTACTACAACAAAGAGTCGCCCCGACTTGCCACAAGTGGAGAAGGACCACGTACAGCAATGAAGACTCAGTGCAACCACAATTAAAAAAACCTTTTAAAAAGATACTGTAGGGCTTCCCTGGTGGTCCAGTGGGTAAGGATACCACTTTGCAGTGCCAGGGGCACCGGTTTGATCCCCGGCCTGGGAAGATCTCACGTGCCATGGAATGGCTGGACTGATGTGTCCAACTACCGAGCTGGAGCTCTGGAGCACATGTGCCCGGAGATGGTGCTCTGCAACAAGAGAGGCCACTGTGATGGGAGGCCCACACAGGCCAAAGAACAAACATAAAAAGAAAAAAAAAAAAGACCAACAGAAATGGCCAAAAAAAAAAAAAAAAGATACTATAGGGGGCTTCCCTGGTGGTCCAGTGGGTAAAGAATCCGCCTTGCAGTGCAAGCGGCGCCGGTTCAGTCCCTGGCCTGGGAAAATCCCACATGTGGAGTGACTGGACCAGTGTGTCCTATTACCAGCCAGTGCTCTGTAGCTCATGCACCCAGAGCCAGTGCTCTGCAACAAGAGAGGCCACTGTGATGGGAGGCCCACACAGGCCAAAGAACAAACATAAAAAGAAAAAAAAAAAGACCAACAGAAATGGCCAAAAAAAAAAAAAAAAGATACTATAGGGGGCTTCCCTGGTGGTCCAGTGGGTAAAGAATCCGCCTTGCAGTGCAAGCGGCGCCGGTTCAGTCCCTGGCCTGGGAAAATCCCACATGTGGAGTGACTGGACCAGTGTGTCCTATTACCAGCCAGTGCTCTGTAGCTCATGCACCCAGAGCCAGTGCTCTGCGACAACAGAGGCCACTGCGATGGGAGGCCCACAGAGGCCAAGGAACAAAGACGGAGGAAAACAAATAAATGAAAGACCAATAAAAAGAGACCAAAATTAAAAAAAAAAAAAAGATACTTTCTTAACATTAACATATCTATCTCAGTCTAAAAGCCAGCATTGAGTTTAACAGAGAAACAATACACATTTCCATTAAAATGAGAAACAAAGCAAGGATGTCTAGCAACGTTGCCATTATTTAACATTATTTTGTAGGTACTATCTAATTCAATTATATAAAAGAGAGAAACTAGAGGTTTATATATTTTTAAATAGAAGAGCTAATGATCACTACTGCAGATGAGGGAATACTATATCTAGAAAGTTTAAGAAAGTCATGTGAAAAATGATGTCAAACAATATAGCAAGTAATTTGGCTTGGTAAAAGATGAAAACAAAAAGACCCAACAGTCTTTTAAATAAAAATCAATAATCAATCAGAGGATGTAACAGAAGACTCTACTGCATTCTAGTTGAAAAAGTAAATTAAAAGGAATAAGGAAGTTCCAATTAAGAATGTGGGCAAATGAGAAGGCATGCTCTGCTTTGTGTAGAAAGACAATATTCAAGTCATGTCAACTTGCCTTACTAGGTAGCAACCTCAGTTAAATTAGTTTTAAGGAATTTTTGAGACAAATTAAGATGCCTCTCAAGTTAACATGAAAAATAAATGGGGTAGAAGAGCCAGGGCAGTTACAAAACAGAAGAGAGGAAAACCGACCTGGTTATTAAAACATTATAAAGTCATAACAATTTACACAGTGCAGTGTTAGCATATGATAGGCAGCTCAATGGAACAGAGTCTAACGTCCTGGACTCGACCCCAAAACTTGTATATGATATAGTATCTGACATTTACTGTTCTGGTACAGATGCAGTTCAAATAAGAGGAAGAAAAAAATAACCTAAGTTGGATCCGTGCTTCATACCTTATACCAAACAAAATTCAGGGCGGGTCAAAGACTTAAGTATAAGAAGATAAGTGCAAAAAAAAGTATGCAGATATTTTCATCTTGGAGTAGCAGAATTTTCTAAGTATGATATGAAACTAGAAGGCTTGAAAAAATGTTTGATAAATTGAACTATATAAAAATCAAAAAGTTCACTATGACAAAAATCACCATAAAGTAAGTCAAAATACAGATAAACTGAGAGACAGGAGTTTCAATTCTTACCACACATAAAGGTTTTATTTTCCTGTTATAATAAAGAACTCCTACAAAATAAGAGAACTAACTATCTAAATACCTAAAAAAAGTATGTAAACTGTTAAAGGAAAACACAGAAGTCTCTTAAATATAAGAAAAGATACTCAATCTCACACATAAGAAACTGCAAAAAAAAGAAAACCAGAAATAACTAACACTTTTAAAATTCTTGGCCTCTTTTTCTTTTTTACTGATTTTCTATTTATTTTATTTTTCATCCATCTTCATTCTTCGGCCTGTGTGGGCCTCCCATTGCAGTGGCCTCTCCCCTTGCAGAGCATCGGCTCTGGGCGCACGCGCTGCAGAGTGCTAGCTAGTAATCGGACACACTGGTCCAGCCACTTCACAGCATGTGGGATCTTCCTGGGCCAGGAATCTAATCGGTGCCCCCTGCACTGCAAGGTGGACTCTTTACCAAATAGACCACCAGGGAAGCCCAGAACACTTTATATGTCAATTTGGCAAATATCATATATTTGCTAACATACTGCATAAAAAAGTGAGGGGAAATAAACATATTACACATACCGAACACAGTGTAAGGTGGCACAATGACTGAAGGGCGATTTGGCAATATCTATCAAGATTACAGGTATGAATATACTTTCACCCAGTAATCATTTCTAGGAATTTAGCCAACAAGTAGCTCTCATATGTGCAAGTGGCATGTGTACAAATTATTCACTGTAGCATAATTTGTAATTATGAAAGACTGAAACAATCTAAGTGTTCAGCAATAGAAGTTTGGTTAAATGAACTACGGTACAGTCTTACAATGGGAAAAATGTCATGTAACTATTAAAAAAACTGATGCAGTAACTTAGATGATTTTTCAAGATATTTTCCAGAACCAAGTAAGAAAAAAGTAAGGAAACTAATGAAAATATATTTATTGTTGCTTGTTTATGCATAACATATTTCTGAGTTGATGCTGGGTATCTTACGACTAGACTAGATTCCATAGCCTAGATGGCTTAAATAACAGAAATGAATTCTCTAACCTTTCTGGAGTCCAGAAGTCTGGGATCAGGGTATTGATGGTAAGGTTCTGATGGGACTCTGTTCCTGGTTGTCGATGGCTCTCTTCTCCCTGTGTGCACATGTGGTGGAGAGAGGATAAGCTTCCTTGTGTCTCTTCTTATAAAGGCACTAATACCAATATGGGGACTCTACTTTCATGACCTCATCAAAACCTAATTACTTCCAAGGGCTCTACCTCTAGATCCTGTTACACTGAGATGCAGGTAATGAAGGCTTCAACATATGAATTTGGGGAGATACAATTCAGTCCATAGCACTAAATAATTGATAACACTTGTCAGCACTAAGTAATTAATAATAGCTGTTTCTGGGCCCAAGGAGGGAAACAAGAGCTAGGGGAAAGGACTATAGAGGTGATTTTTCACTGTTGGCTCTTTATACCTCTGTAGTTTTCCAACACCAACGGGGTGTCCAACAATTCCACTCAATTCTGATACTCTTAATATTTACCTGGAGTAAGCAACTGTTGGCTTCCTTTCAGATCAACCATCTGTAGTACTTGTGACTGAACAGCTATAAATTGGGGTTCATATATTTGCTAACATACTGCATAAAAAAGTGAGGGGAAATAAACATATTACACATACCGAACACAGTGTAAGGTGGCACAATGACTGAAGGGCGATTTGGCAATATCTATCAAGATTACAGGTATGAATATACTTTCACCCAGTAATCATTTCTAGGAATTTAGCCAACATGTAGCTCTCATATGTGCAAGTGGCATGTGTACAAATTATTCACTGTAGCATAATTTGTAATTATGAAAGACTGAAACAATCTAAGTGTTCAGCAATAGAAGTTTGGTTAAATGAACTACGGTACAGTCTTACAATGGGAAAAATGTCATGTAACTATTAAAAAAACTGATGCAGTAACTTAGATGATTTTTCAAGATATTTTCCAGAACCAAGTAAGAAAAAAGTAAGGAAACTAATGAAAATATATTTATTGTTGCTTGTTTATGCATAACATATTTCTGAGTTGATGCTGGGTATCTTACGACTAGACTAGATTCCATAGCCTAGATGGCTTAAATAACAGAAATGAATTCTCTAACCTTTCTGGAGTCCAGAAGTCTGGGATCAGGGTATTGATGGTAAGGTTCTGATGGGACTCTGTTCCTGGTTGTCGATGGCTCTCTTCTCCCTGTGTGCACATGTGGTGGAGAGAGGATAAGCTTCCTTGTGTCTCTTCTTATAAAGGCACTAATACCAATATGGGGACTCTACTTTCATGACCTCATCAAAACCTAATTACTTCCAAGGGCTCTACCTCTAGATCCTGTTACACTGAGATGCAGGTAATGAAGGCTTCAACATATGAATTTGGGGAGATACAATTCAGTCCATAGCACTAAATAATTGATAACACTTGTCAGCACTAAGTAATTAATAATAGCTGTTTCTGGGCCCAAGGAGGGAAACAAGAGCTAGGGGAAAGGACTATAAAGGTGATTTTTCACTGTTGGCTCTTTATACCTCTGTAGTTTTCCAACACCAACGGGGTGTCCAACAATTCCACTCAATTCTGATACTCTTAATATTTACCTGGAGTAAGCAACAGATCCCACAAGTTAAAGGGCTCAGTTTCACAAAGCTGTCCCCACTTCAGATGCCAATCACAAGTCCTGGACCATCAGTACTTGTGACTGAACAGCTATAAATTGGGGGTTCCATGACTCCCTCCTCAGGTTCAATAATTTGCTAAAATGGCTCACAGAACTCAGGAAACCATTTACTAGCTTAGTATAAAAGATGCAACTGAACAGCCAAATGAAGAGGCACGTAGGCAAGGTCCAGAAGGGTCCTGAGTGCAAAAGCCTCTGTTCCTGTGGAGCTGGGGTGGTGTTTGTATATGTGTTAAGTCACTTAAGTCATGCCTGACTCTTTGCAACCCTATGGACTATAGCCCTCTAGGCTCCCCTGTCCATGGGATTCTCCAGGCAAGAATACTGGAATGGGTTGCCATGCTCTCTTCCAAGGAATCTTCCCGATCGAAGGACTGAACCCCCAGTTCTTACATCTCCTGGATTGGCAGGCAACTTTTTTACCACTAGCACCGCCTGGGAAGCTCAGGGTGCTAGGTGGCTCAGTGGTAAAGAATCCTCCTGCAATGTAGGAGATACAGGTTTGATCCGTGGGTAGGGAAAATCCTCTGCAGGAGGGCATGGCAACCCACTCCAGTATTCTCACCTGAAAAATTGTACAGACAGGAGAGCCTCGTGGGCTACACTCCATGGGGCTTCAAAGAGTCACACACCA
Source organism: Tragulus kanchil (assembly GCA_022376925.1). Classification (NCBI taxonomy): domain Eukaryota; kingdom Metazoa; phylum Chordata; class Mammalia; order Artiodactyla; family Tragulidae; genus Tragulus; species Tragulus kanchil. The sequence goes on along the minus strand of JAIOJX010000026.1, from coordinate 244,992,422 downwards.
CCGAGCACATAGCACATCCTCCTAGCACGTGGATGTATTCACCAACCTGCAAGCTCTCCAAGCCCTGTTTAGGGACTTTTATGGATATTTCATTGCAAGAGTATGATGGATCAAATCACTGGCCATTGGTGATTGAACTCCATCTCTAAAATCCCTCTCCTCACCCTCTGCAGAGGCTGGGATGGGGTGGGATTGAAAGTTCCAACCCGCAACTCAGACAACTCAGCACTGGAAAAACGAACAACCCAATCAAAAAATGGGAAAAGGACCTAAACAGACACCTCTCCAATGATGACATACAGATGGCCCAAAAACACATGAAACGATGCTCAACTTCACTAATAATTAGAGAAATGCAAATCAAAACGACAATGAGATATCACCTCACACCTGTCAGAATGGCCATCATCCACAAATCGACAGACAATAAATGCTGGAGAGGCTGCGGAGAAAAGGGAACACTCCTGCATTGCTGGTGGGAGTGTAAATTGATACAGCCTCTCTGGAAGACAGTCTGGAGATTTCTTAAAAAACTAAAAATAGAAGCACCCTACAACCCAGCAATCCCACTATTAGGCTTATACCCTGACGAAATCAAAACTGAAAGAAGCACTTGTAGCCAATGTTCATTGCAGCTCTCTATACAATAGCTAGAACATGGAAGGAACCTAGATGCCCATCGACGAACGAATGGATCCAAAAGCTCTGGTACATATATACAATGGAATACTACACAGCTGTAAAGAGAAATGCAGAAGAATCAACCCTAATGAGGTGGCTGGATCTAGAACGTATCATAAAAAGTGAAGTCAGTCAGAAAGAGGTCAAATACAGTATATTAACACATATATATGGAATCTAGTAGGATGGTGATGATGGCACATGCAGTGAAGCGACAGAAAGACAGACATGGACAGTGGACATATGGACATTGTGGGGAGGGAACAGAGGGTGGGAGGCGTAAAGGAAGTAGCATGAAGGCCTGTACTATCATAAGTGAAGAAAATAGCTATAATCATTGCTCTGTGAGAAAAGGGGATCCTTCAGGGGTGCTGTGTGATTGTCGGGAGGGGAGGGAAGGGGGGGATATACATATGACTAATCTGAGAACACACATATCTGTAAACAACAAAACTCTGTAAAAGTTAAAAGTAAAATAAAGGTTTAAAAAAAAAAAAAAAAGGAAAGTTCCAACCCTCTAATCAAGACTCGGTCTTTGTGGAGACCACTCCTGATCCTGAAGCTGTCTATAGGTCCAACAAGAGTCACCTCATTAACACAAACTCAGGTATGGTTGAAAGGGGCTTGTTATGAATAACAAAAGACACTCTGTCATTCAGAAAATTCCAAGGGTTTTAGGAGTTCTGTGCCAAGAAGGCTGTGGAGAGGGATACAAAAGACCAAACATGTATTTCCTATAATATCACAACACCTTTTGAATTTTGATCTATGTACACACACATACACACACAGTAGTATTAAAATATTGGAGAGGGGGGAATGCTCAAAAAGCCTGAATTAATCAAGTTCACATAATTGACTAGGGTGACACCTGGGCCTCAGATTTCCTTACTTCTACTTAAAGATTTTTTACAATATATCATGATTATTTTTCATCTCTCTGAAGATGTTTACTGCTTCTGTGACTTCAAGAGTCTGAGATTTCTAGTTTTCATATTTTAAAATGATGAGCCCTCCAGACACTGGGGAATGGGACATTTTGAGGGAGATCAACATTAAAGTAGGTTTTCTCCAATGATCAGTACAAGACGGTATACTGAGACAGTTATTTATTTATATCATACAGACTAGAAAAGACTTGAAGGCCAATGTATCAAAATACCTTTCCACTAGTCTGTTCAAAGACCTGAAAGAAATCCCACTAGTCTTAAGAGCAATGCAAATATTTTCTAAGACAGGTACTCTCACATTCTGAGCAACCATTATTAACTCCTGAAAAAGTGAATTGATTAGTTTCCTACTTCCAGGTCAGATTTCAAGAGCAACCTCCTACAGGAATGAGACTGAGAATAGCAAATATTGGTTTAAACACACACACACACACACACACACACAAACGTGTAAGGATCAACTGAATCATCTGTAAAATGAGTGGGCTGGACCAGTGTGTTCTCAGATTTTCTTCCTTCATGGCTCTACTAAATACCTTATCTCATTTATTCCGTGGAAGAACTGGGACGTGTGGAAAGGGGAAGGGATATTTTTCTTAGTCATATGAGGAAACCGAGGCTCGAAAGAGTTGGGTGTCTTATTTAAGATCACCACCAAAGAGCCTGTTTTACATAATCATTTAACTCCAGGTTCAGTGACCTTTCCACTATATCATACTCATTCGTTCTTTTTTGCTGGGATGCAAAATGGAAAGATGAGGCTCCTGACTTGTTGGAGTCTCCAGTCATTAGAGAAGATAAGTACTTAACTACATCGTCAGTTGGAGAGAGAGGCAGAGGGGAGGCTGGGGAGCTGGGAGCGGGGATCAGCAAAAGCTTCAGCGAGGCATTAACACTGAAGCTGAACTAGGATGGAGGAGCAGGTGTTGGAATAAAGACAGGGAGGGCCAGTGCTCTCAGGTGAAAAGACTTCAACTTAAATTGGGACACAGGGTGCTTTGTCAGTCGTCTGCTGCAGACTGGCAGAGAGAAACTGTGGGGCAAAAGGGCCTTTCAACCTCTTTTGGATTTCATCATTTGTCATTCCCTTGTTCAAGTCTGTTCCAAATGGGTCTAGGTACTTTTAATTCGATTTTTACAATATATGATTATTTTCATCTCTCTGAAGATGTTTACTGCTTCTGTGACTTCAAGAGTCTGAGATTTCTAGTTTTCATATTTTAAAATGATGAGCCCTCCAGACACTGGGGAATGGGACATTTTGAGGGAGATCAACATTAAAGTAGGTTTTCTCCAATGATCAGTACAAGACGGTATACTGAGACAGTTATTTATTTATATCATACAGACTAGAAAAGACTTGAAGGCCAATGTATCAAAATACCTTTCCACTAGTCTGTTCAAAGACCTGAAAGAAATCCCACTAGTCTTAAGAGCAATGCAAATATTTTCTAAGACAGGTACTCTCACATTCTGAGCAACCATTATTAACTCCTGAAAAAGTGAATTGATTAGTTTCCTACTTCCAGGTCAGATTTCAAGAGCAACCTCCTACAGGAATGAGACTGAGAATAGCAAATATTGGTTTAAACACACACACACACACACACACAAACGTGTAAGGATCAACTGAATCATCTGTAAAATGAGTGGGCTGGACCAGTGTGTTCTCAGATTTTCTTCCTTCATGGCTCTACTAAATACCTTATCTCATTTATTCCGTGGAAGAACTGGGACGTGTGGAAAGGGGAAGGGATATTTTTCTTAGTCATATGAGGAAACCGAGGCTCGAAAGAGTTGGGTGTCTTATTTAAGATCACCACCAAAGAGCCTGTTTTACATAATCATTTAACTCCAGGTTCAGTGACCTTTCCACTATATCATACTCATTCGTTCTTTTTTGCTGGGATGCAAAATGGAAAGATGAGGCTCCTGACTTGTTGGAGTCTCCAGTCATTAGAGAAGATAAGTACTTAACTACATCGTCAGTTGGAGAGAGAGGCAGAGGGAGGCTGGGGAGCTGGGAGCGGGATCAGCAAAAGCTTCAGCGAGGCATTAACACTGAAGCTGAACTAGGATGGAGGAGCAGGTGTTGGAATAAAGACAGGGAGGGCCAGTGCTCTCAGGTGAAAAGACTTCAACTTAAATTGGGACACAGGGTGCTTTGTCAGTCGTCTGCTGCAGACTGGCAGAGAGAAACTGTGGGGCAAAAGGGCCTTTCAACCTCTTTTTGGATTTCATCATTTGTCATTCCCTTGTTCAAGTCTGTTCCAAATTTGGGGGGTCATAGGCTCCTTCGAATTGGCTCCTCTGCCATCCCTATGTGGTTCTTTATTTAAGGAGCCATAGTATGAAAGAAGATGGAAAGTGACAGACAAGTTATGACCATGCCATAACTTCTTCAGTTGTTTTATACTTAGTTTTACTGCCTAGATTACGGTGTAAGGGACTGGAAGCCCTCTTGAAGTTTTCATAAGACTTAGTAACACACCCAGATAACAAGTGAAAGACAGGGACAAGTTTTCATCATTGGTCAAAAAGGAAATCCATTAAGGCTACTGCCTGGACCAGCTGGAGCTGTGGGTGAGGGTTCCTGGATCCGGGACAGCTTGCTACCTGAGGCTTTTGAGACACCTCACTGTGCAACCCTCCTTTTAACATCCCAGTCTCATAAGAAATATACTCAGAAAGAGAACTAGGAAGTCTCTCTCTTCCCTTCCTCAGATTGTTTCTCAATTTTTGACTACCTGAGTGAGTATCACTCAACATACAACTGCCTCCAAGGTGTCAGTGGTTCTCCTGTAGCTCACTTACAGACCTGGAACCAAACAAACACACACACACACACACGCACACACACACAACCTCTTGAACCTTCTGAAGTAAGTTTAATCCATCTTCTGCTACACTCTTTACATTTCTAACACAGATACAATACTCAAGGTTTCTAGACAAAACTCATTTCATGTTCTTAAAAGAGAAAACGTTATTCCAAATCTTTTGCAAGGTCTACAAATTCCCAGCTTGTTTGCTTTATGCTGAGGGGAACATTGGATTCACCTGAATCTTTCTTAACACATTGCATTTGTTTGCGAATCAGTCCTTTAAAAGCTGCTTCAGGAAGATCCCTTGGTGGGTGTGGAAGTGAAATGGACCCAAGAAAGACTGTGCTGTCTAGCATAAGAGAAAGTTAGAGCATAGGGGGATCGGGCCATCTCCATAAAATTTTGGGACACAGGGTGCTTTGTCAGTCGTCTGCTGCAGACTGGCAGAGAGAAACTGTGGGGCAAAAGGGCCTTTCAACCTCTTTTGGATTTCATCATTTGTCATTCCCTTGTTCAAGTCTGTTCCAAATTTGGGGGGTCATAGGCTCCTTCGAATTGGCTCCTCTGCCATCCCTATGTGGTTCTTTATTTAAGGAGCCATAGTATGAAAGAAGATGGAAAGTGACAGACAAGTTATGACCATGCCATAACTTCTTCAGTTGTTTTATACTTAGTTTTACTGCCTAGATTACGGTGTAAGGGACTGGAAGCCCTCTTGAAGTTTTCATAAGACTTAGTAACACACCCAGATAACAAGTGAAAGACAGGGACAAGTTTTCATCATTGGTCAAAAAGGAAATCCATTAAGGCTACTGCCTGGACCAGCTGGAGCTGTGGGTGAGGGTTCCTGGATCCGGGACAGCTTGCTACCTGAGGCTTTTGAGACACCTCACTGTGCAACCCTTCTTTTAACATCCCAGTCTCATAAGAAATATACTCAGAAAGAGAACTAGGAAGTCTCTCTCTTCCCTTCCTCAGATTGTTTCTCAATTTTTGACTACCTGAGTGAGTATCACTCAACATACAACTGCCTCCAAGGTGTCAGTGGTTCTCCTGTAGCTCACTTACAGACCTGGAACCAAACAAACACACACACACACACACGCACACACACACAACCTCTTGAACCTTCTGAAGTAAGTTTAATCCATCTTCTGCTACACTCTTTACATTTCTAACACAGATACAATACTCAAGGTTTCTAGACAAAACTCATTTCATGTTCTTAAAAGAGAAAACGTTATTCCAAATCTTTTGCAAGGTCTACAAATTCCCAGCTTGTTTGCTTTATGCTGAGGGGAACATTGGATTCACCTGAATCTTTCTTAACACATTGCATTTGTTTGCGAATCAGTCCTTTAAAAGCTGCTTCAGGAAGATCCCTTGGTGGGTGTGGAAGTGAAATGGACCCAAGAAAGACTGTGCTGTCTAGCATAAGAGAAAGTTAGATCTTTCCTGAAAGAGAGAGAGGAGGGAGGGTGAAGATGAAAAGATGAAGGAGGAAAAGAGAGGAGTCTGAGTGGCCAGGCCACCATCTTCCCAGTCACCAAGGCTTGTAATCGCAGAAACTTCTCACCTCCTTACATTTATGTGCCCTCCCCAGGCAGCCAGTTGCCAAAGTCTGCCATTCTCTCGCATTTAAGTGAGAATCCCCTTGATTCTCTTCCTTTAACCTGGATCTTCAACACTGAACTCAGAATATATCTACTCCCCAGTTGACCTTCCTACCACTAACTTCTCTCTGCCACTCTCCCAATATCAGACCAATCTTCCTAAAATGTATTTTGTTCACCACAGTGGACAAAGCTTTCAGTGGCCCACCACCTTAGCCTAGAATTCAAAGCCCCATGCATGTGACCCGAGCTTCTTCTTTTTGGCCTATCTTCATAGCATTCGCTTTTAGTAAACACTTACCCAGGGCCAGGCACGCTGTTAAAAGCTCCTAAATGTTACTTGTTCAGTTGGAAACCCTTTCCAGGAAAGATGTATGTCACCCGGGTCTGTGAGCCCCTGTCGGGGGGGGAGGGGCATCGAAGAGAGCAGAACATGTGACACAGTCCAGCCAATCAGAGCATTCTTCCACCCCCAACCATAGGCCAGCCAATCAGAGCATTCTCTGCTTCTAAGAACTCTACCAATTAGAACATTCTACTCTCGCCCCTCGCCAAGCCCAGCTGTAGGAAATTTGACTTGTGTGGGAGAGTCGTTTCTCTCTTCCAGGATGGAAATCTACACAGAAAAGCAGAGCAGAGAGAAGAGATAGGGAGAAGAGAAAACCTGATGACGTTGTTCGTCCTTCTGGATCCCACCACAGAGGCAGCTAGTTCTATATCCAGACATTTCCCATAATGAGTCAAAAAGTCTCTTCTGTACTTAAGCTTGTTTAAGTTAGGTTTGCTGTTACTTGCAACTAAAACAATGACTAGAGCCCTTTACAGGGCTTAACTCATTTGACCCTCACCATGATCCTGTGAATTAGGACTGTCATTTTCAACCAATTTGATGGAGGCTTTGATATCAGAGAGCTGTGACTTGCCTAAGGTCTTACAGCTTAAAAAAGTCTTTTTAAAATTTATTTATTTGGCTGTTCTGGGTCTTCATTGTAGCATTCAGGATCTGAGTGGCCAGGCCACCATCTTCCCAGTCACCAAGGCTTGTAATCGCAGAAACTTCTCACCTCCTTACATTTATGTGCCCTCCCCAGGCAGCCAGTTGCCAAAGTCTGCCATTCTCTCGCATTTAAGTGAGAATCCCCTTGATTCTCTTCCTTTAACCTGGATCTTCAACACTGAACTCAGAATATATCTACTCCCCAGTTGACCTTCCTACCACTAACTTCTCTCTGCCACTCTCCCAATATCAGACCAATCTTCCTAAAATGTATTTTGTTCACCACAGTGGACAAAGCTTTCAGTGGCCCACCACCTTAGCCTAGAATTCAAAGCCCCATGCATGTGACCCGAGCTTCTTCTTTTTGGCCTATCTTCATAGCATTCGCTTTTAGTAAACACTTACCCAGGGCCAGGCACGCTGTTAAAAGCTCCTAAATGTTACTTGTTCAGTTGGAAACCCTTTCCAGGAAAGATGTATGTCACCCGGGTCTGTGAGCCCCTGTGGGGGGCGGGGAGGGGGCATCGAAGAGAGCAGAACATGTGACACAGTCCAGCCAATCAGAGCATTCTTCCACCCCCAACCATAGGCCAGCCAATCAGAGCATTCTCTGCTTCTAAGAACTCTACCAATTAGAACATTCTACTCTCGCCCCTCGCCAAGCCCAGCTGTAGGAAATTTGACTTGTGTGGGAGAGTCGTTTCTCTCTTCCAGGATGGAAATCTACACAGAAAAGCAGAGCAGAGAGAAGAGATAGGGAGAAGAGAAAACCTGATGACGTTGTTCGTCCTTCTGGATCCCACCACAGAGGCAGCTAGTTCTATATCCAGACATTTCCCATAATGAGTCAAAAAGTCTCTTCTGTACTTAAGCTTGTTTAAGTTAGGTTTGCTGTTACTTGCAACTAAAACAATGACTAGAGCCCTTTACAGGGCTTAACTCATTTGACCCTCACCATGATCCTGTGAATTAGGACTGTCATTTTCAACCAATTTGATGGAGGCTTTGATATCAGAGAGCTGTGACTTGCCTAAGGTCTTACAGCTTAAAAAAGTCTTTTTTTAAAAATTTATTTATTTGGCTGTTCTGGGTCTTCATTGTAGCATTCAGGATCTTTGGTTGTGATGGGATCTACTTCCCTGACTAGGGATCAAATCTGAGGCCTCTGCATTGGGAGCATGGACTCTTAGCCACTGGACCACCAGGTGAGACCAACTTTTAATATGGAGACGTTTGCAACCAGGTGTGTGACTACAGTACTTTGTGTGTTCTAAGGCCCTTCAGGAAGATATGGCCAGTATGTCCAGGCTCCAGGCTGAGCTCAACACAGGCCTGCTTCCATCCGATCTGCTTCTTGCTGCACTCTACGACCTCACACAGGTCCTGACATTTTACACCCGGATCTTTACTCAGGCTGTTTTCTCCACCTGAGCATGCTCCCTACCGCACCTCAATCTGGCTATATTTACTTATCCTTCAAATTTGAAATCCTTCTGGAAGCCTTTGAGGTTACCCCACTGAGAAGAAATTACTTCCTCCTTTTAGTTTTAAAGACTTTGACTTGAACATGGGGCCAAATGAGTATCTTAGAGGCACAGTAACTTTTAGGCATCTCTTATGGAGGTTTGGGACCGGGTGGTTTGAAGTCATCAGATTTCCACTCCAATCATTTTATGGGTAACTGCAAAAACTACACTTTGGGTAACTGCAAAAACCACACTTTTTGTAACAAGTGGTGCCAGTGTTGTGGTCATGAGCAGTAGTTTTAGAATAAGATGGAGCTGCATTGGAACCTGGCTCCTGCTCTTAAGCTTGGGCAACCTTAAACAAATTGCTCTGGGAATCTCATTTTTCTTACCTTAATATGGGGATGAGAACAGCACTGATCTTGGAGAGACTTGAGAAGCAAATGAGGTAACCAACGTTAAGATCTTAGCATTGTGTCTGGCATATATCTCTATTTCTATCTCTACCTATCTGTCTATCAAGTTTTTATGTAAGCGATCATACCTTCTACTCATGTTGCCACCTCACACAGAGCAGACCCAAGTAAAACACGTATTTACCAGTCTTACAAATACCTACTCCCTTAAAACTTCTTCCAGGCTTCTACAGTAAATGACTGATTGCAGCTTAAAAAGTCTTTTTAAAAATTTATTTATTTGGCTGTTCTGGGTCTTCATTGTAGCATTCAGGATCTTTGGTTGTGATGGGATCTACTTCCCTGACTAGGGATCAAATCTGAGGCCTCTGCATTGGGAGCATGGACTCTTAGCCACTGGACCACCAGGTGAGACCAACTTTTAATATGGAGACGTTTGCAACCAGGTGTGTGACTACAGTACTTTGTGTGTTCTAAGGCCCTTCAGGAAGATATGGCCAGTATGTCCAGGCTCCAGGCTGAGCTCAACACAGGCCTGCTTCCATCCGATCTGCTTCTTGCTGCACTCTACGACCTCACACAGGTCCTGACATTTTACACCCGGATCTTTACTCAGGCTGTTTTCTCCACCTGAGCATGCTCCCTACCGCACCTCAATCTGGCTATATTTACTTATCCTTCAAATTTGAAATCCTTCTGGAAGCCTTTGAGGTTACCCCACTGAGAAGAAATTACTTCCTCCTTTTAGTTTTAAAGACTTTGACTTGAACATGGGGCCAAATGAGTATCTTAGAGGGCACAGTAACTTTTAGGCATCTCTTATGGAGGTTTGGGACCGGGTGGTTTGAAGTCATCAGATTTCCACTCCAATCATTTTATGGGTAACTGCAAAAACTACACTTTGGGTAACTGCAAAAACCACACTTTTTGTAACAAGTGGTGCCAGTGTTGTGGTCATGAGCAGTAGTTTTAGAATAAGATGGAGCTGCATTGGAACCTGGCTCCTGCTCTTAAGCTTGGGCAACCTTAAACAAATTGCTCTGGGAATCTCATTTTTCTTACCTTAATATGGGGATGAGAACAGCACTGATCTTGGAGAGACTTGAGAAGCAAATGAGGTAACCAACGTTAAGATCTTAGCATTGTGTCTGGCATATATCTCTATTTCTATCTCTACCTATCTGTCTATCAAGTTTTTATGTAAGCGATCATACCTTCTACTCATGTTGCCACCTCACACAGAGCAGACCCAAGTAAAACACGTATTTACCAGTCTTACAAATACCTACTCCCTTAAAACTTCTTCCAGGCTTCTACAGTAAATGACTGATTGCAGCTGCTTAAGGAAACAAAAGAGAATTGGAAGATGCAAGGTGGGATAGAGGTTAGGGGAAGGAAGAGGGAACATAGGGGTCAGGAAATAAAGGCCCATTTTAAGAAAGAGTAGCCTAAGAGCAGTGAAGATAATCAGGGTTAGCAAAAACCTTCCTTAGATTACCCTGCTTGCCATCCCTTATTTGTCTTTGCTCAGTGGGTTATCAGGTGAGATAGCCAGTGCATAGGCTCTCTTATCTTTTGGAAGTGTGCAGCATTCCCCACCAGTCCCCCTCTTGTAAGTGGGCATGACGCAGTTGAGTGGCAGTGGTGGCAGCAGCTGTGCTGCTGGGCTGCTCCTATGGTGGTGTGACCTTGCAACAAATACTCAGGTTGCACCTCGACTCCTCCTTCCAACAATATTGAAAGCATACCATGCCTTTTATTGTATCCCTCTCTTCCTGAAATACCTAGAGAGGTTTCTGTTTCTAGCAGTAACCTCTGCATGATGCATATATTTAAAATAAGCATATTAAAATTAGTTTTTAATGTTAGTCAATTTAAAGTTTATCTTGAATTATGTTCATAAAATTATGGTATATAGATATGGAAATTATCATGAAAATAATCATCAATGTCTGGATACTAAAGAAAGGACTTGGGATTTCATTTGATTGTCCTCAGAGATTGAGCGGGAGCTGAGCTGTGTCCTGAAGAAGTCATTGATTTAGCCAGAAAGTGGGATGCTGGGGTGAGGTTGTTAACAAAAGAGTGGGGGAGGGGTTCGGCTGCTCACTGCTCAAAAGCCAATAAACAGGCCAGTTTGATGGAAAGGATGGAAAGTTTGCTTTATTTCAGAGGCCAGCAACTGGTGAGTGAGGGGAGCAGACATCTGTCCAAAGGCCAACTTTTCTGCCACCCCACCCGCCGAGTCTGTCTCTTTTATAGACAGAGTAGGGGGCTACATACAGAAACAGCACAATCATCTCTAACAGCCATCTTCAAATTGGTCATCAGCTTGTCTGGCCAGCATCATCTTGGTTGTTTTAGGTATAGTTAATCATCGGTTCCAGGGTCCATTTGTTCTCATTTCTTTGCCGTCAGTTCTCAGAATTGTGGCAACTCATGTCCTGGATACAGACTGGTGATCATGTAGTTAACCTATTCCACCTGGAGTTTTAGCATCTATAAGCTCACATGGTATGGCTCATAATATTATCCATAGTCCTTAAGAAGGAACTAAAGGTCCTTGACTATGATTAGTGACTACATTATTATTAGTTGGTCTTCTTCGACTGTTTACATTTGTTTTTGTATTTCTCACTTCTCTGATTAAACTTATTCTGTGACTAAAGTTTTCCACAGACAAAAGGCAGGCAGAAGACATACTTGAGGAGTGCAAGCTCTGTTTCAAGATCAGCTTGCACATATTAATTTGGGAGTCACTAATACTAACTTTTGAAAGCCCAGAGGACTAGATCATGGGTTTGCAAACTTTTTTTCTGGAAAGGGTCAGATAGTAAATATTTTAGGCTTTGTTGGTCTGTCACAACAAAGGTCTACCATTATCGTGTGAAAGCAGCTGTAGACAATCTATGAATGAGTAAGCATGACTATGATCCAAAAATCTTCACTTGTAGAAGCAGGTGGCAGGTTAGATTTGGCCCGTGGACTGTAATTAACCAACTTTTGGACTATGTGATGCTCCTAGGGAGAGTGTAGAAAGAGACAAGAGAGCTCAAAGCCCTTGGGCTCTCCAGCACTTAAGAATTGGAAGAGGAAAATCAAGAGACTGGGATAGCATAGAAGCAAAGCAAGATGATTCAAGATGGATAGCATGATATTCTGGTGCCAGTAAACATTGTGAAAGATTTTGAAATGATCCTCTTTTAAAAATGTCTGTTTAGTATACTTTTTAGGGTTATTTTCATTTTTAATTGTCTTTGAGCTACTTTAGAACTTTGTAAGTTGTAGAAAACCTATAATAATGCAGTAATTCTTGTCCATAGAAATGAATTGTTCCCTGTGGAATGAAATTGATTGTGTTGGTAGAAATGGTGAAATGCAGTTACCTGTGGATAGACCATTTCTGCATCTATTTGTATATTTGTTATAGCATTCCTGATTGCTTTAAAAGATGGACTTTATTGAATTCTTCTTTTAACTGATTGTAACATCTTATTAATTACCTTATTAATTCATGAGTAAAATAAAATCATTGACATATATTCATTGTATATTCATATGTGAGCCATGATTTTAATAATTGTTTTTTAACAGTGAAGATCGAGTAAAATTAGGATTGAAAATTGGCCAGTGAATTTGGCAACACAGAGGTCATGATGACTTTGATAAGTTATTTTGGAGAATTAGTAGTAAAAGATTGGAGCAGATTGCATAAAACTGTAATAACAAAAAAACATAGGCACAGAGGAAATAACTAGACCAATGAAACATACTTAGAGATTCCAGAATAAACCCAAAGATGGATAGAAACTTTATAGAGGACAGAGGTGAAAATGCAGTGAAAAGGATGCAATATATTCAGTAAATAGTGCTGGGACAATATTTTACCAGTATGGAGAAACCAAAATTCAATCATTACCTCAAATAAACTTATCTGTTCTAATGGCTTTAAGACTTAAATAATGAAAGCCAAAGGCTATATTTATTTATTCCCCCCACTGACAAAAGCCAAAGGCTAAAACTTTCAGAATAAAATATCATAGAATATTTCTGTGATTTCATAGTAAAGCCAAAAATTTAAAACAAGGTACAAAATCACAAGGTACAAATGGAAATATTTATGAATTTCACTTTATTAAAATAAAAATTACCACTTTTGATCATCAAAAAAATCATAAAGAGATTGAAAATACAGTTATTTCCAAAGCTCAACACACAAAGGTATCTGAAATACTCAAAGAACACTTATAGGGCTTCCCCTGGTGGTCCAGTCGGTAAGGACACCACCTTGCAGTGCAAGGGGCGCCGGTTCGATCCCCGGCCTGGGAAGATCCCACATGCCGCAGAGCAGCTGGACCCATGTGTCCAACTACCGAGCCGGAGCTCTGGAGTGCATGCGCCCGGAGCTGGTGCTCTGCGACAACAGAGGCCGCCGCGATGGGAGGCCCACAGGAGCCAAAGAACAAAGACGGATGAAAACAGAGAAATGAAAGATCAATAGAAGTGGCCCGCTCACTCCTCTCCCTCCCCAACCTGTCCCCCGCCCTAAATAAATAAATAAATCTTAAAAAAAAAAAAAAGAACACTTATAAATAAAAATAAATAAAATGAATCTCATAGAAAAATGTGCAGAAATATGAATAAGAATTCTCAGGAAAGAGGGCTTCCTTGGTGGTCCAGTAGGTAAGGACACCGCCTTGCAGTGCAAGGGGTGCCGGTTCGATCCCTGGCCTGGGAAGATCCCACGTGCCGTGGAGCGGCTGGACCAATGTGTCTGACTACCGAGCCGGAGCTCTGGAGCACATGTGCCCAGAGCCGGTGCTCGGCGACAACAGAGGCCACTGCAATGGGAGACCCACGCGGACCAAAGAACAAAAATGGATGAAAACAAATAAATGAAAGACCAATAGAAGTGGCCTGCCTGCCCCCCTCCCTCCCCACCCCATCCCCCCCAAAATAAGTAAATAAATAAATATTAAAAAAAAAAAAGAATTCTCAGGAAAGAAAATCCAAATGATCAGTGAACATAAAAAAGATGTACAACCTCAGTACTAATAGAGAGAATGCATATTAAAGCTCCAATACAATACCATTTCACATCTTTGAAACCAATTAATGTCAACAGCACTGCTGATCAAAGTATCGGTAAAGGTATGAGGAAATTAGGACTTTTATACCCTTCTGGTTGGAAGGCAAATTGATATAACCATTTTGGAGAGCAATTTGGCAGTATTTAATAGAAGATGTACGTGCCTTACTACACAACAACTCCATTCCTAGGAATATACCTTGGGAAAACTCCAATATATGCACAGAGGGACTCTTTACAGCAGCATTGCTGTAGTAAAAATTGGAATACAATCTGCATGTCCATCAATTAGAAAAATTGTTAAGTAAATTGTGATATTTGGAACAATGGAATACTAAGTAGCACTGATAAAGAAATGACTACTTATTGTTGAGTCCCTAAGTCGTGTTAGATTCTCATGCGACCCCCAAGGACTATAGACCACCAGGTAGGTTACCTAAATGTGGGCTTCCGTGGTGATAAAAAATCCACCTGCCTGTGTAGGAAACACAGGTTAGATCCCTGGCTCAGGAAGATCTTCTGGAGAAAGAAATGGCAACCCACTCCAGTATTCTTGCCTAGGAAATCCCATGGGCAGAGAAGCCTGGTGGGCTAGCTGATATTTGGAGAGGTGGAGAATTGGTTGTTATAAGGAAAACACCCACACATTTCATGTCAATAAGCGTACTATGGGTAGAAACAGATCATAATACCTATTCCTACTTTGTTGAGAGTGTTTATTATGAAAGGGTGTTGAGGTTTTTGTCAGATGCTTTTTTTTAACCTATTGAAATGATGATTTGGTTTTCTTTCTTATCTGGAGCGCATGCGCCCAGAGCCGGTGCTCAGCGACAACAGAGGCCACTGCAATGGGAGACCCACGGACCAAAGAACAAAAATGGATGAAAACAAATAAATGAAAGACCAATAGAAGTGGCCTGCCTGCCCCCCCTCCCCCCCCATCCCCCCCAAAATAAGTAAATAAATAAAATTAAAAAACAGAAAAAGAATTCTCAGGAAAGAAAATCCAAATGATCAGTGAACATAAAAAAGATGTACAACCTCAGTACTAATAGAGAGAATGCATATTAAAGCTCCAATACAATACCATTTCACATCTTTGAAACCAATTAATGTCAACAGCACTGCTGATCAAAGTATCGGTAAAGGTATGAGGAAATTAGGACTTTTATACCCTTCTGGTTGGAAGGCAAATTGATATAACCATTTTGGAGAGCAATTTGGCAGTATTTAATAGAAGATGTACGTGCCTTACTACACAACAACTCCATTCCTAGGAATATACCTTGGGAAAACTCCAATATATGCACAGAGGGACTCTTTACAGCAGCATTGCTGTAGTAAAAATTGGAATACAATCTGCATGTCCATCAATTAGAAAAATTGTTAAGTAAATTGTGATATTTGGAACAATGGAATACTAAGTAGCACTGATAAAGAAATGACTACTTATTGTTGAGTCCCTAAGTCGTGTTAGATTCTCATGCGACCCCCAAGGACTATAGACCACCAGGTAGGTTACCTAAATGTGGGCTTCCGTGGTGATAAAAAATCCACCTGCCTGTGTAGGAAACACAGGTTAGATCCCTGGCTCAGGAAGATCTTCTGGAGAAAGAAATGGCAACCCACTCCAGTATTCTTGCCTAGGAAATCCCATGGGCAGAGAAGCCTGGTGGGCTAGCTGATATTTGGAGAGGTGGAGAATTGGTTGTTATAAGGAAAACACCCACACATTTCATGTCAATAAGCGTACTATGGGTAGAAACAGATCATAATACCTATTCCTACTTTGTTGAGTGTTTTTATTATGAAAGGGTGTTGAGGTTTTTGTCAGATGCTTTTTTTTTTTTTAACCTATTGAAATGATGATTTGGTTTTTCTTTCTTAGTTGGTTAGTATGGTGAATTTTATTGATTGATTTTCAGATGTTAAACCACTTTAGTTTTCTTGGGATAAACCTTACTTGATCATGATGTATTGTCCTTTTTATATAAAGGTGCATTCAATTTGCTAAAATTTTGTTAAGAATTTTTTATGTCATAAGGTATACTATCTGTAATTTTCTTACATCTTTGCTTGGTTCTGGTACAGGGTAATACTGGCCTATGGAATGAGTTGGGAGGTATTCTGTACTCTTCAGTTTTTCTGAAGGGTATTGTGTGTGCAGAATCAGTATTATTTCTTTCTTAAATGTTTGGGGCTGGGGTTTTCTTTTCAGAAAGTTTTTTTTAATTATTCATTTATATATTCATTTTTGCCTGTGCTAGGTCTTCATTGCAGCGCTTGGACTCTCTCTAGATGCAGCTCAAGGGCTCTAGAGCATGAGGGCTCAGTAGTTGAGTCAGGCAGGCATAGTTGCCCCAAAACACTTGGAAGGAGCATTTCCTACATCAGAAGGTGAAGTCTCAACCACTGAGCCATCAGGAAAGTCCCTTTAGGAAGGTTTTTAGCTACACATTCAATTTCTTTAACAGATATAGAACTATTCTGGTTGCCTCTGTTTTTCTTGAGTGAGTGTTTGTAGTTGTGTCTTTCAAGGATTTTGTCTCTTTTTTCTATTGTGCCATTTCTATTTGGTGTAATTAGAATAGCAGAAAAGGTTCAACTTTCTCCATATCTTTCTTTTTCTTTTTTCCCCATATTAACGCCTCCTTTGGTGCTTTGAAGTGATATAGGGTCTTGACTGGTCCCTGTGGACTCCCACCTTTCCTCCTAGGGTCAGGTTTTGCCCAAACCACTCCTCGCTCCCTTTCTATCCTCAGCCCTTACTCCACCTAAACTTCCCCAGCATTTCCAACCTTAAGACTTTGTAGTTAGCAAGAATCTACCTAATTTTTAAAAATCCATTCTAATTGTTTACTACTTTAGTGGATTAATCACTTCAGGAGTATTTGCATTTCAAAAGAACATAGAATTATTCCTACTTTGTTGAGTGTTTTTATTATGAAAGGGTGTTGAGGTTTTTGTCAGATGCTTTTTTTTTTTTTAACCTATTGAAATGATGATTTGGTTTTTCTTTCTTAGTTGGTTAGTATGGTGAATTTTATTGATTGATTTTCAGATGTTAAACCACTTTAGTTTTCTTGGGATAAACCTTACTTGATCATGATGTATTGTCCTTTTTATATAAAGGTGCATTCAATTTGCTAAAATTTTGTTAAGAATTTTTTATGTCATAAGGTATACTATCTGTAATTTTCTTACATCTTTGCTTGGTTCTGGTACAGGGTAATACTGGCCTATGGAATGAGTTGGGAGGTATTCTGTACTCTTCAGTTTTTCTGAAGGGTATTGTGTGTGCAGAATCAGTATTATTTCTTTCTTAAATGTTTGGGGCTGGGGTTTTCTTTTCAGAAAGTTTTTTTTAATTATTCATTTATATATTCATTTTTGCCTGTGCTAGGTCTTCATTGCAGCGCTTGGACTCTCTCTAGATGCAGCTCAAGGGCTCTAGAGCATGAGGGCTCAGTAGTTGAGTCAGGCAGGCATAGTTGCCCCAAAACACTTGGAAGGAGCATTTCCTACATCAGAAGGTGAAGTCTCAACCACTGAGCCATCAGGAAAGTCCCTTTAGGAAGGTTTTTAGCTACACATTCAATTTCTTTAACAGATATAGAACTATTCTGGTTGCCTCTGTTTTTCTTGAGTGAGTGTTTGTAGTTGTGTCTTTCAAGGATTTTGTCTCTTTTTTCTATTGTGCCATTTCTATTTGGTGTAATTAGAATAGCAGAAAAGGTTCAACTTTCTCCATATCTTTCTTTTTCTTTTTTCCCCATATTAACGCCTCCTTTAGTGCTTTGAAGTGATATAGGGTCTTGACTGGTCCCTGTGGACTCCCACCTTTCCTCCTAGGGTCAGGTTTTGCCCAAACCACTCCTCGCTCCCTTTCTATCCTCAGCCCTTACTCCACCTAAACTTCCCCAGCATTTCCAACCTTAAGACTTTGTAGTTAGCAAGAATCTACCTAATTTTTAAAAATCCATTCTAATTGTTTACTACTTTAGTGGATTAATCACTTCAGGAGTATTTGCATTTCAAAAGAACATAGAATTATTCATAGCAAAAATAAATCTTTAATGGTGTTGTTTCCAGCTCTGTGACAAGTAGGTGAGGGAAGTACTTTGGGAAATGGGCTTTCATCTCTTTTCCAAATCCTTTTCTAGCACAAGTTTGTTGTTTTCACTCTTTCGCTTGTTTCTACCCTGGAAGTTCCCTTTGCCCTTAGTTAACAGAAGACGTTGCACACAGGTCTGCAACATCCTGCCACTTCCCGGGGTTATCAGAATCTATTCTTTATGCTCTGCTCTTGTAGATCTCGCTCCTGGTCCCCAAGCGGACGGACTTCTCTGAGAAAACGGTATTGGTGTCCAAGAGGGGAGTTCAGAAATGGGCATTTAAAAACCAGTGCTAGGGGTAGGCTCAAGCACCAAGTCTGAGAGCTGCGATTGTAAGGCGCGCATTTCCAGACCGAACCCCAGCCTCTGCAATCCCTCCCTGGGCTGCCGGGTGACCACCTTTCCCCAAGCACCCGCGCTCCCCTCCAGAGCGGCGGCAAAACCCGTCAAGGATCTGAGGGGAGAGCCGGGAGGGCGCGGGAAGTGGCGGGGTTTGGGAAGGGTGCACCGCACGGCCGTGGGTCCGGGAGCACAGTGTGTTGGGGAAGAGGCCGGGGCGGCGGGGACTCGCTAGAGATGAGAGAGGAACAGAGCCCGGCCCGGCGCGTGGCGCGCGGCTCGAGCGCCTTGACGCGGCTCGAGCGCCTTGACGCACGCCGGACGCAGAAGCCTGCGAGAGCTGGCCGGCGGGGGCCGGGCGAGGTGGGGCCGGGCGCTGTGCCCACAACTGCAGGCTGTAGACAAGCTTCGTGAGTTCCGTTTCGGAGCGTGGTGCACAGCGGCACCATGGGGTCCCCCAACTTGGAACTGGTTTTTGACAGCGTGGGGCACTTCGGCAGGTAGAGAGCTGCGGTAACGGGGGAAGGGAGGAAAGTGCCGGGGGAGCGGGAGCCGCGCACGTTGGGTGGAGGCGCCTATAGGGTGTGTTTTTTCCGTTGCGTTCTCGCGCTGAGCTCGCAGTCTGAGCACATCCCTACCTCTCTCCTTTCCCGGAGACGTCTCGTCGACTCCTGGCCCTGGTTAGGCTGGTCTTCTCGAACTCTAGCGGCGGGACGCCCACAGAGCGACCAGGGGGCGCTGGACTCGTTTTGAGAGTGGTGGGTGCGGGGCCTGTCCGGCGCGCCTGGAATCCTGGGCGCTCCCTCTGCAGGTGCCGGAGGCCGGAGCCCCCGGCTGCAGAGGCCAGGCCACAGGAGAAGAATGCCTGTTCTTGGTGGCTCTTTTCTCTAATCTGCCAAATGGGCTCCTCTTCCCTTCCCCAGACGACTGTTGCCCCGACCCGCTTCGCAGTAGGGTCTCCATCAGTGCCTGGAAGGTTTTGAATTACTGCAGGAACAATCGTTAAAAGTTTGTTTGTTTAGTTTGTATGTGTGTGTTTTCCGTTTTACAGAAACTTACTATGTGCCAGCTACACAGTACAGAACCTTACAAAGGGCGGGGAACGGTGAATCCTTATTTTAATGATTGGGAAACTGAGGCAGGTTGGGTCTAGGACTCAAAGCTATTTACTGCAAGCCGGGACTTAGATTTAACCTTTGTACAATTATCACCGTCTTTTCATTTGTCAAACTACTCGAAAAAGTTTAAAGTGTATTCATTCATTTATTCATTCATTCATTCATTCATGGAGAAACCCTTCTTTGTCTGACCCAGAATCCAGAAGAGGTAGCTGAGTGAGTGGCGGTAGAGAGTGTGGATCAGTGGTTTGGGGCTCAGTCTGAATCCTGGCCTGCCACTCACTGCTAACCGGACTCTGGAAATACTGTGTATCAGTTTCCTGTCCAGAGAATGAGAATTATAATCATTCCTGCCTTGAGCTTCCTTCCAGTTTTGTGGTGAAGAGATGATGTCTCTACAAGGTGAAAAGCTGCACAGATGTTGGTTATGATTCCCAGTGTCCTCAAGAAGGAAGTGGCGGGGCCGGTGCGGGAGGGAAGAGGTTCTCCCCCGCTTCCTCCTGATAGCTGCATCATTGAATGCTGAGTTGTGCCCGGCCCTGGCCTGAGCTTTTTGTACATGGTGCCTTTTTTAACCTTCACTGAAGCCCTGTGAGACTGGTAGTATCACTCTCATTTTACACATGAGGAATCCAAGTCTTGCGCCTGAATCACAAATCTGTTAATAGCAGAGCAAAATAGGATGTTATTGGATGTCCGTTGACCTCCACAGCCCATAATGTCAACCATGATGTTGTCCTAAGCACAACCCTGGGACTGAGCCAGGTCTTTCATGTATTATCCCCTCTTCCTTGAAGAAGAAGAGCATGGGGATTACAAAATCAGCTCTGGGAGTGTATGTGTGCGTCCCAGTCCTGACTTACCAAATATTAAGTGTATGGTCTTGAGCACTTGACTTACCACTTCCTCATCTGTAAAATGGGGGCGACAATAGTACTACAGATGTTTATTATCAGGCCTCCACATGCAACCTCTCATTTCATCCTCATGGTAACCTATGAGGTGGTTGTTCAGTCACCCAGTCGTGTCTGACTCTTCGAGACCCCATGGACTTTAGCACGCCAGGCCTCCCTGTCCCTCACCATCTTCCAGAGTTTTCCCAAATTTATGTCCATTGCATCAGTGATGCCATCCAGCCATCTCATCCTCTATCACCCTCTTCTGTCTTCAGTCTTTCCCAGCATCACGGTCTTTTCCAGTGGGTCAGCTCTTCCCATCAGGTGGCCAACGTTTTGGAGTTTCAGCTTCAGCATCAGTCCTTGCAGCAAGTATTCAGGATTTAATTCCTTTCAGATTGATTGGTTTGATCTTCTTGCAGTCTGAGGGACTCTCAAGAGTCTTCTCCGAACCACAGTTCAAAAGCATCTTTGACACTCAGCCTTCTTTATGGTCCAGCTCTCACAACCATACATGATTACTGGAAAGACCATAGCCTTGACTATATGGGCTTTGTCAGCCAAGCTATGTCTTTGTTTTTTAGCACACTGCCCAGGTTTATCACCATTCTTTCCCCATGTATTTTAGAGATTAGTACTTAGAAGCTGTACCAAAGCGATCCCTCCACTGGAGTTTGTTCCTCTCTGGTAACTATCCAGGGCAGGTAGTGCTCCATGGCATCGTTCAAGGACTCACATAGAAGTTACAAAAACTCCATGGCTTAAGCCCTGTGGCAGAGGGAACTGAGGAAACTGAGATATAGACATTTGTGTTGGGGAATTTAAGAACCCAGATCTTTGAGTTATCTTGGAATAAAGAGAGAGAATTTAAAATTTCAGAGTTGGAATGATAAGCTTTGTGGCTGACTTACATGTATGGATATAGGCATTGTCCCCCCTGCCCCAATATATGAACCTTTTAGGTCCTTTTTTGACTTCGCCTTGTGAACCTCATAATAGTTAATGCTTATTTGCACCTATAGTGCTTTACGTGTGTTGACTTTACATTCTGAGGCACAGAAAAGGTAAGGAATGTGCCCAAAGACCCAGGTTGTAAGTAGCCAGAGACGAGATTCAAACCTTGGTAGTCTGGTCCTAGAGTCCATGTTCTTAACCACAGTGGTGTAACACTAGTTATGCTTTTTTTATGGGCTTCCCAGGTGGCTCAAGTGGGTTAAGGACGTACCTGCCAATGCAGGAGACATAAGAAACCTGAATTCTATCCCTGCTTGGGAAAGATCTCCCGGAGGAGGGTGTGGTAACCCACTCCAGTATTCTTGCCTGGAGAATCCCGTGGTCAGAGGAGCTTGGCGGGCTACAGTCTATAGGGTCACACGAGGCTGGACACGACTGTAGCGACTGAATGTGTGTGCGAGCATGCTTTATCGTATAGAATGGTATCAATCTAAGACTGAAAGTAATTTTCTTCACTGTCATCCAGATAGCATAGGTCTGTTTCCTGGGGGTTCTGATCATCTTTGCTTTTCCTTGCCTCTGGTTTTCCTGTCTATTCTTTCTTTTCACCTGTGTTTCTCTCCCACGGTGGGCATAGTCATATGCTGTGTCTCTAAGTTTGTTGTTCTGAAGGGGCCTTGGGCTGAAGGGACACCAGGTGGGCAGCAGTCTTTATAAGGGAGAAAGTGATGTGTTAGAATGCTAGACACCTAAGTAAGGAGGAGTTTTTATTTTTCCAGGAACTTATGCTTATAACAGGGAAAGGGAAATTTGAATTGAACGAGTGCTTACACCCTTCCCAGCACCGGAGGCTAAGGCAGAGAAGACAGATCCTAGCCTCAGAGGCCTGTCTGGGAGGTGCTCTGTTGGGAGAATGTAGATAGAGAACTTGGGCGACTCTGTGGAGAGCTCAGTGACGACTGCGGGGTTCATGCTGGCTGGGGAAGGAGCAAGGCCAGGGGAAAAAAAGGTGGCGGGAAGAGAGAATTTAAAATTTCAGAGTTGGAATGATAAGCTTTGTGGCTGACTTACATGTATGGATATAGGCATTGTCCCCCCTGCCCCAATATATGAACCTTTTAGGTCCTTTTTTGACTTCGCCTTGTGAACCTCATAATAGTTAATGCTTATTTGCACCTATAGTGCTTTACGTGTGTTGACTTTACATTCTGAGGCACAGAAAAGGTAAGGAATGTGCCCAAAGACCCAGGTTGTAAGTAGCCAGAGACGAGATTCAAACCTTGGTAGTCTGGTCCTAGAGTCCATGTTCTTAACCACAGTGGTGTAACACTAGTTATGCTTTTTTTATGGGCTTCCCAGGTGGCTCAAGTGGGTTAAGGACGTACCTGCCAATGCAGGAGACATAAGAAACCTGAATTCTATCCCTGCTTGGGAAAGATCTCCCGGAGGAGGGTGTGGTAACCCACTCCAGTATTCTTGCCTGGAGAATCCCGTGGTCAGAGGAGCTTGGCGGGCTACAGTCTATAGGGTCACACGAGGCTGGACACGACTGTAGCGACTGAATGAGTGTCGAGCATGCTTTATCGTATAGAATGGTATCAATCTAAGACTGAAAGTAATTTTCTTCACTGTCATCCAGATAGCATAGGTCTGTTTCCTGGGGGTTCTGATCATCTTTGCTTTTCCTTGCCTCTGGTTTTCCTGTCTATTCTTTCTTTTCACCTGTGTTTCTCTCCCACGGTGGGCATAGTCATATGCTGTGTCTCTAAGTTTGTTGTTCTGAAGGGGCCTTGGGCTGAAGGGACACCAGGTGGGCAGCAGTCTTTATAAGGGAGAAAGTGATGTGTTAGAATGCTAGACACCTAAGTAAGGAGGAGTTTTTATTTTTCCAGGAACTTATGCTTATAACAGGGAAAGGGAAATTTGAATTGAACGAGTGCTTACACCCTTCCCAGCACCGGAGGCTAAGGCAGAGAAGACAGATCCTAGCCTCAGAGGCCTGTCTGGGGAGGTGCTCTGTTGGGAGAATGTAGATAGAGAACTTGGGCGACTCTGTGGAGAGCTCAGTGACGACTGCGGGGTTCATGCTGGCTGGGGAAGGAGCAAGGCCAGGAAGGTGGCGGCAAACTAGAGAAGCTGGCGGGAGCCGAGGGCTGGAGCCCTGGACAGTTCAGGAGGTGGGGCCAGTGGGAGGGACGGGGAAGCTGGGAGGACGGGAGACCATGGTTATAGAGAGTAGAATGAACTTTGCGATAGTGACACCGTTCCAGGTGGTAAGACTACTTGGGTTCCCAACCCAGACGCCTCCAGGGGCAGACTGGTGAACTTTACATCTTAACAAAATCTGTCTGCTCTTTGTGGGAACTGTGGTATAGTTTTCAGTGTTGGAATTTGAGGGGTAGGGAGGAGCCAAAGAATTATAAAAATGTACACATCTATGGTATGTGCTACATTCTCATTGGTTGTGTTTATCCCTGTATTTGAGATAAGCATGATGGAGGCCCCTCATATTTGCATATATCTTTTTTCAGCCCATAGGTCAGATATAATAACTTGCTTTTTTCCCTCTCTTTTTGCAGATATCAAATATTCCTATATTTTGTATGTGCCTTCCAGAGCATCTCTTGTGGTATCCACTACTTGGCCTCTGTGTTTTTGTCATTGTCCCCCCAGCATGTATGCAGGCCCCCAGGCGCTGTGAGCCAGGTTCTTTTCTACAACGTCTCTAGTTCGCACTTGGAGGACCTCTGGACCCGGTTCACCATAGGCCGCAAGGATCACGTCGTCGTGCGGCTGCAGGACGGGGAGGTCTGGGAGCTCAAGAGCTGTCACCGGTTCCGGAGGGAGGACGGTTCGAGTTTGAAGTATGAGTACAGTGGCAATAAGAGTAGCTTTCCTTGCGTGGATGGCTACATCTATGACAGAAGCCAGTGGCTCAGCACTGTGGTGACCCACTGGGATCTGGTATGTAACCGAGAGTGGTTTGGAAAGCTGATCCAGCCCACGTTTATGTTTGGAGTGCTGGTGGGAGCGGTGATCTTCGGCTACCTCTCCGACAGGTAACATGAAGTCTTTAGTATTGCTGCATTCGTGTCGGGGTTCATTTTCCTGTCGTATTTTTTTAGGGGACAGGGAATTAGGCTCAAAATTTTAGTCATTTTCATACTTCCTATCTAAATACATACTTTGCTCATCTGTTATTTAGGGACACAAAATAACATAATATTAAGGCGGTGGGTCCTGAAGACAGTCTGCCTGTGTTATGCCATTTTTTAGCTGTGAATCCTGGCACATGGCATGACCTGTGTTTCAGAATCTTGTATGTGGTCTGGCAATGAACATAATAGCACTCATCTCAGAGGGTTATTGCAGAATTAACACAGAAGAAGTACCCTGAACGTATGACCACTCAACAGCTAATGGTTATTACTTTGAATTTTTTTTCTTTAAATAGACTTCCTTTTTAGGAGGTTACTCTGGCCCTATGCAGTAATATCTATGAAGTTGTGTGACATACCAATAATAATTTTTAAAAAATACACTGTAAAATGAATATGCAACTCTTTTTTTTTCTCTTTTTTAAAGATTTATTTATTTTATTTATTTATTTATTTTTGGTGGGGGGGTGGGGTGGAGAGGGAGGGGAGCAGGCGGGTCACTTCTATTGGTCTTTCATTTGTCCATTTTCATCCATCTTTGTTCTTTGGCCCATGTGGGCCTCCCATCTCGGTGGCCTCTGTTGCTGCAGAGCACCGGCTCTGGACGCATGCGTCCCAGAGCTCCGGCTCGGTAATTGGACACAATAGTCCAGCCGCTCCGCAGCACGTGGGATCTTCCCAGGCCAGGGATCAAACCGGCACCTCTTGCACTGCAAGGCGGTGTCCTTACCCACTGGACCACCAGGGAAGCCCGAATATGCAACTCTTAAAGCAACGTTTATCTCTATATGGATATGGGAATCACCGTTTTAGTACCTGTCCTAGAGCACAGAGTTGAACTTCTTTATTTCGCTCCATAGTGGTGAATTTTGGGCACTGGGAACCTAAAGACAGCTGCTTCGGTCAGAAATCCCTGCCCTCAGTGTGTGCTAGTCAAATGGGACCAACAAACACAGATCCAGCCCACGTTTATGTTTGGAGTGCTGGTGGGAGCGGTGATTTTACCTCTCCGACAGGTAACATGAAGTCTTTAGTATTGCTGCATTCGGTCGGGTTCATTTTCCTGTCGTATTTTTTTAGGGGACAGGGAATTAGGCTCAAAATTTTAGTCATTTTCATACTTCCTATCTAAATACATACTTTGCTCATCTGTTATTTAGGGACACAAAATAACATAATATTAAGGCGGTGGGTCCTGAAGACAGTCTGCCTGTGTTATGCCATTTTTTAGCTGTGAATCCTGGCACATGGCATGACCTGTGTTTCAGAATCTTGTATGTGGTCTGGCAATGAACATAATAGCACTCATCTCAGAGGGTTATTGCAGAATTAACACAGAAGAAGTACCCTGAACGTATGACCACTCAACAGCTAATGGTTATTACTTTGAATTTTTTTTCTTTAAATAGACTTCCTTTTTAGGAGGTTACTCTGGCCCTATGCAGTAATATCTATGAAGTTGTGTGACATACCAATAATAATTTTTAAAAAATACACTGTAAAATGAATATGCAACTCTTTTTTTTTCTCTTTTTTAAAGATTTATTTATTTTATTTATTTATTTATTTTTGGTGGGGGGGTGGGGTGGAGAGGGAGGGGAGCAGGCGGGTCACTTCTATTGGTCTTTCATTTGTCCATTTTCATCCATCTTTGTTCTTTGGCCCATGTGGGCCTCCCATCTCGGTGGCCTCTGTTGCTGCAGAGCACCGGCTCTGGACGCATGCGTCCCAGAGCTCCGGCTCGGTAATTGGACACAATAGTCCAGCCGCTCCGCAGCACGTGGGATCTTCCCAGGCCAGGGATCAAACCGGCACCTCTTGCACTGCAAGGCGGTGTCCTTACCCACTGGACCACCAGGGAAGCCCGAATATGCAACTCTTAAAGCAACGTTTATCTCTATATGGATATGGGAATCACCGTTTTAGTACCTGTCCTAGAGCACAGAGTTGAACTTCTTTATTTCGCTCCATAGTGGTGAATTTTGGGCACTGGGAACCTAAAGACAGCTGCTTCGGTCAGAAATCCCTGCCCTCAGTGTGTGCTAGTCAAATGGGACCAACAAACACATCCAAAGAAACATTATAGGATTTTGTGGTGTCCAGAGCCATACTACAAGTGAAAACCATGGAGACAAAGACTGTGAAACCCTGAAGGGAGGAGTATTCAGTTCTCCCCACACCCTTTTTGCCTTAAAGGTATCTGTCAGGGGATTTCCCTGGTTGCACAGTGGATAAGAGTCTGCCTGCCAATGCTGTGGACATAGGCTCGATCATATATCTAATGAAAGTCTAGTATCTAGAATACATAAAGAACTTATATCTCAACGATAAAAAGACAGATAACCCAATTTAAAAATGGACAAATGATCTGGATATTTTGCCAAAGGATATATACAAATGGCCAATAAACACATGCAAATGTGCTCAATATCAATAATCATTAGGGAAACGTA
This sequence comes from Tragulus kanchil, assembly GCA_022376925.1. Classification (NCBI taxonomy): domain Eukaryota; kingdom Metazoa; phylum Chordata; class Mammalia; order Artiodactyla; family Tragulidae; genus Tragulus; species Tragulus kanchil. The sequence goes on along the minus strand of JAIOJX010000026.1, from coordinate 244,965,352 downwards.
AATTAATGCTGTAGTGAGATATCCCTGCTCACTAGAAATGGCTGTAATAAAAGAGACAATAATAAGTGTTGTCACAGATATGGAGAAACTGGTGGGATGGTAAAACTGGGGAAGCCATCCTGGAAAAGAGTTTGGCAGCTCCTCAAAAAATTAAACATAAAATTAGCATATGATCCAACAATTCCACCCTTTGGTATATATCCAAAGAATTGGAAGCATAACTTTACAAAATCCTGTTCATAAATATTCACAGCAGCATTATTCGTAATAGCCCCCCAAAAGTAGAAACAGCCCAAATATCCGTCAGTGAGTGTATGGACAAACAAAAGGTACTATAACCATGCAATGGAATGTTGTGTGTGTTAGTTGCTCAGTCGTGTCTAACTCTTTGTGACCCAATGGACTATAGCCCACCAGGCTCCTCTCTCCATAGAATCCTCCAGGCAAAAATGCTGGAGTGGGTGGCCATTTCCTTCTCCAATGGAATGTTATTTAGTCATAAAAAGGAATGAAGTACTACAACATGTATGAACCTTGAAAACATATGCTTAGTAAAATAAGCAGGTCATATATTGTGAAACTCCATTTATATAGAATGTCCAGAACAGGTAGCTCTATAAAGACAGGAAGTAGATTGTGGCTGTCAGGGTCTAGAGGGAGCAGAGAATAAAGAATGATGATTCTTGGGTGCAGGGTTTCTTTCTGAAGTGGTGAAAATGTCTTGGAACTAAATAGTGCTGAGTTGCACAACTCTGTGACTATACTAAAAAGCCACTGAATTGTATACTTTAAAACTGTATTGCCCAGCCTTTTGGATGCCAGGGATTAGTTTCATGGAAGACAGTTTTTCCATGGACTGGGGCAAGTGGGAGATGGTTTCAGGATGATTCAAGTGCATTAGATGTATTGTGTACTTTATTTCTAATCAAATGCTGCTGCTGATCCAACAGAAGGTACAGGTCTGCTGCCCCGGGGGTTGGGGACCCCTGCTTTAAAAGGTTGGATTTTATATAGTGTGAATTACATATCATTTTTTAAAGTCTGCAGGCATATGATTGTTATTTGTTTGCTTTTTAAACAAGGAAATGCCCTTCCCAATTATGAAAATATAGGGGAAGTCAGCAACTTATTCTAGTAGCAGAATGTAGGAAGACCTTACTATTAATAATAAGTGTTGTCACATAAACTAAAAATGGGGAAGCCATCCTGGAAAAGAGTTTGGCAGCTCCTCAAAAAATTAAACATAAAATTAGCATATGATCCAACAATTCCACCCTTTGGTATATATCCAAAGAATTGGAAGCATAACTTTACAAAATCCTGTTCATAAATATTCACAGCAGCATTATTCGTAATAGCCCCCCAAAAGTAGAAACAGCCCAAATATCCGTCAGTGAGTGTATGGACAAACAAAAGGTACTATAACCATGCAATGGAATGTTGTGTGTGTTAGTTGCTCAGTCGTGTCTAACTCTTTGTGACCCAATGGACTATAGCCCACCAGGCTCCTCTCTCCATAGAATCCTCCAGGCAAAAATGCTGGAGTGGGTGGCCATTTCCTTCTCCAATGGAATGTTATTTAGTCATAAAAAGGAATGAAGTACTACAACATGTATGAACCTTGAAAACATATGCTTAGTAAAATAAGCAGGTCATATATTGTGAAACTCCATTTATATAGAATGTCCAGAACAGGTAGCTCTATAAAGACAGGAAGTAGATTGTGGCTGTCAGGGTCTAGAGGGAGCAGAGAATAAAGAATGATGATTCTTGGGTGCAGGGTTTCTTTCTGAAGTGGTGAAAATGTCTTGGAACTAAATAGTGCTGAGTTGCACAACTCTGTGACTATACTAAAAAGCCACTGAATTGTATACTTTAAAACTGTATTGCCCAGCCTTTTGGATGCCAGGGATTAGTTTCATGGAAGACAGTTTTTCCATGGACTGGGGCAAGTGGGAGATGGTTTCAGGATGATTCAAGTGCATTAGATGTATTGTGTACTTTATTTCTAATCAAATGCTGCTGCTGATCCAACAGAAGGTACAGGTCTGCTGCCCCGGGGGTTGGGGACCCCTGCTTTAAAAGGTTGGATTTTATATAGTGTGAATTACATATCATTTTTTAAAGTCTGCAGGCATATGATTGTTATTTGTTTGCTTTTTAAACAAGGAAATGCCCTTCCCAATTATGAAAATATAGGGGAAGTCAGCAACTTATTCTAGTAGCAGAATGTAGGAAGACTTCTGTTTTTAGAGGGGCTTACTAAGAGCAGAGCCAGTCCAAAAGGGAAGATAATCCAACAGGTCGCAGAGCAGGTCGTGATAGGAAAAGGCCAGATCCATCCTCTCCTTCCTCCCAGTCCCAGGTTAGGAGGTCCTCTGGGCGTGTATTAGCAGCTCAGGTGCAGGCTTGTCCACTGAAAAACTGACCTCCTGAAGAAAGCATATGTTAAATCATGATTTACCCCAAATAAATAAGTCAAATACATAAGCTACAGAAAATATAGGTACAGTTTATCTTTCGTGAGTTAGAGTGGATGTTTTAAACTGTTGCAGATACACCTTGTTCCTTCCACTGTGTGATTCTTATTTTTCAGGGAAGGAAGACGACTTGTCTTGTGGGCCACAAGCACGGATGTGTTTTTGTTTGGCATAGCGGCGGCATTCACATTTGATTATTACAGCTTCATAATCATACGCTTTCTTCTTGCTATCGTGAGTTGGGTGTTGAGACTTTTGTTTGTTTGTTTATTTTGCCTCTCTCGTTCCACTGCAGTACTTTTATATTAAACCTTCACTCTCTTAGTCTTGCTCATTTAGAATCTAATGAGAGAGATCAAGGACTGATCTTTGTTCACTACTGAAGTTTTTCCGTAGAATATTAATGCCCTACATTTAGGATGGAAGCCATTAAATAAAAAATTGTTGCTTAGTAGGCAGACACTGTTCATTTGACTCTATGCCTGACACATGATCCACATTCCACCATTACTAACTGCAGGGATCTGTGAGACATCACTTCCAGTTGGCATTGTACTGGGGATTCTACCTGTTTGTTGTTTAGTTGCTAAGTCATGCTCCACTGTTTGTGACCCCATGGACAGAGGACTAGGCTCCATGAGATTTTCCAGGCAAGAATAGTGGAGTGGGTTGCCATTTCCTCCTCCAGGGGATCTTCCCGACCTAGAGATCAAATCTGCGTCTCCTGCATTGCCAGGTAGATTCTTTACCTCTGAGCCATCAGGGAAGCCCATTAGCCAATACTATAAGGCAAAAGAGAGAACAGACAGGGAGAACAAGGAGAGGGGAAGGCATAAGGGAAAAGAAAAAGAAAGTCACTATTTGTACCTATTACAAATAATGGTTACCAGTCATTTTACTTGTGAACAATTTTGTAGTACCAGATAGACTGTATGCATGAGCCAGACAGACAGTTAAGGTGTGTTGTATAATGTGCAGGAAGAATGAAAACAAAAAAGCATGAGACCTCTCTGTTCTGGGAAATAGGGAGGAGAGTGGAGAGGGCATGTGTTTGAATCCCAGCATTGTGATATATTAGCTTCTCAGCTGTGAGACCTTGGGCAATGCCTTATCCTCTTCGAACCTTAATTTCTTTCTTTTTAAATTTTGGCCTCTTTTACTGTTTTCTTGTTTATTTTCATCCATCTTTATTCTTTGGCCTGTGTGAGCCTCCCACTGCAGTGGTCTCTCTCATTGCAGGGCACTGGCTCTGGGCTCACGCGCTGCAGAGCGCTGGCTTATAATTGGACATACCGGTCCAGCTGCTCTGCGGCACGTGGGATCTTCCTGGGCCAGGAATCAAACCAGTGCTCCTTGCACTGCAAGGCAAACTCTTTACCCACTGGACCAAAAGGGAAGCCTGAACCTTAATTTCTGATCTGTAAACTGTAGAAAAGAATACTTGCTTCATCAGGTTGTTGACAGGACTCAGTGAGATTCAGGAAACCATCTGCAGTTCACTACCTGGCACAGAGTAGGCACTGCTTATGAAGCTATTACTGGAAGTGAACCAGAGAGTTTCTGCACTCAGTGAGGCTTCCAGACAAGTTCCAAAAAACTACCAAACAGCAGCAACAGTGATTCTGCTTGGAGGTCACTGGTCAAGGATAACAGAGGAAAATTTTCTCCTTGGGAGGAGCTTGTCATCTTGCTGAACACGGAGCAGGGTGTGCATCCACCTCTCACCAGGACAGATGACCTAAGGGTCTGGGGACAAGCCAAGGACTTCCATCTCAGAAAAAGAGGTCACCGCACCCTCTTAGAGGGCAAGGTGGTGTATTCTTTTTAGGAGTCTTCACTGATGGCTGGGAAGCCGTACAGATGGCCAAGGATAGGAGGATGCATTAAAAACAATTTAGTAGAGCTGAAGGTTAAAATATACTTTAAAAAGTGTATATATATTCAGGAATGCAGAGAGTTTTTAACATAAAAGATAACAACCAGCAGCTCTGTCTCTACTAAGGACAGAATAAGAGGAAATGGCTCTGTAACTGCAGGGTGAGGTTTGAAAAGAGACCTTTTGGTGGGAGAGATGGTACAACAGAGGCAAAGACAGGTCTTGAGAGCGTGTGGAGTCCTCTTTTGGAATATTTAAGAGGATAGTTCTAAAAATACCTTTTGCGGTCTTGCAAAATACCGTGAGCAGATTTCCAGAGCCAAGAAAATGAGACAGCCATGCATAGAATACTACTGTAAAATGTGGCCTTAATTTTCTGCGGTTCTTTCCTTTTTTTGTTTTTGTTTTTTAATGGGAAATGTATTTGTGATACAATTCTGAGTAGGGAAGATGCAGGCAGATTCATTTACTCAGCACATTTATTGAGCTGTCTACAGACTGTCATACTAAGTAAACCTGACAGGATGTTTCAGTAACCCTACAGTATAGTGGGAAGGCAAGGCGCTGATGGGCCATTGTAAAAGATCCATGCAGTGCTGACAGCAGTCGTGGGGGTTGTCCCACAGTGGCAGATGGGATGAGGAACCTGGAGAGTCAGGGGATTTTAGTCTGAGGGATGGGCGAGAGAAGAGCCTTCTACACAGAGAGAGCAGCAAGTGAGAAGACTGTGAGACGGAAGGAACTTTGAAGGTCCAGATGCCTGGAGAATGGAGAGGAGGTGAAATACATCGTGTGACTGAAAGAGAGAAAGAGATGACTAGGCAGACCTTGTGGGATGACAAAGAGCTTGCCTGGTTTCCTAAACATAATGGGAATCCACTGGATGGGTTTAGTGAATTCAGGGGTGAAGTGGTCATCTGGCTGCTATGTCATTGGTGAGGTCAAGATAGACGTGAGGAACAGTATTATCACTGAAGGTGACAGGTGTGAATGGGATCAAAAAGTCTTCTGGAATTATTTAGGCATTTGCACGTGGTTTGTTTTAACCCAGTGACAGAAGTAACTAGTAGGAAGTGGACGTGAACACAGAAGAAATTGGTATTGAAAAAAACATTTTGGAGGCTAATGTTGCAGCTTACCTTAATGGGGAAATTTGTAGTATTTGAAGATTTAAATTTACCCAACAACTAGATTCATCAATCCTGGGAGTCTTTATTATCAGGATTCATTATCTGAGTACTGCAATTACAAGGTTGCATAGGCAAATAAGAGCTGTTGTCATAAAATATGAAACTGACCATTCATACAGTCAACCCTATGAACACTCCTCTGCTTACTGCTAGTAAGCTAATCTTTCTCCAACTGTGATATAAAGTGAAATTGCAAATCTTGCAAAAGAAGGGACTTCCCTGGTGGCACAGTAGATAAGAATCCGCCTGCCAATGCCAGGGGCACAGGTTCGATCCCCGATCCAGGAAGATCCCACATGCCTCAGAACAATTAAGCCCACGTGCCACAGCTACTGAAGCCCATGTACCTTAAGGCCTGGAAGCCACAACTACTGAGCACACGCACCCAGAGCCTGTGCTTCGCAAAAAGGGAAACCATAGTATGTTGCACCACAATGAAGAGTAGCCCCCACTTGCCACAACTGGAGAAAGACCTTGCAAAGCAGTGAAGACCCAGTGTAGCCACAAAATTACATACACTTTAAAAAAAACTTTAAAAAGAAGCTAAATTATAAAAAGAAAGCAGTGGGAGAAAACTACCTGAATCCTATGCAGATCTGTTGACCAGCTGGGATCTGGCAGAGACAGACCAATCAACTTCTGAAGAAATGAACATCCACAAGGATAATGACAAGATGAACATTCAAAAGAGTATGATTCAAAAATCAAATGATTGAGAGAGGCCTTTGGGGAAATCCATGGTGCTCTAGAATAAATTTGCAGAACTTAATTTTGTAATTTGTTTTATATTTTAAAAAGTCAAATGTGAAATAATTTTGTAGGGAAAATTGTAATCTTTCACCACCACCCTCTTCTATAAAATAGCCATCATTTGTTTAATTCTTTGTTTATTCCATGAGCAGTCAAATATTGTTATTATCATCTAAATCTTATTAAATTAAATATAAGCCTATTTTCAAAATAAAGTTTTTCCTCCATTCTTTTTATTAAAATACATACAACATTAATTATCATCATACTATTTTTAAGGGTGTACAGTTCAGTGATATCAAGTACATTCATATTGTTGTACAGCCATCACCACCATCCATCTCTAGAACTCTCTTCACTTGCAAGTTTGAAATTCTACATTCATTAAACAGTAACTCCCCATTCCCTCCCCCTCCAATCCATAGCAACCACCATTCTGCTTTCCCAGTCTACTACCACCATTAACTGACCATTCATACAGTCAACCCTATGAACACTCCTCTGCTTACTGCTAGTAAGCTAATCTTTCTCCAACTGTGATATAAAGTGAAATTGCAAATCTTGCAAAGAAGGGACTTCCCTGGTGGCACAGTAGATAAGAATCCGCCTGCCAATGCCAGGGGCACAGGTTCGATCCCCGATCCAGGAAGATCCCACATGCCTCAGAACAATTAAGCCCACGTGCCACAGCTACTGAAGCCCATGTACCTTAAGGCCTGGAAGCCACAACTACTGAGCACACGCACCCAGAGCCTGTGCTTCGCAAAAAGGGAAACCATAGTATGTTGCACCACAATGAAGAGTAGCCCCCACTTGCCACAACTGGAGAAAGACCTTGCAAAGCAGTGAAGACCCAGTGTAGCCACAAAATTACATACACTTTAAAAAAAACTTTAAAAAGAAGCTAAATTATAAAAAGAAAGCAGTGGGAGAAAACTACCTGAATCCTATGCAGATCTGTTGACCAGCTGGGATCTGGCAGAGACAGACCAATCAACTTCTGAAGAAATGAACATCCACAAGGATAATGACAAGATGAACATTCAAAAGAGTATGATTCAAAAATCAAATGATTGAGAGAGGCCTTTGGGGAAATCCATGGTGCTCTAGAATAAATTTGCAGAACTTAATTTTGTAATTTGTTTTATATTTTAAAAAGTCAAATGTGAAATAATTTTGTAGGGAAAATTGTAATCTTTCACCACCACCCTCTTCTATAAAATAGCCATCATTTGTTTAATTCTTTGTTTATTCCATGAGCAGTCAAATATTGTTATTATCATCTAAATCTTATTAAATTAAATATAAGCCTATTTTCAAAATAAAGTTTTTCCTCCATTCTTTTTATTAAAATACATACAACATTAATTATCATCATACTATTTTTAAGGGTGTACAGTTCAGTGATATCAAGTACATTCATATTGTTGTACAGCCATCACCACCATCCATCTCTAGAACTCTCTTCACTTGCAAGTTTGAAATTCTACATTCATTAAACAGTAACTCCCCATTCCCTCCCCCTCCAATCCATAGCAACCACCATTCTGCTTTCTGTCTCTATGAATCTGACTACTCTAGACATTATGCCTCATATAAATGGAATCATACAGCGTTTGTCTTTTTCTGGTTAGCTTATTGCACTTAGTGTAATGTCCTCAAAGCTCATTCATGTTGTATCATATGTCAGAACATTCTTTTCTTAAGGCTAATTAATACTTCGTAATATATATACACCACATTTTGCTTACCTATTTATCTATCAATGGATGCTTGGATTGCTTCCGTGTTTTAGCTATGGTGAATAATGCTGTTACAAGCATGGATGTAAAAATGTTTCTTTGAGATCTCACTTTCAGTTCTTTTGGGTAAATTTCCAAAATGGGATTGCCGGATCATATAGCAATTATATTTTTAGTTTGTTGAGGACTCCTCATACTGTTTTCCACAGTGGCTGTACCATTTTACATTTCCACCAACAGCACATAAGGATTCTGATTTCTCTATATCCTCACCAATCCTTGTTATTTTATGGTTTGTTGGTTTGTTGGTTTGTTTTGATACTAGCCATCCTAATGGCCATGAGGTAGCATCTCACTGTGGTTTTCATTTGCATTTCCCTAATGATTAGTGATGCTGAGCATCTTTTCATGTGCTTTTGGCCATTCCTATATTTTCTTTGGAGAAATCAAAGCCGCTTTTGAATTTGATAGTTCGTTTGGTTAGCAAATTTTTGGACCTGCCAAACCACCCATAAGACATTTGGTCCATGCCAAAAGGTAGTTGATATCTGGTCTTGTCCAAAAACATTTGGGGTGGACCAAATATGCTTGTGGATCTTTTGGGGAGGACCAGATTTCAGGGCCCTTTTGGTATGGACTCAATGTTGTGTGGATGTTTCTAACAGGACCAAATAACCTATAAGGTTTGGTTTTATTGTTGAGTTTTAGGGATTCTCAGTGTATTCTGGATATTAGTTTCTTATCAGATATATGATTTGCATATCTCTCATTCCACATTTTGCCTTCTCACTCTAGTGATAGTGTCTTTCAATGCACAGATGTTTTATATTTCCCTGAAGTCCAATTTGTCTGGTTTTTTGTTGTTTTTGTTGCATGCCAAATGAAGTTTTTAGTCAGATCTTTTATCTTCTCACTAATTACTATAAATTGTTTGATCCTATTTAAAATTTAAGATTTAATAAAAAAGGCTCTTCTCTATATAGATAAATTGATACACATATTTTCAAGGAACTGAGACATAAATTCACACTGTAAAGGGACAAATGAAGCAAAAGTCCTCATCTAATATTTATATCATGCAAAACCACTCAAGTTTTGCCATTTGGGGTAGACAGGGTGTGGGAAGATGAAAGGACCCATTTAAAGAAGAAGGATAGATCGGATTAAACTCCATTGTATGAATGTGATATAGGTTTCAGAAAACAAAGCTTTTTTTTCTTTTCTTGTGTGATTTGCAGAGTGATTGGACTCCTTAGTAGTTATAGGTGTGACCTTAAATCTGGCTCACCTTCCTGCTTTGTTTTGCAGTGTGCAAGTGGCTTTCTCGTGGTGTCATTTGTCTATGTGACTGAATTTGTTGGCATGAAGTCTCGGACGTGGGCATCCATCCACTTGCATTCCTTTTTTGCTATTGGAGTCATGGTGGTGGCTTTGACGGGCTACTTCATCAGGACCTGGTGGATCTATCAGACAGTCCTCTCCACAGTGACTGCCCCCTTCATCCTGTGCTGTTGGTTGCTGCCAGAGACACCTTTTTGGCTTCTCTCAGAAGGAAAATATGAAGAAGCACAAGAAGTAATTGATACGATGGCCAAGTGGAATAGGACGAAATCCTGTAAGCTGTCAGAATTTTTGTCACTGGATCATATCAGTTCTGCTGATAAGAAGTCCTCTAATGTTGAGAAGCACAGCCTATCAGAACTGTTTTATGACTGGCATATTGGGACAAGGACACTTATTGTTTGGCTGACTTGGTTCACAGGGAGTTTTGGGTTCTATATCTTCTCTTTGAATTCTGTTCATTTGGGAGGCAATGAATATTTAAATCTCTTCCTTATGGGTAAGTGGTTAAATTATATTTGTGCAGTTATGAAGTGAAATTCCTACCAAATTTTGAGACAGTTTCTTATTTCTACCAGGAACAATAACTGCCAGCAAGGTTATTATGGTTTCTTTTAGTGTTGTGTGTGTGTGTTGGTCACTCAGTCATGTCTTACTCTTTGTGACTCTGTGGACTATAGTTCACCAGGTTCCTCTGTCCATGAGGTTCTTCAGGCGAGAACACTGAAGTGGGTTAGCCATTCCATTCTCCAGGAGAATCTTCCTGACCCAGGGATCGAACCTGGGTCTCCCACATTAGAGGCAGATTTTTTACCATCTGAGTCACCCTTTTAGTGTTATATATCTTTTAAAAAGTGCAAATGGAAAACTTGAGTCTCTCCTGCCTTTTCTGCCTCTTCTCCTTGCTTGCTTCCTTCCTCTAAGCCCATTGCCATCTCAGAACTATTGTTCAAAAGTAACTTCTATAACTTTTGGCCTTCACCTTCAGATTTCTTTTTATGCATCTCTATTATATTTGTGCAGATAAAACGTTATATATTTTAACACAGTAAGATTATTCACTAAATATTGTCCTTTCCAAGTTGCAAGCCTTTTACATTTTAACATGTCTCAGAAATCTTCTACCTTCAAATGTCCTTAATTTAGGAATCTTAGTGAGAAAAAAACCTAAATACAAGCCCATTTAGTTGATGCTGTCATGCTTCTTTGAATTCAGTAGCAGGTTAAAATATCTCTGAAGCTGTGATAGCATGAGATGTGACTCCTAATGAGGTTCATACCAGACATGAGAGAATTATCAGAAATGCTTTTGTGCAGCTGGTTATTTCCATGTAGGCTGCTTGAATTTGATATCATCCTCAGAAAAGTTCGCTTTAAAATTTTTATACATAGATATTATCCTTTCTCATGAAAGTGCTCTGAAGAAACAGATGTTTTTGTTGATGACAGCTCTACAGGAATTAAAAGTTATTTTAAGAGAAAAAACCTTTACCTTTTTGTGTGTTGCGGGAGCAGACCAACAAGTTTATAAAAGTAGTCCATCTTGACTTCAAATGTATTCTGTAAGAAGAATGAACACATGTTATGTGTTGGTTTGAGAAAGGATGCAATATTTCTAGAACAGAGCAGCAAATGGTAGGAGAATCAAGTGGGGCGGGGTGTGACATGGGGAAGCTTAGGAATTCTGGAGTTTTAGATCTTTATGATATATTCTCTTAATTTTGATGGAGATATATAAATTTTCAAGAAACCAGGCAATCTCATGAATGTAAAAAAGTTTCCAAGACAAATAGCATGGTTTTATAGTCTCTATTGGGCTTCCCTGGTGGCTCAGCAGTAAACAATTCACCTGCCAAAGCAGGAGATGCAGGAGATATGGATTTGATCCCAGGGTCGGGAAGATCCCCTGAAAGAGGGCACAGTAACCCACTCCAGTGTTCTTGCTTGGGGAATCCCGTCGACAGAGGAGGCTGGCAGGCTACAGTCCATTGGGTCACAAAGAGTTGGACACGACTGAAGTAATTGAGTATGCACATAGTCTCTATACTGCCTTTGGTTTTTCATGTCATATCCCTTGCCAATAGCCTGCGCTTTACAAGTGCTTTTAGTCACCACTTCTGTGCTGTGCAATTTTTGAACAAATTTTTACCTCCTAAAATGGTCCAGAATTGGTAGACATCTCAGCTCAAGTTTTGTGCTATTTGCCAGCGATACAGTAGTCTCAGGACATAGCTTTGGGGTTCTGTGGAGATGGGAGCAGAATGAGATCTGAGTGATTAGAGAGATTATACACTATAAAGTGAAGAAAATAATGGCACATGGTCCTCATCCCAGAAGGGCTGGGCCTTGTTGGTTGCACCGTTTCTACTCCAGACGTAGTCAAGTCAAAAATTAGATGCAGCATCTATACAACAACTCAAGAAAAATCAAGGTGAAATACACTTTAAAAAGTCTCTTCGACTGTTTCCCTGGTTGTTTTGCAACTTTGCTAGGCTCCAGGAAGCCAACTGGAGTCAAACGTGGAGGGAATCAGACATGAGGGAGGGAGGGACGTGGCATGAATGCTTGGTTCCCAAAGACCAGTTCCTGAACTGTCACTTACGCGTTTGGCTCAAGTCGTTTAGTGTTAGTTGGAAAGTGGGAGTGATAATCCAGGCCTATTCCCAGGAGGTTCTTTTGAGAATCATTGTTTTATTTGATCTTGAAAAGTCTTTTTTTTGTTGTTTTGTTTTTTGTTTTTAAATAAGTTCAGCATATCATTGATTTGTTGTTTTTTTTTTTATTTATCTTTTCGGGGTTAGGGTGGGGAGGAAGGGGGATGGGTGAGCCACTTCTATTGGTCTTTCATTTGTCTATTTTCATCCATCTTTGTTCTTTGGCTCCTGTGGGTCTCCCATCGCGGTGCTCCGGCTCCAGGTCATTGGACACATCAGTCCAGCCGCTCCGTGGCACGTGGGATCTTCCCAGGTCAGGGATCAAACCGGCGCGCCTTGCGGTGTCCTTACCCACTGGACCACCAGGGAAACTCTGTTGTTTTGTTTTTAAGAGTAGAGCAATAGATGTACCTGCTCTTTTGGCCCGTATCTTACTGCAAGGGTCTATGAAAGGAAGGCATTTTCTCTTGAGTTGTTTATTTTTCATGTTAATGAAGAGAAGGGAGACCATGTCTCCAGCGGGGCTCAGAATGTTAATTTTTGTCTTTGCCCAGCCTTTTTATTTTCTTCTGAGCAGCAGCAATGAAGTTTAATTTCTGATCTATTGCTAAGAATATTAGCTCAGAAAATACGTGTCTACCCGCAATAATATGTTACCAAAGTAGAAGACGTGCAGACCAAGATCTGCCCTGGTCCAGGTGCTCATAACATTCTGTATGTGGGCAAATTCCCACCAGTCCTCAAAGGCAGTGGTGCATGGCATCCTGAGGCTTGGCAAGCTACAGAGGGTCAAAAGAAGCAACCCTTGAATTGTGTGGACAACCTAGGCTGGTAAGCAGTGACAGCTTCTGAAAGGATATTGGGTTTGCTTGGTTTTGCTGAGAAATCTAGCTTGCTCTCTGTTGCATTCTGGCTGATAGATGTAAAGCTCTTTGGCTTTTCGTCTACGATTCAAACTTCAGTTCTTCAAGAGAAGGACTTTTCAGTCAGTCACGGGCTTTGTTTTTTGTTGTGGGAGAGTAAAGACAGATTCAATACAAAATCCCTTCTCTGTTGGGGATTCATATTAGATTTAGGTTGAAAATCCATCAAACAGTTATCATTACTTTATGTACCTAGCTGACTCTGAAATTTTTACCTGAATTTCTAAGTTCAAAGTTAACCGATAGAAACATTTCCCCATAGCTCCCAAACTGAAGTCAAAGATCAGAAAAGGTCAGTGTTGGTCTATTAATTTACATATGTTTTCATTCCATCCGGCCCTTCCTCCAGGCACTGTGCTGTGTCCTGGGAACTTCCTGTCTAGTCAGGGCTAAGCTTCTGAGGAGTGATGATAAGTGCTAAGCAGATTATGTGAACATTAGTGCCCATCACAGCAAACATCCGTCCCGCTCCAGTGAGTTTAGAAGTCAAGGGGCTTGCTGCCTCTTGAGCAATTGATGGTTCTTAGAAGCCCCTGAGAACAGAGAGAGGGATAACCATTCCTTTGTGTGGTAGGTTAGAAGGCAGAGTTACCCTGTTCAATTGGACACTGGTTTATAGAGATGCATCGTTTTGTTCCATGACAGGTTTAGTGGAAATTCCTGCCTACATTTTTGTGAGCTTTGCGATGAACCGTATGGGGAGAAGAAAAATTCTAATTTTCTCCTTTCTCACAAGTGCGGTGACCAAAGGGGGATGGTTTTTTTTGGATGATTACAAGAATTTAGCTCAGAAAATACGTGTCTACCCGCAATAATATGTTACCAAAATAGAAGACGTGCAGACCAAGATCTGCCCTGGTCCAGGTGCTCATAACATTCTGTATGTGGGCAAATTCCCACCAGTCCTCAAAGGCAGTGGTGCATGGCATCCTGAGGCTTGGCAAGCTACAGAGGGTCAAAAGAAGCAACCCTTGAATTGTGTGGACAACCTAGGCTGGTAAGCAGTGACAGCTTCTGAAAGGATATTGGGTTTGCTTGGTTTTGCTGAGAAATCTAGCTTGCTCTCTGTTGCATTCTGGCTGATAGATGTAAAGCTCTTTGGCTTTTCGTCTACGATTCAAACTTCAGTTCTTCAAGAGAAGGACTTTTCAGTCAGTCACGGGCTTTGTTTTTTGTTGTGGGAGAGTAAAGACAGATTCAATACAAAATCCCTTCTCTGTTGGGGATTCATATTAGATTTAGGTTGAAAATCCATCAAACAGTTATCATTACTTTATGTACCTAGCTGACTCTGAAATTTTTACCTGAATTTCTAAGTTCAAAGTTAACCGATAGAAACATTTCCCCATAGCTCCCAAACTGAAGTCAAAGATCAGAAAAGGTCAGTGTTGGTCTATTAATTTACATATGTTTTCATTCCATCCGGCCCTTCCTCCAGGCACTGTGCTGTGTCCTGGGAACTTCCTGTCTAGTCAGGGCTAAGCTTCTGAGGAGTGATGATAAGTGCTAAGCAGATTATGTGAACATTAGTGCCCATCACAGCAAACATCCGTCCCGCTCCAGTGAGTTTAGAAGTCAAGGGGCTTGCTGCCTCTTGAGCAATTGATGGTTCTTAGAAGCCCCTGAGAACAGAGAGAGGGATAACCATTCCTTTGTGTGGTAGGTTAGAAGGCAGAGTTACCCTGTTCAATTGGACACTGGTTTATAGAGATGCATCGTTTTGTTCCATGACAGGTTTAGTGGAAATTCCTGCCTACATTTTTGTGAGCTTTGCGATGAACCGTATGGGGAGAAGAAAAATTCTAATTTTCTCCTTTCTCACAAGTGCGGTGACCAGTGGTGTGATTATGATGATCCCCAAGGTGAGTTATTTTATGTTTTACTTAGAATGCTTATACAGTGATGATTTGATTCAGCTCATGAATGTGAAGATGAATTAAAACACATGGGTATAATCTATGTATAGACTATACATATATACATATTATTTTAAATGTTTTCTTTAAAAAGTCATTCTTTTTCTGTTATATAAATAGTAGAAAATTTAAGGAAAAAAGAAATGGTTGGAGCAGGCAAGCCCATAATCCCACTTCCCAGAGATGGCCAGTGTTATACTGTGTAAACACGATTATCTTGAGTGAGGAGGGTAGATTGCATCTCCCAGTGATTATCATCAGCATAAACTTTTTATTTATTTGTGAAAGACCTATCCAGCATCTAATGTGTGCCAGGTTCTTTTCTAGGGACTGAGAACATGCAGTAAGTCAGTTTCTGAGAATAATGAAGAAAAACAAAATAGGATGAGGGATGGAGAATGACTGTGTATGGAGGGAGAACACACATACATACTATCATCTAAGGTGACTGAGGAGGGATGCCTCTCAGAGCATGTGACACTTGATCAGAACCCTGAAGGACGGACCGAGTCACGAAGACCGCTGAAAGATATGATGAGTCTTATGTTCAGAACTGGTCCGATTTAAAGAGTCTTGTTTTTCACTGTGGTAGTTTTCAATTTCTAGTGTACATGAATCCTCCGAGGACCTTGTTTTTAAGAATGCAATTTCTTAGTGAGAAACAGTGCCATAAACTCCTGAAATGACTTCCACAGTCCTGTATTTGGGCAAACCCCATGTCCTAGAATACCTCTTGTACTCAGAAGTATTCCACCTTTTTTCCCCCCAAATGTTCCTAGAGCCTGTATTTTCATTCTCAACATAGAAAATATTGTCACTGTAACAGTACTTTCAAATATTTTCTATTTTCATATAACCATAATTATTGAGTATATGATTTTATAATTACTAAGCATTATTATCTCAACATTTAGATCAAAGCATTTTAAGTTTTGTATATTGTTTGAAATTTAACTTAAGCTAATCAGTGATTTCCATTCATGCTTCACTTAATTATCGGGGATGGTGAATCAAATATTTTATGGATTGAAATTTTCAAGTGATTAATATATACAACTAATTCACATCAGTTAAAATTATGTAAGACAAGGAGGTCTCTGCCACTTTGAGGGAGCTCCATCCATACCTTTTCTGCATGTGTTTTTAAGTGTCTTGTAGTTATATTAGTTGAGTTGATTGTAGCTGTTTTTGAGCTAGTGAGGATTTAGGGGAGCCCTAGAACCTTCAGTCTGTACGGTGGTGAAGCCCCAGCAGTACTGTAGAAAACAGCAAAGTGGCTAATGGGGATTTCTAGAAATCGAGTACTAACCCAGAGAGTAGTAATGCTTAACCACAAAATTGTCCCCTTTAATAAAACTTCTCTTCAGATAGTAACATCAACACAATACAATTTCTTTTTTAAGTTCCACTAATTCACTCAACAAACATTGTCTACAATAGTAATTAAGGTGATAGGGTGACCCTGGCTGACTTAACAGAGGCACCTCCAAATCTCAGTGACTTCACCTCGTAGACGTTTGTTTCTTGCTCATAGAAATTCTGACGTGGGCTTCCCTGATAGTCCAGTGGGTGAGGACACCGCCTTGCAGGGCAAAGGGTGCCAGTTCAATCCCTGGCCTGGGAGGATCCCAAGTGCATTGGAGCAGCTGGACCCATGTGTCCAACTACTGAGCCGGAGCTCTGGAGCACATGCGCCCAGAGCCGGTGCTCTGTGAGGAGAGAGGCCACTGAGATGGGAGGCCCACGCAGCCCAAAAAAAACCAAGAAATTCTGACGTGGGTGTACCTCGCTGGTGGCTGTGGGAGTGGTAAAGCGGGTGTTTAGCTCCATAGAGTCACTCAGGGACCCAGACTGACAGAGATGCTGCCACCCCTAACACATGAACTCCAGGGTCACCTGGGTCTCAATCCGCAGCTGGCAGATGCTGAAGGAGAGGAAAGATGGCCTGTGGGAGGTCTCTGAGAACCGCTTCAGGAAGTGGAATGGGTTAAGAATGACAACAGAAACTAGCTGGAGGGTTTCAATCCAAAGTGTTTCTTCCCAAATGGCTTTTTTTATTTGGTAATTTGAACTCTCCAAGGCGGAGAAGGAACAATAAAGCTTTCCTTTAAATTTCGTAGAGAGGGAATGCTTTTGTAGACCGTGAGCAGAGTTTACAAAATTCAAACAAAAAGAAGCTCTTCATTGTTCTGAAAGATACTAGAGGATTAGGAAAGTTTAAGAATTCATTTTAAGGATTTTCTATTTTTCTTTTTAAAATATTACGTGATGACAAAATGATGATCTATTTTGCCAATATGTACTTTTTCAGGGTTACCACTTTTGGCTTTTGATGTCAACTATGGTTGGAAAATTTTTCATAGGGGCAGCATTTGCCCTTATATACCTTTATACAGCAGAGCTGTATCCAACCACTGTAAGGTAAGAATTACTTATTTTTGTGTTGTTTTCTTATTATCTTCCACTTATGAGTCATTTCATTACATTTGGCCTTTGACTATAAATGCCTTCTTTTTGTAGAAGTTACTGGAACTCTGAGATATGGGAAGGTTACATGTTGAGGCTAATTCTGAATCTGAGGCTTTGACTAAATCACATTAGCAAGGATATTAGAGAATTTGTTTTGACAAAGTACTCTATTATCCTAAAACCATTTTAAATCCACACAATTGACTTATATCAACTCACGGCTAGTGTTCTGAGGCTGTGTCTCCTGATGCCCTGATGTCAGCTGTGTCAGTTTGTCAGGACTGCCACAGCAAAACACCACAGACTGAGGGGTTCAAACCACAGCAGTGTGCTTCCTCATGGTTGTGAAGAACTTTTGCAAAAACCCACGCAGCCCAAAAACCAAGAAATTCTGACGTGGGTGTACCTCGCTGGTGGCTGTGGGAGTGGTAAGCGGGTGTTTAGCTCCATAGAGTCACTCAGGGACCCAGACTGACAGAGATGCTGCCACCCCTAACACATGAACTCCAGGGTCACCTGGGTCTCAATCCGCAGCTGGCAGATGCTGAAGGAGAGGAAAGATGGCCTGTGGGAGGTCTCTGAGAACCGCTTCAGGAAGTGGAATGGGTTAAGAATGACAACAGAAACTAGCTGGAGGGTTTCAATCCAAAGTGTTTCTTCCCAAATGGCTTTTTTTATTTGGTAATTTGAACTCTCCAAGGCGGAGAAGGAACAATAAAGCTTTCCTTTAAATTTCGTAGAGAGGAATGCTTTTGTAGACCGTGAGCAGAGTTTACAAAATTCAAACAAAAAGAAGCTCTTCATTGTTCTGAAAGATACTAGAGGATTAGGAAAGTTTAAGAATTCATTTTAAGGATTTTCTATTTTTCTTTTTAAAATATTACGTGATGACAAAATGATGATCTATTTTGCCAATATGTACTTTTTCAGGGTTACCACTTTTGGCTTTTGATGTCAACTATGGTTGGAAAATTTTTCATAGGGGCAGCATTTGCCCTTATATACCTTTATACAGCAGAGCTGTATCCAACCACTGTAAGGTAAGAATTACTTATTTTTGTGTTGTTTTCTTATTATCTTCCACTTATGAGTCATTTCATTACATTTGGCCTTTGACTATAAATGCCTTCTTTTTGTAGAAGTTACTGGAACTCTGAGATATGGGAAGGTTACATGTTGAGGCTAATTCTGAATCTGAGGCTTTGACTAAATCACATTAGCAAGGATATTAGAGAATTTGTTTTGACAAAGTACTCTATTATCCTAAAACCATTTTAAATCCACACAATTGACTTATATCAACTCACGGCTAGTGTTCTGAGGCTGTGTCTCCTGATGCCCTGATGTCAGCTGTGTCAGTTTGTCAGGACTGCCACAGCAAAACACCACAGACTGAGGGGTTCAAACCACAGCAGTGTGCTTCCTCATGGTTGTGAAGACTAGAAGTCTGAGATCAAGGTATTTGTTTTCTCTCTCTCTCTATTTTATTTTTACAGGGTTCTATTGTTTACTGCCACACATCAACCTGGATCTGCTATAGGCATACATGTGTTCCCCCGCTTCCTGAACCTCCCCACCATCTCCTCCTACATCCCACCCCTCCAGATCGCCACAGAGCCCCTGTTTGAGATCTCCTAGTCCCACAGCATATTCCCCTCCCTCACCCCAATTTCCGTAAGACTGTTCTCCATGTCTACCTCTCCATTGCTGCTCTGCATATTCATATATCAGTGCCATCTTTCTAGATTTCATATATATGTGTCAGTATACAATATTTACCTTTCTCTCCCTGACATACTTCACTGTGTATAATAGGTTCATCTACCTCATTGGAACCGATTCAAATGCATTTCTTTTTATGGCTGAGTAATATTCCATTGTATGTATGTACCACAGTTTCTTTATCCTTTCATCTGTCAGTGGACATCTGGGTTGCTTCCATGTTCTAGCTATTGTAAATAGTGCTGCAGCAAACAATGGCAGACATGTGTCTCTTTCGATTTTGATTTCCTCAGGGTGTATGCCTAGTAGTGGGATTTCTGGGTCATATGGTAGCTCTATTCCTAGTTTTGTTTTTTTTTTTAATTTATATTTCTTTATCTATTTGGCTGCACTGGGGCTTAGCTTCAGATGTGGGATCTGCTTCCCTGACCAGGGATTGAACCCAGGCCCCTTGCAATGGATGCTCAGAGTCTTAGCTACTGAACCACTAGGGAAGTCCCTATTCCTAGTTTTTTGAGGAAAGAGATCAAGGTATTTGGCCTGTTTGGTTTCTCCTGGGGCTTCTCTCCTAGGCTTGATAAGAGATACTGACTCATGTTGAAAGCACATTCTTTGCTTCCCGCTGGAAATTCTATAAGTTTTTTTTTTTTTTAAGATTTATTTATTTATATATTTTAGGAGGGTGGGGTGGGGAGGGAGGGGAGCAGGCGGGCCACTTCTATTGGTCTTTCATTTGTCTGTTTTCATCCATCTTTGTTCTTTGGCCCGTGTGGGCCTCCTATCGCGGTGGCCTCTGTTGTCACAGAGCACCGGCTCTGGGCGCACGTGCTCCAGAGCTCTGGCTCGGTAATTGGACACATCGGTCCAGCCGCTCCAAGGCACGTGGGATCTTCCCAGGCCAGGGATCGAACTGGTGCCCCTTGCACTGCAAGGCGGTGTCCTTACCCACTGGACCACCAGGGAAGCCCCCTATAAGGTTTTTTTTTTAAATAACTTTTACAGGAAAGCACTTTAAGATATTACTTGACTTTTAAAAATTCAAATAGAATGTTCCATAGATATAAATCTTTTGATTTCCCAATCCCACATTCACTTCCGCTCTAGAAGACTGATGTTACCTTTTAATATTAGACTGAGTGAGTATACATAAGGGCTTCATCTGTGTAGCGGATTAAGATTGCTTTACTTTTTAAAAAAGTAATCTTTAATTATCTGCATGCCTGTAGACACTGATGTTTCATAGAATGTAAATATAAATTGTGAACATGTGTGCTCAGTCACTCGGCCATTTCCAACTCTTTGTGACCTCATGGACTATAGCACACCAGGCTCCTCTGTCCATGGGATTTTCCAGGCAAGAATACTGGAAACACTGCCATTTCCTTCTCCAGGGGAAATCATGAGCAATTCTTGAAAAATTAAAGTTATTTCCAAGTATATTAAGCTGACTTAAGTTTTGTTTATTGTTTTTTTAAAAAACATTTATTTATTTATTTATCGGGGATGGGGGGTGGTGCGGGTTGGGGTGGGAGTGGGGCGAGCGGGCCACTTCTATTGGTCTTTCATTTCTCTGTTTTCATCCATCTTTGTTCTTTGGCCCGTGTGGGCCTCCCATCGCGGTGGTGTCTGTCGTTGCAGAGTGTCGGCTCTGGGCGCATGCGCTCCAGAGCTCCGGCTCGGTGATTGGACACATCGGTCCAGCCGCTCCGCGGCACGTGGGATCTTCCCAGGCCAGGGATCGAACTGGCGTCCCTTGCACTGCAAGGTGGTGTCCTTACCCACTGGACCACCAGGGAAGCCCCTGACTTAAGTTTTATTCTCTGTAGGGGGAAGGCAGTCCGGGATCTGGGCGGCTGTGACCTCACCGTCTGCGTTACGTGTGCCTTACTTGTCTTCCGTTCCTGCTGCTGTCTTAATGCTGTTTGTTTCCAGGTCACTGGCCGTGGGGAGTGGCAGCATGGTGAGCCGTATAGGAAGCACTGTGGCCTCGCTTAGCATTTCTCTCTCCAGCTTCTGGATCTTCATGCCTCAGGTGTTCATCAGTTTATAGAACTTTACTGAGATAGTGGTGAGGCAGAGGAACTGACTGCCCTCTGTATTTTTATTAGGGTACAACTTATAATTTGGTTAGGAGGGTTTATAGAAACCTTGTTAACAGTTCGCCAGTTAGTAAGTAGGGTGGTGGTTACTGTTTTTCTCGTGCATTGATTACCTTTCCTCCCTTTTCCCATTGTAAACTGTTAATTAATTAATTATTAATTTATTGCAACTTGGCCAGCTGGAGTAAGGCCTCTCCTCAGCACATCATGAAGCCAGGACCTTATAGTGAGAGCTCTGGTCTTTGGTCTCTGAGTCTACGCTCCTCCATCTGGATCTGTGGGCTGCCTCCCACCCCTGGCCCTTGTAATATCTGATCAAGGCCAGTTCTGGAGGCTGCCACTCCTGGAAGAACCTGGGGTTGTCTGGTGGAGAGGTGTAGGGGTCTTTGGTTTTCAGTTTCTCTGAAGCTTGAGGGGCTCTTCACAGACAAGGCTGCCTGCGTGCCTCCTCCTGGCTTTGGCAGTGTGAGCTGTTGGCCTGCTTATGAAGCCTGAGAGCTCTTCTGTTCAGTTTAAAGATTTCCTCGTGGCCGGGCCGTGAGTTTGAGAAGCACACCTGGGGCAGGAGGAACATGGGTGAGAGGAGGTGGGAGGTGAGGACAGTGAGGGGCGTGGGGTGCAGGGTTGGCCCGAGGTGCTGCAGTGGCTCAGAGGAGAGCTCTGCCTCCTCCTCCAGGCTCCCCTTCTGGAACTTCTTGGTTGTAGCTCTCTCTAGGCTGTTTCCCCTCTGTCTTCTCTTTTTTTTTTTTGATTGCCTCACTCTCCAAGAGCCATCCTGGCTGTCTTTCCCAACCCCTGCATGGTTAACTGCTCCCTAGTTCTATTTTTTTCTTCCAAGCTGCAGACGCACCTAGCCCCATGGATATCCTCCCTTGGCATCTTATAGTTTCACTGTTTCCCAGTCTCAGCTGGCCGATGACTGATGTTCCCTCTGCCTCCTTTTTTTATTTTTATTTTTTTGGTTCCCTCCTCCTTTTCTCTCCACACTGGAGTAGGAGCCCTTGGCCTGCATGACACTTGAGTGCCAGTTTTGTATTCCCCCCAACTCCTCTCAATCCAAGACACTCAATGTTCCTCTCTCAAAATCGCCCTACTCACCTGCTTCCTGTCCAGCTCCTCACCTCCGCCTGCCTCCCAGGTCCCCTGCCCTCACTCTGCCCCCGTCCCATCAGAGTAGTTTGTTGAACTACAGCTCCAGTCCAACGCCCCTTCCCTTCAGAACAAACCCCAACTCTGCCTGGTACTCACGTCCTTTCCTGATTGCCCCTCTGCCAGTCTTCCCCATTTTGTTTCTTCACAGGCTTCCTTCTCCTGTGCACACCCACCCTGTTTTCATTGCTCTTCACCATCACCTCCTTGTCTGGAACGCCCCTCTGCGGAGAATGCTTCTTTCCCACCTCCCCCAAACTTTCATGTATTTTTTTTTTTTTAAGAAAATGGACATTCATAGACATTCTGTAGCCATGAACATTAAAGCCAGAAAAACAGATACGGCTCATTGACTAAACCAGGACCACCCCCTCTAGTGGAGGAGGTGGAGAGAGGCTTCTGATGTGCTAGCCGTGTTTTCTTGTGGGTGATCAAGACCATGATATGTGTGCTTTAGATTTCTTTTTTTTCCCAAATGTTTTATTTTGTATTGGGGTATAGATGATTAATAATGTTGTGGTAGTTTCAGGTGAACAGGGAAGGGACTCTACCATATACATACACATATCCCTTCTCCGCCAGCCCTCCCTACCATCCAGGCTGGCACATAACATTGAGCAGAGTTCCCTGTGCTATACAGTAGGTCCTTGTTGGTTATCCAATTAAACTGTACATTTGTTTTATGCATTTAAAAGTTATATCATGTTTTATGGTAGATAGCTATAGACCTTTGATTTTTTTTTTTAATTTTTAAGAGGTAAATCCAAGAACCATTAGGTCCCAGACTGCCTCAGAAACTTGCACTGCGTCTGGGTGAGAGACTTGAAGGACTCCGGCAACATAAGATTGTTCTTTCCACGATTTCTTTCCAGTACTTCCACAAGGCCCCTTTCATTGGGTGTTCTGGGCGTGGGGGAGAGCACTGTTCCTGGTTGAGGGGATCCTGGAGCTTTAGTGGTTGTGACTTACACAGCTGGGAGCTGAGACCAGGAACTGGACCCACTTGCCTCATTCTTGGTTCGTCCTCCTGCAGCGCCTCTGCTGGACGATTAGTGGAAGCCAGGAGCTCTAGGGACTTAGATGAGGCAGCCCCGGTGTATCAGTAGCTTCTAAGACATGAAGCAGACCATGTCTTAAAAGAAGGCCACTTCTTCAAGAAGGCCACCCAGATCCAGTGACCTAATCTCTCCCTTTCCAGAGTCTGCATAACATTTCCACAGCCCTCTGTGGCAGTCTGGTTGTAATATTTGCATGTGTCTTTGTCTCCCAGTTAAACTATTGAGCTCTTGCAGGGCAAGGCATTTTGTATCCCCATAACTGGGTCCCTTACTTTGTGTGGCCATTCATGTTATAATTTATAATAATATAATTTATAATACTTAATATGTTAGCATTTTATAATACTTAATCTGGTTCCTTAATCTGGACCTGGTTGCTGATAAGGATCAGAGGTATGTACCTGGCCTGCATTCCATTAATCTGGCCTCAGGTGTTCTCCAGCTGAGCTTCTGTGGATCTCAAGGTTATTAAACTGACTTTTTTTGTGGAATGAAGAATGCTTCTAGTAGTTAAGATCTTATCCGTTTGTTGGGGTACAATCTCAAAAAAGGACAGAAAGATCTCAGTTCATTTTCAAGGCAAACCATTCAGTAGCACAGTAATCCAAGTCTATGCCCCAACCACTAATGCCGAAGAAGCTTAAGTGTCGAAACCTGGAAGGTAAAGAAATACTGAATTTTTATAAGAAATTACTTGGAATCCCCCTATCCCCCCATGCAAAGTAGCAGCTAGCTTCCACTGCCTCTGTTTTGTTTCTTCCTAAATTCTATAGATTTTGGTTCATTGAACTGTTCCTTTGCGTATGTATGAGGTCATTCATTCCCCACCATTTACTGAATGCTGATAACATGTCCTGTCCAGGGGCAGGGGCAAGATTGACTAAGTTTATGACCGTCAAGTCTGACTCCAAGGGTTTACCTGGTGGTCCAGTGGGTGAAGAATCAGTGCAAGGAGCACTGGTTAGATCCCTGGCCCAGGAATCCCACGTGCCATGGAGCGGCTGGACAGGTGTGTCTCATTCGAGCCAGAGCTCTGGAGCATATGCCCAGAGCCGTTGCTCTGCAACGGGGGAGGCTGCTGCAATGGGAGGCCCACACAAGCCGAAGAATAAAGATAGATGAAAATAAATGGGTAAAAAAATCAATGAAAAGAGGCCAAAACAAACAAAGAAAATCTCCGACTCCAAGACCCTGCCTGGGCTTTCCCACGAGACTCTGGCATCTGAAAAGATAAGGCAGGGACCTTTTTTTGCTCTGTGTAACTTCTTGGACAGTGCCTCCATGAGACATGATGCAGGCAGTAACTGGGATTTATTGAGTAGGAGCTCCATGGTAGTTAATGAGTGATTAGATTAAGCCTAATCAACGAACTAAACCCCCAGACCAGCATAAGTAACCAAAAAGGCCTTACTGAGGAAAAAAAATGACAACTGTTACGTCAAATTCAATTCTATTGCCCTCTGAAAAAGATTCAGAAATGATTATCCTCGGAAGAGTAAGTTTCCTTCTTGATGTGTCACTTATTCTTTTACTTCTTTCTAGTTGCTTCTTGGGATTTTGGCCTTCATGAATGGAATTCTAACATTCTTGCTTCCTGAAACCCTTTGGAAGCCTCTGACAACTACTTGGAAGGAGACTGAAACAAAGAGAAGTTCAGGCAAATTACATTCCACAACCATTAATAGTGTGTTAGAAAATACCGCAGTGGAGAACCCTGAGGATTCTAGTCTTCATAAATAAGTATACCAGATGTGCTATCTAGCACCCGAGAATATTGTTTATGCTTCAAAAACCTGGAAGGTAAAGAAATACTTTTTAAGAAATTACTTGGAATCCCCTACCCCATTGAGTACTTTGTTTTTTCTTCCTAAATTCTATAGATTTTGGTTCATTGAACTGTTCCTTTGCGTATGTATGAGGTCATTCATTCCCCACCATTTACTGAATGCTGATAACATGTCCTGTCCAGGGGCAGGGGCAAGATTGACTAAGTTTATGACCGTCAAGTCTGACTCCAAGGGTTTACCTGGTGGTCCAGTGGGTGAAGAATCAGTGCAAGGAGCACTGGTTAGATCCCTGGCCCAGGAATCCCACGTGCCATGGAGCGGCTGGACAGGTGTGTCTAATTACGAGCCAGAGCTCTGGAGCATATGCGCCCAGAGCCGTTGCTCTGCAACGGGGGAGGCTGCTGCAATGGGAGGCCCACACAAGCCGAAGAATAAAGATAGATGAAAATAAATGGGTAAAAAAATCAATGAAAAGAGGCCAAAACAAACAAAGAAAATCTCCGACTCCAAGACCCTGCCTGGGCTTTCCCATGAGACTCTGGCATCTGAAAAGATAAGGCAGGGACCTTTTTTTGCTCTGTGTAACTTCTTGGACAGTGCCTCCATGAGACATGATGCAGGCAGTAACTGGGATTTATTGAGTAGGAGCTCCATGGTAGTTAATGAGTGATTAGATTAAGCCTAATCAACGAACTAAACCCCCAGACCAGCATAAGTAACCAAAAAGGCCTTACTGAGGAAAAAAAATGACAACTGTTACGTCAAATTCAATTCTATTGCCCTCTGAAAAAGATTCAGAAATGATTATCCTCGGAAGAGTAAGTTTCCTTCTTGATGTGTCACTTATTCTTTTACTTCTTTCTAGTTGCTTCTTGGGATTTTGGCCTTCATGAATGGAATTCTAACATTCTTGCTTCCTGAAACCCTTTGGAAGCCTCTGACAACTACTTGGAAGGAGACTGAAACAAAGAGAAGTTCAGGCAAATTACATTCCACAACCATTAATAGTGTGTTAGAAAATACCGCAGTGGAGAACCCTGAGGATTCTAGTCTTCATAAATAAGTATACCAGATGTGCTATCTAGCACCCGAAAATATTGTTTAATGCTTTCATATTTGAGGAACGTTATTGTCATCTCTTGCGTTTCATGTATATGTGTATTTTTAAATTTTTTGTAAGAAATTTTGAAACATTTGTAAAAGCATAAGAAATAAAAAGCAAGATGAGAATGCTAATTTTTTTTACGCTATCTTTTTATTGCCATGGAATTTTTTTTTTTTTTCTGTGTTTGTTATTCTGTGTCACTAATTCTTGCAGGACTGAGGGACTGCTACACAACTTCCATCAGTATTGGGAACCCCTCCGCCCATCACCCGGCCTGTCAGCTGGGAGGAGGGGGCGTGTGAGAGTGTTTCTTTTAACAAAGCTGCTTGAAGATTCTATTTCTGGTATTCCTTCCTCTCTTAGGAGAATCATAGCTCTATATTTGTCTTATTAAAAAATGCTCCACCAAAAAACACTTGTTGGACTTCCCTGGTGATCCAGTGGGTAGAGTCTGCCTTGCAGCGCAAGGGACGCTGGTTCGATCCCTGGCCCAGGAAGATGCCACGTGTCACTGTGATGGGAGGCCCACGGAGGCCAAAGAATAAAGATGGATGTAAATAAATAAATAAAAACCAATAAAAGAGGCCAAAATTTTAAAAAAGAACAAAAACACTTGTCTGACTGTAAAAACTGTAGATATCTTTCCAGCACCCACAGGGCTTGAGTGTTCAGACAAATGTACCTATATTTGGTCCTATTAAGGGACTTACGTCTGCTCGGGGCCAGGAGTGAGTTTTCTAGTCTGACTTACTATTTTTCCTAAATTTACCAAATTATCTCTGTAAATCTCATTCCCTATGCATAGAAGCTGTGGCATTTTGGTGTTCCATATTGCAAATATTTTAACTTTGTAGATCATCTAAGAAACTGACATCTGTATGTGTGCCCAATAGAAAATAATTTTTAAAGTATTCTTGCCTTTTAAAAATAATTTATAGAAAGATTTTGCTTTCTTTTAAAGTAATAAATTTTGTTTCCTCAACTTCACTTATATTTTGCAAAAATAGTTGAAGATCCTGAACATTTCAACTGCAAAATTATGGCATATGGCATTATCTGTTATAGGACTATGCATTCCAGATAAGTTTCACATAGGTTTGGGGTATTTACTTGGGTTTAATCAAGAAGTTCATTAGTTTTTTTCCTTTGTTCTTAAAATTTAGCTGTTGGATACATCTTATGTCTTTGTGACCCACTCTTTGTGACCCAGGGATGAGCCATGGAATTCTCCATGGTTGGAGAATACTGGAGTGGGTAGCCTTTCCCTTCTCCAGGGGATCTCCCCACCTCAGGAATCGAACTGGTGTCTCCTGCATTGCAGGTGGATTCTTTACCATCTGAGCTGTAAGGAATCCCTACATCTTATTTCCAGTATATTAAAATTGATGAAGCATTACTGTTATCTGCAGAGGCAAATAAAAGATAAAGACAGTTGTAGGGGATACTGAACAAAGCTGCTTGAAGATTCTATTTCTGGTATTCCTTCCTCTCTTAGGAGAATCATAGCTCTATATTTGTCTTATTAAAAAATGCTCCACCAAAAAACACTTGTTGGACTTCCCTGGTGATCCAGTGGGTAGAGTCTGCCTTGCAGCGCAAGGGCGCTGGTTCGATCCCTGGCCCAGGAAGATGCCACGTGTCACTGCAATGGGAGGCCCACGGAGGCCAAAGAATAAAGATGGATGTAAATAAATAAATAAAAACCAATAAAAGAGGCCAAAATTTTAAAAAAGAACAAAAACACTTGTCTGACTGTAAAAACTGTAGATATCTTTCCAGCACCCACAGGGCTTGAGTGTTCAGACAAATGTACCTATATTTGGTCCTATTAAGGGACTTACGTCTGCTCGGGGCCAGGAGTGAGTTTTCTAGTCTGACTTACTATTTTTCCTAAATTTACCAAATTATCTCTGTAAATCTCATTCCCTATGCATAGAAGCTGTGGCATTTTGGTGTTCCATATTGCAAATATTTTAACTTTGTAGATCATCTAAGAAACTGACATCTGTATGTGTGCCCAATAGAAAATAATTTTTAAAGTATTCTTGCCTTTTAAAAATAATTTATAGAAAGATTTTGCTTTCTTTTAAAGTAATAAATTTTGTTTCCTCAACTTCACTTATATTTTGCAAAAATAGTTGAAGATCCTGAACATTTCAACTGCAAAATTATGGCATATGGCATTATCTGTTATAGGACTATGCATTCCAGATAAGTTTCACATAGGTTTGGGGTATTTACTTGGGTTTAATCAAGAAGTTCATTAGTTTTTTTCCTTTGTTCTTAAAATTTAGCTGTTGGATACATCTTATGTCTTTGTGACCCACTCTTTGTGACCCAGGGATGAGCCATGGAATTCTCCATGGTTGGAGAATACTGGAGTGGGTAGCCTTTCCCTTCTCCAGGGGATCTCCCCACCTCAGGAATCGAACTGGTGTCTCCTGCATTGCAGGTGGATTCTTTTCCAGCTGAGCTGTAAGGGAATCCCTACATCTTATTTCCAGTATATTAAAATTGATGAAGCATTACTGTTATCTGCAGAGGCAAATAAAAGATTAAGACAGTTGTAGAGATACTGTAGTTTAAAAGGCATTGCTATGGAGAAAAAAAGGGGTTTGACTGGAATTATTTAGACATTTCATATCAATTCAGTTCCCTGGATAATCACTGAGTTCTTCATTTGACCATTCCACTTGTAAAATAAAAAATAAAGCCAAAAATGTTTTGCTTTTGTAAAACAAAAGAAAAAACAAATAGAATATATAGAAAAAAGGAGGAAGACTTTTCTTTAACCCTTTCTCTCATCTTTTTTTTTTTTTTTTCTAAGATTTATTTATTTATTTATGGTGGGGTGGGGTGGGGAGGGAGGGGAGCGGGCAGGTCACTTCCATTAGTCTTTCATTTGTCTATTTTCATCCATCTTTGTTCTTTGGCCCGTGTGGGCCTCCCATCACAGTGGCCTCTGCTGTCACAGAGCACCAGCTCTGGGCGCATGCGCTCCAGAGCTCCAGCTCGGCAATTGGACACATGCGTCCAGCCGCTCCGCAACACGTTGGATCCTCCCAGGCCAGGGATCAAACTGGCGCCCCTTGCACTGCAAGGCGGTGTCCTTATCCACTGGACCACCTGGGAAGCCCCTTCTCTTATCTTCTTTTGTCTTTTATTCATTCAAACTCAGCCTGTTGTTCTACTGTCAGTTAGATTTTTCGTTTTAGTTAATATTTGACATTTTCTTGACTTTATGTTCTGGATTAGTTTGCTAGGTAATGAAACTTGTTTTTCACAGTTCTGAAGTCCAAGCTCAAGGTGTTGGCAAGGTAGATTGCGCTGTGAGGCCTCTTCTCTTGGATTATAGGCAGCCATGATCTTGCTGTGTGTGTATATGACCTCTTTGTGCTTAAGCAGAAAGAGAGAGAGTGGAGGCAGAGAGAGAGAGAAAACTCTGGTGTTCTGCTGTCCCTTATAAGGGCACCAATCCCACCACAAGGGCTTCATTCTTATTACTTCACTGAATTCTACATTTAGTCTGTAATACCTATGTGTGTGTGTGTGAACCACTAAATGTCCAGTCAGAAAAAAAAAAAATCAAGTTTTGCACCGGCAGTGGAAGCAGGCTTGGGATGCCCAGCCCAGATTTCCTCTCCTCCATTTGTTCCACCAATCTTTCCTACACTTTTGTAACTCATGCCCTGTATTACGTTTTTCTTTACTTGAAATATCTCAGAGGTTTATGTTTTCTAAAGTTTCTAATTATTTTCTATTCCTTATTGCTGACATAAATGAAGGTACTTGGTTTTTGTGTGTTGGTTTGTCAACCTTGATAAAAAGTGTTCTTAAAGGGGGAAAAAAAACACTTAATTGGTAGTAAAAAACTGGGCTTTACAATTCACAAATATTAGTTATAGAGAAAGCTAAATGCACTTTGTTCCCCTAGCATTTCTTTTATTTTTTAAAATTTTGACCTCTTTTATTATGTATTTATTGTCATTCATCTTTATTCTTCGGCCTGTGTGGGCCTCCCATTGCAGCAGCCTCTGTTGTCACAGAGCACCGGCCCTGGGTACATGCGCTCCAGAGCGCTGGCTCGTAATTAGACACATTGGTCCAGCCACTTCACAGCACGTGGGATCTTCCCAGGCCAGGGATTGAACCAGTGCCCCCTGCACTGCAATTGGACTCTTTACCGACTAGACCACCAGGGAAGCCCTTCTAGCATTTCTTAGTATGTACAGCTTTCTGATTTTACACTTGAAAAAGAGTGATGTCGTATATCTATACTAGCCTGTGTGCTTAATCGTTTCCAACTCTTTGCGACCCTATGGACTGTAGCCCACCGGGTTCCTCTGTCTATGGAACTCTCAAGGCAAGAATACTGGAGTGTGTTGCTATTTCTTATTCCAGATGTCTGTAATAGTTGGAACCCAGTCATATAGGTAGCAGATCAAATCTATCTCTGGCTGTAAACATTTCAAGGAGCACTCTACCACAGAATTGGAAAGCTCAGAGAACAACCCACATTACAAGTAGATAAACTTTAGGCAGGTGACCTTATTACCAGTGGAGGCATGTAGATAAAAAAGCAAAGCAAAATAAACCTGGCTATCAGCCTTCTCACTTGGGAAAATCAATTTCTCTTTGCTTTAGTATTCTCATTTGAAAATTCAGGATCATAATAAAATGTTGTGTCTTTATCCACATGCCTCCACTGCCTCTCACACTTTGTTGAGGTCAGGTTGATGCATGGACTACAGTTAAACTGAACTGGTAATAAGGTCACCAGAGACCTAATGTCTACATCATTTAATGCCACACTGCACAGCCCAGATACCATGCTGTGCTGTTTTTCCACATGCTTTGTACAATTCCATGATGCAATCAAGGAGCGTGTGGCAGGTTTCCTGTCCAGCCTTGGTCTTAGCCAGTCAGCATTTGGAGCCCATCAGGCTGCCCCTGTTCTGAATTGATTGTGTCCTACAACATATGTTTCTCCCTTGATTCTGCAGTTTAGATGGTTCTGGTGATTGTTTCAGCCCATAATAGATGCAGGGAAGACCTGTGTGCTCAGTAACTTCAGTCGTGTCCAGCTCTTTGTAACCCTATGGACTATAGCCCTCCAGGTTCCTCTGTCCATGGAATTCTCCAGGCAAGAATACTGGAGTGGTTTGCCTGCCTCCCTGCAGGGGATCTTCCCGACCTAGGGATCAAACCCAGGTCTGGGAGTTGTGGGTGTTCAGTCCTTATCTGAATTTTCCAGAAGTCAGTAATGGCTGCTCATTTTCTCTCTGAACTCCACACTACACTGGTATATATAATGACAGTTTCCATTGGCTTGAGGGCCTGATTTCCTGGTAAACTAACATACCAGCAAGGCATACGTGTTTCGAGCCGCTGATGCCTGTAGAGAGCAGCACAGAAGGAGCTGATGGGTTGGGAGGCCCCCAGCATGCTGCACGGGTGAAACTCTGGGAACCTCCAGAGTCCGGGGTGAAAAATTGTTGGAGAGGAGTGTGAAGCTGAGCTTTCCTACAGTCTCAGGAAGGTCACATCAACTCCTGGACCTCAGCCCTTTGGCAATGACAGGTCTGTTCTCTATGTTTGTGAGTCTATTTCTGTTTGTAGATATGTTCATTTGTGTCATAGTTTAGATTCCATTCTGAGGGATATTGTATGATATTTGTCTTCCTCTTTCTGGTTTACTTCGTCTAGTACAATAATCTCTAGGTCCATCCGTATTGCTGCAGGTGGTGTTATTTTGTTCTTTTTTATGACTAAGTAGTATTCCATTGTATACATGTACCACATCTTCTTTATCCATTCCTCTGTCACTGGACATTTAGGTTGCTTCCATGCCTTGGATATTATAAATAGCATTCTGCGAACATAGGGGAGAATGTATCTTTTAAAATTATAGTTTGTTTGGATATATCCAGCAGTGGGACTGTTGGATCATATGGCAACTCTACTTTCAGTGTTCTGAGATACCTCCATACTGTTCTACATAGTGGCTGCACAATTTATATTCCCACCAACAGTGTAGGAGGGTTCCCCATTTTTCACACCCTCTCCAGCATTTGTTAACTGTAGAAGGAATTTTACTCATCTTAATTCAGCAGGTGCTCACAGAATTTAGCTCTTTCCTGGTTTCAAATGGGGAAACCGAAACTCAGAAGTAAGGTGACTTGTTCAAGGTAAAAAGACAAGTCTCCTGACACCAAACTGCGTGCTTTCATTAAGATTTTGTGTCTTGGAATCTAATACTCGGGTGTTTTGGAGCCTCTATTTGCTCATCTATAGTATGGGAGTAATATTAATAATAGTAGTACCTACCTCATAGGGTGATTGTGTAATATGCTATCATACATGTGTCTGGTACAGGGTTAATGTTACATGTGTATTAGTTACATTATTATCACTGTTTCGGTACTTCAAACTGCTTCCCTGTAAACAAACCTGTTGACTGTGAAGTGTGTCCCGCTCAGTGGACACTCAGCAAATATTTGAATATGTGGGCTAGAGAATCATTTTATACTTATCCTGGATAACCTCTTGAATCATTTTTCTGACTGCAGTCAGGTCATCATCTCAGTGATCAACAAACATTATTCTTCCTTTGCCAACCCCCCATCCCAATCCCCACCAGCTGGCCCAGCTGAGCCAGGCACCAGCGGGAGAGAGCAGCCAACACTGGGCAGCCAACGAGGAAAACAGTGTCTGCTTCTTGTCGGAACTGGCTACAATTTGGACAGGTTCAAGAAAATACAAATAGAACCACAGGAAAAACGAAAGCATTTGGACAGGTTCACCCCTTATTTACCACACTTACAAATCAGCTGGAGAAGTCCCAGATTTGTGACAAGACAGAGGGTTTGTAAACTAGAAAAGGAAGGGCTGCCAAGCGTGGACCGGCTTTCAGGCACTCAGCGGAGCAGCAGATCCCATGGGTGAGATGAGGTCAATCGCTCATTTCTCTGGGGAATAAATGACAGAGACACAGGCAAGTGGGCCAATGGAGATGCAGATTAGAGGGGAAAGTCCTTAATAAACTCCCCAATGGGAAGCGGTTTTGCTTTTCCGGGCCCTCAGAGCACTAGATCAGCCACTCACTGGGAAAACAAGGGTTGGTGCCAGAGCTTCTGTGGGTTCCAAGGCTGCCTTTTCAGAGACAGGTACTCGAATCCTCCTGCTTTCAGCTCAGGGGCAGTTCTGGTCGTACTCGGCAAGGCTGGGGCATGTCTCAGAGGGATCAGGTGACAGCAATTCATAGGTCACTAGGCCAGAAAGCAACCACCTTGCTGGGTCACTTTTTTCTTCTCTGGTAGCTGAAAATTCTCAGGAACGGATTATTTTCCCTCTCAACTTTATTTATTAGAGCTGTTTTGAGAAAGTTTCTGGAACGGGGGGGCCATTGTGAAATAGGAAAGCCAGTAAGGGGACAGGTGTCTGCTTTCTACCTCTGGGGGACGTGCAGAGGGCTATGCTCCAAAAGCGTGCTCCTACCCTTGGCTTCTCTTCCCTTTGTCCTGGCAATCCTGTTCTTCCTCAGCTAGCCAGCCCACTGGAGAGCAATCAGATAAACCTATGTCTGTGGGAGCTGTATACTGCCTGAGAAATAGAAATCACATGCACTAAACCACACTGGAAGACTTTGAAGTATCCTGGCCAATCTGTTTTCTGACTGCAGTCAGGTCATCATCTCAGTGATCAACAAACATTATTCTTCCTTTGCCAACCCCCATCCCAATCCCCACCAGCTGACCCAGCTGAGCCAGGCACCAGCGGAGAGAGCAGCCAACACTGGGCAGCCAACGAGGAAAACAGTGTCTGCTTCTTGTCGGAACTGGCTACAATTTGGACAGGTTCAAGAAAATACAAATAGAACCACAGGAAAAACGAAAGCATTTGGACAGGTTCACCCCTTATTTACCACACTTACAAATCAGCTGGAGAAGTCCCAGATTTGTGACAAGACAGAGGGTTTGTAAACTAGAAAAGGAAGGGCTGCCAAGCGTGGACCGGCTTTCAGGCACTCAGCGGAGCAGCAGATCCCATGGGTGAGATGAGGTCAATCGCTCATTTCTCTGGGGAATAAATGACAGAGACACAGGCAAGTGGGCCAATGGAGATGCAGATTAGAGGGAATGTCCTTAATAAACTCCCCAATGGGAAGCGGTTTTGCTTTTCCGGGCCCTCAGAGCACTAGATCAGCCACTCACTGGGAAAACAAGGGTTGGTGCCAGAGCTTCTGTGGGTTCCAAGGCTGCCTTTTCAGAGACAGGTACTCGAATCCTCCTGCTTTCAGCTCAGGGGCAGTTCTGGTCGTACTCGGCAAGGCTGGGGCATGTCTCAGAGGGATCAGGTGACAGCAATTCATAGGTCACTAGGCCAGAAAGCAACCACCTTGCTGGGTCACTTTTTTCTTCTCTGGTAGCTGAAAATTCTCAGGAACGGATTATTTTCCCTCTCAACTTTATTTATTAGAGCTGTTTTGAGAAAGTTTCTGGAACGGGGGGGCCATTGTGAAATAGGAAAGCCAGTAAGGGGACAGGTGTCTGCTTTCTACCTCTGGGGGACGTGCAGAGGGCTATGCTCCAAAAGCGTGCTCCTACCCTTGGCTTCTCTTCCCTTTGTCCTGGCAATCCTGTTCTTCCTCAGCTAGCCAGCCCACTGGAGAGCAATCAGATAAACCTATGTCTGTGGGAGCTGTATACTGCCTGAGAAATAGAAATCACATGCACTAAACCACACTGGAAGACTTTGAAGTATCTCAGTGCCAGAGACCTTCAGAGATGGACATGAGCACTGACTGCCTTTGCTCTGCTCACAGCAAGGGGAACTGCCTTGCTCCCTCCTGAGGAAAGGTGAATTTTATGTGCAGGTGGCCGTGATCTGTACCACGTGACCTGATACCCTGGCTATTGTTGATTGGACAAGGACAGGCAATGGTGCCAAGGACAGATTTAGAGGCTCTCTCAGCCCAATGAGCTGGGCTGAGGCTAGAGCTCTGTTTAATAGGGATGGTGACAACCAGTTGGACTAATTGCACTTTTTTCCTCTCTAGAGGTTCCACCTGAAACCTATTAGAGGACGTTAGCAGGAACCAGAAATGGAAAGATAAGCAAGGAAGCATGGAGGGATGCAGGAGCTGACAGTGGGCAGGGCTCAGTGGACTCCCTGAGAGGCAAGGAGGTGGGAGGACATTGTGCTATGCTGTGCTGTGCTTAGTCACTCAGTTGTTTCTTTGCAACACCCATGGACCATAGCCCACCAGGCTCCTCTGTCCATGGAGTTCTGGAGAATTCCAAGAATGCTGGAGTGGGTTGCCATTTCCTTCTCCAGGGTATCTTCCCAATCCAGGGCTCGAACCTAGGTCTCCTACATGGCAGACAGATTCTTTACCTTCTGAGCCACCAGGCGTTGAGCCTTCATCAAGCCTCTGGTCTCCAGCCTGGGAGCCAAGTCCAACCCAAGATCTGGACATCTGTCTTCTACATTTCCATATGAACTCTCAAAAGAAGTCTCCTTTATGAGACAACTTCAGGGTGTCTCTTACTTACCACCTGCAAGAGAAAGAACTCACGTGGCCTGGTTTACAGGGGAAATGGGGACCTTGGTTACACCCAGTCTGTAGATCAGAGCTGAAAATTCTCAGGAACGGATTATTTTCCTCTCAACTTTATTTATTAGAGCTGTTTTGAGAAAGTTTCTGGGACGGGGCCATTGTGAAATAGGAAAGCCAGTAAGGGGACAGGTGTCTGCTTTCTACCTCTGGGGGACGTGCAGAGGGCTATGCTCCAAAAGCGTGCTCCTACCCTTGGCTTCTCTTCCCTTTGTCCTGGCAATCCTGTTCTTCCTCAGCTAGCCAGCCCACTGGAGAGCAATCAGATAAACCTATGTCTGTGGGAGCTGTATACTGCCTGAGAAATAGAAATCACATGCACTAAACCACACTGGAAGACTTTGAAGTATCTCAGTGCCAGAGACCTTCAGAGATGGACATGAGCACTGACTGCCTTTGCTCTGCTCACAGCAAGGGGAACTGCCTTGCTCCCTCCTGAGGAAAGGTGAATTTTATGTGCAGGTGGCCGTGATCTGTACCACGTGACCTGATACCCTGGCTATTGTTGATTGGACAAGGACAGGCAATGGTGCCAAGGACAGATTTAGAGGCTCTCTCAGCCCAATGAGCTGGGCTGAGGCTAGAGCTCTGTTTAATAGGGATGGTGACAACCAGTTGGACTAATTGCACTTTTTTCCTCTCTAGAGGTTCCACCTGAAACCTATTAGAGGACGTTAGCAGGAACCAGAAATGGAAAGATAAGCAAGGAAGCATGGAGGGATGCAGGAGCTGACAGTGGGCAGGGCTCAGTGGACTCCCTGAGAGGCAAGGAGGTGGGAGGACATTGTGCTATGCTGTGCTGTGCTTAGTCACTCAGTTGTTTCTTTGCAACACCCATGGACCATAGCCCACCAGGCTCCTCTGTCCATGGAGTTCTGGAGAATTCCAAGAATGCTGGAGTGGGTTGCCATTTCCTTCTCCAGGGTATCTTCCCAATCCAGGGCTCGAACCTAGGTCTCCTACATGGCAGACAGATTCTTTACCTTCTGAGCCACCAGGCGTTGAGCCTTCATCAAGCCTCTGGTCTCCAGCCTGGGAGCCAAGTCCAACCCAAGATCTGGACATCTGTCTTCTACATTTCCATATGAACTCTCAAAAGAAGTCTCCTTTATGAGACAACTTCAGGGTGTCTCTTACTTACCACCTGCAAGAGAAAGAACTCACGTGGCCTGGTTTACAGATGAGAGGGTTGAGGTGAGGAGACCTTGGTTACACCCAGTCTGTAGAATCAGAGCTCCAGTCTGTGAAGGAATCCAGGCTCCTTAACTGGAAAGCCTGCTCTTAGAGGGGGAGGTTTGAGGACTGGGATGTTGGAAGAGTGGAGGGATGGGGAATGGGTGAGGAGAGTTAGTTTCCAGTTAGAGTGAAGAGCAGGAGAGGAGATGCTGGGTTTGGTGGTTCAGACTTTGTGTCACAAGTTACAATTACAAAGCAGTTTGTAAACAGTGAGAGCTGAGTTCTAAATTGCCTGTGAGTTGAGCCTTCTCAGTGGCTGTCCCTCAGGAGGTCTCTGGGAAAAGACACAGCCTGTTCTGCTTTCGTCCACCTTGCTGACTTTACCAACCCTTGGCCATGCCCGCAGGGAAGGTGGTATAGGAATGAGTAGAAATCTCCTCCCAAATGCAGACCTACTTACCTGTCCTGTGTTCTTGAGGCAGCACCAGGCTGGTTTGGGGCTAATGTCTAAACTCCGTGGAGACCTTCTTGCTCATAAATTGACTTTTAATGGGAACAGAGCTCACAGGAGCTTTTTTTAGCCCATGAGGAATGCTGGCAGGAAAGGTCATATTCGGAGAGCCTGTAGAGCTAAGGAAGGCACCCTCAGGGTAAAACCTTGTACTAGATGGAATAATTCTCTCTCTCTCTCTCTCTCTCTCTCTCTCTCTCTTTTGGCTGTGCTGTATGGCTTGCAGGATCTTAGCTCCCCAAGCCAGGATTGAACCTGTGTTCTTAGCAGTGAAAGTGTGGAGTCCTAATCACTGGACTCTCAGGGAAGTCCCAAAGATGCAATCATTCTTAAAACAGTTTTTCAGCTCATACTTTGCCTCCTCACAGGCCCATGGATACAGTACGGATTGCAGTTGTAGGGGCTGGCGTGATGGGGCTTTCTACTGCTGTATGCATTTCCAAAATGGTCCCACAATGCTCCATTACGGTCATTGCAGACAAATTCACTCCTGAGACCACCAGTGATGTGGCAGCCGGAATGCTCATTCCTCCTACTTACCCAGGTGAGAGATGGATGCTTGCTCCTTTGTAAGAGATGACAGATATGAGAAAGAATGGTGTTGGTGGAATTCTGTTGACAAAGACACATCTTGTTGGTTCATCTGTTAGGAAAGGTTCAGTTATTTTGCAGGACAGAAAGAACAAATCTTAGCAACTTAAAAAACAAAGGTTTATTTTTTGTTCATAGTACATAGGGACTGAGTATCAACAAGGGTTCTATTCAACACTCAGAGGTCTAAGCTGATGGAGCAGCCTCCGTTTTGAATGTGGTCAGTTCCTACAGCTGGATGGATGAGAGCTCTGCGGGGGTCCTGCCTTAGCAATTAAAGACTCTGGTCAGGAAGCAACGGTTTTTCACTTATGATGATAGGTCATTGGTCAGTGCTAGTCACATGATTGACCCTTTTGAAAGAAGTCAGGAAGTGCAGTTCTATAAGGCTCCTAGAAGGCAGGCAGACAGAAGTATTTGGTGAAGAGCACTAATGGCTACCACAGATGGCAACTCGAAGTTCGCTGATACCAGGATTATCAAGTCAGAAAATACTTATAATGGGACTAACATTATCCTTGCTTCTAAAAACAATTGGTCAATATGTATTCAGAACTAAAAATGCATTAATTTTTAAAATCATGTTCATACATCTTTTCCATATTGTGTTTCTCTTAAGAAATGAAAGGAGGAGGAAAGAATTCAATAGGAAACAAAATCACTTTGTAGCTAATGAAGTTTTTACTCACTGTCTCCACTTCCTCATTTCTGTTTTCTTTTCTCCAGTTTAATTTTAGTTTTTGCATCAAAGTTATACAGGCACTACATATAGTTTAAGCAGTCAAATAGTTGTAAGTTATAACCAACTCCCCCTCCCCAGAAATCTGGACTATGAATTGCCCTGTCCATTTAATCCAGTAACTCATGTTACCTTGAATTCTGCAGTTCAAGGTATAATCTCTGAGTTACTCAGTTGCCAGCTCCTCCCTCCTGTTGTCTCTGCATCTCTTTTCAGAACTGCTGATATGCTAGGCTTCTTGGATGGATTCTCCCAACCATGAAGCTTTTTGCCCTTCCTATTTCTCTTTCTCTTTTTATTTTACCTTTTGTGAGATTTTCTCATTTTTTTCTTTTACCTTGATGTTGGATTTATCATTTCTCCTATAGCATTTTAATATTCCAAAGCTCTTTTTTAGTCTCTACATTTCCTATTGTTTCAACATACGAAATCTGTGGTTGTCATAGCTTGATGGAGCATAGTACATAGGGACTGAGTATCAACAAGGGTTCTATTCAACACTCAGAGGTCTAAGCTGATGGAGCAGCCTCCGTTTTGAATGTGGTCAGTTCCTACAGCTGGATGGATGAGAGCTCTGCGGGGGTCCTGCCTTAGCAATTAAAGACTCTGGTCAGGAAGCAACGGTTTTTCACTTATGATGATAGGTCATTGGTCAGTGCTAGTCACATGATTGACCCTTTTGAAAGAAGTCAGGAAGTGCAGTTCTATAAGGCTCCTAGAAGGCAGGCAGACAGAAGTATTTGGTGAAGAGCACTAATGGCTACCACAGATGGCAACTCGAAGTTCGCTGATACCAGGATTATCAAGTCAGAAAATACTTATAATGGGACTAACATTATCCTTGCTTCTAAAAACAATTGGTCAATATGTATTCAGAACTAAAAATGCATTAATTTTTAAAATCATGTTCATACATCTTTTCCATATTGTGTTTCTCTTAAGAAATGAAAGGAGGAGGAAAGAATTCAATAGGAAACAAAATCACTTTGTAGCTAATGAAGTTTTTACTCACTGTCTCCACTTCCTCATTTCTGTTTTCTTTTCTCCAGTTTAATTTTAGTTTTTGCATCAAAGTTATACAGGCACTACATATAGTTTAAGCAGTCAAATAGTTGTAAGTTATAACCAACTCCCCCTCCCCAGAAATCTGGACTATGAATTGCCCTGTCCATTTAATCCAGTAACTCATGTTACCTTGAATTCTGCAGTTCAAGGTATAATCTCTGAGTTACTCAGTTGCCAGCTCTTCCCTCCTGTTGTCTCTGCATCTCTTTTCAGAACTGCTGATATGCTAGGCTTCTTGGATGGATTCTCCCAACCATGAAGCTTTTTGCCCTTCCTATTTCTCTTTCTCTTTTTATTTTACCTTTTGTGAGATTTTCTCATTTTTTTCTTTTACCTTGATGTTGGATTTATCATTTCTCCTATAGCATTTTAATATTCCAAAGCTCTTTTTTAGTCTCTACATTTCCTATTGTTTCAACATACGATTTATATTCTGTGGTTGTCATAGCTTATCTTTCTGAGGACAGTAGTAATGGTTTTAAAAGTTTATTTTCCTTGTACAGTTTCTATTGTCTCCAAGTTGTGTTTTTTTATTTTATTTTTACATTTAAAATTTTTTCATTTATTTATTTATTTTCATCCATCTTTATTCTTTGGCCTGTGTGGGCCTCCCATTGCAGTGGCCTCTCTTGTTGCAGAGCACCGACTCTGAGCGCATGAGCTCCAGAGCTCTGGCTCGTAATTGGACACACCGGCCCAGCCGTTCCATGGCATGTGGAATCTTCCTCCTAGGAATTGAACCCGTGCCCTTTGCATTGCGAGGTGGACTCTTTACCCACTGGACCACCAGGGAAGCCCCAAGTTGTGTTTTTTTGAATTTGATGTGTTTACTTTTCATGTTACAGATTTTCCTTGGCCATGTGGTCATCTTTACCTGTCTGTTGACATTTGAGGAGCAGGATCCTAAATAGCGGACGGGGAGTTTCTGGGTCTTGTGTAGGACTTGTTACTTTGAGGCTCCCTGGACTGAGTTGGGAAAGCCGTTTGGTTGGGGAACCTCTGATGTCATCATATTTAGGTCTTTCTTCTTGGCCAGGTCTTGTTCCCCAGAGAAGAGGCTCCTA
Organism: Tragulus kanchil; assembly: GCA_022376925.1. Lineage (NCBI taxonomy): Eukaryota > Metazoa > Chordata > Mammalia > Artiodactyla > Tragulidae > Tragulus > Tragulus kanchil. The sequence continues at coordinate 244,924,329 of JAIOJX010000026.1, read as the reverse complement.
GTCCCCTGGCTGGGGTGGGTGAAGGCCTGGCTGGCAGCATTACAGAAGGAGGAAGAGAAGAGGTCTGGGGTCTTAGCATCCGATCTGCATGTGTTTCCTTAACACCCTTGCTTATCCTATGGAATCCCGACCTTTGCCTGTGCTTGGCATTTCATAGTCCCGAGATCCCCCAGTTTCACCTAACAGTGAAAATTAGAGGGAGTTACTCAGTTGCCAGCTCCTCCCTCCTGTTGTCTCTGCATCTCTTTTCAGAACTGCTGATATGCTAGGCTTCTTGGATGGATTCTCCCAACCATGAAGCTTTTTGCCCTTCCTATTTCTCTTTCTCTTTTTATTTTACCTTTTGTGAGATTTTCTCATTTTTTTCTTTTACCTTGATGTTGGATTTATCATTTCTCCTATAGCATTTTAATATTCCAAAGCTCTTTTTTAGTCTCTACATTTCCTATTGTTTCAACATACGATTTATATTCTGTGGTTGTCATAGCTTATCTTTCTGAGGACAGTAGTAATGGTTTTAAAAGTTTATTTTCCTTGTACAGTTTCTATTGTCTCCAAGTTGTGTTTTTTTATTTTATTTTTACATTTAAAATTTTTTCATTTATTTATTTATTTTCATCCATCTTTATTCTTTGGCCTGTGTGGGCCTCCCATTGCAGTGGCCTCTCTTGTTGCAGAGCACCGACTCTGAGCGCATGAGCTCCAGAGCTCTGGCTCGTAATTGGACACACCGGCCCAGCCGTTCCATGGCATGTGGAATCTTCCTCCTAGGGATTGAACCCGTGCCCTTTGCATTGCGAGGTGGACTCTTTACCCACTGGACCACCAGGGAAGCCCCAAGTTGTGTTTTTTTGAATTTGATGTGTTTACTTTTCATGTTACAGATTTTCCTTGGCCATGTGGTCATCTTTACCTGTCTGTTGACATTTGAGGAGCAGGATCCTAAATAGCGGACGGGGAGTTTCTGGGTCTTGTGTAGGACTTGTTACTTTGAGGCTCCCTGGACTGAGTTGGGAAAGCCGTTTGGTTGGGGAACCTCTGATGTCATCATATTTAGGTCTTTCTTCTTGGCCAGGTCTTGTTCCCCAGAGAAGAGGCTCCTAGTCCCCTGGCTGGGGTGGGTGAAGGCCTGGCTGGCAGCATTACAGAAGGAGGAAGAGAAGAGGTCTGGGGTCTTAGCATCCGATCTGCATGTGTTTCCTTAACACCCTTGCTTATCCTATGGAATCCCGACCTTTGCCTGTGCTTGGCATTTCATAGTCCCGAGATCCCCCAGTTTCACCTAACAGTGAATAAACTCATCTTCTGCCAGGATAGGGAGGGCAGTGACCACAGCATTGCAGTCCAGGAACTTGGCTTTGTCAGCAGCAGGTGCTGGTGTACCTCCTGGGAGCTTCCTTGTAGGAAACAGGCACAGGGACCTAGTGTGTGTGCAGAATGCTAGTTCACTCTGGACACCTTTCTTGTGACCAGAGTACTGGTGCCCATCTTCCAGGCATATCCTGGCAGGGGTCAGGCCCAGGTGAGTGATGAGAAGGTTGTTTGATAGTCATGGAACTATCTTCAAAGAAGAAGATGCACCTGGGAGTTCATTCAAGCCATGGAGGCCCAGCTTACCCTTTGGCTGGGTGATCAGGGCCCCTGTATCAGCATCTTTCTCTCTGCAGTCTAGTCTTCAGCTAGACTTCGATTTTCTCTCTGGGCTTGTTTTGGACCAGCCCCAGTGATGTCAGTACCATATGGGGGCTATCCTGTTCCATAGGGTTGTTGTGAGGATTAAATGAGTTAATATTTGTAAAGAATTTAGAACAGTGCTGGGACATAGTAAGAGATAAGCCAACATTTTCTACTGTTATTACTACTAGTCTGGCTACAATGTTTTTTCACCAGCACTTGAACATGTATTAGGTTACTAGACTTGTTTTACTCACCGTTGACCTGATATTGGGAAGTTCTTTTCTTTTCTTTTTTTTTAAATAATTTTGTTATTATTTATTTTTAGCTATTCTAGGTCTGGTTGCTTCCAGCGGGGTCTTTTTCTATTTGCAGGAAGTAGGGGCCACTCTCTAGTTGAGGTGAGCAGACTTCTTGCTTCAGTGGCTTCTCTTGTGGAGCACAGTCTCTATGATACACGGACTTCAGTAGTTGTGGCATGTGGGCTCAATAGTTGTGGCTGCCGGGCTCTAGAGCACAGCATGTGGGATCTTCCCGGATCAGGGATCAAACCCGTGTCTCCTGCATTGGCAGGTGAACTGTTTACCACTGAGCTACCAGGGAAGTCCCTGGGAAGTTCTTTTGGGATGACTCTAGCAGGGTCTGAATAGCAGTCACTTTTTAAAGCTTGGAGTGGGAAAAGAGGATACATTTCAACACAGCCTCAGACACTGGCTTAGACTGTTGTGATATAATCCATATGAGGTCTAATTCAGTTTTTTGCAGTTTATTATTTATTTCCTCCTTACTTCTGAACCAGACTGGATCTGTAGACGGAGTCTGCAGTTTTGAGAATGTTGAGTTCACACAGGCACATGTTTAGAAACAATGGCACAGATCCACTATTAAAGAAACATTTGTTGTCACTGTTGAGTCACTAAGTCATGTCCAATTCTTTTTCCTTTTTTTTTTCAATCTGTTGATGTTTTATTGAGGTCATGTCCAACTCTTTGTGACACCCATGAACTGCAGCACACCAGGCTTCCCTATCCTTCACTATCTCCTGGGGTTTATTCAAGCTCATTTCCTTTCAGTTGGTGATGCCATCCAACTGTCATCCTCCCTTTTCCTTCAGCCCTCTATCGTCCCCACATCAGGGTCTTTTCTAGTGAGTCGACTCTTCACATCAGGTGGCTAAAGTATTTGGAGCTTCAGCTTCAGCATCAGTCCTTCCAGTGAATATTCAGGGTTGATTCCCTTTAGAATCAACTGGTTTGATCTGCTTGCTGTCCTAGGGACTCTCATGAGTCTTCTCCAGGACCACAGTTCGGAAAATCAATTCTTTGGTGCTCAGCCTTCTTTATGGTCCAAATCTCACATCTGTACATGACAACTGGAAAAACTATAGCTATGACTATATGGACCTTGTCGGCAAAGTGATTTTTCTTTGCTTTTTAATTCATTGTCTGGGTTTGTCACAGCTTTCCTTCCAAGGATCAAGCGTCTTTTAATTTCGTGTTTCAAAGAAACATTTACTAGCTCCTGAACAAGTGAATTGTTTTAAAATCTTCAAAGGAAATGCCCCCATTCATTTGGAAGCAGGATGCCTCCAGGGCTTCTCATCTCTATGTGAACTCTAGGGACATCTCTCTAAGCAAAGCTGACCCAAGATCCTCCCTGCTCAGTCCCCCTGTTTCCTCTGTGTCTCCTCCCACACCAGCCCCTCAGGATAACTGTTCCCCAGTCTCTGGCCTGACCCTGGACCCTCTCTCTTGCTCTTCCACAAGGATCAAACGGTCAAATGCTTCGTCCACAGTTGGATTTGTCTACACCTCTGGTCAGGCTTGCTCTCTGTGCCTACACTGAACACTATTATTTTGGAACTTGAACCCTGACCCTGATTTATTCCCTGGCAAGCCTGGAACCCTTCCAGAAGCTGTGTCTGGGTACAATCTCTTCTGCACTGGCAGGGATGCCTGGGGGATAGGGAGCACTGGTCCACAGGACTCCTTCAGAGAGGGGGTGAGCCCAGGAATGCTACTCAAAGCTGATCTATGAATCATGCAGCAGAGGGGGATGGAGGTAATGGCAGCCGCGGATGGGGCTGTAGGGACCTCTGTTTCACACTGTGGGACTTGTTTCCTTGTATCATGAGGGTGAGCCACATGGGTTTCCCACCCATTTACAGTCTGTTCTTTGTGCTGGTTAACCTGGGCCCCATAGATCTCTCCTTGTCTCCTGCTGCATTTTCAGGTGCCAGAAAAGAGGCCCTGGATTCTTTCTCTCATCATTCAACTGTGTGGCCAGCTGGATGCCTCAGTCAGATTGGCTAACTTGACTCAAATTGGGTATGGGCCTTTTTAGGGCCTCTGGAATACACTACAAAGCCTCCTTCCCAGCTGGCCTGTGTGTTAGAGGTTGCCCTCATTGCGTGATTTCACTTCTGTTGGTGAGTCATTAAATGAATCGATGCTAATAGCCTGTGTCGACATTCAAAATTCCGGTCACTGACAGATCCTCCACCATGATGTGGTGCTTTATCTAAATGTTCCTCTTGTCTCTTTAGTTTGTCCCAGTTTGTAGGAAGGAGCTTCTCTGAAACTCAGTCCTTTCTGTTCTGCTTTGTTTTTCTCCACCATCACAGACACACCCATTCAGAAGCAGAAGCAGTGGTTTAAAGACACCTTTGATCACCTGTTTGCAATCGCCAATTCTGCAGAAGCTGAAGATGCTGGTGTTATTCTGGTGTCTGGGTAAGAGAGGAAATCTGAAATTATTTTAGAATTTAGAATGATCTTAGCAGACTTTAGAGTTCAACAGAAAATGCTACTGAGTACCTGCTGTGAGCATGGGGTAAACATCTGAGACATGAAGGTAGACGTCCGACAGAGAGTAGGCAACGTGGGTCTGGGTCTGCTTTTGGAGCTCAGGAGAGAGAAGAGGGCTGGAGATGTAACCTTCTGAGTGTTTGACCTATAGATGATGGTGAAAAGAGGCAAGCTGGTGATGTAGCCCAGGAGAGTGTTCAGAATGAGACAGCAAGAGAGACTGAGACCTAAAGCAATCTTTCTATTGTCCACAGAACTGTGTTGAATGAATTGCTTAGAGGTATAAATTGCAGTACTTTAATGACCACACCATTAGCAACCACGTATAGCACTCAAATGATTTTTCTTGCTATTTTAGGGCAGCCATGCTTTACAATTTATGTCTATTGATGTAAAGAACCCAATACATATAAATCCAAACATATGCCTAGCAGCTATTGGTAGCATGATTATAGGCTTTTTGTTAACAGTGGATATCATTCCAGCCTCATCAGCTCCAGACATGACTTAAAGGTAGCAGGGTTTCTCCTGACAAGTCCTAGCTTCTTTTATTAAGAACTTAATGGGATGATCTACAATTTAACTCGTAATTCGCACCCCTGTCTCCTGCACTGCCTCCATGGCTTATTCTGACGTAGATATTTTATCCGGAATTGAAGCCAACCTTTAAACTTTTGTCCATTTGCTTACGGTTTATGTAAAACATTATACAAAACAGAAAAACCTTTCTCCCAAAATGCATAATCATAAGTGAGTTAAGAAATCTGGACAAGAGCTCTTTAGAAAAAGAGAATTAAATTCAATCTTTAAAAGACACACAACTTTTTAAATGTCTTATTCCAATCCCCCTCTCCCTCCACCAGCTGAACATTTTAAATTTAGCTACTGAGTTATCTGAACCTGAGAGAAAAGAATAGATACTCCTTTCTGTCAGTTAGAAGTGTGTTTTTAAAATGCTTTAGAGAATGTCATATGGGGTTCACTAGAAATCTCATAAAACTTCAGGAAATTTTTCCATTTAATATGTTTGAGTTGGCAGATATTTCGGAGCATTCCTACGGAGGAAGTGCCATACTGGGCTGATGTGGTGCTAGGATTTCGAAAGATGACCGAGGATGAGCTGAAGAAATTCCCCCAACATGTGTTTGGTCAGGCTTTTACGACGCTCAAATGTGAAGGCCCTGCCTACCTCCCGTGGTTGCAGAAAAGGTTGGTCAAAGTGACTCTTTCCTGCTTCCTTTGTTCTTCATACCCACAATACCTTCAAAGCTTCTCATAACATAGAGACTGAAAATTCTCTGTTGACCCTTATGTTGTGCATTAATGGCTAGGGCTTTGTAAACCGTCTGAAGACATTGTGTCGCAAGGAGTGAATCACACACAAGTGATTAACACATCCATCTTCTGCTTCCCTATGCACCTCGATGCATGGCTTAGTTCTTCTCTCGCCACCAGTAACACCCCCTCATTGAAAGAGTATCTTAGATTTTTCCATCTGTAAAGTGAGATGTTTGGAGAATATGCTTCTAGCTATAATATGATATAATTTACTCTAGTTCTTTAGAGAATCTTGGACTTCTTATAAATTATTTTTGAAATTTTTTCTCATTAGTGAAAAAGAAAACAACTCTATTATTTTATTTTGTTATAAACAAGAACTCTAAAACTGAGGGCTTATCTAAATTAGGCAATTGCTTCCTTACCAAGTTTCAGCCCCAAATTCCAAGAACTTGCTAGTCAAAAGGGAAGACTAAACTATGATTGGCTTTCTTAAGGAATTTTTAGTTTACTGAGGGTAATGGTGGTATGTGTATGTGTAGTGATATACATATTAGTTAACAATTACAGTAACATGTATGATAAGGGTTAAATACAAATATGTGAGGGTGGACTGGGGGCACAGAGGAGGGAACCTGAGTCTGTTAGGCACACGTTGGGAGCACCATGATATATTTTTGTAGCTTTATAAGTACTTGTCTCACTTTTACTTCTTAGCAGTTTATGTGGGATGATTTTTCTTTCTAAAGTTCCAGTTTCATAAAGCCTACACTTTTGTTGCTTGTTCACTGGCTTGTATGCTAAATTTAAACCACTATATGACAGCTGATAAATGAGTATTTGAGCCATCCTGTAATGGAGCTAGCCATCAGTCAACATTCCAGTTTCAGGGCATCACTGTCTTTTCTGAGTGGCAAGGTTATGTAGCATTGCATTTTTATCTTTATATCCTAAGAATGCCTAGAAAAAGAACATTGGACTGTCAATGCTATTGATACCTTGTCAAGGTAAATAATAAAAATATCTTAATAAAATTCAGATAAGGGGAAACTATCAGGCAAGCCAAGCAAGAGCTTTTCTGTCAATATAGGCATACTTATTTGGGGCCACCCTCAACCAGTTTCAGGGGCTTCCTTGGTGGCTCAAATGGAAAAGAATCTGCCTGTAATATGGGAGACCTGGGTCAGGAAGATCCCCTGGAGAAGGAAATGGCAACCTACTCTAGTATTCTTGCCTGGAAAATCCCATGGACACGGGAACCTGGCAGGCTACAGTCCAAGGGTTCGCAAAGAGTTGGACACAACTGAGCAGCTAACACACTCAACCAGTTTCACACAAGAACATATATTATCAGAACAATTTGTTCTGCCTGCTTCTAAAGTATCACCTTCTAGAAAATAGGCCCCCTATTTCCATTATAACCTTATTTGCAGGGCTAATCTCTAACTGCGAGATCTGAAGGCCTGGGAAAAATCCTGATACCTCTCATTAGTCGGAAGCCTGCTGTCAGCATTTTGCTTTACTTAAAATAAAAGTGGCACTTTGTGCCAGTAGGAGCTACCTCCTTCCTGCAACACCATCAGGCCCGGTGACCAGCCAGCAGCTGGGGTTTCATGCCTTGGAGCATGCTGCTTCCCGCCTGGTTTTAGGTGACAGAGTCAAGGAGAAGAGTCCTGAGGGGCTGTTCTTGTCCCCACAGAGTCCTGGGGAGGCCTTTTAAGGTCCATTTGCTTGATACACAAGTTCACCATGACAGTGGGTGGGAACATGAGAGCCTCAGACAGACAGTCTTTATAAGTACTTGTCTCACTTTTACTTCTTAGCAGTTTATGTGGGATGATTTTTCTTTCTAAAGTTCCAGTTTCATAAAGCCTACACTTTTGTTGCTTGTTCACTGGCTTGTATGCTAAATTTAAACCACTATATGACAGCTGATAAATGAGTATTTGAGCCATCCTGTAATGGAGCTAGCCATCAGTCAACATTCCAGTTTCAGGGCATCACTGTCTTTTCTGAGTGGCAAGGTTATGTAGCATTGCATTTTATCTTTATATCCTAAGAATGCCTAGAAAAAGAACATTGGACTGTCAATGCTATTGATACCTTGTCAAGGTAAATAATAAAAATATCTTAATAAAATTCAGATAAGGGAAACTATCAGGCAAGCCAAGCAAGAGCTTTTCTGTCAATATAGGCATACTTATTTGGGGCCACCCTCAACCAGTTTCAGGGGCTTCCTTGGTGGCTCAAATGGAAAAGAATCTGCCTGTAATATGGGAGACCTGGCTCAGGAAGATCCCCTGGAGAAGGAAATGGCAACCTACTCTAGTATTCTTGCCTGGAAAATCCCATGGACACGGGAACCTGGCAGGCTACAGTCCAAGGGTTCGCAAAGAGTTGGACACAACTGAGCAGCTAACACACTCAACCAGTTTCACACAAGAACATATATTATCAGAACAATTTGTTCTGCCTGCTTCTAAAGTATCACCTTCTAGAAAATAGGCCCCCTATTTCCATTATAACCTTATTTGCAGGGCTAATCTCTAACTGCGAGATCTGAAGGCCTGGGAAAAATCCTGATACCTCTCATTAGTCGGAAGCCTGCTGTCAGCATTTTGCTTTACTTAAAATAAAAGTGGCACTTTGTGCCAGTAGGAGCTACCTCCTTCCTGCAACACCATCAGGCCCGGTGACCAGCCAGCAGCTGGGGTTTCATGCCTTGGAGCATGCTGCTTCCCGCCTGGTTTTAGGTGACAGAGTCAAGGAGAAGAGTCCTGAGGGGCTGTTCTTGTCCCCACAGAGTCCTGGGGAGGCCTTTTAAGGTCCATTTGCTTGATACACAAGTTCACCATGACAGTGGGTGGGAACATGAGAGCCTCAGACAGACAGTGGCACAGTCTGCTCCAGGGCAGCCACGAGGAGACTCTCTCCTAGCAGTCCTTCCCTCACCACTCTGAGCCCTCTAGGCCCCTGATGCCTCATGCTTCCTCCTACCCCCTCAGTGAGGGGGCCTGCCGGGGCCTCCTCTCTGTAAGATTAGTCCCCCTTCCCTCAGGCCCTGGCATCTGACCAGAAGGCCAGTGTGGAAGAGGAGGAGGGTTGCACATTCTTTCCTCCTGGGGAAGGCTTTGTAGGGCTCGGACTCATATAAGCCACGGCAAGCCTCTCAGGACAAGGACCTCAGGCCTGGTGAGAGGCCGGGCAGTGTTACGGTGAGGGCATGGGACCCCTGGGGCTCCCTCTGTAGGCTGCCACCCATTTCCCACCACGGGGCTGACCCAGCTGGGGAGACACGCAATCCCTGCTTGTTTTTCACACCCCCCAGGGTCTGTTCCTCCTACACCCCTGCTACACAATACGAGTGTTCATCCTGCAGTGTTCTGACTCAAAAACGGGCATTTCACTCAGCAAGCCACATAATATGCCTCCAAACTAAGCTCTATCCCTCTGAAACAATACTAATTTCCAGGAAATAAAAAAAAATGTTTTTTATTTCTTGTTTTTTTACAAAATAGATCTTTAGCATTTTTCTAAGAACTGAAGAAATCATCCTCCCCAAAAAATAAAAAAAAGTGTTTTCAATAATACCCACAACAAACAAATGAACAAACCCTGCCCCACCCCGACCCCCAGCGCGTAATCATTCAAGCAGATCATGTTTTGTATCCTTGGCCAGTGGTGGCATATTCTGCTGCTCTGTACTTGCCCTCCCAGGAAATGAATCATAGAGGCAGTACGTCAATGGAGCCTGTCTCTTCTCCAGTCATGCTGCCTAAATACGTCATCCCAGCTGCAACAGGATGGTCCTATCTGGGATGACATTCAGAAAGCTGGGTGCCCTGTTTTGGTGCTAGGGACCCCGTAACTTTGATGGATTGCCTTCTTTCCGGGGAGCCGAGGCCCTGCACAGAGCACAGCACTAACCACATTGAGCTTTTCTCCCTGCACTTTCCTTCTCTCTCATCTAATAAGTCCTCTCTGTTAACTTTCCCTGGGAGATCCAATCTCTCATCTCCTATAGCTTCTGTTCTCCTGCTTGGCCTGACTGACAGCAGTGCCTCCACCTCTCCTTTGGCAGATGGACAGAAATGTGGATTGTACATCAGGCAGGTGACAGGTCATCTGTGCCTTACAAATGTCCAATTTGTAGAAGCCCCTTCCTGTGCACAGCAGACCCCTGCTTCCCCACGCGCATCACACCCAGTGCCTGCTAGAACATGGTCTTCCCTTTTCAGGGCCCTAGAGAATTCCTCCTTCTCCCAGCATTGGTCCCTAGTCCCTAACCAGACTGTAGTCCTCTGTCCATGGAATTCTCCAGACAGTTCTACTCAAGTGCGTAGCCATTCCCTTCAAGGACTCTTCCCAACCCAGGGATCAAACCCAGGTCTCCCACATTGCAGGTGGATTCTTTATCATCTGAGTCACCAGGGATGCCTCCTAATCAGATAAGCCATGGGCAAAAGTTGGGCCTCAGATACAGGTCTAATGTGAATGCCCCCTTTCTCTCTGGTTATGCAAGGATGAGGTGGGAGGGCATGGCAAGAAAAGTGGAAAATGATGGTGCTTGATTTTTCTGACAATAGCAACAAAGTCAGTAGGAAATAGATGGAGGCTGGATGTGGTGCAGTGGCCTTGGGAGCTTCCACTGGGGCTCCAGTCACTGCCCTGACACAGTTGCTGAGGGGAAACCCCACCTGCTGGACTGACTAAGGGGGCATGGCTGCTGCCCTCTGGAGCACTCTGCCCACAGAAACCCCAAGCCTCCTCCGCACCTCCTCCCAAAGGGACCAGGAGCTGCTCTGTGTCTGAACAGAGTTTAGGTCAATTAATACAGACACATTCATGGTGCACCCAAGGCAGAGATGGGTCTTCTGAGAAGGGAGAAATAGAATGCAGGTTATTTTGTTAGAATATATGTGGCAAGAGATGGATCTATCTAATAAGCACTCCTCTGTTAACTTTCCTGATGGATTGCCTTCTTTCCGGGAGCCGAGGCCCTGCACAGAGCACAGCACTAACCACATTGAGCTTTTCTCCTGCACTTTCCTTCTCTCTCATCTAATAAGTCCTCTCTGTTAACTTTCCCTGGGAGATCCAATCTCTCATCTCCTATAGCTTCTGTTCTCCTGCTTGGCCTGACTGACAGCAGTGCCTCCACCTCTCCTTTGGCAGATGGACAGAAATGTGGATTGTACATCAGGCAGGTGACAGGTCATCTGTGCCTTACAAATGTCCAATTTGTAGAAGCCCCTTCCTGTGCACAGCAGACCCCTGCTTCCCCACGCGCATCACACCCAGTGCCTGCTAGAACATGGTCTTCCCTTTTCAGGGCCCTAGAGAATTCCTCCTTCTCCCAGCATTGGTCCCTAGTCCCTAACCAGACTGTAGTCCTCTGTCCATGGAATTCTCCAGACAGTTCTACTCAAGTGCGTAGCCATTCCCTTCAAGGACTCTTCCCAACCCAGGGATCAAACCCAGGTCTCCCACATTGCAGGTGGATTCTTTATCATCTGAGTCACCAGGGATGCCTCCTAATCAGATAAGCCATGGGCAAAAGTTGGGCCTCAGATACAGGTCTAATGTGAATGCCCCCTTTCTCTCTGGTTATGCAAGGATGAGGTGGGAGGGCATGGCAAGAAAAGTGGAAAATGATGGTGCTTGATTTTTTCTGACAATAGCAACAAAGTCAGTAGGAAATAGATGGAGGCTGGATGTGGTGCAGTGGCCTTGGGAGCTTCCACTGGGGCTCCAGTCACTGCCCTGACACAGTTGCTGAGGGGAAACCCCACCTGCTGGACTGACTAAGGGGGCATGGCTGCTGCCCTCTGGAGCACTCTGCCCACAGAAACCCCAAGCCTCCTCCGCACCTCCTCCCAAAGGGACCAGGAGCTGCTCTGTGTCTGAACAGAGTTTAGGTCAATTAATACAGACACATTCATGGTGCACCCAAGGCAGAGATGGATCTTCTGAGAAGGGAGAAATAGAATGCAGTTTATTTTGTTAGAATATATGTGGCAACAGTATGAGTGAGCAATAAGTATGCTCATCATAGCCTCTAAGCAGTACCTTGCACACAGATATTCAGCCTGCATCAGTTGTAAAGGGCTGCTGATAGCTTTTCTCACATTCCATTGTCTATATTCACAAGTGACCTATGAATAAGATTATAGGACCTGGGAATTATTGATTAATAAGTATATAGTTTCAGTTTTCAAGATGAAAGAAGTTCTGGAGTTGGGTGATGGTGGCAGTTGCACATATGAATTATTAAACGTAATGCCATTGAACTGTCCACTTTAGGGTCAAAATGGTGAATTTTGGGTTATGTGTATTTTACTACTATTAAAGTTTACAGAACCTAGATAAATCATTTGTGTTCATTATTGATGACTTGGTCCAAAAAATCATTACCAACCACAGCTGCTGTTTAGTCCATCAGCTGCAAATATTTTGTGTTCCTCTCATGCTAGCGTCCCTGTGGTAGACATTAGGGAGGGATGGTGTATGTGGGCCCAGCCACCTTGTTAGGGAAATGAGGGTATCACAAAGGAACATGCATGAGTTAACAGTATGAAACAAAAACTCATACTGAGTAAATTTAAGAGCTGAGTAAGTGGCATAAACAAAAATTGCTTGTGAACATAAGGTTAATCTGATATTTAGCATCTTGAATGATATAGGGCTTCCCAAGTTGTGTAGTAGTAAAGAATCCACCTGCCAATGCAGTAAAGGAGAGTTGTATCCCTGGGTTGGGAAGATCCCCTAGAAGAGGAAATGGCAACCCACTCTAGTATTCCGGACCAGAAAATTCCATGGACAGAGGAGCCTGGTGGGCTACAGTTCATGGGGTCCCAAAAAGTCAGACACAACTGAGCCCACGTGGGCATGAGAATGATATAGAAACCCCATTAAACATAAAAAGGATGAAGCATATAGTTTTCTTTGTTTTGAGTTTTTGAAATAAGTTTTTATTTGGGTTCAACCTTAGGAATCTCTGATTTCCAAGGATGTGAGGCACTCAGCTAGAATTTGACCTGCTTGGGTCAGCTGGAAAGGGCAGAGTTTTATAGAATGCAGTTTATTTTGTTAGAATATATGTGGCAACAGTATGAGTGAGCAATAAGTATGCTCATCATAGCCTCTAAGCAGTACCTTGCACACAGATATTCAGCCTGCATCAGTTGTAAAGGGCTGCTGATAGCTTTTCTCACATTCCATTGTCTATATTCACAAGTGACCTATGAATAAGATTATAGGACCTGGGAATTATTGATTAATAAGTATATAGTTTCAGTTTTCAAGATGAAAGAAGTTCTGGAGTTGGGTGATGGTGGCAGTTGCACATATGAATTATTAAACGTAATGCCATTGAACTGTCCACTTTAGGGTCAAAATGGTGAATTTTGGGTTATGTGTATTTTACTACTATTAAAGTTTACAGAACCTAGATAAATCATTTGTGTTCATTATTGATGACTTGGTCCAAAAAATCATTACCAACCACAGCTGCTGTTTAGTCCATCAGCTGCAAATATTTTGTGTTCCTCTCATGCTAGCGTCCCTGTGGTAGACATTAGGGAGGGATGGTGTATGTGGGCCCAGCCACCTTGTTAGGGAAATGAGGGTATCACAAAGGAACATGCATGAGTTAACAGTATGAAACAAAAACTCATACTGAGTAAATTTAAGAGCTGAGTAAGTGGCATAAACAAAAATTGCTTGTGAACATAAGGTTAATCTGATATTTAGCATCTTGAATGATATAGGGCTTCCCAAGTTGTGTAGTAGTAAAGAATCCACCTGCCAATGCAGTAAAGGAGAGTTGTATCCCTGGGTTGGGAAGATCCCCTAGAAGAGGAAATGGCAACCCACTCTAGTATTCCGGACCAGAAAATTCCATGGACAGAGGAGCCTGGTGGGCTACAGTTCATGGGGTCCCAAAAAGTCAGACACAACTGAGCCCACGTGGGCATGAGAATGATATAGAAACCCCATTAAACATAAAAAGGATGAAGCATATAGTTTTCTTTGTTTTGAGTTTTTGAAATAAGTTTTTATTTGGGTTCAACCTTAGGAATCTCTGATTTCCAAGGATGTGAGGCACTCAGCTAGAATTTGACCTGCTTGGGTCCTGGAAGTGCTGGAGGTGTTTGCTCACAGGACAGGCACCTCTGTTTTGTTTCTGAGTCCTTGTCCGTCCCTTCTGTAAAGGGCTGAGCGGACTCACCTCATGTAAAGGGTTGCTAAGGCTCACCTCATGGTCTCTCGTTCTGCTCAGGGTAAGAGGAAGCGGGGGCCTGATACTCACCCGACGAATACAAAATCTGTGGGAACTTCATCCATCCTTCGACATCGTGGTCAACTGTTCAGGCCTTGGAAGCAGGCAGCTTGCAGGAGACTTGAAGATTTTCCCGGTGAGGGGCCAGGTGCTCAAAGTTCAGGCTCCCTGTGTGAAGCATTTTATCCGAGATGGGAGTGGGCTGACATATATTTATCCTGGTGTATCCAGCGTAACCCTGGGTGGCACTAGGCAAAAAGGAGACTGGAATCTGTCTCCAGATGCAGCAACTAGCAAAGAGATTCTTTCCCGATGCTGTGCCCTTGAGCCCTCTCTCCACGGAGCCTATAACATAAGGGAGAAAGTGGGCTTGAGGCCCTCTAGGCCAGGTGTGCGGCTAGAGAAAGAGCTCTTAGCCCAGGGCAGCCAGAGGCTGCCCTTGGTCCATCACTACGGCCATGGAAGTGGGGGCATCGCCATGCACTGGGGCACTGCTCTGGAGGCCGCCAGGCTGGTGAGTGAGTGTGTCCGAGTCCTCAGGACTCCTAATTCCAAATCAAAGCTGTAGGTGCCCTGAAATGATAGCACATGGCTCTACCCCCCACCCCTCCGAAACTATCAATTGAAATATAACAAGTACCAGAAGAGATTCAAGTAACTTTTCTGTTGAATGAAAGTTTAATTGGACATCAACCATTTTCAAAATTAGAAATGATGCAATAGGTATCAATAGACTTAAGACTAGTACTACTCTAGTTTAGTACTAGTTATGACATAGGGCATACAGCTCTATTTTTGTTAAAAAATACTTGCTGTAACAATTTCTTTTAGATCTCACGTCCAAGGGTCTATGCTAATTCACATGGATGCAAGGATTTTGATATTTTTTTGGTTCACAAATCCATAGGAGGAGATAATATATGGAAAACACTCAACTCCCTGTCAGTGGCGGAGGTGTCCATGATGCTCCTAGGTTGTAGTGAACACTATAATCCTTTAAAGTTACACAGCGATATACAATTCAGGTTTATTCCACTTAGTGGAAGACAAGGCATGATTACTACTAGTAGTTACAACCAACTTCTACTTATCCTCAGCTGGAATGGATGGTAGAAGATAGGCATAATGTGTTGCCTACAGATTTGGCATCAACTCAACTGCTGCCTGGAATCAACCACCTAATGGGCATGCTTTCATTACCAAAAATGATTGAGAGCTGGCTCGTTGGGTGGTTGACCTTGCCTAGGCATTTCTGAAGATTGAATTGCATGTGCAGCCAAAGAGTTAATTTGCTAATTAAGGTGAAACAATCACTTTGAATGGAATATAACCAAAGAGTTTTCTGCATGCTGTTAAAAAAAAGTACTGGGAAGGAATGGGAATGTGTCTCATGATGAAAAGAGTTTTGAATTACTGAATTAATAAAGCTAATCTGGATTCTTGACTTGGTCTTTAATCTGTTCGCATGTATTGTGAATACTTGGGAGAGTTTTGACTGAGTGAATGATAAGGGATATTCATTGAGGTAAGAAGTTTAGGAGAAAAGCTTCTTCTTCTTCTTCTTCTTTTTTTTTTTTTAGTGAAAATGGTCTGTTTTATTTATTTTCTAGTATTGAGGAACCTCTGTGTTTGACTATACCTAATTTAAATACAGGGCCTAAATAGTTATAATAAAATGTAATGTGTATGGTATTTATGTTACAGTGATCATTGGGAAGGTGAATGAAAAGTGTATACATGAGGCTTGAAAAAAGAAATTCATGTAATTCTAATTTTAATTTTGGGGGGATATTGGTTATGTTTAGTAATCATCAGTTCTATTTTAGACCTCTTGGAGGGAGATGCGGGGTCGGCAAAGAGAAAGCCCCCCGCCACAGCTCCATTCTTGCTGCTTTGTTCATTGAACTTTTGCGTGTGGTTTTGTGTGAAGAGAACATTTTGCTGGAAGAGATAAAGATGGAAACAGAGAGTCTGCACACTACACTCTTAATCATCCCTTGCAATAATGAAATTCCCAAATTAAATCAAGTGTGAAGTCTTTCCTATAGTGTTCCACCAGGGGGTGGTGTTGTACCAAATTCAGATACATTGGTGCATCTGAAAATTTAGAAATGGTTAGTAATAAAAATTGGATACCAGGTGTGTGGAGTATGTGGGTGATCTTTTTGCGGTTTTAGAGTTTATATGCTCCTACACTGCATACTTTTTCAATTCTGTTTAAAGTATTTGAGAAATGTACAAGCCCAGATAGACTGAAAAGACACACATATACATACACTCATCCACACTCACATGCCCTCATTAGACAGAATCTGGGAGAAATACAGGTTATGGTTTAATGGCATTTGAAGAGGGCAGTTAACATTTTCTTAATGGTTAAAAATGAAAATACTGGGACTTCCCTGAAGGTTCAGTGGCTAAGATTCTGCGCTCCCAGTGCAGGAGGCTCAGTTTCCATCCTTGGCCAGGCAACTAGACTCCATATGCTGCAACCAAGAGTTCTCATGCCATAACCAAGACCTGGTGCAGCCAAATAAACAAATAAAAGGAAATATATTTTTTTAACTTTTATTTTGCTTTTAACTTTTACAGAGTTTTGTTGTTTACAGATATCTATGTTCCCAGATTAGTCACATGTATATCCCCCCCTTCCCACCCCTCCCAACCATCACACAGCAGCCCTGAAAAGGAAATATTTTAAAAAATGACAATGCTCAGAGCAGGTGCATTTTGGTAATTTTTACAGCAATCTTAAGTGTATTTAGTTGTTCCTTATGCCCACAGTTTAGACCCCAGAACATTTTCATTTCCTGTGGGCAGGACAGTTACTATAATTTAACATTGACTTCTATATTTCTAAAGGCTAACATTACAAGACAGAAAGATTAGAGGTTTCTTGAGAAAGTGGTCATGACTGCATGCCCCGATTTCATTTTCACTGTTAAATACTTGCTTCTTTTCTTAAAGGTTTATTTATTTTAATCAGTAGCTGTCAACTTGGGTTGCACATTCCAGTCACCTGAGAAGTTTTGGAAAACTAATGATTCCCAGCCCTGTTCTCATAAATTAGCACCACTGGGGGTGGGTGGCACTCTGGCATCAGTATTTACTCATAACCCACAGAAGTTGTATCCAGTAGCTGGGACTGTCCTTAGACACTCCCTGGGCAAGGTGGTAGGGATTATCTGTCTCCCTAAGTGACTCTCCAGAAATGTTAGGAACCACCTTGTTGGCTGTAGGTCAGCTGCTCAAAGACACCAGCCTGTCTGCGTGAGAGACTAAGGATACAAATGGACAATGGCCAGACTATATATAAATGGAACTTCTGATTCATGGCTCAGGAAATCACCCTCTTCTTTATAATAACCAATGAGAGAGCCGGTCTGCTACAGGCCAGATTTATAAGAAGCTAAATTGCTATCTCTAGTGACAATCTAGAAAGCTAAACAATCATTTCTGGAACAATTGGTCCCAATTGGCCAGTACTTGATTAATAACTGACAGCTTCCCTAGTTTTTGTCCTGTTTTCAACATAAGGCCAAACAGAGAAAGCCAAATATGCACCCCTATCCAATCACACAGGATGTCCCATTTTTTTTTTTTTTGAGAAATGCATTTGTTTTAACCTTTTATTTTGTATTGTGGTATAATCAATTAATAAATAATGTTGTGATAGTTTCAGGTGAATAGCAAAGAGATTCAGCCATACATACACATGTATCTGTTCTCCCAAACTTCCCTCCCCTTTGAGGCTGGCACATAACACTCAGCAGAGCTCCATGTTGTTGGTTATCCATTTCAAATATAGCAGTCTGTACATGTCTATCCCAAATTCCCTAACCATCCCTTCCCCCACAGCCTTCTCCCAGCAACCGTAAGTTCTTCTCTAAGCCTGTGAGTCTCTTTCTGTTTTGCAAGTAAGTTCATTTGTATCATTTCTTTTTAGATTCCACATGTAAGTGATGTCATACACTATTCCTCCTCGTTTGTTGGACTTACTTCACTCAGTACACCACTGTCTAGGTCCATCTATGTTGCTGCAAATGGCCTTATTCCATTTTTTTCTAATGCTTTCCCTCCCCCCCCCACCTCCATTGGTGTGCAGGCTTCTCTCTAGTTGAAGTGAGCAGGGTTGTGGTGCATGGGCCTCTCATTGCGATGGCTTCTCCTGTTGTGTAGCATGGTCTCTAGGGCGTGTGGGCTCCGGTCCAGTAGCTGTGGTTCCCGGCTCTAGAGCACAGCCTCAATACTTATGGCACCTGGGTTCAATTGCCCTGTGGAATGTGAGTGAGATCTTCCTGGATCAGGGATCGAACCTGTGTCTCCTGCACTGGCAGGCGGATTCTGTACTACTGAGCCACCAGCCAAGACCTCAAGATGCCCAGCTACCCCATGCCCAGAGCCTCCATTCAGGGCACACTCAAAGTTCTCTCTTTTGTCACGATAAGGCTTTCCCACTATTCTGCCTTCCTTGGAAAGATGGTGGCTAACTCCCTTGCTAAGCCTTGAAAATGTCTGAATAGATAGTCATTGTTTTCTTCTTTTGGCTGTTTTTTTTTTTTTTTTTCTGTTTGTTTCTACAAAGATTTCCTGTTTCTGTAAGCTGAAGTCTTAGATCACTATGCTAAGGCCCAAGAATGGATCCCCATTTTCTATTACAGACCATTTAAAACTTTTCCTGAGCACGGAGAACAACAGATACCCTTCTCAAATCCCTCTTGCCACATTTCCACATTTGTGGCTGAGCCAGGACCTGCTGAGCCTGTGACCTTGGAGGGACATAGCAG
This sequence comes from Tragulus kanchil, assembly GCA_022376925.1. Lineage (NCBI taxonomy): Eukaryota > Metazoa > Chordata > Mammalia > Artiodactyla > Tragulidae > Tragulus > Tragulus kanchil. The sequence goes on along the minus strand of JAIOJX010000026.1, from coordinate 244,905,502 downwards.
CTTGAGGTGCACAGGTGAATAGCAAAGAGATTCAGCCATACATACACATGTATCTGTTCTCCCAAACTTCCCTCCCCTTTGAGGCTGGCACATAACACTCAGCAGAGCTCCATGTTGTTGGTTATCCATTTCAAATATAGCAGTCTGTACATGTCTATCCCAAATTCCCTAACCATTCCTTCCCCCACAGCCTTCTCCCAGCAACTGTAAGTTCTTCTCTAAGCCTGTGAGTCTCTTTCTGTTTTGCAAGTAAGTTCATTTGTATCATTTCTTTTTAGATTCCACATGTAAGTGATGTCATACACTATTCCTCCTCGTTTGTTGGACTTACTTCACTCAGTACACCACTGTCTAGGTCCATCTATGTTGCTGCAAATGGCCTTATTCCATTTTTTTCTAATGCTTCCCCTCCCCCCCACCTCCATTGGTGTGCAGGCTTCTCTCTAGTTGAAGTGAGCAGGGTTGTGGTGCATGGGCCTCTCATTGCGATGGCTTCTCCTGTTGTGTAGCATGGTCTCTAGGGTGTGTGGGTTCCGGTCCAGTAGCTGTGGTTCCCGGCTCTAGAGCACAGCCTCAATACTTATGGCACCTGGGTTCAATTGCCCTGTGGAATGTGAGTGAGATCTTCCTGGATCAGGGATCGAACCTGTGTCTCCTGCACTGGCAGGCGGATTCTGTACTACTGAGCCACCAGCCAAGACCTCAAGATGCCCAGCTACCCCATGCCCAGAGCCTCCATTCAGGGCACACTCAAAGTTCTCTCTTTTGTCACGATAAGGCTTTCCCACTATTCTGCCTTCCTTGGAAAGATGGTGGCTAACTCCCTTGCTAAGCCTTGAAAATGTCTGAATAGATAGTCATTGTTTTCTTCTTTTGGCTGTTTTTTTTTTTTTTTTTTCTGTTTGTTTCTACAAAGATTTCCTGTTTCTGTAAGCTGAAGTCTTAGATCACTATGCTAAGGCCCAAGAATGGATCCCCATTTTCTATTATAGACCATTTAAAACTTTTCCTGAGCACGGAGAACAACAGATACCCTTCTCAAATCCCTCTTTGCCACATTTCCACATTTGTGGCTGAGCCAGGACCTGCTGAGCCTGTGACCTTGAGGGACATAGCAGTTTTGAGGGCACTGGCATTGCAAGTGTGCTGCTTCTTCAGCAGACAGAGTATATGTACAGACTTTTAGGTTTTTATTTGCTTCAGTAGAAAAGAAGTTAAACAGAAAGGCTGTAGCCTAGTAGGACATGATTATACAGAAAAAAGTTTTTAAAAATAATATAGAATTTTTATTGATAGATGCATTCACATCAATTGATATTTTAACAATCTATTTTCCAAATCCATTAAGACCTTTTAGAGAAAAGGAAGAAAATTATGGTGGAAGCTGTGTCCTCTGGTCGTTGTAGTTCTAGCAAACCTGTTTCGGGACTCCATAACTTGTCAAATAGCTGAAATGAATGTAGCAGCACTTACTTATTTTTCTTGATTCCTTTCATCTTTCTTCTTGAGGGTGTGAATGATGGAGACATATTTGAAATCTGTTTCCTCCGGGTATCATTCACTTAGGAAAAGCTAATGGAGATGTTTAAGTGGTCTCTTTCTTCTTGAAAAATCTCTGCAGTTTGCCACTAGGCCTGAGGGCTTTATTATCCTAAATGACTTTGCCGCTATAAATCACCACCCTAAGTAGCTAAAGGGAATGAGTTAACCAGATCCCTGAAAAAATGTAACCAATGTTTCTTCAGTATTAGGAGAACAATTGACTTCCATTTGGGCAGAGCACCTGCAAACCTGGCCTGCAGTCATTTTACCCATAATTCCATCACTCAGAGCCTAAATTTCTCCTGAATTGCTCTCAGTGTTTACTCTGATGGTGTCACAACACAGTCACTAATCTGATATCTGATTCTAAGATATCAGTCTACCTCCAAAATTCTCATACATCCTAGTATTTCTCTATTATACCAACCCAAGTGGTCTGACAATGGAGCTCAGTGATTGTGGTGAGTATTCCAAATGGTTTGCCTGCTCTACCCAGGTCCCCCTTTCTGGGAAATCTGCTCAAAACTAGGAGTTCACTATCTGAGCAGTATCCCTGATACCCTGCCTCTTTGGGTATACTTATTGGATTAGAGGAAACTTCCAATTAGGTTTAGGTTCAGTTGCAAGTAACGGAAACTTCCCCAAGTAGTTGCTTAAATAAGATGGGCATGCATTTCCCTCTCACTTGGTAGAAGCCTGGATTTAGGCAGTTCTGGGCTGCTGTGGGGACTTCATCAATGATCCAGGCTCTTCCTGCCCACACTCTGCTGTCTCAAGGGTGACATAACATCATCACATCCACCCCCAAGGAAACTTTTCAGAAGACTCACACAATAGTTTTGCTTATATCTTATTGCATAAGCCTTCACTAGATTTGAGGGAAGCTGGGGGTTTAGTCTTCTGATTTGGTGGACAATGTAAAAGTCAAGGTTTCCATAGTCTCTGTGAAAAGTATCAAGCTGTAAGTTGGGTTCAGCTAGTCAGATTCTTAAGAACTGTTTCCTGATAATGGCAGGCTCTGGAGACAGCAAACTTAGGCCAACAGTGCAGATTTTTCAGGTTTAGGTAGAGGAAGCCAGGCAAGAGAGAGGAGGCAGATAAAAGCAGAAAAGATGAGAAGGAAGTCCAAGAGGACATGTGCTTCTGGTCAAGCATCAAGAATGACCCAGACCCTTGTGAAGGGAGATGGGAGGGAGGTTCAAGGGGGAGGGAATATATGGTATACTTATGGCTGATTTATGTTGTTGTTTGGCATAAACCAACAAAAGCCATGGGCTAGTTATTATCCTAAATGACTTTGCCGCTATAAATCACCACCCTAAGTAGCTAAAGGGAATGAGTTAACCAGATCCCTGAAAAAATGTAACCAATGTTTCTTCAGTATTAGGAGAACAATTGACTTCCATTTGGGCAGAGCACCTGCAAACCTGGCCTGCAGTCATTTTACCCATAATTCCATCACTCAGAGCCTAAATTTCTCTTGACTTGCTCTCAGTGTTTACTCTGATGGTGTCACAACACAGTCACTAATCTGATATCTGATTCTAAGATATCAGTCTACCTCCAAAATTCTCATACATCCTAGTATTTCTCTATTATACCAACCCAAGTGGTCTGACAATGGAGCTCAGTGATTGTGGTGAGTATTCCAAATGGTTTGCCTGCTCTACCCAGGTCCCCCTTTCTGGGAAATCTGCTCAAAACTAGGAGTTCACTATCTGAGCAGTATCCCTGATACCCTGCCTCTTTGGGTATACTTATTGGATTAGAGGAAACTTCCAATTAGGTTTAGGTTCAGTTGCAAGTAACGGAAACTTCCCCAAGTAGTTGCTTAAATAAGATGGGCATGCATTTCCCTCTCACTTGGTAGAAGCCTGGATTTAGGCAGTTCTGGGCTGCTGTGGGGACTTCATCAATGATCCAGGCTCTTCCTGCCCACACTCTGCTGTCTCAAGGGTGACATAACATCATCACATCCACCCCCAAGGAAACTTTTCAGAAGACTCACACAATAGTTTTGCTTATATCTTATTGCATAAGCCTTCACTAGATTTGAGGGAAGCTGGGGGTTTAGTCTTCTGATTTGGTGGACAATGTAAAAGTCAAGGTTTCCATAGTCTCTGTGAAAAGTATCAAGCTGTAAGTTGGGTTCAGCTAGTCAGATTCTTAAGAACTGTTTCCTGATAATGGCAGGCTCTGGAGACAGCAAACTTAGGCCAACAGTGCAGATTTTTCAGGTTTAGGTAGAGGAAGCCAGGCAAGAGAGAGGAGGCAGATAAAAGCAGAAAAGATGAGAAGGAAGTCCAAGAGGACATGTGCTTCTGGTCAAGCATCAAGAATGACCCAGACCCTTGTGAAGGGAGATGGGAGGGAGGTTCAAGGGGGAGGGAATATATGGTATACTTATGGCTGATTTATGTTGTTGTTTGGCATAAACCAACAAAATCCTTTAAAGTAATTATTCTCCTATCCACTGGACCACCAGGGAAGCCCAAACCTCAAGTTTTTAAAAACTGCTTTTCAAAAATTATTGTTTTAAGAAGAGGAAGTGAGAACTTCTCTGGAGGTCCAAGAGTTAAGACTCCATGCTTCCAATGCAGGAGGCACTAGATTGATCTTAGTTGGGGAACTAAGATCCCACATGCTCTTTAGCAAGGCCAAAAAAAAAAAAAAAAAACGATGAGAAAAGAGGTGGGAGCTGGAGAGTTTCAGATTTCCCCCCAAAGAAGTTATTTTTCCTGGAGCAATTAAGGATATATATATATATATATATATATATATATATTTAATTTTAAATTATTTATTTATTTGGCTGCTCTGGGTTTTAGTTGGCATGTGGGATCTAGTTCCCTGACCAGAGCGAACCCAGGCCCCACTGTATTGGGAACACAGAGTCTTAACCACTGGACCACCAGGGAAGTCCCAAGGATATATTTTATAGCTATGAGGGTAAGATCTTAATATCATGGAGCAAATTCAGCATTTGCTGAATTCTACCTTTTATGCAAAAATCTTGTCCTTTCTTTTCCTAAACAGGGGACATATCCCTATCTCCTTTATAGTTGTTATCACCCTTATTAGAATAGACAAAGTTGAAACTACCCAAACAGAGCTCTTGTGTTCTTATACTGGTGATTCCTTATACTTTTTCCTAAACATGTGTTCTTAATGAGGCATATGGGGTTTAGTCTTCTGATTTGGTGGACAATGTAAAAGTCAAGGTTTCCATAGTCTCTGTGAAAAGTATCAAGCTGTAAGTTGGGTTCAGCTAGTCAGATTCTTAAGAACTGTTTCCTGATAATGGCAGGCTCTGGAGACAGCAAACTTAGGCCAACAGTGCAGATTTTTCAGGTTTAGGTAGAGGAAGCCAGGCAAGAGAGAGGAGGCAGATAAAAGCAGAAAAGATGAGAAGGAAGTCCAAGAGGACATGTGCTTCTGGTCAAGCATCAAGAATGACCCAGACCCTTGTGAAGGGAGATGGGAGGGAGGTTCAAGGGGGAGGGAATATATGGTATACTTATGGCTGATTTATGTTGTTGTTTGGCATAAACCAACAAAATCCTTTAAAGTAATTATTCTCCTACCCACTGGACCACCACGCAAGCCCAAACCTCAAGTTTTTAAAACTGCTTTTCAAAAATTATTGTTTTAAGAAGAGGAAGTGAGAACTTCTCTGGAGGTCCAAGAGTTAAGACTCCATGCTTCCAATGCAGGAGGCACTAGATTGATCTTAGTTGGGGAACTAAGATCCCACATGCTCTTTAGCAAGGCCAAAAAAAAAAACAAAAAAACGATGAGAAAAGAGGTGGGAGCTGGAGAGTTTCAGATTTCCCCCCAAAGAAGTTATTTTTCCTGGAGCAATTAAGGATATATATATATATATATATATATATATATATTTAATTTTAAATTATTTATTTATTTGGCTGCTCTGGGTTTTAGTTGCGGCATGTGGGATCTAGTTCCCTGACCAGAGCGCGAACCCAGGCCCCACTGTATTGGGAACACAGAGTCTTAACCACTGGACCACCAGGGAAGTCCCAAGGATATATTTTATAGCTATGAGGGTAAGATCTTAATATCATGGAGCAAATTCAGCATTTGCTGAATTCTACCTTTTATGCAAAAATCTTGTCCTTTCTTTTCCTAAACAGGGGACATATCCCTATCTCCTTTATAGTTGTTATCACCCCTTATTAGAATAGACAAAGTTGAAACTACCCAAACAGAGCTCTTGTGTTCTTATACTGGTGCTATCCTACCTCCTGAATATACTATGAGTTCCTGGTCAAGATCCTATTGTAACCAATGGTGTTCTTAATGAGGCATATTTTGTCCTTTAATTAATACAATCAAATTATGGCCAATTCGTATGTCTGTAGGAATAATATCTGTATTTCATTTCCTGTCCATAGATTCTTTGGAGAAATATTTTACCATAATCCCTTTTCCTCCTTGAAGCCATTAAGTAGATTCTTTCCTTTCAATCAGAAACTTTTGTCTAAGTCTACTTATGAAAAATCAGTGAATCTCTGGGATGGGAAAACAGATTTCTACTAGCCACTTGATCAGAGGTGGCAAAATGATTCTGTCAAGAAATTGTCCAGTAGTGAATATTCTCAGCTTTGTTGGCCATAAAGTCTATGTTACAACTTACCTCCTCAACTCTGCCACTGTAACCTGGGACCAGTCAGATAATGTATAAGTAATGGTCATGACTGTGTTCCCATAAAACTTTATTTACAAAACAGGTAGAGGACCAGATTTGACCTAAAGGCTATAATCTGCACTAAACTATAAACTCCATTTGGATGAGGACACATCTGATTTGTTTAATAGTTTACACATAGCTCCAAATATCTGGTCTGTTACTTGGTAAACATTAATTGAATGACTTGATGAGTAAACTATCAATGTGATGTCAATGGACAGATTATTCCAGTTTAAATTTGAAAAAAAAAAAAAAAAGTCTCTCCTGTTGGCTTTCTGACTGATTTTCCTTAAAAATTGAAAATCTATCTGCTACTAAAATCTCACAGTTTGAAAATAGCATGGAGAACACATTCATGGCCTGGATTCTCAGGTGGCCGAATTACATAACCAGCTATAAGGACCAGGATGAAGAAAATTTTCTTAGGAGCAAAAAAGCCATGGTATCTGTGCCTGCATTCAAGTCTGTACATCTCACTGGTATTATTCTACTGGACAAAGGTCTTGTCTTTCATGGAACTTACATTCAGCTGGGAGTGGTATGTATGTGGTTGGATCTAGGCAGGTCCCAAAGACACAAATAAATTACATGAAGAAGTGGCCCAAATGCCCATGGTCCCCACTCCTGCTACACTGCTTTCTTCTCCCAGGCTACAACTGATGGAGTTCTCTATGATCAGTGGTAGAGAAGACTGGATATGGTGTACAGATGGCTCTGTACAATATGCAGGCACCATTCAAAAGGGACAGTTGCAGCACGACAGCCCCTTTCTGGGACAGCCCTGAAAGACAGTGGTTAAAAGTAGTTTCCTCAGTGGGCACAGCTTTGGGCAGTGCACCTGGTGGTGTACGTTGCTTGAAAGGACTGCCACCTTTGGGACCCTCAAATCAACAAAGCTAAGAAGGGAGTTCCAATGTGAACCAAAGTGATTGGTCCTGATGACCAGGGGGATATTGGGCCTCTTCACAATGGATGTAAGGAAGTACAGGAGATCCCTAGGGCATGTCAGGTATCAGTCTCACCATACCCTGTGATTAAGGTCAGTGGAAAACTAGTAATACAACAACCCAATTGAGGCAGCACTACTAATTTTAATCTACTTTATCAAAAAAAGTTTGTTTTTATCCTACCTCCTGAATATACTATGAGTTCCTGGTCAAGATCCTATTGTAACCAATGGTGTTCTTAATGAGGCATTTTCAAATTAATTGGCCAATTGATGTCTGTAGGAATAATATCTGTATTTCATTTCCTGTCCATAGATTCTTTGGAGAAATATTTTACCATAATCCCTTTTCCTCCTTGAAGCCATTAAGTAGATTCTTTCCTTTCAATCAGAAACTTTTGTCTAAGTCTACTTATGAAATCAGTGAATCTCTGGGATGGAAAACAGATTTCTACTAGCCACTTGATCAGAGGTGGCAAAATGATTCTGTCAAGAAATTGTCCAGTAGTGAATATTCTCAGCTTTGTTGGCCATAAAGTCTATGTTACAACTTACCTCCTCAACTCTGCCACTGTAACCTGGGACCAGTCAGATAATGTATAAGTAATGGTCATGACTGTGTTCCCATAAAACTTTATTTACAAAACAGGTAGAGGACCAGATTTGACCTAAAGGTTTTGCACTAAACTATAAACTCCATTTGGATGAGGACACATCTGTTTTTAATAGTTTACATAGCTCCAAATATCTGGTCTGTTACTTGGTAAACATTAATTGAATGACTTGATGAGTAAACTATCAATGTGATGTCAATGGACAGATTATTCAGTTTAAATTTGAAAAAAAAAAAGTCTCTCCTGTTGGCTTTCTGACTGATTTTCCTTAAAAATTGAAAATCTATCTGCTACTAAAATCTCACAGTTTGAAAATAGCATGGAGAACACATTCATGGCCTGGATTCTCAGGTGGCCGAATTACATAACCAGCTATAAGGACCAGGATGAAGAAAATTTTCTTAGGAGCAAAAAAGCCATGGTATCTGTGCCTGCATTCAAGTCTGTACATCTCACTGGTATTATTCTACTGGACAAAGGTCTTGTCTTTCATGGAACTTACATTCAGCTGGGAGTGGTATGTATGTGGTTGGATCTAGGCAGGTCCCAAAGACACAAATAAATTACATGAAGAAGTGGCCCAAATGCCCATGGTCCCCACTCCTGCTACACTGCTTTCTTCTCCCAGGCTACAACTGATGGAGTTCTCTATGATCAGTGGTAGAGAAGACTCGGATATGGTGTACAGATGGCTCTGTACAATATGCAGGCACCATTCAAAAGGGACAGTTGCAGCACGACAGCCCCTTTCTGGGACAGCCCTGAAAGACAGTGGTTAAAAGTAGTTTCCTCAGTGGGCACAGCTTTGGGCAGTGCACCTGGTGGTGTACGTTGCTTGAAAGGACTGCCACCTTTGGGACCCTCAAATCAACAAAGCTAAGAAGGGAGTTCCAATGTGAACCAAAGTGATTGGTCCTGATGACCAGGGGGATATTGGGCCTCTTCACAATGGAGGTAAGGAAGTACAGGAGATCCCTAGGGCATGTCAGGTATCAGTCTCACCATACCCTGTGATTAAGGTCAGTGGAAAACTAGTAATACAACAACCCAATTGAGGCAGCACTACTAATGGCCTGGACCCTTCAGGAATGAAGACTTGGGTCACCCCAGCAGGTAAAGAACCACAACCAACTGAGGTGCTCGCTGAAGGTAAAGGGAGTACAGAATGGGTAGCTGAAGAAGGTAGTTATGACCATTTGAGCAGTTAACAGAAACTAGGTTATAATTATCATCAGTATTCCTCTTTATTTTGTTATGACTATGCTTGTGTGTATGTGCTATTTGCAGCACAGTAATTAATGTTTATGGTTATGATTTGCAGTCATTGATAAAAAATAAATTGCATTTAGTCTTTTTTTTCTTGAGGCTGGGAAAAGTGGAATGCACTTTAAAAAATGTTTCATACAGAATAGTTGGTCTTCGGTTTAATCAGAACTTCACTAGTTAGGAATATATTATAGTAGACTCATTAAAGCCCTTTTGAGTCAGGCCCCAACTTGGGTCCCTCTGCCCACTGTCACTGGAGGCAGTAGACAGGATTGAATTTTCTTCAGAAGCAAAGGAAAGCTCGGATTAGAGAATGGAGAGATGCCAACCGCTACTCCAGCACAAGCGCTACCCAGGGGCCGTGGGCGGGGCTGCGGGGAGGGGAGGGGAGGGGGTGAATTCTCGCGGGAGAGCGCGGTGCCGGGTCTCAGGCACAGCTGGGCGCGGGCAGCCATCGCCATCTTGGATTGAGGTCGTGTGTGCAGCCCACGAAGCTGAGGTGTTCGGGGCAGACATTTCACACTAGGAACTTGACTCCGAAGTGACAAGTGCGAAGTCTCTGCACACAGTACCCTATAAGCAAGTGAAACTAGACAAAGCGCAAAGGGGGAAAAAAAAAGGTTAGACTTTATTTTCTTGAGAATTGTTATCCAGCGTTCACAGAGTCCGTAAACTGGTTAAAGCTTGTTTTAAATGCCCTTATCCTGTGCTTTTCTGTGAAATGGAGTCTTGAAAGTTAAAAACTACCTTTCCTTAGGAATTCCTTGTGGGTCCAGTGGTTAAAAACTCCGTGCTTTCAATACGTGGTTAGAGAACTAAGATCCTAGAAGCGGCTTGGCGCAGTGGGGTCTGGGAGGAGGAAGCAAACCGATATTTCCTGCCTAGACTGTCTTAAAGTAAGGATTCCATATGTGGTTTAGATTCTTTTGAATTTGTGTGTTTACATGAAACTTGGATTTGAAACTGAGTTAAGTGTGAAAAGAGGGCCAGAAACAACCAGGTCTGCTGGAGTAGATGGTGACAGAGACACCGTGGTTCTGCATGGGCCACTTTCTGGTTCTGCTGCATCCAGCAGCAAGGGCAGATGCTGTTCCAAAATTGGCAGAGGTAGTTAGGTTTTGTTCTCAGTAGCTCAATTAGTACCTGTTCTTCTACTTTTCCATTTTCTGCTTGCCCCAAGTGTAGCATCTGTTATCTTCAACTGAATGCTGTATGCCTGAGAAGCTATATTCTCCACCACCCAGGTCTGAGTGCATGGAACCATGCAGTCCAGTAACCAGGGTTGGATTAGCCTGTAGATAGCATAGGTAGCTCCCAAGTCAAGTGACTTCAGGGGATGCCCTCTGTTTCCTTAGCTTACTAACTTCAGATTTGACCTGAGATTCCATTCTTAGGATTTCATTTCTTTAATTTAAGGCCTTCCCCTCCTCCTCTAAGATGTTCCTATTTGCATCACACCCATGTTGGACTGTCTTTTGTTGTATGCAGTGATTTTTAACATTAGTGAGATTTCTCCTCTGGGCTCACTGGTGATAGGTTGTAGGAGTCAATACACGTAAAGAATGGGAAAGGATGAATTTCATAGTCAAAAGGAGACGCAAACAAGGTAAATATTTTTAGGAAGGTGTAGCTCCTTAAGCAGATGTTATTGATTTACATCTTAATGTGCATAAGTCTGCTTTTTTTGGGCTCTGGGGAGGGTGGTGGAGTAAAATAGAGAATTGTTATCCAGCGTTCACAGAGTCCGTAAACTGGTTAAAGCTTGTTTTAAATGCCCTTATCCTGTGCTTTTCTGTGAAATGGAGTCTTGAAAGTTAAAAACTACCTTTCCTTAGGAATTCCTTGTGGGTCCAGTGGTTAAAAACTCCGTGCTTTCAATACGTGGTTAGAGAACTAAGATCCTAGAAGCGGCTTGGCGCAGTGGGGTCTGGGAGGAGGAAGCAAACCGATATTTCCTGCCTAGACTGTCTTAAAGTAAGGATTCCATATGTGGTTTAGATTCTTTTGAATTTGTGTGTTTACATGAAACTTGGATTTGAAACTGAGTTAAGTGTGAAAAGAGGGCCAGAAACAACCAGGTCTGCTGGAGTAGATGGTGACAGAGACACCGTGGTTCTGCATGGGCCACTTTCTGGTTCTGCTGCATCCAGCAGCAAGGGCAGATGCTGTTCCAAAATTGGCAGAGGTAGTTAGGTTTTGTTCTCAGTAGCTCAATTAGTACCTGTTCTTCTACTTTTCCATTTTCTGCTTGCCCCAAGTGTAGCATCTGTTATCTTCAACTGAATGCTGTATGCCTGAGAAGCTATATTCTCCACCACCCAGGTCTGAGTGCATGGAACCATGCAGTCCAGTAACCAGGGTTGGATTAGCCTGTAGATAGCATAGGTAGCTCCCAAGTCAAGTGACTTCAGGGGATGCCCTCTGTTTCCTTAGCTTACTAACTTCAGATTTGACCTGAGATTCCATTCTTAGGATTTCATTTCTTTAATTTAAGGCCTTCCCCTCCTCCTCTAAGATGTTCCTATTTGCATCACACCCATGTTGGACTGTCTTTTGTTGTATGCAGTGATTTTTAACATTAGTGAGATTTCTCCTCTGGGCTCAGTGGTGATAGGTTGTAGGAGTCAATACACGTAAAGAATGGGAAAGGATGAATTTCATAGTCAAAAGGAGACGCAAACAAGGTAAATATTTTTAGGAAGGTGTAGCTCCTTAAGCAGATGTTATTGATTTACATCTTAATGTGCATAAGTTGCTGGTCTCAGTTGAGAGTTGGTTTTGATTAGGTAGAACTGAAGCTGGGGAGGGTGGTGGAGTAAAAAGTAGAAATGTTCGGGAAATCCACGGTTATCAGGTCTCTTCTGGACTTGGAAGTGTTTACTGCCTCAGGGGTGGATGTGCAGAATATGGAGGTACTGAAGATACTTTTGCTGAGAGTGGTTATGCTTTTACCCATTAAATTAAATGAAAAAATAGTACTTGCTGGTAGGGACAGATGTGAAGAGGGTGTGTTAACAGTGGGCAACACATTTTCTAGTTCTTATACTTGCAAGTAGACAAAGGAAAATGTGTTTATAGAGAAAAGGAAGGGAGGGAGTAAAGGGAGCATTTCTACTCTGAGACAAGATAGGGCTGCTGGAATTTCTCTTCTGACTAATCCAGGAAGAGTTTGAGGGGGTGGTGCAATTCCTTTTTTGTTTTTTTTTTTTAGTCAGTCACATATTAAATACTTTTGAGCTTCATTTGGACTGATTTTAAAGAGCTATTTAGAAGCAAGGTAACTGACTGCTTGGTCAGCAGAATCCTGGGCTTTTAATGGGAGGAGGATTTGAGATGGGATCATTATGACTATTTAAAAGTTTCAGAGAACAAGTTAATCCACAAAGCATTTCTCTGGTCTTTCCTAGGAGAATTAGAAACACTTTCACAACAATCTAATTTTAATCTTTCCAACATCCTTGTGAGGTAGGTAAGAAATACTTTTGCACTTTTTTTAAACAGATGATAAAATTTCATGACAAGTAGTTTCCAGAGACGCCATGTGAGGCCAAGGTGTGAAGCTGGTCGGAAGAGTCAGTCTTCTGAGAGCAGAGCTGTCTTCCCTGTTGCTGAAACATTTCGTTCAGTCAGATAAGCAAGATGCTTGTCCTTTCTTATTTTCTGTTCTGATCTTATAGCTATCAATGGCTTTCAGGGTGGTAATACAGGGCTTTTGTTGTTTTGTTACCAAGTTGTATCTGACTCTTTGTGACCCCCGTAGATTATAGCCTGCCAGGGTCCTGTGCCTGTAGGATTCCCCAGGCAAATACTGGAGCAGGTTGCCATTTCCTCCTCCAGGAGATCTTCCCAGCCCAGGGATAGGCAGATTCTTTACCACTGAGCAACCTGGGAAGCCCAGTGCACAGCTTAGTATTGATCTGTAATGGACTCATAAGTGTGTTAATTATGAGGGCTTTCCTCTGCTTCTGAGAGTGGGCTATGCATTGTGGATGCCTTTCTTTTTCTTTATTTTCTTCTTCTTTTATTTGCTCGGTTCTTAGAGAAGTTTCAGAGCTACAGAAAATTTCTCTGGTACATGAAACTGTTGAACCTTAGGAGTTGTCTTTTATTTAGCAACTCAAAAAGCCTTTCCTGGAGCATGAACTACTAATGAAAGGCAGAATTAAAAAAAAAAAAAAAGAATACATGGCTAATCATTATCCTCCTTCTTTCTATTATTGTAGAAATAATTCTGTTGCTCTGCTCTGCTAAGTTTTACCCCTGTTGGTAACAAAAACTTAATTTCTAACAACAGTGGATGAATAATAGACGTACAGCCAATTTATCATAGGATGTTAAAACCTGAAAGATCGTGAAACCTCTCTTCTTTGTTTCAAATAGGATTTGAAATGGGCTACATAAATATAGTTATATTTTATTAGAGCTTGGTGGTCAAAAAGATAGAAACTTTTGTGTTAAAGGAGTTTCTCTGTTTTAAAGACAGATTGTGAATTTGGTTTTGACTTTTTATTTCATAACAATGAAACCTTAAGATACCCTCTTTTCATATTTAATTTCACTGTTGAAAAAGCTTAGGGCTGAAAGACCCTTGTGAAACAGCACCCTTTTGCTTTTAAAGCGGAATGGCAAAATGAAGGATTTAATTAGTCATATAGATGCCTAATGCTGACTAGTTCCCCCTTTATGCTGAACCTGAGTGCTGAAATACGATTGTGTGACTTGCAAACCTTATCTTCAAAATTTAGGAACTTTCTAATCTAATGTTATAAATATACAAAATCAAACTTTACTGAAAACTTCACCAGTGTTGCTTTTAAGAGCTTCAAGAAAAACACATGAGATGTAGTATGAGGCCATCCTCAGTGCATTCTGTGAGACTGAAAAAGTGAGAGGATTTGTTCTGAAATTATTATGATACACCATTATTGAATTTTGTGTGAAGAAAATGCACAGTTGCACAGTGATCCCTTTATTTTCTTAGATTTCTGGGTTCAAACCTTATAAAATTCTATACATTTCTGAGAGTGTGATCTATAGTAAAGAAAGAGGTCCATTTCAGTCTTGGATGATAAGGAGAAGCAGAGAAAGACTTACAAAAGAATTCTCTTTTTGTACCCAGAATTTGTAGAGTTAAACTTTTTCATTGTCAATGTATCTGATGTGTTGAGTTTTGCTGTTTGGTACTGGTTTCATTTTGAAGTATACAGATGGGGGTTTGGGAGAGCCATAATCAGCATTCTTAAGATTTATGAATAAACCATAAGGATTCTTACAGGCTCTACCAGTGTCTTCTGCTCAAAAACCATAAATAGCTCCCCATTTCCAATGTTTCTAAAGCTGAACATTTAGGATTTTGTTATCCTAAATAAATAAAATCCTAAATGTTCAGCTTGCTTCTTTTCACACCTGCCCAGTACCCTCCTATCTCTAGGACATAGTGAATTAGTATGAGGAAAGATTCGGAGACAGAAAAGCAGAGTGGGCATTTGGGGTATAGCCAGTGGGGGTCCTGTTGGAATGTGGGGTGCCTGAAGGTTGGGTCCATTTTTACCAAGTCCAGCATTGAAGTTTCTTCAAACCCTCTGATACATTTTATTGAGCTCCTTGCCATGCCAGAGGCTGGTTAGGGCTGGGAAGGAAAAATGAGCAATTCACCATCCATGTCGCCCTCCCTACCTCTACTGGAGGATTTAGGCTGGTCAACAAATTCTGCAGAGGCAGTGAAGTTCTGTGATACCTGATGGGGCAAAGTTATGGCAATGATGGGAATTTGTTTCCTGGTTTTTACTTACTATTTCCCCACATTAAAGACTGAATTAAAAACCCACAAAGACATTAAAATAAAAACTACAGCTATTAAAAACCCATTCCAGTGACCTCATACTTTGTGGCTGAAGCAGCTAATGGTAGCTACACACCCTCAAGCATTAGCAAGACACAGAAACTTGTCCCCAGTCTTTGTAGTCCAGTTCTTTTCTTTTCTCCTGGCTGCCCTTTGTTACGGGAACTATTTCTCCTGTGTTCTCTCCTAGCAACAGCAACATTCTTTCAGACAGCATTTGTCTCCCTTTCTGAGCAACCCTCTAAGTCACTGGGGAAGGTGGGGTGGGTGGGAGGCGAGAGTAGCTCCTGGCCTTCTCCTCCTGGGAAGTTTGAAATGCCGTGGCGGAGAAGCAGAGAAAGACTTACAAAAGAATTCTCTTTTTGTACCCAGAATTTGTAGAGTTAAACTTTTTCATTGTCAATGTATCTGATGTGTTGAGTTTTGCTGTTTGGTACTGGTTTCATTTTGAAGTATACAGATGGGGGTTTGGGAGAGCCATAATCAGCATTCTTAAGATTTATGAATAAACCATAAGGATTCTTACAGGCTCTACCAGTGTCTTCTGCTCAAAAACCATAAATAGCTCCCCATTTCCAATGTTTCTAAAGCTGAACATTTAGGATTTTGTTATCCTAAATAAATAAAATCCTAAATGTTCAGCTTGCTTCTTTTCACACCTGCCCAGTACCCTCCTATCTCTAGGACATAGTGAATTAGTATGAGGAAAGATTCGGAGACAGAAAAGCAGAGTGGGCATTTGGGGTATAGCCAGTGGGGGTCCTGTTGGAATGTGGGGTGCCTGAAGGTTGGGTCCATTTTTACCAAGTCCAGCATTGAAGTTTCTTCAAACCCTCTGATACATTTTATTGAGCTCCTTGCCATGCCAGAGGCTGGTTAGGGCTGGGAAGGAAAAATGAGCAATTCACCATCCATGTCGCCCTCCCTACCTCTACTGGAGGATTTAGGCTGGTCAACAAATTCTGCAGAGGCAGTGAAGTTCTGTGATACCTGATGGGGCAAAGTTATGGCAATGATGGGAATTTGTTTCCTGGTTTTTACTTACTATTTCCCCACATTAAAGACTGAATTAAAAACCCACAAAGACATTAAAATAAAAACTACAGCTATTAAAAACCCATTCCAGTGACCTCATACTTTGTGGCTGAAGCAGCTAATGGTAGCTACACACCCTCAAGCATTAGCAAGACACAGAAACTTGTCCCCAGTCTTTGTAGTCCAGTTCTTTTCTTTTCTCCTGGCTGCCCTTTGTTACGGGAACTATTTCTCCTGTGTTCTCTCCTAGCAACAGCAACATTCTTTCAGACAGCATTTGTCTCCCTTTCTGAGCAACCCTCTAAGTCACTGGGGAAGGTGGGGTGGGTGGGAGGCGAGAGTAGCTCCTGGCCTTCTCCCTCCTGGGAGAAATCTGCTCTTTGGAAATGCTCAGTAGGCTTCTGCACGGTGAACATTCCTGAAGGCGGTGTGGGGAGATGTGTGCTCTGCAGCTGAGTTGTATCTGATTGATGGTGCAAACTATAGGCAAGTTTTCGGGGATCAGGACCGTGGCAGTTCTGAGGGGCATATGAAAAGGAGTCAGAGGTGACTGAGCTGGCACAATGTGAACAGCATGATTTACAGAGAAAGTGTAAAAGTGAGCAAGTGAACACAGAGAGAAAGATAAGGGAGAAGAGTGATGTGTGTCCATGGCACACAAAATCCACAAGAATTAGAAGTGAAAGGAAGAAAGGACGTGGCTTAGAACACTGCAGGTCAAGGTAGGAAGGAAAAGACTCACTAGTTAAATTGGATCAATGTGCATTTCCAGAAATAGTGGAAACCCTAGGAAGATACACTGTGGCTTGTGGTGGTTCTGAAATAAAGACTGTGGGCTGGGTGGTAACACCAGGAGAAGCAAAGGCATGGTTTTCATTTCCCCTCTTATATCAGTCAAGACCCAGTAAGTTTGAGCCTCCAAACAGACAATCCAGCCTAAAGGCAAAAGGAATATAAATGAGTGCAAAACTAAAGCAAATGTCCTTTCGCACTTAACTGTGAATGACAATAAAACATTGCATAGGACAGGACTTACTGTGGGCCAGGCATATTATGTATTTAAATACATTAACTCACTTAATCATCACAACCCTGTGAGGAGGTTACTAGTATTATCTCTATTATATAAATGAGGAAACTGAGGCATAGAGAAGTAAAATAACTTGTGCAGGGCTACGCTGCTAGTGAGTAATTTCAGAGAGCTTAAGCTTAGACTAAGGTCTTTGGCTTCACTTGAACTTTTGACCTCGTTTCCTTTACTTGCCTTTTTTAGTCCATCTCTTTTTTACTTTCTGGGGTTTCTTTCTTTTTTTTTTTTTAAAGATTTATTTATTTATTTATTTTGGGCGGGGGGTCGGGTTGGGGAGGGAGGGGAGCGGGCGGGCCACTTCTATTGGGCTTTCATTTCTCTATTTTCATCCGTCTTTGTTCTTTGGCTCCTGTGGGCCTCCCATCGCGGTGGCGTCTGTCGTTGCAGAGTGCCAGCTCTGGGCGCATGCACTCCAGAGCTCCAGCTCAGTAGTTGGACACATCGGTCCGGCCGCTCCGCGGCACGTGGGATCTTCCCAGGCCAGGGATGGAACCGGAGCCCCTTGCACTGCAAGGTGGTGTCCTTACCCACTGGACCACCAGGGGAAGCCCATTTCTGGGGTTTCTTTAGTGAGCCAAAGGGCATTGTGTCCCAGCAAGGATTTTTCAGATTTCTAGGTGCTACCGCTTTAGTTACAGCAAGCAAGGTGCGGCTTTGCCCATACAGTATTCCTGTGGGTGACCCCAGCTCCTTTTCCTTTCATTCCTGAGCTCTGAGTAATTCCTGAGCAGATAGGGGAAAGAAACTCCCTTCTTGTATTCCCTACACCTTACCATCAGATGTTATGGGGAAGAAAATAATAGTTGTCAAGGGAGTTCCTGAACTTTTGAATATGAGGACCCCTTGCTAATGCCTCAAAGTTTGTTAGTAACTATTAGAGAACTGAGGGAGAATACTTCCTCCCATGGATACATGGACACCTTGTAATAACTGCTTCCTACCTTCTGCAAGCCCTTCATCCTCCTCAACCATCCCATGGCTGGGGAGCCTCCAAGTCAAGGCTTCTAAAAATTTGATCACAGACCATCTAAGACTTGTTAAATGAAAGACTTTGGACCCCCTTCACTTGCCTATAAAAGCTGTGGATCTTCATTAATAAAGCGGAACTACTTCGATGGAAAAAAAAAAAAGAAAGACTTTGGGAACTCATCTCTGACTTAATCTCTGGAGGTGGGGCTTGTGAACCTACATTTTAAATAACTCCCAGGGTATTCTCACACATGCTGATGTTTGAGAGCCTCTGCATTGTGATCTGAAAACCGTATAGTTCTTCTGCTCTCTCTAAGGCTAGAGCAGTGATGTGATGAAAAAGCAAAATGACTTTTGACCTCAAGATTTTTAATATATTCACAAACTAAATTGAAATGACAGAGCCCTGAGATGTTTGCCTTTGGGCATGCTGCGCTTCACTTTATCCTGTCAGATCCCTGGTGATCTTTTCTGACCTTAAAAGGCTTTTTTAAGCCCTTGACTTTAGGAAAGTTTCAACCAGGAATGGTTTTCACTTCAAAGTGATCTGTAGCCGGGAGATTATTTCTGGCATGTGTCACAATGATAAGATGAGTTGAGAGTGAGGAAGGGGAACTGCTTCATAGGTGATCCTGGTCCTATGAAACAGGCAGTGTTTTTTTTTTTTTTTTTTTTTTAGATTTATTTCTTTATTTATTTATTGGGCCGGGGTCGGGTTGGGGAGGGAGGGGAGCGGGCGGGCCACTTCTATTGGTCTTTCATTTCTCTATTTTTATCCGTCTTTGTTCTTTGGCTCCTGTGGGCCTCCCATCGCGGTGGCCTCTGTTGTTGCAGAGCACTGGCTCTGGGCGCATGCACTCCAGAGCTCCAGCTCGGTGATTGGACACATCAGTCCAACCGCTCCGTGGCATGTGGGATCTTCCCAGGCCAGGGATGGAACCGGCGCCCCTTGCACTGCAAGGCGATGTCCTTACCCACTGGACCACCAGGGGAAGCCCCCTTTTTTTTTTGATCATTCTTAATTTAAACTGCTTTATTGTCATAAAATCGAGAAATGTCTCATCACGAGAGTTGATGTCCATAAATAAACCTATCTAACAATGCTTCAGATATGTTTTCAGAATCCAGGATTGTGTGTGTTTGTGTGTGTGTATGTGTGTGCACCCGCGAAGTCTTTAGGAACTTCCTGTCCAGGACTAGAGCAATCAGCCTTCATAGTTTTCACCTGGTCCATATGCTTCTTTCCCCACTCCACCCCCACATTTTTCTTTTTTTCTCGATGACTGGTTTGAAGCATTCCTTGATTCTTCCCAAGTTCCTTGATGGGATAAAAGGAATCAAGGAACCAAGTTGGAAATATTACTCATGAGCCATCCATCATGGATTTGAGTCTGATAAACTCTAGAGATGGTGAAGGATGGGGAAGCGAGGAGTGCTGAAGTCCATGGAGTTGCAAAGAGTCAGACACAACTTCGCAACTGAACAACAACCACAACTTCATTGGTTAGGGTGAATGAGCACCAGCATTTTCTGGAAGAATGTGTTTTCTAGGGTCTGATTTCAGCAGTACTGGGTGTGATGTCTGTTGTTTGTCAGTGGTTCTTGCAGTCTGATTGAAGCCTATTCTGAAACTGTGTAACTTTGACTGGGACTTGTACCCACACGGCCAGGATTCTAACCCAGCCCACTTTGACCAGATTATTTCTGGCATGTGTCACAATGATAAGATGAGTTGAGAGTGAGGAAGGGGAACTGCTTCATAGGTGATCCTGGTCCTATGAAACAGGCAGTGTTTTTTTTTTTTTTTTAGATTTATTTCTTTATTTATTTATTGGGCCGGGGTCGGGTTGGGGAGGGAGGGGAGCGGGCGGGCCACTTCTATTGGTCTTTCATTTCTCTATTTTTATCCGTCTTTGTTCTTTGGCTCCTGTGGGCCTCCCATCGCGGTGGCCTCTGTTGTTGCAGAGCACTGGCTCTGGGCGCATGCACTCCAGAGCTCCAGCTCGGTGATTGGACACATCAGTCCAACCGCTCCGTGGCATGTGGGATCTTCCCAGGCCAGGGATGGAACCGGCGCCCCTTGCACTGCAAGGCGATGTCCTTACCCACTGGACCACCAGGGGAAGCCCCCTTTTTTTTTTGATCATTCTTAATTTAAACTGCTTTATTGTCATAAAATCGAGAAATGTCTCATCACGAGAGTTGATGTCCATAAATAAACCTATCTAACAATGCTTCAGATATGTTTTCAGAATCCAGGATTGTGTGTGTTTGTGTGTGTGTATGTGTGTGCACCCGCGAAGTCTTTAGGAACTTCCTGTCCAGGACTAGAGCAATCAGCCTTCATAGTTTTCACCTGGTCCATATGCTTCTTTCCCCACTCCACCCCCACATTTTTCTTTTTTTCTCGATGACTGGTTTGAAGCATTCCTTGATTCTTCCCAAGTTCCTTGATGGGATAAAAGGAATCAAGGAACCAAGTTGGAAATATTACTCATGAGCCATCCATCATGGATTTGAGTCTGATAAACTCTAGAGATGGTGAAGGATGGGGAAGCGAGGAGTGCTGAAGTCCATGGAGTTGCAAAGAGTCAGACACAACTTCGCAACTGAACAACAACCACAACTTCATTGGTTAGGGTGAATGAGCACCAGCATTTTCTGGAAGAAGTGTGTTTTCTAGGGTCTGATTTCAGCAGTACTGGGTGTGATGTCTGTTGTTTGTCAGTGGTTCTTGCAGTCTGATTGAAGCCTATTCTGAAACTGTGTAACTTTGACTGGGACTTGTACCCACACGGCCAGGATTCTAACCCAGCCCAAACCAGAATTGGGACTTGAACCCATGGTCTTTTGACTGAGATCCCATTTGGTTTCAGGACTTAATGAAGCTTAGGTTCTTGATGTCTCATCACAAAAAGAATTCAGTGAGAGACAAAGTGATAGATGAGGACTGAATTTATTTATAAAGAAACTCACTTCACGAGCAGAGTGTAGGCCATCTCAGAAGGTGAGAGAGTGGCCCTTAAATATGGCCTGGTTAGTATTTATGGGCTGTGCAATTTCATAGACTAATTTAAGGGCTTCTCTGGTGGCTCAGTGGTAAAGAATCCACCTACCAATGCCAAGAGACGCTGGTTTTGTCCCTGGGTTGGGAAGATCCCCTGGAGAAGGAAATGACAACCCACTCTAGTATTTTTGCTTGGGAAAACCCATGGACTTCGCAGGCTACAGTCCATGGGGTTGCCAAAGAGCCTAACCCCACTTTGTAACTGAAAGAAACAGCAACGAGTGGAAGAATTATTCCAACTATTTCAGTGAGGGGGGGCGCCTCCCACTTTTTGATTGTTAATGGTCAGCCTCAGAACTGAAATAGTGCAGGTGGATGTGTCACTTAGCTTGTGATTGTTGTTCAGCCACTAAGTTGTGTCCGGCTCTTTGTGATCCCGTGGACTGTACCCCCTGGAATGCTGCAGGTTTCTCTGTCCTCCAGTGTCTCCCAGAGTTTGCTCAAGTTCATTTCCATTGAGTCAGTGATGCGGTCTAACCATCTCATCCTCTGCTGCCCCCTTCTCCTTTTGCCTTCAATCTTTCCCAGCATCAGTCTTTCCCAGTGAGTTGACTTTTCACATCAGGTGGCCAAAATATTGGAGCTTCAGCATCAGCAACAGTCCTTCTAGTGAATATTCAGGTTTGATTTCCTTTAAGATTAACTGGTTTGTTTTGCTCTCAAGTCTTCACCAGCACCACAATTCAAAAGCATCAATTCTTTGGTGCTCAGTCTTTATGGTACAACTCTCACATCCATACATGACTACTGGAAAAATCATAGCTTTGATTATATAGACCTTTATCAGCAAAGTAATGTCTCTGCTTTTTAATATGCTGTCTGGATTTGTCATAGCTTTTCTTCCAAGGAGCAAGTGTCTTTTTTTTTTCTGGGGGGCAGGTTGGGGAGGGAGGGGGCAGGCGGGCCACTTCTATTGGTCTTTCATTTATCTATTTTCATCCATCTTTGTTCTTTGGCCCGTGTGGGCCTCCCATCGCGGTGGCCTCTGTTGTCACAGAGCGCTGGCTCTGGGCGCATGCGCCCCAGAGCTCTGGCTTGGTCATCGGACACATCGGTCCAGCCGCTCCGCGGCACGTGGGATCTTCCTAGGCCAGGGATCGAACTGGTGCCCTTGCACTGCAAGGCAGTGTCCTTACCCACTGGACCACCAGGGAAGCCCGAGCAAGTGTCTTTTAATTTCATGGCTATAGTCACTGTCCACAGTGATTTTGGAGCCCAAGAAAATTGAGTCTGTTGCTGTTTCCATTGTTTCCCCATCTATTTGCCATGATATAATACCATGATCTTAGTTTTTTAAATGTTGAGTTTTAAGTCAGCCTTTTCACTCTCCTTTTTCACCTTTATCAATAGGTTCTTTAGTTCCTCTTTGCTTTCTGTCATAAGGGTGGTGTCATCTGCATATCTGAAGTTGTTGATATTTCTCTCACCAGTCTTGATTCTAGCTTGTTCTTCATTTAGATCAGCGTTTTGTGTGATGTACTCTGCATATAAGTTAAATAAGCAGGGTGACAATATATAGGCTTGATGTACTCCTTTCCCAATTGAGAACCAGTCTGTTGTTCCATGTCCAATTCTAACTGTTGCTTCTTTACCTGCTATAGGTTTCTTAGGAGGCAGGTAAGGTGATCTGGTATTCCCATATCTTTAAGAATTTTCCAGTTTGTTGTGATCCACACAGTCAAAGGCTTTAGCATAGTCAGTAAAGGAGAAGTTTTCCTTGAATTCTGTTTGCTTTCTCTGTGATCCAGTGGATATTGGCAATTTGATCTCTGGTTCATCTGCCTTCTCTAACTCCAGCTTGTACATTAGGAAGTTCTTGATTTACATACTATTGAAGCCTTTCAGGATTTGGAGCACAACCTTGCTAGTATGTGAAATGAGTGCAATTGTGTGGTAGTTTGAACATTCCTTGGCATTGCCTTTCTTGGGATTGGAATGAAAACTGACCTTTTCCAATCCTGTGGCCATTGCTGAGTTTTCCAAATTTGCTGATATATTGAGTGTAGCACTTTAATGGCATCATTTTTTAGGATTTGAAATAGCTTATCTGGAATGTACATGATTAGTGGAAAAACTGATGTTCTAATCAGTTCATGTCATGACCTTGGGCTTATATCATTCTTTTAAAGTCTGTGCCTTGCCCTCTTACTTCTATTTCAAGTCCTTAAATGTAATTGCAGGGTTGCAGAGATAAGACCCCATCCCATGCTTGAGAAACAGTCTGTGCAGAGGAAGAATAAATCAAGCCATAAATGCTTGAGTAAGACAAACACCAAGAATGATAGAACACAGCATTAGGGATTCAAAAGAGGCAGGAAAGAGCTCTTTCCCAAGCAGGCCAGGGCATAGAGACATTCTCTGGGTATTTTCCACAAGACTAGCCCAGAATTGACTATTAGGCTATAGACCAGGCAGTGGTATGATTTTAGGCAGAACTCCCAGCCCCAAATAGTGGTTACAGTGTCTGTAATTCTGTTATGACTTTCTTTTTCTAGGTCTTGAAAGCTTTCATCTTGATAACTTCTTTCTTTAATGTGGATACTTCTCATGGGGCCTTAAGTCATGCTGAACTAGTATCTTGATATTTAGCTACATCGTTAGGATGGGGAGGAGGAAATTAATTGACAGTTCAGTGTACACAATCCTATCTAAGCTTCAGCTTGAAATGGCCATTGAAGGGGAAATCAAATGTGATTCAAGTGTAGTGAGGAAAGTAGGAGGGAACTAAAAATAGACTGATTAGTTCATCTTAGAGCCTGGCTCAAGCTATCCTTTGAGGTTTCCCACTGATAACAAAGGAGCATTTGATGAGTTTAAGTGGGATTATGAAGTCTTTTTTGATAAACTGAAAAATTAATAATAGCCTTTCACATCGGAAGACTTTTTTTCTTTTTTTTTTTTGGCTTTTTTTTGGTGGGGGGCGGGTTGGGGAGGGAGGAGGGCGGGCAGACCACTTATATTGGTCCTTCACCTATCTATTTTCATCCATCTTAATTCTTCCGCCCACGCGGGCCTCCCATTGCAGTGGCTTCCATCGTCACAGAGCACTGGCTCTGGGTGCATAAGCTGCAGAGCTCCAGCTCGGTAATTGGACACCGAGCTGGTGTCCAGTTGGTCCAGCTGCTCCACAGCACGTGGGATCTTCCCAGGCCAGGATCAAACCTGCGCCCCTTGCGCTGCAAGGCAGTGTCCTTACCCACTGGACCACCAGGGAAGCCCCGGAAGACTTTCAATTTTGTTTTTACTTAGCAATTCTACTTTTAAGAATTCAACATGATGAAATAATTATTCATACACACGGTTCTGATTCATTATTCACTCTTTAATTCAACAGTTGTTTATTGAACATATAGTACATGCCAGGTATGGTTCTAGGAGCTCCAATTATAGCAATAATCAAAGCAAAGAAAATCACTGATCTCAGGTAGTTTTTGTTCTATTTGGAAGAGATAGGTAATAAACAAGCATGGTGTTATCAAATATCCGATAGGTTTCAGCCCACATTTTATTAGACCTCTCAGTGTTTTTCTTCTAGAAATACTTTTTTTCACTTGATTTCTGGAACACTACATTCTTACTTCACTGCCTGTCTCCAAATCCGCTGATGAATTCTCCTCATCTTCCTGACCTTGAATTGGTCAACCCTAGAGCTAAGTCTTCAAATATTTCTTCCCTCCCTCTCTCAACATCAATATACTGGTAATTCAAATTTATATTCCCAGGCTTCACTGCACCTCTCAGTTCCAGTCTTTTAGATCCAACTGTGTACCTGACATCTCTGCTTGGATGGCTTCCCAAGTGTAACATGATCACAAAAATCAAACCCTTGATTTTTCACCCCAAATGACTCAAGTAATTGAGCCTTTCCCTTCTCAGTTAATGGCAAGTTCATTTTTCTAATTACTCAGGAAAAACCTTGAAATCATCCTTGACTTCTTTCTTTTTCTTAAAGCCTACCTCTGTAGAGCCATCAGATTTAGCTACAAAGATGTCCATCACAGCATTGTTTACAAAACAAAAACTCGACAATGATCTTATCATTCAGCAGTGAGAATGGCTAAATTATGGTACATGCAGCCATTAAAAATGATGTTGCAGGTTAACAAGTAAATGTTTAGTGACATTTCAATTCTGGAACATTTTGAACATAATAACAGAGAGCTATGAATCCGCATCACCTTGCTACAACAGTTATCAGCTTACAGCCATTCTTGCTTAATTTATACACCTGCTTGTCTCTCACCACCTCATTGTATTGTTTTAAAGCAAATCCTAGACAGCATCTTATGTAGAATATGATAAATTACATATTTAAATATAATTTACGATAACCCTGACCACATGGACCCAGGGCCTCATCTGTAAACCCATACAATAAGAATGTTGCATGTCTTAGTCCAAACTAGTATTCGTTTGTCTGGTAATTTTAGAGCCTTACTCTGTTGAAATGATTCTCAGCTAAACTTTGTCTGTTGTAACTTTGATAAGTATTTCCACTTTTGTTATTTATTAGTAGTATCTTTTTTGGAAGTGTCAAATGTGACTAAAGTAAAAATATCATTATAATTTAAAGTGAGAAGAATGATATAAATATTGTATAATTATATATTAAATAATAATATTATTTAACATATGTAAATTATATACCTTTGTTACAAAAGGAGATTATAAAAAAATATAAATGAATTCACTTTTGCATATATATATATATATACACACACACACACATATAGAGTGAGAGAGAAAGAGAGAGGTGTTGTTTAGTCATTAAGTTGTGTCCAACATTTTTGAGACCCCATAGATGTAACACACCAGGCTTCTCTGTCCGTGGGATTTCCCTGGCAAGAATATTGGACTAGGTTGCCTTTCTTTCTCCAGGGGATCTTCCTGAACCAGGAATCAAATGCATATTGGCAGGCTGATTCTTTACCTATAAAGATATATGTAATACATGGGCTTCTCTGGTGGTGCTAGTGGTAAAGAACCCACCTACCAGTGGAGGAGACATAAGAGATGAGAGTTGGATCTCTAGGTTGGAAAGATTCCCTGGAGGAGAGCAAGGCAGCCCACTCCAGTATTCTTGCCTAGAGAATCCCATGGACAGAGGAGCCTGGGCAGGCTCTAGTCCACAGGGTCACAGAGTAAGACATGACTGAACTGACATGGCATGCATGCACACATGCACATAATGTGTTTTTTATATATATCTGTACTTTTGTGTATATATATCCTTGGCTACAAGTGACATTTCAATTCTGGAACATTTTGAACATAATAACAGAGAGCTATGAATCATCACCTTGCTACAACAGTTATCAGCTTACAGCCATTCTTGCTTAATTTATACACCTGCTTGTCTCTCACCACCTCATTGTATTGTTTTAAAGCAAATCCTAGACAGCATCTTATGTAGAATATGATAAATTACATATTTAAATATAATTTACGATAACCCTGACCACATGGACCCAGGGCCTCATCTGTAAACCCATACAATAAGAATGTTGCATGTCTTAGTCCAAACTAGTATTCGTTTGTCTGGTAATTTTAGAGCCTTACTCTGTTGAAATGATTCTCAGCTAAACTTTGTCTGTTGTAACTTTGATAAGTATTTCCACTTTTGTTATTTATTAGTAGTATCTTTTTTGGAAGTGTCAAATGTGACTAAAGTAAAAATATCATTATAATTTAAAGTGAGAAGAATGATATAAATATTGTGTAATTATATATTAAATAATAATATTATTTAACATATGTAAATTATATACCTTTGTTACAAAAGGAGATTATAAAAAAATATAAATGAATTCACTTTTGCATATATATATATATATACACACACACACACATATAGAGTGAGAGAGAAAGAGAGAGGTGTTGTTTAGTCATTAAGTTGTGTCCAACATTTTTGAGACCCCATAGATGTAACACACCAGGCTTCTCTGTCCGTGGGATTTCCCTGGCAAGAATATTGGACTAGGTTGCCTTTCTTTCTCCAGGGGATCTTCCTGAACCAGGAATCAAATGCATATTGGCAGGCTGATTCTTTACCTATAAAGATATATGTAATACATGGGCTTCTCTGGTGGTGCTAGTGGTAAAGAACCCACCTACCAGTGGAGGAGACATAAGAGATGAGAGTTGGATCTCTAGGTTGGAAAGATTCCCTGGAGGAGAGCAAGGCAGCCCACTCCAGTATTCTTGCCTAGAGAATCCCATGGACAGAGGAGCCTGGGCAGGCTCTAGTCCACAGGGTCACAGAGTAAGACATGACTGAACTGACATGGCATGCATGCACACATGCACATAATGTGTTTTTTATATATATCTGTACATATATATGTGTATATATATGAATGATTGTTGATACCTTCTTTTGCTTGTGTATATTCTCTACAATGAACAGACATTACATGGAAAAAATAGAATGGGGTTTGGAGGAAGGTGTTAATGATAACTCTGTTCCTTTCTAAATTTGATTAATTCAGGTTGGATACTTCATATTGCAAAACAGAAATAACCACCTGGTGGAGGTGAAGATCCTCATTTATCAGTCTCTGTGTTCTCTCTGGACAGCCTCTAATCATATGTTACTACATTAATGTCCATGGCTACAGTTGTTGTTCAAGTCACTTAAGTTGTGACTGTCCCCTTGGATTGCAGCACACCAGACTCATCTGTCCTTCACTATTTCCCAAAGTTTGCTCAGATTTGTGTCCAGTGAGTCAGTGATGCTATATAACCATCTCATCCTCTGCCGCCGCCTTCTCCTTTTGTCATTAATCTTTCCCAGCATCAGGGTCTTTTGCAGTGTGTCGGCTCTTCACATCAAGTGGCCACAGTATTGGAGCTTCACTTTCAGCTTCAGTCCTTCCAATGACTAGTCAGGGTTGATTTCCTTTAGGATTGATCTGCTTGCTGTTTAAAGGACTCTCAGGAGTCCTCTTCAGCATCACAGTTTGAAAATATCAATTCTCTGGTGCTCAACCTTCTTTATGGTTTAACTTTCATATCTGTACATGACTCCTGGTAAAACCATGGCTTTGACTATACAGACTTTTGTTGGAAGAGTGATGTCTCTGCTTTTTAATACGCTATCTAGGTCTGGCATAGCTTTTCTTCTAAGGAGAAAGCATTTTTTTAATTTCATGGCTGCAGGCACCATCTGCAATGATTTTGGAGTCCAAGAAAATAAAATCTGTCACTGCTTCCACTTTCCCCCTTCTGTTTGCCATGGCTACAGTAGGGCTTCTCAACTTCAGCTCTGTTGACATTCTGGGGTGAATAAATTTTTTTTGTTGTGGAAAAACAAAATCCTTTGCATTGAAGGGTTTTTTGAGTCATCTCTGGCTTCTACCGATTAGATGCCAAGTAGCATCCTCCCCTGACCCTCATCATTTGTAACAAAGTGTCTTCAGAAATTGCCAGTTGTGTTCTAGGAGGCAAAATTACCCCTGATTAAGAATCACTGTACTGGAGCATGTATGTAAATTGAAATGTATGGTGTCTAGGAGAGTAGCAGTAAAAATGTTCCTTTTCACTCCTTTGTTGGCTGAAACTTCAAGGAGGATGTAATCTGTGATCTGATGAAAGCTGCTTTTGTGGTTTACTGACCTCCACATTTCATTAACCAACCTATGAGTCAGTGGTTAATGATTATCTGCATTTTAGAAACTTATCTGGAAATGACTGAGACAAGTTCAAGTCTGTAAGAATTTGGCAAAGGTCATGAATGAAAGATTGCTTGTCAGCTCTGTCAGTGATCAGTTAGATTCCCCTTTCCAGCCTACCAACTGACCCATTTACCAATTCATTACCATCAACAACACATGGAAATACTGTGTGGATGTGAGAAATAGGAGATTCCTTCCTAGAAAATTAATGATTATACATACATACAAACAGTTTCTTTCTATTAAAAATAAACACACAGAGACAGTTACAAAAGATAAGGGAAAAGGGCCTTTAAATGTTACATTTTATTTGGATAATAAATACGTTCCTGCCATAATGGAAGATTATTAGAGAGCCACAGACATGTGATAAGGGGAAACATAAGGTCATCTTGCCCATTCGCTTTAAGAGCTGCACTGTTCAATGTTCCCCACTCCAGCCCCAGTTAAGAGTCTCATTAAGTATCCCCATTTTAATATTATAGGATACTTTTCACGTTATCCTCTTGAAGAAGAACTCAACAGATGAGCAGAGGGTATAAGTTAGTGGTATCATAAGCTTCAGAAGATGACTTCTTTAATTAGTGGCACTATGTTGGTTGAATAAAAATTTAAAATTTAGCAAAGTCTGCATCGGACAATGGTGATCCACAATCACCACAGGACAATAACAGCTCTTATCTTAAATAGCTTCACACAATTATATAATTTAATAGAATACAATTGTGAGATCTTTGAGTTTTTCAAGTGGTTGTTTCTTGCAACTGCTGGGTACTCTTAATTAAGAGAGTACTGTATAAGATAAATATCTTATACAGATATTCTTATACTTTCTTATGTTTTGAGGCATCTCTGGTCTCTACCCATTAGATGCTGGTAGCATCCTCCGTTGACCCTCCCTGGTTGTAACAAAATGTCTTCAGAAATTGCCAATTGTCTTCTAGGTGGCAGAATTACCTCCTACTTTGGACTCAATGCTTAAAGCTTGTTTTTCATAACATTCAGGATTTTCTTTAATGGTAGGTAATAAAAATAATTTTCATTAATTGAATAACATCTATGTGCTTGTGTGCTAAGTCTCTTCAGTCATGTCTGACTTTGTGATCGTATAGACTGTAGCTCACCAGCCTCCTCTGACCATGGGATTCTCCAGGCAAGAATACTGGAGTGGGTTGCCTTGCCCTCCTTCAGGGGACATGGGATTGAACCCGTGTCTGTTAATCTCCGTAGCTAACACATGGAAATACTGTGTGGATGTGAGAAATAGGAGATTCCTTCCTAGAAAATTAATGATTATACATACATACAAACAGTTTCTTTCTATTAAAAATAAACACACAGAGACAGTTACAAAAGATAAGGGAAAAGGGCCTTTAAATGTTACATTTTATTTGGATAATAAATACGTTCCTGCCATAATGGAAGATTATTAGAGAGCCACAGACATGTGATAAGGGAAACATAAGGTCATCTTGCCCATTCGCTTTAAGAGCTGCACTGTTCAATGTTCCCCACTCCAGCCCCAGTTAAGAGTCTCATTAAGTATCCCCATTTTAATATTATAGGATACTTTTCACGTTATCCTCTTGAAGAAGAACTCAACAGATGAGCAGAGGGTATAAGTTAGTGGTATCATAAGCTTCAGAAGATGACTTCTTTAATTAGTGGCACTATGTTGGTTGAATAAAAATTTAAAATTTAGCAAAGTCTGCATCGGACAATGGTGATCCACAATCACCACAGGACAATAACAGCTCTTATCTTAAATAGCTTCACACAATTATATAATTTAATAGAATACAATTGTGAGATCTTTGAGTTTTTCAAGTGGTTGTTTCTTGCAACTGCTGGGTACTCTTAATTAAGAGAGTACTGTATAAGATAAATATCTTATACAGATATTCTTATACTTTCTTATGTTTTGAGGCATCTCTGGTCTCTACCCATTAGATGCTGGTAGCATCCTCCGTTGACCCTCCCTGGTTGTAACAAAATGTCTTCAGAAATTGCCAATTGTCTTCTAGGTGGCAGAATTACCTCCTACTTTGGACTCAATGCTTAAAGCTTGTTTTTCATAACATTCAGGATTTTCTTTAATGGTAGGTAATAAAAATAATTTTCATTAATTGAATAACATCTATGTGCTTGTGTGCTAAGTCTCTTCAGTCATGTCTGACTTTGTGATCGTATAGACTGTAGCTCACCAGCCTCCTCTGACCATGGGATTCTCCAGGCAAGAATACTGGAGTGGGTTGCCTTGCCCTCCTTCAGGGGACATGGGATTGAACCCGTGTCTGTTAATCTCCAGCACTGGCAGGCGGGTTCTTTACCACTATTAATCCTACCAGATATATAAATCTATTTATGCAGAATAAAACTGAGGCTCACGGAGGTTAAGTAGTTTGTCCAAATTCTCACAATTTCTTTCTTTCTTTATTTTTTTTTAAGATTTATTTATTTATTTATTTAGGGCAGGGGACAGGTTGGGGAGGGAGAGGAGCTGGTGGGCCACTTATATTGGTCTTTCATTTATCTATTTTCATCCATCTTTGTTCTTTGGCTCTTGTGGGCCTTCCATTGCGGTGGCCTCTGTCGTTGCAGAGCGCCGGCTCTGGGCACATGCACCCCAGAGCTCCGGCTCAGTAATTGGACACATCAGTCCAGCCACTCTGTGGCACGTGGGATCTTCCCAGGCCAGGGATCGAACCGGTGTCCCTTGCACTGCAAAGCAGTGTCCTTACCCACTGGACCACCAGGGGAAGCCCTTCTCACAATTTCTGAAAGGCTGAGTCCTGATTCAGCACAGCTCACATTGTTTAAACAGTCGAAGGTTTTCTCTGAGAGTTTGTGTCAGAAAAAAATGTACTTGCTTGGGCTTCCCTGGTGGTCCAGTGGGTAAGGACACCGCCTTGCAGTGCAAGGGGCGCCGGTTCGATCCCTGGCCTGGGAAGATCCCACGTGCCGAGGAGCGGCTGGACGGATGTGCTTAATTACCGAGCCAAGGCTCTGGAGCGCATGCGCCCAGAGCCGGTGCTCTGCGACAACAGAGGCCACCGCGATGGGAGGCCCACACAGGCCAAAGAACAAAGATGGATGAAAACTAGATAAATGAAAGACCAAGAGAAGTGGCCCTCTCTCCCCAACCCGCCCCCCTCCAATAAATAAATAAATAAATAAAACCTTTAAAAAAAAATGTGCTTGCTTGAAGTCTTTAAAACAGAGCCCATCTTCAATAGCCAGAGGGCTACATCTAAGAAAAAATTAAAAGTTCATAATGAATCATTCAGGCTTCTGAGGACCTAGAGTGCTCAGGGAATGGGCTATATCAGGTTGAGAAGGTTTGTTACATGTAGACAAATAGCCCAAGTGCTTTGCTCTGTGACAGAGATTTAACTGGGTCCTTCTTAAGCCAGGGACATTTTAGAAAGGAGGGCTCCTTTTGGAGAATTCCCGAAATTGAAAGGGTGAGTGAGGGTGGGGGTTTCTGTATTTGTTCTCTGATGTTCATGCTATGGGCTGTCCATGGGGTTGCAAAGAGCCACCAAACAATAACAAAATAGGCTGTCAAGGGTAGAGGGTAGGTCAGGAAGGGTGGTCTAACATAAAAGCATGGAAACTGCAAGTGTAGTATATGAAAAAATATGTACCCACAGCTAAAGAAAACAAACTCAAACCGAAACCTCCAATGGGTTTTGAGAAAGAAGCCTACTCACAATCTAAAACAGTCAACCCTGGACTTCAGGCTGTGAGCATTCAGCCTGATTAATTAAGGTCAAGGTGGTGATGGAAATACCAGCTGGGGAGCATTTTGCCGAAAGATAAATTTGTCCCTCCATATCTCTGCAAGACAGCAGGGAGGTGTGTGTTTGGAGCTAAATTAATTTGATTTACATCATGCCATGGTAACTTCTGTTCTCTCTCCCTGCTGTCAGATGTCTTAGCTGGCTTTTTCTCCCTCCTCCTTCACCCCCACACATTTCATAACACGAGGAGAAAGCACGGGTTGGCTTCAGGCAGAATTTAGAAATGGAATAATTTTAATTTGATTATTCTGCATCCAGTGCTATTCTCTCCTCCCCCTTTCTCTTCTTTCTTGAGAAAAGGGAGAGAAGTTGTAAACCTGAGCTTAAGTGTGATACATTTTTATAATGTGCTTAATGGCACAAACTGCTTGACAATCAGAACTTGTTCCTTGTAGCAAAACCTGGCCGCTCACCTATCCTCCTGCTGTATTTCTTCAACAACAGTATACTAGAAAATGAAGTTATGGCCCAGAATCCCATTAGGACTGTGCTTTTCCTGGTCATGTAGTTTTCAGGCTCCCGAGCCCTGGCTGGAGGGCGCCTCCACTGAGACCCTCGAGGTGGGGCTGGTTCCGGGGTCTGACTCAGCCGAGCCGCCTGCGTGCCTGGGACCCTGCCCGGCCGGTGGTCCCACGCCCTGCAGGCTGGATAAGGTTACGCCGAGGTTTGCTTGGACCGAGGAAGGGAGGCGGGTCCGAGCCCGCGCCCCGGCCCGCGGGGGAGTTCCCACAGTTGGCAGCTCACGCCCGCGAAGCCACGTCCCTGCTGAAGGTGGGCGCGTGCGGGTGGTGGAGCGGAGCCCTCGGGTGGGGCCCGCCATGGCGCGCGAGAGGCTGCCGGGGAGGGGCTGCTGTGCCCTGCGCCGCTGTCTGCTCGGCGCCGCTCTGTTGCTCGGCCTGCGGCTCTGCGCGGAGCTGCAACGCGCCGGGCCCCAGCCCCAAGCCCGCAGTTTCCTGTCAGGCCTGGGCCCCCGACCGGCCGGGCTGCACCTGCAGCACGCGCCCGACCAGCTGCGCGGCGCCAGCCGGAGGCAGGTGACCTACGTGCGTAGCGGGCGCCGAGTGCCGGCGCGGGGCGGCAGGAGTGGGACGCCGGAGCCTGACTGCTGCGCCCTGGGCGGGCGTCCCCGCCAGAAGGTCAGTTGCAAAAAATGCAGTCTTGGGTCTCGGATGCCTCTCCCTGCCTTGCTACAGAGCCCTCAGCTCCAGGCCTTCGCGGGCTGCCCCACTGCGACCTTAAAAAACCCCACAACTTCGCGTCCTCTCTTACCCCTGTGCTCTTTTAAGCCGTGCCACTTGTGGCATCCTTCGATGCCTAGATACGACGAAGGGGGACCGAGCTGGGCTCATTCAGTATTTTACCAGTATTTGCTCAGCGTCCACTGTGTACCAGGCCCAGTGTTACGCAGGCATCCAGTAGGGAAGGACCAAGCCCTGCTCTCAAGCAGCTTACATTGTAGGGGGTTGGGGTTAGCAGTGGACAAGGCAGGGGAAAGAAAGGACTCGTGGTTTTGTTTATATTTCGTGCTCCTCCCTGTTTTCTTCTTGAGGCCTGCACGAAGTTGAGTGGGTATCCACTGTGAATTGCTGTTCCACTTTACCTTCATAGCGGTGATGAAGATCCACTCAGGCAAATTTTCCTTGAATTCCACCGCAGGCGTTGGCAGCATGGCGGGCGCGGGGTGAAAAGTCGAGCCCCCAGCACCACTTAATGGAAAGTTAATTGGACCTGGAGGACTGAAATTATAAACCTGGATTTGCCTTACAACACCAACGCTGATGGTCTTCCTACCTCATTAACTTCTTGGCTCACACATTGAGTTGTTATTTTATTCTGTTTTGACCTCAGATTTTTAAGCCTCTGGCCTCCTATCCACCTCTTAGTGCTCAGTAATTTACTTGGTACTTGGGAATGAAAAGATTAAGAAGTGCAGGTATGAGCGTACCTGGTCTTCATACCCATCAACTGTAACCACAGTCTTTGGAGCAACTTTCTTTCCGCTGCCTTTCTTTTCTTTTCTTTTAAACGTCCCCTACCCCCTCCCTCTTCCCCACCACCCCTCCTACAGAGGAGAGAGAAAAACTCTTCCTTGGACTTTGCGGCTTTCTTTAACTTCTAACCTACTTTTCAGTAGCATGTCTGCCAATTTCTTCTACTGTTTTCCTTTCTCTCCGGGCGCCGGGGGGTGCCGGCGCGGGGCGGCAGGAGTGGGACGCCGGAGCCTGACTGCTGCGCCCTGGGCGGGCGTCCCCGCCGGAAGGTCAGTTGCAAAAATGCAGTCTTGGGTCTCGGATGCCTCTCCTGCCTTGCTACAGAGCCCTCAGCTCCAGGCCTTCGCGGGCTGCCCACTGCGACCTTAAAACCCCACAACTTCGCGTCCTCTCTTACCCTGTGCTCTTTTAAGCCGTGCCACTTGTGGCATCCTTCGATGCCTAGATACGACGAAGGGGGACCGAGCTGGGCTCATTCAGTATTTTACCAGTATTTGCTCAGCGTCCACTGTGTACCAGGCCCAGTGTTACGCAGGCATCCAGTAGGGAAGGACCAAGCCCTGCTCTCAAGCAGCTTACATTGTAGGGGGTTGGGGTTAGCAGTGGACAAGGCAGGGGAAAGAAAGGACTCGTGGTTTTGTTTATATTTCGTGCTCCTCCCTGTTTTCTTCTTGAGGCCTGCACGAAGTTGAGTGGGTATCCACTGTGAATTGCTGTTCCACTTTACCTTCATAGCGGTGATGAAGATCCACTCAGGCAAATTTTCCTTGAATTCCACCGCAGGCGTTGGCAGCATGGCGGGCGCGGGGTGAAAAGTCGAGCCCCCAGCACCACTTAATGGAAAGTTAATTGGACCTGGAGGACTGAAATTATAAACCTGGATTTGCCTTACAACACCAACGCTGATGGTCTTCCTACCTCATTAACTTCTTGGCTCACACATTGAGTTGTTATTTTATTCTGTTTTGACCTCAGATTTTTAAGCCTCTGGCCTCCTATCCACCTCTTAGTGCTCAGTAATTTACTTGGTACTTGGGAATGAAAAGATTAAGAAGTGCAGGTATGAGCGTACCTGGTCTTCATACCCATCAACTGTAACCACAGTCTTTGGAGCAACTTTCTTTCCGCTGCCTTTCTTTTTCTTTTCTTTTAAACGTCCCCCACCCCCTCCCTCTTCCCCACCACCCCTCCTACAGAGGAGAGAGAAAAACTCTTCCTTGGACTTTGCGGCTTTCTTTAACTTCTAACCTACTTTTCAGTAGCATGTCTGCCAATTTCTTCTACTGTTTTCCTTTCTCTCACTTCCTCTTCAAGCCTTGACCTCTGTCTTTACACGCCTCTGCTGTCCCTATCTAGGTCATTAGTGTTATCTTCCTGGATAAACTCATGTGCGTGCATACACACACACACACATGCACACACATACACATATCTGAACCTCATTTTTTACGTAAAGTCTTAATTTGTTCTTCTAGTCACTTCATTATTCATTTTTCTAATGCACTTTTTACATGATACCATGTTTTGCCAAAGGCTTTTTTTTTGACAATTTTTTTAAGTTTGGCCTTTTTTTTTTTATTTTTGATTTATTTATTTTTCATCCATCTTTTATTCTTTGGCCTGTGTGGGCAGTGGCCTCTCTTGTTGCAGAGCACAAGAATACTGACTCATGATTGGACACACTGGTCCAGCTGCTCCATTGCACTTGGGATCTTCCGAGGACAGGGATCGAACTGGTGCCCCTTGCGCTGCAAGGCGGACTCTTTACCCACTGGGCCACCAGGGAAGCCCCTGCCAAAGGCTTTTAAACACCCTTTTGCCAAGGACTCATCAGGACCCCAGTGCTACATCAGGTCATGTGGTTCATGCCCTTTCCATCATTGAACATTCAGGTCAGGTGCAAGGGGCACAATATGAACTCAGAGTCAAGTAAGGGAGGCACACAGCACAGACATCCACTAATGTGACAAGTGTTATAGAACCTGGGGGTCAAGAAGTCTGATGGTCTTCCTACCTCATTAACTTCTTGGCTCACACATTGAGTTGTTATTTTATTCTGTTTTGACCTCAGATTTTTAAGCCTCTGGCCTCCTATCCACCTCTTAGTGCTCAGTAATTTACTTGGTACTTGGGAATGAAAAGATTAAGAAGTGCAGGTATGAGCGTACCTGGTCTTCATACCCATCAACTGTAACCACAGTCTTTGGAGCAACTTTCTTTCCGCTGCCTTTCTTTTCTTTTCTTTTAAACGTCCCCCACCCCTCCCTCTTCCCCACCACCCCT
Source organism: Tragulus kanchil (assembly GCA_022376925.1). Lineage (NCBI taxonomy): Eukaryota > Metazoa > Chordata > Mammalia > Artiodactyla > Tragulidae > Tragulus > Tragulus kanchil. Next base: position 244,868,670 of record JAIOJX010000026.1, on the reverse strand, counting down.
CCTACAGAGGAGAGAGAAAAACTCTTCCTTGGACTTTGCGGCTTTCTTTAACTTCTAACCTACTTTTCAGTAGCATGTCTGCCAATTTCTTCTACTGTTTTCCTTTCTCTCACTTCCTCTTCAAGCCTTGACCTCTGTCTTTACACGCCTCTGCTGTCCCTATCTAGGTCATTAGTGTTATCTTCCTGGATAAACTCAGGGCGTGCATACACACACACACACATGCACACACATACACATATCTGAACCTCATTTTTTACGTAAAGTCTTAATTTGTTCTTCTAGTCACTTCATTATTCATTTTTCTAATGCACTTTTTACATGATACCATGTTTTGCCAAAGGCTTTTTTTTTGACAATTTTTTTAAGTTTGGCCTTTTTTTTTTTATTTTTGATTTATTTATTTTTCATCCATCTTTTATTCTTTGGCCTGTGTGGGCAGTGGCCTCTCTTGTTGCAGAGCACAAGAATACTGACTCATGATTGGACACACTGGTCCAGCTGCTCCATTGCACTTGGGATCTTCCGAGGACAGGGATCGAACTGGTGCCCCTTGCGCTGCAAGGCGGACTCTTTACCCACTGGGCCACCAGGGAAGCCCCTGCCAAAGGCTTTTAAACACCCTTTTGCCAAGGACTCATCAGGACCCCAGTGCTACATCAGGTCATGTGGTTCATGCCCTTTCCATCATTGAACATTCAGGTCAGGTGCAAGGGGCACAATATGAACTCAGAGTCAAGTAAGGGAGGCACACAGCACAGACATCCACTAATGTGACAAGTGTTATAGTTAAGGTCTTGAGCTGTTCCTGGGGAGTCAAGAAAGGCTAACCTGGAAGGGACATTTGACTAGGACTTGATACTGCTTAGGAGTTCAGTTTCTTTTGTCCCTCTGGATGTCCTCGAATGTTCCATCCTTGGCATCTGCAACCCAACCTTACACTTACCCTTTCACATGTGCTGTCAGCCTCCATTGTTTCTCTTTCACCTGTTCAAGAATCACTCTTAAACCTTAATCTCCACTTTGGACAACAGAGCCTACAAATGAAAGGTTTGGAATGCACAGACTCAAAGGGCCGCTGCAGGGCAAGTTCACATCTACTTCCTTGAGGAGGCTACTGTAGTGATTCCTGCTGGAAACAGTGGTGGCTTAGGATGGTTGAAATGGAGGCATGAGAAGTGGTCCAACATTGGATATATTTTGCAGGAAGGTGAGAAAGGAGTAGTTTTTGCTGTTGTTTTGTTTTGTGTTTCTGGGATACTGAATGGAAATCAGGAGTTTTAAATGTCTTAAGTTTGAGATTTCCTTTGGACATCCATGTGGAAATGTCAAATAGGCAGTTGGACATAGGAATCTGGAGTTGGAGGCAATGTCCTGGCTGAAGATAGAGATGTGGGAATCTTCAGTGTACAAGTGGCTCTTTTAAAGCCATGAGCCTGCAGGAGATCATCTGGGCCATAAAGGTGGCTAACAAAGACAGAGGTCCGAGTCTGAGCCATGGAGCTCAGTTTTATTAAAATTAAATTTTTAAAAAGGAGATATTCATATAGAACCTTGTATGTTGTAAGCATTCAATAATGGTAGCTTTAATTTTCACTAATCTGTTGCAAGTCTTTAGCCTCAACCTTTCCCTAAATGTCATTTGTTGTAACCTCTTTCCACTCCTTTGGTTTATGCCGATTCTTTTACCCCCATCTTCCTTTCCTATGATTCATGCCCTTTCCATCATTGATCATTCGTCAAAGATTGTGGCTTTTTTCATCATTCCTACTTCCTTGCTAATCTTTCACCAGTTTGGTAGACAACAGAAATGCGTTCTGATTTGTGAGTTGCCTTGTATGTGTTGTGACCTAATAATCTATTCCATATTGAATGTTTTGCCTACACAGTTTTTCCTGATGGAAAAGATCACATTTTACCAAAGTGACCCTTAGTAATGTTTACTCCCAAGACACCAGTAAGTTAAAAAATAAAAATTTTATTATTTCAACCTATTATGTGTAACTCTAAATGTCTTTGGTTAGAAATATGTAAGAAAGAATTGAGTGAAAATAGCAATTAAAATTACTATTTTTAAAGTATTGTTTTAGTTTTTAGCCTCTTNAAGAAAAATTTCCTGGCTTTTCTTCTCCTAACTACTTAATTATTTTCTTATTTTCAGGGTATACATTCTGACTTTCACATCTACTTCCTTGAGGAGGCTACTGTAGTGATTCCTGCTGGAAACAGTGGTGGCTTAGGATGGTTGAAATGGAGGCATGAGAAGTGGTCCAACATTGGATATATTTTGCAGGAAGGTGAGAAAGGAGTAGTTTTTGCTGTTGTTTTGTTTTGTGTTTCTGGGATACTGAATGGAAATCAGGAGTTTTAAATGTCTTAAGTTTGAGATTTCCTTTGGACATCCATGTGGAAATGTCAAATAGGCAGTTGGACATAGGAATCTGGAGTTGGAGGCAATGTCCTGGCTGAAGATAGAGATGTGGGAATCTTCAGTGTACAAGTGGCTCTTTTAAAGCCATGAGCCTGCAGGAGATCATCTGGGCCATAAAGGTGGCTAACAAAGACAGAGGTCCGAGTCTGAGCCATGGAGCTCAGTTTTATTAAAATTAAATTTTTAAAAAGGAGATATTCATATAGAACCTTGTATGTTGTAAGCATTCAATAATGGTAGCTTTAATTTTCACTAATCTGTTGCAAGTCTTTAGCCTCAACCTTTCCCTAAATGTCATTTGTTGTAACCTCTTTCCACTCCTTTGGTTTATGCCGATTCTTTTACCCCCATCTTCCTTTCCTATGATTCATGCCCTTTCCATCATTGATCATTCGTCAAAGATTGTGGCTTTTTTCATCATTCCTACTTCCTTGCTAATCTTTCACCAGTTTGGTAGACAACAGAAATGCGTTCTGATTTGTGAGTTGCCTTGTATGTGTTGTGACCTAATAATCTATTCCATATTGAATGTTTTGCCTACACAGTTTTTCCTGATGGAAAAGATCACATTTTACCAAAGTGACCCTTAGTAATGTTTACTCCCAAGACACCAGTAAGTTAAAAAATAAAAATTTTATTATTTCAACCTATTATGTGTAACTCTAAATGTCTTTGGTTAGAAATATGTAAGAAAGAATTGAGTGAAAATAGCAATTAAAATTACTATTTTTAAAGTATTGTTTTAGTTTTTAGCCTCTTAAAGAAAAAATTTCCCTGGCTTTTCTTCTCCCTAGCTACTTAATTATTTTCTTATTTTCAGGGTATACATTCTGACTTTCCCAAATTTCTAGAGGGTGGGAATCTTGAATTTGTTTCATCTTTCCATTATTTCAGAGTCAAAACTAGTTTTTCCATTTTGGAAAGGCCTTATCAAGTCTGTTCTCCCACTTTAGGGAATAGAGTGCAGTGCCCCTTATCTCTCCAGGGATAAGTCATGTTCCCGTTTGGCCTCCCATCAAGACAATGTGAAATATACACTGAGTTTACAGTTAAATAATTGACATAATCAGTTTGGTAAGTAATCTGTTAAATTCCTTGGGTACTATTTTATTTAAATTTTGTTTGTTGAGGATAATGATAAACAATGTTATTTAGGTTCTTGGACACTTTGCCACAGGCACCACCAGATTGGTGAAGGAGAAAAGGTTCCATTCTATTTTGAGAATGGCTTTCTGGGTGGATGAAAACCTGCATGAAATAATTGGGTTGCCAAGTGTTTCTTGTCAATGTGCTTCCTTTGCAGGTGTTAGAAGCACAAAAATTCAGCAATTATATTGCCACTTTAATCATAGCGTATGCTTCTCTTTTTTTTATGCTTCTCTTAAAGCAAATCATCTATTATAGAAAAGAGAAGTGATGTGTAGTCGTCATACAATTCTTTTCCTCTTTTCTTATCCCCTTCTTTCACCAAGCTATCCAAGAAATAGCTCTAAATATTAAATTTTCTTTCACATCTGAGGTTTTAATCTTACAGCATTGTGAAATGAGGGCAGACGACACATGGTAAATAAATACTGCCCTATGTGATTAGGACTCTCCCATAACCCATAGATTTTTGTATATTACAGAGGCTTTAAGCATACAAATATCACAATTCTTTTTTATTCTCTTGCTTTCTGTTTTCTGTCTATGTTTCTATCTGGTTTTTATTTCTTAAACAGGCATTTACTATCACTACATGGGTAAAGTTTTTCTGGGGGACATTGATAGAGGAATAATGATGGTGTCGTTGATTTATGCTTTTTTCTACAATCTTGGGTAGATGTTTCTCTAAAAGACAGCAGAAAATTTCCTGGCTTTTCTTCTCCCTAACTACTTAATTATTTTCTTATTTTCAGGGTATACATTCTGACTTTCCCAAATTTCTAGAGGGTGGGAATCTTGAATTTGTTTCATCTTTCCATTATTTCAGAGTCAAAACTAGTTTTTCCATTTTGGAAAGGCCTTATCAAGTCTGTTCTCCCACTTTAGGGAATAGAGTGCAGTGCCCCTTATCTCTCCAGGGATAAGTCATGTTCCCGTTTGGCCTCCCATCAAGACAATGTGAAATATACACTGAGTTTACAGTTAAATAATTGACATAATCAGTTTGGTAAGTAATCTGTTAAATTCCTTGGGTACTATTTTATTTAAATTTTGTTTGTTGAGGATAATGATAAACAATGTTATTTAGGTTCTTGGACACTTTGCCACAGGCACCACCAGATTGGTGAAGGAGAAAAGGTTCCATTCTATTTTGAGAATGGCTTTCTGGGTGGATGAAAACCTGCATGAAATAATTGGGTTGCCAAGTGTTTCTTGTCAATGTGCTTCCTTTGCAGGTGTTAGAAGCACAAAAATTCAGCAATTATATTGCCACTTTAATCATAGCGTATGCTTCTCTTTTTTTTATGCTTCTCTTAAAGCAAATCATCTATTATAGAAAAGAGAAGTGATGTGTAGTCGTCATACAATTCTTTTCCTCTTTTCTTATCCCCTTCTTTCACCAAGCTATCCAAGAAATAGCTCTAAATATTAAATTTTCTTTCACATCTGAGGTTTTAATCTTACAGCATTGTGAAATGAGGGCAGACGACACATGGTAAATAAATACTGCCCTATGTGATTAGGACTCTCCCATAACCCATAGATTTTTGTATATTACAGAGGCTTTAAGCATACAAATATCACAATTCTTTTTTATTCTCTTGCTTTCTGTTTTCTGTCTATGTTTCTATCTGGTTTTTATTTCTTAAACAGGCATTTACTATCACTACATGGGTAAAGTTTTTCTGGGGGACATTGATAGAGGAATAATGATGGTGTCGTTGATTTATGCTTTTTTCTACAATCTTGGGTAGATGTTTCTCTAAAAGACAGCAGAAAATTATATGGCTTATATGCCTGAGAGAAGTACTGTTGACAAAAAAATTAATCAGCAGTCAATCTAAGAAAGAAATGGAACATTTTATTTGAGCCAAACCGAGTATTATAACAAAGGAAACGGTCTTTCAGAGAACTTTGAGAACTGCTGCAAAGAGGTAAAGGAGGAGGCCAGTATATAAGAGACTTTAGAGAAAAGGTAGTGCAATCAAGCACACCGCTTAATCAAGAGTTAGTATTATTCATAAGGAACAAATACCTTAGTTAGTGGTTTCATTGCTTTTCTAAGAATGGGAAGATGCAAAAAATTGGGTTCGTCAATTTTCTCCTGAAAATATCTAACTATCTGAAAGCCTAACTTCCAGTTTTCTCAAAGCACAGGATGCCTCCTTCTGATTATGCCCTTAATTCTTTAAGGGTGTCATAGGGCAATAAATGTAGTAGCTAATGACTTAATTCTTTTTTTTTTTTAAAGATTTATTTATTTATTTTGGGGGTGGGTGGGGTGGGGAGGGAGGGGAGCAGGCGGGCCACTTCTATTGGTTTTTCATTTGTCTATTTTCATTCATCTTTGTTCTTTGGCCCGTGTGGGCCTCCCATCGTGGTGGCCTCTGTTGTTGCAGAGCACCGGCTCTGGGCGCATGCGCTCCAGAGCTCTGGCTCGGTAATTGGACACATGGGTCCAGCCGCTTCGCGGCACGTGGTATCTTCCCAGGCCAGGGATGGAACCAGCGCCCATTGCACTGCAAGGCGGTGTCCTTACCCACTGGACCACCAGGGAAGCCTGACTTAATTCTTACAGAACTAGACGGTGGGCACCATTCTTTGTTTTACAGTCTCCTCCCTTTTCGTCTTAATTTTGACCAAGGTTTAGGAGGCATTTTATGACCAACTTGTCCCATGGCACTAGGAATGCTTATTCACAGGTCAGTCAAGGATTTCACTGATAGGCTGCTCAGTGCACTATTACTGGACTTGCCCTGTTAACAATAGTTAAAAACCTCTGGACCATCTATTTTACTAGTTCTGTTATGGTCTAAGAAATGCCTCTTGTTGCTTTTTCTTATATCTAGAGTTATACTGTTAGAATCTTTGATCTTATAGGACTATATCTGGGCAATTGTTTAAGGTTACCTAGTCATCATTAATTTTATTGGAAGCTCCATCACACATTTGGTAGTATAAGAAATAATAATCTTGTAAAATAGGTAGAGTACAAATAATATAGTTACATTACTAAAGTAACTATTTAAGCTAAGAACTTCCATTAAGTGAGGCCCAGTATTTCCCTGACCCCATCTGTTCTGAACCAGTTGCTACCTTTTCGGGAAATGATATATTGGCACTGTACATAAAGTTCACTTAAGAGTCTGTATGTACAGGGTGGGTGATGGGTCATCATGGTGTTTTACAGGATTGAGAAAGGAAGTTGTCAACTACAATGAATGGACAACAAGGGCATTTGCTATCTACCTCTGCAGAGATGGAACACTGTGCCTTAGGAGCTGCTGACTTTTCAACATCCCCTGAAGGAAATCAGGGTGGGGCAAGGCACTCTGTGCTCTGGGGAATCCGGTGGAGCAGGTCTTTAGATAGGTAAATGACTTTTAGGAACAGTTTTTATTATCTCAATCCTTGCATCTCCTCACAACTAGAAACGTGCTAAAATCCTTCATGAAGATATCACATCCTCATCTCAGGCACAAGCCATTTGTAAAACAAAAGCATTTGAAAAAACCCTTTCTTTGATGGCATTAGAATTTCCCCCCAGACTGAAACCCTTATATTGGCTTTCCTCCCCTAACTCTTTGGAGGAGTCTCTCAGAGCTATCTGGGGTGCTGCCTCCCGGGCTGCAGTCCTAATTATACCCCAAATAAAACTTAACCCACAACTCTCAAGTTGTTCGTCTTTTTTAGTCGACAAAGGTTACCTTCTGAGGAATTATGTGGCTGGCTCCAGAAGAAAAAAAAAAATTAATCTTTATGGTTAAGCTAGTATTTTTGCCATTGGGATGGTCTGGTTAATGCATAATGCAGATGTGCAATGCATGCTAGAGGAGAGGGTGGAGGTCCAAACAGGCAGAGAAAAAATGTTATGTTTAAATTTTTCTTGTCTTGCCTTAAAATATGAATTTTTATTTCATCAGAACTCATACAGGAGCCAAGCTTCCTGAAGAAATGTCTTCTCTCTTATCGGAGATATTTTGCTTGACATTTAAATATGTTGGATAGAAAAGTGACTTCTGAGTCACAGAGCTACAGAACCCAGTGAAGTGCTTGGCTTGGTTTGTTAGTTACAGATCCTTTGGAACAGTGTGTCAGAGGGAAAAAATGCTGTTTCCTCTCCTCCTGAAAAACCATATGGCAAAATTCAGTCTGTCTTCATCACTCCTTGTCATCCTCTTAGTTTTGTAAAATAGGTAGAGTACAAATAATATAGTTACATTACTAAAGTAACTATTTAAGCTAAGAACTTCCATTAAGTGAGGCCCAGTATTTCCCTGACCCCATCTGTTCTGAACCAGTTGCTACCTTTTAAATGATATATTGGCACTGTACATAAAGTTCACTTAAGAGTCTGTATGTACAGGGTGGGTGATGGGTCATCGTGGTGTTTTACAGGATTGAGAAAGGAAGTTGTCAACTACAATGAATGGACAACAAGGGCATTTGCTATCTACCTCTGCAGAGATGGAACACTGTGCCTTAGGAGCTGCTGACTTTTCAACATCCCCTGAAGGAAATCAGGGTGGGGCAAGGCACTCTGTGCTCTGGGGAATCCGGTGGAGCAGGTCTTTAGATAGGTAAATGACTTTTAGGAACAGTTTTTATTATCTCAATCCTTGCATCTCCTCACAACTAGAAACGTGCTAAAATCCTTCATGAAGATATCACATCCTCATCTCAGGCACAAGCCATTTGTAAAACAAAAGCATTTGAAAAAACCCTTTCTTTGATGGCATTAGAATTTCCCCCCAGACTGAAACCCTTATATTGGCTTTCCTCCCCTAACTCTTTGGAGGAGTCTCTCAGAGCTATCTGGGGTGCTGCCTCCCGGGCTGCAGTCCTAATTATACCCCAAATAAAACTTAACCCACAACTCTCAAGTTGTTCGTCTTTTTTAGTCGACAAAGGTTACCTTCTGAGGAATTATGTGGCTGGCTCCAGAAGAAAAAAAAAAATTAATCTTTATGGTTAAGCTAGTATTTTTGCCATTGGGATGGTCTGGTTAATGCATAATGCAGATGTGCAATGCATGCTAGAGGAGAGGGTGGAGGTCCAAACAGGCAGAGAAAGAATGTTATGTTTAAATTTTTCTTGTCTTGCCTTAAAATATGAATTTTTATTTCATCAGAACTCATACAGGAGCCAAGCTTCCTGAAGAAATGTCTTCTCTCTTATCGGAGATATTTTGCTTGACATTTAAATATGTTGGATAGAAAAGTGACTTCTGAGTCACAGAGCTACAGAACCCAGTGAAGTGCTTGGCTTGGTTTGTTAGTTACAGATCCTTTGGAACAGTGTGTCAGAGGAAAAAAATGCTGTTTCCTCTCCTCCTGAAAAACCATATGGCAAAATTCAGTCTGTCTTCATCACTCCTTGTCATCCTCTTAGTTTTCTCATTTTATGATTGTCATCAGGAAGAATGAGGAAAAATGGCGCATCATATGCCCTTTGATATATCCAACTGCCTTAAACGTTATTATTCTTTACAAAATACTTGAAGGTAGGTTTGAATTGCTTGTAAAGTAAGGCCCAGCGGTAGTTTCCAGTTACTTGGGTCTCTGCTGTTTCCCTACATGTCTGTCCTTCAGGAGAAACATTCATTAATCCTCTCACATCGTCCTCAGGAGGCAGAGCATTTTTACTTTAAATAGTCGTTGAGGATAATTGAATGCATTCCAGGAACGTGTGGGTGTGAAACAGCAGTTGCTTAGTTTCACACACACAAAAATAACAGGTTCTGATGAAAACTTTGATGTGCCTTAGGTAGAGAATAGACTCCTGCACTCCTTCCAAACCCCACAGTTTCCCAGAGAGCATTCTGTGGGCAAAGGAACTGCTAATGGAGGTCCCACTGGTTTTCAACAATTGGTGGTGGAGATTTTAAGATTTCTGTGTGCAATTCGTCCAGTTCATTCTCTCCAAGAAACAGAAAGTCTTACCAGTTTTCTTGAATTGGATTTCATTTTTGGTCTGTAAAATGAATCCAATCTATGTAGTTCAAGTGGAGACTCTTAAGAGTGGTAGACATTTGACTTTTTTCCCATCTGTGTCATGACACCTTTGGAGCCCTTGTGCTTAGAGATAGTTTGACTCTTTATTCTGTGATTTATAGAAAGTAACAGGTGCTGGCTTCATTACCATGAGACTCACACTAAGACATGTTATTTACCAGCATGAATAAGCTTCTCTTAAAAGCAGCCTTTGAGATCTTTTAGATACGTCACATCAATTGTATTAATGACCTGTAGTTTTTTTGCTAAAACAGGGTGTGAAAATTTGCTGTCCAAGAGGCATTTTTATCCTGCTCAAATGTTTGGAACAAAATTGAACTTTATGAGCCTTTTAGTCTAGGACCATATGTAGTTTAAACTAATAGCAAGGTGGCTTGTTAGTTTATGACTCAAGAAGGTAAATTGGGCCGGTGGAGAGTTTTGTTTGAGCCACACAGTGTTTTAAGTAACTAAGCATATATCTTCATATGTGGCATACAGTGTTCAGTGGAGTGCAGTTCAGCAGTCTGCCTTTGTATTATCTGTCTGATCTGTAAAGGCATTTGAAGTTTCAGCCCCTGAGCCAGATGTCAAAATTTGCGATTATTTTTCCTAAAAAGTGACAAGCAAAGTTAATGCTGCTAAGCTCAGTGGCAGCACAGTACATAGATACTAGATATACAGAAGTTAAGGGTATTTTTAAGTCATTTCTAGTCGAGAGAGTTATCTAAGTCTGGGGTTGACTATTGGGGAGAGTAAGATTATAGGGAGTTTACTTAGTTGCTACAGTTTTCTTTTGGTTATAAACAAGAAAGATTAGCTGTGGTCTGGCTTATGCAAAAAAAGCAAACAAAAAAAAAGTAAGAAATTTATTGAGAAAACTAGGTAATTTATCACTGAATTGGAGGCGGTATTAAATAAACATGATATTGAGGAGAGAAGGGATAAGGTTCCTCCGGAAATCGCAGCTTTCCTAGGCCTTCTCCCTCCAGTGCCACCACAGTGAGATACACCTCCCTCAGTTCCTGGGCTTGGTCCCTTCGATACTCACCCTGGGTCAGCCAGTGCCACAAAGAGAGCCTCGTAGCTCCCTATTCCCCATCCAGAGAGCCCTTGTGCTTAGAGATAGTTTGACTCTTTATTCTGTGATTTATAGAAAGTAACAGGTGCTGGCTTCATTACCATGAGACTCACACTAAGACATGTTATTTACCAGCATGAATAAGCTTCTCTTAAAAGCAGCCTTTGAGATCTTTTAGATACGTCACATCAATTGTATTAATGACCTGTAGTTTTTTTGCTAAAACAGGGTGTGAAAATTTGCTGTCCAAGAGGCATTTTTATCCTGCTCAAATGTTTGGAACAAAATTGAACTTTATGAGCCTTTTAGTCTAGGACCATATGTAGTTTAAACTAATAGCAAGGTGGCTTGTTAGTTTATGACTCAAGAAGGTAAATTGGGCCGGTGGAGAGTTTTGTTTGAGCCACACAGTGTTTTAAGTAACTAAGCATATATCTTCATATGTGGCATACAGTGTTCAGTGGAGTGCAGTTCAGCAGTCTGCCTTTGTATTATCTGTCTGATCTGTAAAGGCATTTGAAGTTTCAGCCCCTGAGCCAGATGTCAAAATTTGCGATTATTTTTCCTAAAAAGTGACAAGCAAAGTTAATGCTGCTAAGCTCAGTGGCAGCACAGTACATAGATACTAGATATACAGAAGTTAAGGGTATTTTTAAGTCATTTCTAGTCGAGAGAGTTATCTAAGTCTGGGGTTGACTATTGGGGAGAGTAAGATTATAGGGGAGTGTACTTAGTTGCTACAGTTTTCTTTTGGTTATAAACAAGAAAGATTAGCTGTGGTCTGGCTTATGCAAAAAAAGCAAACAAAAAAAAAGTAAGAAATTTATTGAGAAAACTAGGTAATTTATCACTGAATTGGAGGCGGTATTAAATAAACATGATATTGAGGAGAGAAGGGATAAGGTTCCTCCGGAAATCGCAGCTTTCCTAGGCCTTCTCCCTCCAGTGCCACCACAGTGAGATACACCTCCCTCAGTTCCTGGGCTTGGTCCCTTCGATACTCACCCTGGGTCAGCCAGTGCCACAAAGAGAGCCTCGTAGCTCCCTATTCCCCATCCAGAGAGCCATTCTTAGATAAGGAGGGAACTTTCTGAGCGCTTGGAAATAAGAGTATAGGTGTGTATGCCTTTTTTTTTTTTTTAATATAATCTCAGAGCTTAGCCTCTGGGCTTCTTTGTGTGTTTCTTTTTTTTTCTTTTTAATACACTCATGCTTTTTTTTTTAAGATTTATTTATTTATTTATTTGAAGGGGGGTAGGGTGGGGAGGGAGGGGAGCAGGTGGGCCACTTCTATTGGTCTTTCATTTGCCCATTTTCATCCATCTTTGTTCTTTGGCCCGTGTGGGCCTCCCATTGCGGTGGCCTCTGTTGTCGCAGAGCACCGCCTCTGGGTGCATGCGCCCCAGCCCGGCTCGGTGATTGGACACATTGGTCCAGCCGCTCTGCGGCACGTGGGATCTTCCCAGGCCAGGGATCTAACCGGCGCACTGCAAGGCGGTGTCCTTACCCACTGGACCACCAGGGAAGCCCTGTGTGTTTCTTTATTGGTTAACTGTTTCTCCGTTTAGAACTCTTAGAGATAACTTTATTTCCAGGTAGCACTCATAAGTTGGTACCTAGCGCATACTTCTGATTTTTTAATTCAGTTTGGCATATTCATACAAGATCTGTATCTATACAGGAGATGTCTTTTTCTTTTCAAGTAAAACATTTTCTGTGGAGAAGATAAATATAATCAGTATTCAGCTCGTGATTCCCACTAGGGTTCTCAAACCAAAGTTAGAGTTTTATGTTCTTTGTTTGATTTTTTCTTTCTTTTTTTTGTCTACCAGTTCAGAGAGTTCCTTTGCAAAAAAGGATCTGAAAAATTCTCCAGAGCATGTAAACATTTACAGGCTCCTTTTCAACTGGTTAGTTTGGGAGTCTTCAACATTTGATTACTTCTGTAGAAGGACTCTCTGGGTTGCAAGTGATAGAACCCAACTGAAACTAGTAAAAACTGGGATTCACTGGAAGGGTACTCTGGTAGAATTGAAGAAAGAGCTGCAGAAACAAGGACAGATCTCAGAACTTGATTATAGATTAAAATGAGTATTGAAGATGTTAGTTATCCATTTGTGGTATCCATTTTTGGACATGTTAAGTTGTGTCCAACTCTTGTGATCCCATGAACTATAGCCTGCCAGGCTCTTCTGTCCATAGGATTTCCCAGGCAGGATTGCTGGAGTGGGTTGCCACTTCCTTCTCCATATATTACCCTTTACCAAATATGTAAGGGATATTTATCATTATTCTTGGCCACCCCTTTGAATTTTCTTCCTATAGTTCAGGAATTCCCCACCTTTCTAAGAAAAAAGGTAAAAAATAAATTTTCCTGACCCTAAGGGGCATTCTCGTGACCTAGGCGTCACCATTGATATACCCCTGTATGAGAGTTTGGGTTGTACTTCAGAGATTTGAAGAGGCAAGTCTTAGCATAAGGACCAGGGAGCCTTAGGTTCTAGTGGAGGCATCCGGTGTCTAGGGAGTTAGAATGAGTGGTGGTGTCTGTGCCCATTGGTGGGGCATTGCAGTCTATACTGGTGCCCATGGTGATGTTCCTCCTGTCCTTGAGACCCTATAAGCTCATAAATCTTTAATCAATTCCTTTTCTACTTAACTAGCCAGAGTGGTTTCTGTTGTTTACAACCAAGAACCTTGGCAGATCAATAAATTAGAGTTGGCAGTTTGGAAGGTTACAACTGTAGCTTTCCTTCTTCAAATTTGCTTGCTCTATTTAATTCAGAGTTTGGAACATGATGATTGGGGTCTGAATGAACTATGGGCTAAGGGACCTTTCCCTGACAAGATGATAACATTTAGTGCCAGATACTAAATCATACAAATCTGCTGACTTACCACTAGAGACACCAAGTTCTTTTTCATAGCACCATTTGTCTGGGGTATCAGGCAGGAGAGGCCAGTTTATATTGTGATCACAAACAACCCTCAAATCTCAGGGCTCTTATTTACAAAGGTTTGTTTCTTGCTTATGCTGCGTATCTATTACTGGTTGAGAGGGGTGGGATGCTGCTCTGTGGTGTCTTCATCCTCTCTCTGGACCCCAGACTGGAACACTGCCTGTCACCTCGGCAGAGGGGTGACTTGCTCTGTAGGCTCTTGTGTGGCATTGTTAAGTGTCCTGGCCAGAAGCCAGACTTAGCACTCCTGCTCACATTCCAATGACCAGAACTGGCTGCTGGGCCCTACCCAGTTCAGGAGGCTAAAGTCTGCCATGTGCTCAGAAGTCAGAGAGCACGAGCTGTTTGGTGAGTAGTACTTACGGCCACCACGCTGTGGTAACCCTTCAATCATCCGTATCTAAGTGGACATCGTCTTAGGTCTGTTTGACATTGCAGTGGTCATTCCTTCTCCATATATTACCCTTTACCAAATATGTAAGGGATATTTATCATTATTCTTGGCCACCCCTTTGAATTTTCTTCCTATAGTTCAGGAATTCCCCACCTTTCTAAGAAAAAAGGTAAAAAATAAATTTTCCTGACCCTAAGGGGCATTCTCGTGACCTAGGCGTCACCATTGATATACCCCTGTATGAGAGTTTGGGTTGTACTTCAGAGATTTGAAGAGGCAAGTCTTAGCATAAGGACCAGGGAGCCTTAGGTTCTAGTGGAGGCATCCGGTGTCTAGGGAGTTAGAATGAGTGGTGGTGTCTGTGCCCATTGGTGGGGCATTGCAGTCTATACTGGTGCCCATGGTGATGTTCCTCCTGTCCTTGAGACCCTATAAGCTCATAAATCTTTAATCAATTCCTTTTCTACTTAACTAGCCAGAGTGGTTTCTGTTGTTTACAACCAAGAACCTTGGCAGATCAATAAATTAGAGTTGGCAGTTTGGAAGGTTACAACTGTAGCTTTCCTTCTTCAAATTTGCTTGCTCTATTTAATTCAGAGTTTGGAACATGATGATTGGGGTCTGAATGAACTATGGGCTAAGGGACCTTTCCCTGACAAGATGATAACATTTAGTGCCAGATACTAAATCATACAAATCTGCTGACTTACCACTAGAGACACCAAGTTCTTTTTCATAGCACCATTTGTCTGGGGTATCAGGCAGGAGAGGCCAGTTTATATTGTGATCACAAACAACCCTCAAATCTCAGGGCTCTTATTTACAAAGGTTTGTTTCTTGCTTATGCTGCGTATCTATTACTGGTTGAGAGGGGTGGGATGCTGCTCTGTGGTGTCTTCATCCTCTCTCTGGACCCCAGACTGGAACACTGCCTGTCACCTCGGCAGAGGGGTGACTTGCTCTGTAGGCTCTTGTGTGGCATTGTTAAGTGTCCTGGCCAGAAGCCAGACTTAGCACTCCTGCTCACATTCCAATGACCAGAACTGGCTGCTGGGCCCTACCCAGTTCAGGAGGCTAAAGTCTGCCATGTGCTCAGAAGTCAGAGAGCAGGAGCTGTTTGGTGAGTAGCACTTACGGCCACCACGCTGTGGTAACCCTTCAATCATCCGTATCTAAGTGGACATCGTCTAGGTCATGTTTCATGCTCGCTGTTTCCAGCGCCTCGCTGAATCTGCACATTTGGCAGTATTGAATAAAGCATGGGAGGCTCTTTTCAGGGGACATAAAGCTAAAATGAAGCAGACATCTGAATTTAGCGGAACAGTGAAATAAAACAAGACGCAATTTACATCTTATAAGCTATGCTGTGGCGTGTTCTGGAGTTTGTTAAGTACAGTGATTTTTGTTGACATCGTTTATGTTCGATTCTTTGTGTGCACCAATGATGGGGTGATAGTCCTACAGTCTTTTTTTCTGGGAAAAAGGGCAAGTTATTTGAATAAATAAAGCCATGAGTATAAATGAACCAAAGGCCTCTGGTGAGATGAATCATGCTCCATGTTTACATGCATCTTCATGGCAATCACTTACTCATGTTTAGTCAGAACAAACTGAAAGATTTCCAAGTGTGTTTTCAGGATCTGGCCACAAATCAAGAGACAGTATTCATGTTGTATGGTGTTTGTTATTGTGCACAATGAGACAAAAAATATTTTGTTTATTGTTCACCTCCTGAGTTACTGTTATTGTTCAGTCACTAAGTCACGTCCAACTCTTCTACTCCCTGGACTGTAGCACTCCAGGCTTCCCTGTCCTTCACTGTCTTCTTGAGTTAGATCAAAATTCGTGTCCATTGACTTAGTGATACTATGTAACCATCTCATCCTCTGCTGCCCCCTTCTCCTTTTGCCTTCAGTCTTTCCCAACATCAGAGACCTTTTCATTGATTCCATTCTTCACATTAGGTGGCCAGTATAGCTTCATTTTCAGCAATAGTCCTTCTAATAAATGTTCAGAGTTGTTTTCCTTTAGTCTCATTTGATCTCCTTGCAGTCCAAGAGACTCTCAAGAGCCTTCTCTAGCATCACAGTGGTGCATAACAAATCAATTAAAAATCTTAATTAGCAGAAACACATGCCCATTGAGTGCAGAATGATTCGGTTATAAATGAAAGCAGGCCTCTTCATTCAGCAGTTTTGAGGATAGAATGTGGAGAAACCAAGGAACATGTCAGATCCTAGGAGGCTTATTTACATGGATTTGCAAATATCATTAAACTTTTCATTATGATGCATCATAACCTATATGATGGTGGGCTCATAATCTTATGCTTGAGGTTGAAAGTTTAAATTTTGTTTCCCTATTTATTGAATATGGGCAAGTGACATACCATGTCTCAACCTTAGTTTTCTCCTCTGTAAAGAAAAGTTAGTAGTACTTAATTCATGAAAACTAAAGGAAAGTGTGTATGTGAAAATACCTGGCCTGTGGAAATAGTTCTGTAAGTGAAGATTGCCTTTGTTCAAGCTTGTATTGATGGCTGTGATGCTGGCTTCTGAACATCAAAAGCATATAGACCCATGTGACTGTGTGGTATGAAGCACAATATTCATTGTAATTTTTAACACTCTTTTTATTATGCTTGAAATTTAAAGCATATCCAGTATGCTCAGCCATCAATATTTCCAGTGCTGAAATATTTTTTTAATCTTGCATAAAAGCTAAAAGTTAATATTAACCTTTTGTTAGTGTTTTTATTATAAATTTATTCCTCATGTAACTCATTTATTATAAAATGGTTAAGGCTTACTGGTTCATATCATTTTGTGATTTTTTTCTCTCAAAACCAATTATAAATATCACTTACAATATTGGTGTTAAATAATTTTGACCCATTTTAGGGCTGACTGTGTAAAGTGTGTTTCCAAGGTTTTGAAATACAACTTTCACTTAAAAGAATGTTTATAAATCTCCTATTTAATGCTTTACTTACTATAACTTGCTACTTCTTTAGTTCCGGGGATGCCCCTGGAGTAATTGTGGGTTAAAGAGCTAATTGCTATAACTGTTATTTCTGGTTCTGTCTTCACATTAGGTGGCCAGTATAGCTTCATTTTCAGCAATAGTCCTTCTAATAAATGTTCAGAGTTGTTTTCCTTTAGTCTCATTTGATCTCCTTGCAGTCCAAGAGACTCTCAAGAGCCTTCTCTAGCATCACAGTGGTGCATAACAAATCAATTAAAAATCTTAATTAGCAGAAACACATGCCCATTGAGTGCAGAATGATTCGGTTATAAATGAAAGCAGGCCTCTTCATTCAGCAGTTTTGAGGATAGAATGTGGAGAAACCAAGGAACATGTCAGATCCTAGGAGGCTTATTTACATGGATTTGCAAATATCATTAAACTTTTCATTATGATGCATCATAACCTATATGATGGTGGGCTCATAATCTTATGCTTGAGGTTGAAAGTTTAAATTTTGTTTCCCTATTTATTGAATATGGGCAAGTGACATACCATGTCTCAACCTTAGTTTTCTCCTCTGTAAAGAAAAGTTAGTAGTACTTAATTCATGAAAACTAAAGGAAAGTGTGTATGTGAAAATACCTGGCCTGTGGAAATAGTTCTGTAAGTGAAGATTGCCTTTGTTCAAGCTTGTATTGATGGCTGTGATGCTGGCTTCTGAACATCAAAAGCATATAGACCCATGTGACTGTGTGGTATGAAGCACAATATTCATTGTAATTTTTAACACTCTTTTTATTATGCTTGAAATTTAAAGCATATCCAGTATGCTCAGCCATCAATATTTCCAGTGCTGAAATATTTTTTTAATCTTGCATAAAAGCTAAAAGTTAATATTAACCTTTTGTTAGTGTTTTTATTATAAATTTATTCCTCATGTAACTCATTTATTATAAAATGGTTAAGGCTTACTGGTTCATATCATTTTGTGATTTTTTTCTCTCAAAACCAATTATAAATATCACTTACAATATTGGTGTTAAATAATTTTGACCCATTTTAGGGCTGACTGTGTAAAGTGTGTTTCCAAGGTTTTGAAATACAACTTTCACTTAAAAGAATGTTTATAAATCTCCTATTTAATGCTTTACTTACTATAACTTGCTACTTCTTTAGTTCCGGGGATGCCCCTGGAGTAATTGTGGGTTAAAGAGCTAATTGCTATAACTGTTATTTCTGGTTCTGTCTTCCACATTTGAGTCTAATAATTAAGTGCATATTATTATACTTGGTACTTTATATGCCTTTTAAAGACAGCCTCAATTTAGCCAACATGGTTAACTAAATCTAAGTACTGACACTGCACATGATATTTTTCAGACTATCAGGACTTCAAGATGTTTACAGTTTAAGTGGGGTGGGAGGGGAGGCCTTGGTGCTAGTATCCTTTCATTTAATTCTCACAAAAAAATCTGAGGTAGGAATTGTCCTCTCAGATGAGGAAGCTGCGTCTCAGAGACATTAATAAATGTGGGTAAGACATAGCTAAAAGGGATGAGATGAAGGTTTAAACTCAAAATTCATGACTCTTTCAGTTGGTCCACTGAAATGGGCAGATAACAACCAAATCTCATGTAAGGTAGATCATTTACCAAATGAAAATTAAAATCTTCTTGTAAACAAAAGACACAAAGTTAAAAAGCAAGTCATAGGCTGGGATAGGGTGTGCATATCATGAATAAGGGTTCCCTGATGGCTCAGTGGATAAAGAATCCACCTGCAATGCAGAAGACACAGGAGATGTGGGTTGGGAAGGTCCCCAGGAGAAGGGCATGGCAACCCACTCCAATATTCTTGCCTGGAGAATCCCATGGACACAGGAGACTGGCAGGCTACAATCCAAAGGGTTGCAAAGAGTTGGACGTGACTGATCAACTGCACACACATACACATCACGAATGAAGGATTAATATCCTAAAATTAAAAAAGAACCCAACAAAATAATAGGAAAAAAAGAGAAATGGCTGAACATAAAAACAAACATGGCATAAATCAGGAATTAACAGAAGTGGAAACCTGAAAGACTTACGTATATAGATAGATGACACATATAGCATATGTAATTACTAAATAATAATATAATATAATTATAATATGGAAAGAAATATGAGCAGAATGATGATAAATCCTACCAATAAGCATAGGAAGCAAATTAAAATGCAGTGGGATTATATTTCACCCCCCTATCCCCCAGTCATTTTGAAACAGTGCAAAATGTTATAATCTCCTATTTAATGCTTTACTTACTATAACTTGCTACTTCTTTAGTTCCGGGGATGCCCCTGGAGTAATTGTGGGTTAAAGAGCTAATTGCTATAACTGTTATTTCTGGTTCTGTCTTCCACATTTGAGTCTAATAATTAAGTGCATATTATTATACTTGGTACTTTATATGCCTTTTAAAGACAGCCTCAATTTAGCCAACATGGTTAACTAAATCTAAGTACTGACACTGCACATGATATTTTTCAGACTATCAGGACTTCAAGATGTTTACAGTTTAAGTGGGGTGGGAGGGGAGGCCTTGGTGCTAGTATCCTTTCATTTAATTCTCACAGAAAATCTGAGGTAGGAATTGTCCTCTCAGATGAGGAAGCTGCGTCTCAGAGACATTAATAAATGTGGGTAAGACATAGCTAAAAGGGATGAGATGAAGGTTTAAACTCAAAATTCATGACTCTTTCAGTTGGTCCACTGAAATGGGCAGATAACAACCAAATCTCATGTAAGGTAGATCATTTACCAAATGAAAATTAAAATCTTCTTGTAAACAAAAGACACAAAGTTAAAAAGCAAGTCATAGGCTGGGATAGGGTGTGCATATCATGAATAAGGGTTCCCTGATGGCTCAGTGGATAAAGAATCCACCTGCAATGCAGAAGACACAGGAGATGTGGGTTGGGAAGGTCCCCAGGAGAAGGGCATGGCAACCCACTCCAATATTCTTGCCTGGAGAATCCCATGGACACAGGAGACTGGCAGGCTACAATCCAAAGGGTTGCAAAGAGTTGGACGTGACTGATCAACTGCACACACATACACATCACGAATGAAGGATTAATATCCTAAAATTAAAAAAGAACCCAACAAAATAATAGGAAAAAAAGAGAAATGGCTGAACATAAAAACAAACATGGCATAAATCAGGAATTAACAGAAGTGGAAACCTGAAAGACTTACGTATATAGATAGATGACACATATAGCATATGTAATTACTAAATAATAATATAATATAATTATAATATGGAAAGAAATATGAGCAGAATGATGATAAATCCTACCAATAAGCATAGGAAGCAAATTAAAATGCAGTGGGATTATATTTCACCCCCCTATCCCCCAGTCATTTTGAAACAGTGCAAAATGTCTGATAAAGATTGATAAAGATGCTGAGGAAAAGGAACTCCTTACTAAACTAGTTTATCCAAAGTAGCTCCCTATCCCAATTGCCCTTCTGATTCTTCTTATATTCATTATGGCATTCCCACTCTCTGAAAATTTTCCTTCTCTAATTTTTGTTTGCAGTTTCATCTCCTATGAAGGTAGGGGGCTCATGTGTCCTGGTCATCACTGTATCTCCAGAGGGTATGATAGACCCAGCTCATAGTAGGTGCTTAATAAATAAGGCTAAAAAATAGTTATTTCAGTTGCAGGGGTGCTAGACCAATGTGTTTGAGGAACATTTGGATCTTTCTAGAGCTATTCCAAAGCCCCTTCCAGATCTCCAATTTTCTGAATCAGGGCTTTGCACCCAGACTCATGGAAGAGAGCTCCCAGCATTGACTTTGCTTCAGACAATGGGTACTATGCTATAGAGGGTTAGAGCCGTATCCAGCCTGTATTTGTTTTGTATGGCCCATGAGTGAAGAATGGCTCTTAAAGGTCAACATTTGCAATTGATATGATGTAAACAAACACTAACTTTGGATACCAATGAAGCAAAATGATATCCAAAATTAATACAGTGTATCTGTATTAAATTTTTGTTATGTAAGAATCTACTTAAGGGCTTCCCTGATGGTCCAGTGGATGAAGAGTCTGTCTTGCAGTTCAAGAGGCACTGGTTGAATCCCTGGCATGGGAAGATCCCACATGCCACGGAGCGGCTGGGCTAGTGTGTCCAGTTATGAGCCAGCTCTCTGGAGCTCATGTGCCCAGAGCCAGTGCTCTGCAACGAGAGAGGCCACTGCAATGGGAGGCCCCCACAGGCCAAAGAATTAAGATGGATGAAAAAGACCAATAAAAAAGGACCAATAATAAAAAAAAAGAGACCAAAATTAAAAAAAGAAAAAGAATCTACTTAATATCCTTGATTTTGCCTCTTGACTTACAAAGTCTAAAGTATTTACTGTCTGACTCTTTACAGAGAACATTTGCCAGTCCTTGCTGTGGAAGTAGCTTCCCGGCCACGTAACTGTGACGTGGGGGAGACCAGTGATCTACTGTGGCCCCAATCCAGTCCTCGAGACTCTTGTGCTAGAATTTTGCCATATGTAACATGAGAAGAATGGGTCTAGGCTCTCAACAGAGATTTCGAGGACATATTTAAGTTGTTACTAATCATTCATGGTAATGTCATTGTAAAGTCATCCAAGGTCTCTGTTTTGAGACATTGGCAGGTAGTGAATGTTAGAATGATTTAAACCCTGGTGTTTGCCTGTTACCCACCTTTTCTAACACACACAGAATTGTTGAGATTATGAAAGTCAGATGACCCCATTTTTTTCTAGCTCTGGCTTCATTCTTTGTTTCATACCTAAAAAGGTTTGAGCTGTGTGCTGTGAGAAGTCTAGTGCCTTTCCTCCATGCAATTTTCCGGTAATACCTGGGGCTTACGTTTTCTGATCACTCTCCTAGCTAAATATTTTACCTCAGGCCACTGCCGTCTTGCTCTCTGTTCTGCAGTGCCCACTTCTTTTATCCCCTGGAATCATCTAGATATTACTGATGGTCTCAGGGTAATAGAGGGAGAGGTCAGTGAAGTTCAAAACAAAAATCAGCATAAAATTGATTAAAGATTTCTTGCCCATTGGGAATGTCTTACCGGTTTTCTTTTCTTTTTAGGCTCCTAATAACGTTGATCTTACCTTCTCTTATCTACACGTCAGTCCCTTTCTTCCATTTTTCAAGGCTTTAAACCTTCACTCCCTATCCAATTCTCTTGAGTTTATAGCAAACAAATCTTAAAAATGCATGTCATTTTCTTACTCAGGCAATTTAGTTTCCTCCTCTGCTTCTAGGCCCAGCATAGGGATGAATTAAGCCACTCTGGCAGGAAGGCAGAATTGGTTGCAATCAGTATTTATTTTCAAAAATCATGTTTCCTATAAACTCTCTACTATTAGACAAGTCATATAATGTACTTGGCACAGAGTGTTAGATGTACATAGTTAGCACTCATTATGTGTTGATCGTGCCCACTTAGGTCTAGTGCTCCTCATCCTGGCTACACCTACTACTGTTTGTGATACAGGGAAAATATATTACTAGTGACATTTTGGAAGCAGTAATATATTGCTTCATGCAGCTTCTCCTCCCCGCCCCTGCGTATGTGTCATTATTTCCTTTGGCTTTTGGGATCCCTGGTAAACTATATTTCCTCTGTCTGCCATGGAAATTAGTTTGCACAGGGGGTCCTAACATGAACTTCAGCATTCAAGAGTGCCTAGAAGTGACCTATCTAGGTATACACCCAAGAGAATTGAAAACATGTTTGCGCAAAACTTGTACATGTCCTAATACATGCTACAGTGTGGATGAACCTTGAAAATACTATGATAAGTGAGAGAAAACAATCCCAGAAGGCCATGCGTTGCATCACTCCATTTTAATGAAATGACCAGAATAGGCAAATCTATAGAGATGGGAATGGATTAGTGGTTGCTAGCGAGTGGGAGGAGAGGGGGATGGGGAATGGTCACTGCTGGACCAGTGACCAGAGGTGATGAAAATATTCTGGAATTAGTGCTTGTGGTTGCCTAATCTGTGTATATATCAAAAGCCACTTAAGTGTGAACTTTAAAAATGGTAAATTTTATGGTGTGTTAATTATGTTTCAGTTAAAAAAAGTCTCAAAAGACCATAGAATGAATGGCAGGTGTGAAATTACATGCTTTGCTCTGTCCAGATTAATTAACTGTGCAAGAGCCCTGGGACCGTACACTGATGTTGCTCACTACTGGGCATGGGCATGCTCAATAGAAAGGTGGAGTGCACATGTTTGCTTTTCTAGGAAGCCCCTGGCTTGGTCTCTCAGGTATGGCTACTTCAGATGAGATCAGGCATGTTCAGGGTGGTATGGCCATAGACTCACTCCCCCATGGGCTCCCCAGGCTGGGCAGAATCAGCCACATGGAGCCCTACATTAGGAACCCTGGAGCTGGCTGTTTGCCGGATAAGGGGGATGCCCCAGCTGCCATCACTATGAGCTTGTGGCCTCTTAGTGCATCAGTGTTTTGCATAGAGCTCTGACCCAGAGCACCAGGGGTTTGTCAAAAGAAATGGCAAGGCACTGGTCTGCCCACTGCACCTCTTTTCTGAGTGAGTGTTTCTGCTTAGGACTTCGGCTACCTTGGCTCTTTCTTTTTCTTGCCTTCATTTTCACCCACAGGACACTTGTCACCTCACTCATGATTACTTGTGTGCAGGACACATCCTGTATATTTTGGAGGGCATTTGTGTTAAAGAGAACAGCAGTTACACCAATATCTTACTTTTATACAACTCTCCCCTAGCTTCCACGGTTTTGCTCTGTTATCCCCACTGGTTCTCCTAGTATCTTTATGAGTGAAGTGGCTGTTATTTCTATTCCACCAAGAAGGGATCTGTTTAAATAATTGGCTCCAGGTAAATAGAGATTATGAACAGGTTGGCTGAGGTCATATTTAGTACAGTTTCTGCTATAGGCTATGGCAGCCTTCATGCTGAAATCTGGATCTTAGGAAAATACTACTGTAGATGCTAAGTTTGATACAAAGGCTTCTTAGATATTTCCCAAGTCAAATAATATATTTTTAAAGCTTACTTTTAGTTATTTGTCAAGTTGGAATTTCAAGCATGCCTTACATTACTTAAGAACAAATTTGAGCTGATTATATAATTATGATAGGGAATGTTCTTTTGAATAGTGAATATTCATTTTGCACAGAAATAGTAAAAAATGGCTTATTTAACTAATGTGCACTTAGAGGACATTAACCTCAATCAGGAGCAGACAGCTACATCAGTTTTGAAACTGAAGTGCTTGAATTTATTTGGGTCCCCTGGATACAGAGAATTGTTTTGGAAAGTCTGAGTGCCTAGGACTTCCTCTTGGACAGAGAATGTTCTTATTTATAAAACCAAACCCGTGGCATGGATTGGAGGCTATTTAACACATATAACATAGTATCCTTCCTTCTTACAGTGATGTGTTAAGTCAAGGAACAGGAAAAAAGAGAGTACTATCTCTATGTATAATTTGTTATTTAAAAAATATAGACAAACCAGGATGTTGTTAATTAAAATGAAGACATATGTTTGATCAAGTCAGATCAAAAAATAGATCAAAAGTACATTAGGAACCCTGGAGCTGGCTGTTTGCCGGATAAGGGGGATGCCCCAGCTGCCATCACTATGAGCTTGTGGCCTCTTAGTGCATCAGTGTTTTGCATAGAGCTCTGACCCAGAGCACCAGGGGTTTGTCAAAAGAAATGGCAAGGCACTGGTCTGCCCACTGCACCTCTTTTCTGAGTGAGTGTTTCTGCTTAGGACTTCGGCTACCTTGGCTCTTTCTTTTTCTTGCCTTCATTTTCACCCACAGGACACTTGTCACCTCACTCATGATTACTTGTGTGCAGGACACATCCTGTATATTTTGGAGGGCATTTGTGTTAAAGAGAACAGCAGTTACACCAATATCTTACTTTTATACAACTCTCCCCTAGCTTCCACGGTTTTGCTCTGTTATCCCCACTGGTTCTCCTAGTATCTTTATGAGTGAAGTGGCTGTTATTTCTATTCCACCAAGAAGGGATCTGTTTAAATAATTGGCTCCAGGTAAATAGAGATTATGAACAGGTTGGCTGAGGTCATATTTAGTACAGTTTCTGCTATAGGCTATGGCAGCCTTCATGCTGAAATCTGGATCTTAGGAAAATACTACTGTAGATGCTAAGTTTGATACAAAGGCTTCTTAGATATTTCCCAAGTCAAATAATATATTTTTAAAGCTTACTTTTAGTTATTTGTCAAGTTGGAATTTCAAGCATGCCTTACATTACTTAAGAACAAATTTGAGCTGATTATATAATTATGATAGGGAATGTTCTTTTGAATAGTGAATATTCATTTTGCACAGAAATAGTAAAAAATGGCTTATTTAACTAATGTGCACTTAGAGGACATTAACCTCAATCAGGAGCAGACAGCTACATCAGTTTTGAAACTGAAGTGCTTGAATTTATTTGGGTCCCCTGGATACAGAGAATTGTTTTGGAAAGTCTGAGTGCCTAGGACTTCCTCTTGGACAGAGAATGTTCTTATTTATAAAACCAAACCCGTGGCATGGATTGGAGGCTATTTAACACATATAACATAGTATCCTTCCTTCTTACAGTGATGTGTTAAGTCAAGGAACAGGAAAAAAGAGAGTACTATCTCTATGTATAATTTGTTATTTAAAAAATATAGACAAACCAGGATGTTGTTAATTAAAATGAAGACATATGTTTGATCAAGTCAGTAATCTAATATGAAAAATAGATCAAAAGTGCTTGTAAGGTTTTTAAAAAAATGTTTTGATAACAAAATCATACAGGAGTAGAAGAAATGGAGTAAGAGAAATTGGAAATTTAATTTTCTGTATATTTTATCAGAGAAGTTTTTAGATTACAGTTATTTTGAAACCAAAAAATTTCGATTTAAAAATAGAAGTGAAGAAATAGGAACAGATTGGAGTTTGGGGGGAAAAAAACTAAAACGAAGAAGAGAAATATAATGGGAAGGCTCTGTGTACAGGGAATGCTTGTGTTCAGCTTCTTTTCACATTTCCTCTGGTATGTTCAGAGAACCAGGGTGGTGAAGACTTGAACTGGGTTTGAAATAATGAGTCTTCACATTCTTTGAGTTATAAAAATTTGATGGGAACAATTAGAAGAAAGTTATAGATGAGTGTTCCAGAATAATGAACATGTTTGCCCCACATTTGTTTACAGTTGATTTCAGGGGATTCACAGACCTCACAAAAATTTCATCATTTGAGAGTGGATCAGAATCATAGCTTTCAGGGGTTTTCAGAATACAGATGCCTCAGCCTCTCCTACCTCAGACTTCCTGTGAAGGACACTCCTTCCCCAAGGAGGCACGAGGACTGGGTTAAGACAGGTTCAGCTCTGACTGAGGTAATTGATTCCTAAAGGTTGGCTAGATGTTTCAATAACTAGTGTTCATTTCTAACTGGGAGGTTCCCTGCGTGATGGGCTTCTCTTTGCTGGAATCATCTCACTGCTGGCTGGGCTGAGACCTCAGGAGGTGGGGCTCAGAGTCCTGGTCAACAGCCTGTAGAGTGAGGACCTACATCTAAGGGGTGCAGTCCTACCGATGGTGTGTTCTGCTCTCCTGAGTCTCAAGCTACATCTGGAAGAAGAGCCATGTTTCATTTTCAGAATAGTAGCCAATGGTTCCTCCTTGTTATTGATTTTATGTCATTTATTTGTAGATTTCTATGTTGTAAAAATGTTAAAAAAATTTTAAGGCAGAAAGATTCATAGCTTCTTAAGAAGCTTATGTTTATTATGTTAGAGGTCATCTCTTCCAGTCTTCTGCCTTGTCCACAGTCCTGCTTTATGTTTATGTTTCTTCAGCTATGCACCAACATTAGTCCAGCAATGTTTTGATAACAAAATCATACAGGAGTAGGAGAAATGGAGTAAGAGAAATTGGAAATTTAATTTTCTGTATATTTTATCAGAGAAGTTTTTAGATTACAGTTATTTTGAAACCAAAAAATTTCGATTTAAAAATAGAAGTGAAGAAATAGGAACAGATTGGAGTTTGGGGGGAAAAAAACTAAAACGAAGAAGAGAAATATAATGGGAAGGCTCTGTGTACAGGGAATGCTTGTGTTCAGCTTCTTTTCACATTTCCTCTGGTATGTTCAGAGAACCAGGGTGGTGAAGACTTGAACTGGGTTTGAAATAATGAGTCTTCACATTCTTTGAGTTATAAAAATTTGATGGGAACAATTAGAAGAAAGTTATAGATGAGTGTTCCAGAATAATGAACATGTTTGCACACACATTTGTTTACAGTTGATTTCAGGGGATTCACAGACCTCACAAAAATTTCATCATTTGAGAGTGGATCAGAATCATAGCTTTCAGGGGTTTTCAGAATACAGATGCCTCAGCCTCTCCTACCTCAGACTTCCTGTGAAGGACACTCCTTCCCCAAGGAGGCACGAGGACTGGGTTAAGACAGGTTCAGCTCTGACTGAGGTAATTGATTCCTAAAGGTTGGCTAGATGTTTCAATAACTAGTGTTCATTTCTAACTGGGAGGTTCCCTGCGTGATGGGCTTCTCTTTGCTGGAATCATCTCACTGCTGGCTGGGCTGAGACCTCAGGAGGTGGGGCTCAGAGTCCTGGTCAACAGCCTGTAGAGTGAGGACCTACATCTAAGGGGTGCAGTCCTACCGATGGTGTGTTCTGCTCTCCTGAGTCTCAAGCTACATCTGGAAGAAGAGCCATGTTTCATTTTCAGAATAGTAGCCAATGGTTCCTCCTTGTTATTGATTTTTATGTCATTTATTTGTAAAGTTCTATGTTGTAAAAATGTTAAAAAAATTTTAAGGCAGAAAGATTCATAGCTT
The DNA here is from genome assembly GCA_022376925.1 of Tragulus kanchil. NCBI lineage: Eukaryota > Metazoa > Chordata > Mammalia > Artiodactyla > Tragulidae > Tragulus > Tragulus kanchil. The sequence goes on along the minus strand of JAIOJX010000026.1, from coordinate 244,840,788 downwards.
CTTAAGAAGCTTATGTTTATTATGTTAGAGGTCATCTCTTCCAGTCTTCTGCCTTGTCCACAGTCCTGCTTTATGTTTATGTTTCTTCAGCTATGCACCAACATTAGTCCAGCATTAAAGGTTAATGGTAATATTGCACTCTCTACAATGCACTTATGGAATCTCTACAACCATATGATTAGCAAGTAGACTCATATGCATAGTTATTAATTCAGAGTAATTGGTCAGTTATATAGAAGGTAGTTAAAATAGAGAATCACAATAAGCATACGCACAGCCCATTTTAACTTAAAACACGTGCAGATGCATTTGTTTGCCAATCTTTTGTTGTATGTCCCCTCGCTGGAGTTCTTGCAAAAACCCATTTGAATTGCACCCACCATTTCCAGTTTTGGTTTCTTCAAAGTAGAGCAGGAATTTGACACTTCTGAAGCAATCTTGAGTGCATAACACCTCTAGATTTTAGTGATTTTGGTATTCTTTTTTTACAGCTACTTCACCCATGCCTAACACAACAGTATTTTAAAATAGCACCTAGCTTTTTCTTGACTTTTTTTTTTTTATAGAAAAGAGAGCCAGTTTTCTGTGTCCAGATTTGATCATTTTATCTAAATTTTAATTAAATTATGTAATTTCAGTAACTTGTACAACTGACATAAACTGGTTTGGGAACAAATCAAATGACTTCTGGTAAAAAAATGACTAAACTGGTAGCGGCAGGAGTGCACAGGCAGAGAAAATACTCTCAGTTCATCTGACAAGCTGGTTGTTTAGAGACAGATGGAGTGCTTCCACTGTACTAGGTGTTGAAGCAAATGAAAATTGTACACTGTTCTAACATATGTTGGAGTTTATTTATAAAATGAATTCCTACAATCATTTACCTATAAGAGGATCTACACAGCATTATTGTACAGATTGAATGAGTAGAACTAGATCAGGGCAGTTATAAGAATAAGATTAATCTCTGCAAGGCTTTGTGGGATCAACCTCCCATAGTAAACGTAGTTTTCAGTTTTGTTGTTCAGCCGCTTATGTACAGACTTAGATCATGTTAAAATGTTAAAAAATTCATAGCTTCTTAAGAAGCTTATGTTTATTATGTTAGAGGTCATCTCTTCCAGTCTTCTGCCTTGTCCACAGTCCTGCTTTATGTTTATGTTTCTTCAGCTATGCACCAACATTAGTCCAGCATTAAAGGTTAATGGTAATATTGCACTCTCTACAATGCACTTATGGAATCTCTACAACCATATGATTAGCAAGTAGACTCATATGCATAGTTATTAATTCAGAGTAATTGGTCAGTTATATAGAAGGTAGTTAAAATAGAGAATCACAATAAGCATACGCACAGCCCATTTTAACTTAAAACACGTGCAGATGCATTTGTTTGCCAATCTTTTGTTGTATGTCCCCTCGCTGGAGTTCTTGCAAAAACCCATTTGAATTGCACCCACCATTTCCAGTTTTGGTTTCTTCAAAGTAGAGCAGGAATTTGACACTTCTGAAGCAATCTTGAGTGCATAACACCTCTAGATTTTAGTGATTTTGGTATTCTTTTTTTACAGCTACTTCACCCATGCCTAACACAACAGTATTTAAAAATAGCACCTAGCTTTTTCTTGACTTTTTTTTTTTTATAGAAAAGAGAGCCAGTTTTCTGTGTCCAGATTTGATCATTTTATCTAAATTTTAATTAAATTATGTAATTTCAGTAACTTGTACAACTGACATAAACTGGTTTGGGAACAAATCAAATGACTTCTGGTAAAAAAATGACTAAACTGGTAGCGGCAGGAGTGCACAGGCAGAGAAAATACTCTCAGTTCATCTGACAAGCTGGTTGTTTAGAGACAGATGGAGTGCTTCCACTGTACTAGGTGTTGAAGCAAATGAAAATTGTACACTGTTCTAACATATGTTGGAGTTTATTTATAAAATGAATTCCTACAATCATTTACCTATAAGAGGATCTACACAGCATTATTGTACAGATTGAATGAGTAGAACTAGATCAGGGCAGTTATAAGAATAAGATTAATCTCTGCAAGGCTTTGTGGGATCAACCTCCCATAGTAAACGTAGTTTTCAGTTTTGTTGTTCAGCCGCTAAGTCATGTCTGACTCTTTGCAACCCCATGACTTGCAGCATGCCAGGCTTCCCTCTCCTTCACTATCTCCCTAAGTTTGCTCAAACTCATGTCCATTAAATCATTGATGGCATGCAACAACCTCGTCCTCCTAAGCATTTAATTTTTCTGCACTTAACAAAATTTACAGTAACAAATATTTATAATTTCAAGGCTGCATGCCAGCAACCTTTAGCATTATAAACGCAAACTTTCTCTTTTATAGAAAAGTGCTGTGTTCTTTTTAACAAATAGATTTGGATAAAACCTAACTTTGTGATTTTGAAATATAGAATATGTACAAATTTCAGTTTAATTTTATAACCAGTATGTAGATATTTATTAACTTTTTAACCTAAATAAAATACATGTTAATTTTTGTACCTTCAGAATCTCTAAATATTTTCTATTGGAGCATAGTTGATTTATGATGTATTCATTTCTGCTGTACAGCAAAGTGAATCAGTTATGCATAACATATATCCGCCCTTTTGTCCGATTCTTTTCCAATATAGATCATTACAGAGTATTGAGTAAAATTCCCTGGGCTTTACAGTAGGTCCTCGTAATGTGTGTGTGTATGTGCTCAGTTGTGTCCGACTCTTTGCAACCCCATGCATTGTAGCCTGCCAGGCTCCTCTGTCCATGGATCTCCAAGAGTCAGGCAGGGCTTAGCGAATGAGCAACAAACAGATGTTTGTAATAATTTGTTTCAAGTGTGTCAGTCTTGTTCCTAGAACCAGATTACAAGCCTTGTGAGGACACCATATGTTTTACTTCTTTTGCCGTCCCAGGCAGAAGTGATTCTAAGGGACATTTTTTTGCCATCTAATCCCTGATGGCATGGCACGGGGGGAAGGGTGTAGGGATACATTTATAACTATGATAACCGTCTTTTACCCAGTGCCTTTTAGGGACCTGAATCAGTCAGGATATGCAGTAACAAACATCCTCAAAATCTCAGTAGGTTAAAAGAACAAGTATTTATCCCTCATGCTGTATTTTCAGTGTGGGTTGGTGGGGATGAGAGGCAAGACCGTATCTTCTTGCTATTATTCAGGAACTCAGGCTGCCTTTGCCTCAACTTAGATATACCACTGCCATTCACCAGAAAGGCCTGGATCTTTTCTAATCCTCCTATTTAATTCACTGAATATTTGTTGTGTATGACATTTTCAGAGCCACTGGAGAATTTTTTTCCATGTATTCCACATTTTATGATAAAGAATTTCATGAGTTTGTTATCCATTGCCTCAATGAGTGGCCTAGTGCAAGACAGACATTGTGTGGTTTTTACCTGGGAATCCCTTCTAATTTGCTACTGGGCATACATTATCTGTCTTAATAGGAAAACTATATATGGGGAAGAAAAAAACCTCTTAGACCTGGGATGGAGGCAATGTGGTGTAGCAGATTAAGGATGGAGTTAGCAGCCTAGAGGCCTGGCTCCACATCACAGCCGTGCCCTCTCCTACCTGTGTGACTGTGTGTCACATCGCTTCTCTGAGCTTCGTTTTCTTCACATATATTAATATAAAGGAGCTGGTCTAGTTCACCGTTGAGTTCTATTTGAATACAGTCATTTTCTGCTAGATGAAACAACATTTAAGGCTAGAGATAGTTTCTGTCCTCTGAATTCTATAACCTGTTTGTTTTTAAAGCTGTTCCTTGTGAATAGAAGTTTGTTTTTCTTTAATGCAAGGAGGTGGAGGTATTATTCCTCCTTTCCCATACAATTAAGAAATATGGTCAGAATATCTCATCAGCTTAGATTTGCTGTATTTATTTGCACAATTTGTCCCCTTTAGTCTTGTTATTTCCAGTCTGATATGGGGAAAGAGGATTGGGCCAAGGTCAGATGACACTTTGGCAGTTTTACTTCTAATCTTGGAGAGTCCTACTCTTGTTCGCCAAAGAATTCCCAGTTCTGAGAGTTACAAACCCAACAATAATTGACCGCCAAAGAACTCTGCTTCCTTCAGCAATTCTTCATGTTTCCGAAAAGGGCCACTTAATGATAAAGACTGTACATCTTTCCTTCCATTTAGGTTTGAAGCTTAAAGTGCTTTTGGTTCCAGAGTTGTCTAGCCAGCTCTCTCTCTCCCTTGTTTTACACTGCTGGCAGCCTCCTGCAGATGAAAAAGAAACATTTATTGGGCTGCTTCTGCTTGTCAGGCGCTATAACTTACAGTGCACTCAGACAGAAAAATGTTCTATAAATATAGAATCATGTGAGGAATGTCCCAGAACCAGAGTCTTAAATCTCTAATTGCCAGCAGGATTCACTCAGACTACCAGATAGTATATCATAATCAAGAAGTCCAGAGAATGGCAGTGTGGACAATAAGTAACATGAACAGTATGAAATGACAAGTTAGTTAATAATGAATGAACTTACACTTAAAACTGAAAGATGCATATGTGCATACATGTCCTATGCTGTGTTTAGTCAGTTGTGTCCAGCTTCGTGACCCCATGGACAATAGCCTGCCAAGCTCCTCTGTTCATGAGAATTCTCCAGGCAAAAATACTGGAGTGGATTGCCATACCCACCTCCAGGTGATCTTCTCAAACCAGGGGTCAAACCCAGGTCTCCCTCCTTGCAGGCAGATTCTTTACCAGCTGAGCGACCAGGGAAGCCCATATGCATACATACACATGCACAAACATATATACATACATAATTGAGCGCAACCAATGACTTATCTTCAGTGGGATGTGACAGCCTCATCAGGAAACTGATGACCTGTTTGTTTTAAAGCTGTTCCTTGTGAATAGAAGTTTGTTTTCTTTAATGCAAGGAGGTGGAGGTATTATTCCTCCTTTCCCATACAATTAAGAAATATGGTCAGAATATCTCATCAGCTTAGATTTGCTGTATTTATTTGCACAATTTGTCCCCTTTAGTCTTGTTATTTCCAGTCTGATATGGGGAAAGAGGATTGGGCCAAGGTCAGATGACACTTTGGCAGTTTTACTTCTAATCTTGGAGAGTCCTACTCTTGTTCGCCAAAGAATTCCCAGTTCTGAGAGTTACAAACCCAACAATAATTGACCGCCAAAGAACTCTGCTTCCTTCAGCAATTCTTCATGTTTCCGAAAAGGGCCACTTAATGATAAAGACTGTACATCTTTCCTTCCATTTAGGTTTGAAGCTTAAAGTGCTTTTGGTTCCAGAGTTGTCTAGCCAGCTCTCTCTCTCCCTTGTTTTACACTGCTGGCAGCCTCCTGCAGATGAAAAAGAAACATTTATTGGGCTGCTTCTGCTTGTCAGGCGCTATAACTTACAGTGCACTCAGACAGAAAAATGTTCTATAAATATAGAATCATGTGAGGAATGTCCCAGAACCAGAGTCTTAAATCTCTAATTGCCAGCAGGATTCACTCAGACTACCAGATAGTATATCATAATCAAGAAGTCCAGAGAATGGCAGTGTGGACAATAAGTAACATGAACAGTATGAAATGACAAGTTAGTTAATAATGAATGAACTTACACTTAAAACTGAAAGATGCATATGTGCATACATGTCCTATGCTGTGTTTAGTCAGTTGTGTCCAGCTTCGTGACCCCATGGACAATAGCCTGCCAAGCTCCTCTGTTCATGAGAATTCTCCAGGCAAAAATACTGGAGTGGATTGCCATACCCACCTCCAGGTGATCTTCTCAAACCAGGGGTCAAACCCAGGTCTCCCTCCTTGCAGGCAGATTCTTTACCAGCTGAGCGACCAGGGAAGCCCATATGCATACATACACATGCACAAACATATATACATACATAATTGAGCGCAACCAATGACTTATCTTCAGTGGGATGTGACAGCCTCATCAGGAAACTGATGATACCTTTGAGCAAGGGTGTATGACTTTGCTGGTGTCCTGAAACACTTTTATTTATCCCTCCCATTCACCTGGGCTGTCCTACTCACAGCAGAACACCTTGTCTTGCTTCTTCCATCCTTTTTCAAAGGAGACTAGATGACAAGCAAGTATCATCCAGGGTCCCTGGTTGACTTCCAGGGATGACTTTGTGTCCCATCCATGTGTTGTGCCACATGTAGCTGCTGTTCCCCATGTCAGCCTACAGAGTGGCTACTGGATGTTGCTGGTCTGCATCTCAGATGTGGCCTTTGGGATGCATTTTTTTAAATTGAAGGATAATTGCTTTACAGAATTTTGTTGTTTTCTACCAAACATCAACCTGAATCGGCCATAGGTATGCATGTGTCCCCTCCCTCTTAAACCTCTCATTCCCGTTGTCGTGGATCCTGTCTCCCTGCACTTGGTGATGCTGGGTTTTACTATTTTTTTGGTAACAAAATTCATGTCTTGTTTAGACTCTAGAACTGAAACACTTCCCCTGTGAAACTGCACAGCAGCACTGAGCTTTACCAATGACAGGCTTTCTGCTCAACACTGTGCCGCAGAACTTTGTTAGAGGCTCTAAGGCTGAGAGGTTAAGGGGGCACCTGTCTAGACCTGACTCTCAGCTGCAGGATCACACTGAGGGAACTTATGGGGAAGACTTGTGGTTTGGCATGAGGTTTGAGGACTCGTGTGTTGAGAGCCACTGGAGAGTCCTGAGTACCACTTTATGGACAACCCTGGGACCTATATGAACATGAAGGAGAATGGAAATTGCAGCGCAGGTAATGTGGGGTTGGCAACCCTTTTTCCTCTCCAGGCAAATAGGAGCTGGAAATTGCCATACCCACCTCCAGGTGATCTTCTCAAACCAGGGGTCAAACCCAGGTCTCCCTCCTTGCAGGCAGATTCTTTACCAGCTGAGCGACCAGGGAAGCCCATATGCATACATACACATGCACAAACATATATACATACATAATTGAGCGCAACCAATGACTTATCTTCAGTGGGATGTGACAGCCTCATCAGGAAACTGATGATACCTTTGAGCAAGGGTGTATGACTTTGCTGGTGTCCTGAAACACTTTTATTTATCCCTCCCATTCACCTGGGCTGTCCTACTCACAGCAGAACACCTTGTCTTGCTTCTTCCATCCTTTTTCAAAGGAGACTAGATGACAAGCAAGTATCATCCAGGGTCCCTGGTTGACTTCCAGGGATGACTTTGTGTCCCATCCATGTGTTGTGCCACATGTAGCTGCTGTTCCCCATGTCAGCCTACAGAGTGGCTACTGGATGTTGCTGGTCTGCATCTCAGATGTGGCCTTTGGGATGCATTTTTTTAAATTGAAGGATAATTGCTTTACAGAATTTTGTTGTTTTCTACCAAACATCAACCTGAATCGGCCATAGGTATGCATGTGTCCCCTCCCTCTTAAACCTCTCATTCCCGTTGTCGTGGATCCTGTCTCCCTGCACTTGGTGATGCTGGGTTTTACTATTTTTTTGGTAACAAAATTCATGTCTTGTTTAGACTCTAGAACTGAAACACTTCCCCTGTGAAACTGCACAGCAGCACTGAGCTTTACCAATGACAGGCTTTCTGCTCAACACTGTGCCGCAGAACTTTGTTAGAGGCTCTAAGGCTGAGAGGTTAAGGGGGCACCTGTCTAGACCTGACTCTCAGCTGCAGGATCACACTGAGGGAACTTATGGGGAAGACTTGTGGTTTGGCATGAGGTTTGAGGACTCGTGTGTTGAGAGCCACTGGAGAGTCCTGAGTACCACTTTATGGACAACCCTGGGACCTATATGAACATGAAGGGAGAATGGAAATTGCAGCGCAGGTAATGTGGGGTTGGCAACCCTTTTTTCCTCTCATGCCCCCTTTTCTAGTTTCCCTTCTCCATTCTTCTCTCCATCCCCTGCTAACTCCACATCTCCTTTGGCTTTTGCAGCTACTCACGATCCTTGAGATGGGTTTATAAGGGTCCTGCAGACCCTCCATCCTGAGACACTAATGTTTGGGAACTGGTAAATATTTGGGGGATATTAACTGGCTGGAGTTTTCAAACTTAAGTAAATCCATGACCACATAACAGATTGGTGTTGATTCAGATGATGTTAAACTTCTAGGGCTCTCAGTCCCAAAATGTTTGGGTAACTTATATGTTTTTAATACAGTGTATGTGAGCACACATGTTCAAGGGAAAGAGAATCCTTAAAATGTGATAAATACTTTTTATACATTCCTATTTGCTTTCTTAGGCAAATAGTCTTATATAATTTTATTTTCATTAAGTCAAATGAAACTCCTTCCTCCTTTTCATGGCTGATGTGTAACTCTAGTAAGATCCATGATTGACATTTGAGTGCCTACTGTTTATGCAGGTGCTATTTAGTTTCTACATCATGAAAACGAAGGAAAACCTCTGCATTTCACTGAATCTGCTCCAGGAGTTTGGCTTCTCTATTGTCTCCGACAATATATGTTTTATTCTCTTCACTACTCCCTTATGTGTTTCAGTCTCACCCAGATTTGAGCTATTTTGCCACACACAGAAAAGACAGTGAATTTTAAAATGTCAGTTTAAGAACAAAACCCATCTCAAATTGGTTTGGCATTTCTTTCCAACTTACCAAGATAACTTAGAGAATAAACCTACAGCTGAGAATTTATTCCTCCCTGTCCTTTTATTTTATTAAAATAATTTCTTCCTAAAAGTTATCAGGGCCTCCTTGAGTGATAGTGCATTTTTTCTTGTCAGAGTTGATTTCATTTCTGGTTCCCTTGCTTCCTAGCCTACACTCTGTGTCATGTGGCAGAGGCGGCAGATTGATGGGAAGAGGATTCAGAATGTGCTCTGGATTTGGGTTTCAGTATGCGTGCTGTCTGCTGCCAGAGATACTTAGCAGATGGACTTGGGGAGGTGGGACTGGGCCTTGACAGGGAGGGGACCTCAGGGTAAGAAGCACTTTATGAGCAGGGCTGGCTCTGTCTTTTTAGCTATTTAGACCCTGACCAACTCTTAAGTCTATCATAAGATTAAAGAGACTCAGCTTTTTGTTGTCTTCTGTTTTAGCAGTTTGATTATGATAAGGATGGGCATGAATTTCTTTGTGCCTTTCTGTTAGGGAGGCTTTTGCAGCTACTCACGATCCTTGAGATGGGTTTATAAGGGTCCTGCAGACCCTCCATCCTGAGACACTAATGTTTGGGAACTGGTAAATATTTGGGGGATATTAACTGGCTGGAGTTTTCAAACTTAAGTAAATCCATGACCACATAACAGATTGGTGTTGATTCAGATGATGTTAAACTTCTAGGGCTCTCAGTCCCAAAATGTTTGGGTAACTTATATGTTTTTAATACAGTGTATGTGAGCACACATGTTCAAGGGAAAGAGAATCCTTAAAATGTGATAAATACTTTTTATACATTCCTATTTGCTTTCTTAGGCAAATAGTCTTATATAATTTTATTTTCATTAAGTCAAATGAAACTCCTTCCTCCTTTTCATGGCTGATGTGTAACTCTAGTAAGATCCATGATTGACATTTGAGTGCCTACTGTTTATGCAGGTGCTATTTAGTTTCTACATCATGAAAACGAAGGAAAACCTCTGCATTTCACTGAATCTGCTCCAGGAGTTTGGCTTCTCTATTGTCTCCGACAATATATGTTTTATTCTCTTCACTACTCCCTTATGTGTTTCAGTCTCACCCAGATTTGAGCTATTTTGCCACACACAGAAAAGACAGTGAATTTTAAAATGTCAGTTTAAGAACAAAACCCATCTCAAATTGGTTTGGCATTTCTTTCCAACTTACCAAGATAACTTAGAGAATAAACCTACAGCTGAGAATTTATTCCTCCCTGTCCTTTTATTTTATTAAAATAATTTCTTCCTAAAAGTTATCAGGGCCTCCTTGAGTGATAGTGCATTTTTTCTTGTCAGAGTTGATTTCATTTCTGGTTCCCTTGCTTCCTAGCCTACACTCTGTGTCATGTGGCAGAGGCGGCAGATTGATGGGAAGAGGATTCAGAATGTGCTCTGGATTTGGGTTTCAGTATGCGTGCTGTCTGCTGCCAGAGATACTTAGCAGATGGACTTGGGGAGGTGGGACTGGGCCTTGACAGGGAGGGGACCTCAGGGTAAGAAGCACTTTATGAGCAGGGCTGGCTCTGTCTTTTTAGCTATTTAGACCCTGACCAACTCTTAAGTCTATCATAAGATTAAAGAGACTCAGCTTTTTGTTGTCTTCTGTTTTAGCAGTTTGATTATGATAAGGATGGGCATGAATTTCTTTGTGCCTTTCTGTTAGGGATTTGCCGAGCTGCTTGAATCTTTAGGTTTATGTCTGTTGTCAAATTTGGGAATGTTTTAGCCATTGTACCTTTAAATATTTGTTTCTGTACTGCATTCTTTCTCTTCCTCCTCTGGGATTCCAATAACTGAATGTTAGACTTCCTGATATTGTTCCACAGGTCCCTGAGGCTCTTTTCATTTCTTTTTCAAATCATTCTCTTTGTTGTTCAGATTGGATACTTATCTGTGTTCAAGTTCACTGACTCTTTCTTGTGTTATATTCGTTCTGCTACTGAGTCCATCTCCTGAGATTTTTATTTTGGTTATTGTATTTTTCAGGTGTAAAATGTTCCTTTGGCTCTTTGTATATCCTGTTTCTTTGTGAGACTTTCTGTATTTCCATTGGTTTCAAGAGTGTACAGCCTTACTTCTTGGAGTGTTTCTGTAATAGTTGCTTTTAAGTTTTTGTCAAATAATTCCAATATCTGTATCATGTGATTGGTATTTGTTGATTGTCTTTTCTCCACACTAGTTGGAATTTTCCTGATTCTTCATAGGCTGTGTAGTTTTGAGTTATATCCTGGGCATTTTGTGTATAATATCCTGAGTCTCTGAGTTGTCTTTAAATATTATAGGTAATGTCCATATATCAATATTTGTTTTTACAGGCAGTTGACTTGGTTGAGTTCAGGTCTCAAGTTCCAGCCAGCCTTTTATGGGTTGTGATTTCAGTATCAGTTCTGTTTTGAAAATTTTTGCAATGTTCTTCAGATCTGTCGCACATGTGTGACACCCAGTGGCCAGACTTAGATCTGGTGGAAGTTGGTCTGTTAGCCTGGTTCTCCAAGTCTTTTTTAGATACTTAGCAGATGGACTTGGGAGGTGGGACTGGGCCTTGACAGGGAGGGGACCTCAGGGTAAGAAGCACTTTATGAGCAGGGCTGGCTCTGTCTTTTTAGCTATTTAGACCCTGACCAACTCTTAAGTCTATCATAAGATTAAAGAGACTCAGCTTTTTGTTGTCTTCTGTTTTAGCAGTTTGATTATGATAAGGATGGGCATGAATTTCTTTGTGCCTTTCTGTTAGGGATTTGCCGAGCTGCTTGAATCTTTAGGTTTATGTCTGTTGTCAAATTTGGGAATGTTTTAGCCATTGTACCTTTAAATATTTGTTTCTGTACTGCATTCTTTCTCTTCCTCCTCTGGGATTCCAATAACTGAATGTTAGACTTCCTGATATTGTTCCACAGGTCCCTGAGGCTCTTTTCATTTCTTTTTCAAATCATTCTCTTTGTTGTTCAGATTGGATACTTATCTGTGTTCAAGTTCACTGACTCTTTCTTGTGTTATATTCGTTCTGCTACTGAGTCCATCTCCTGAGATTTTTATTTTGGTTATTGTATTTTTCAGGTGTAAAATGTTCCTTTGGCTCTTTGTATATCCTGTTTCTTTGTGAGACTTTCTGTATTTCCATTGGTTTCAAGAGTGTACAGCCTTACTTCTTGGAGTGTTTCTGTAATAGTTGCTTTTAAGTTTTTGTCAAATAATTCCAATATCTGTATCATGTGATTGGTATTTGTTGATTGTCTTTTCTCCACACTAGTTGGAATTTTCCTGATTCTTCATAGGCTGTGTAGTTTTGAGTTATATCCTGGGCATTTTGTGTATAATATCCTGAGTCTCTGAGTTGTCTTTAAATATTATAGGTAATGTCCATATATCAATATTTGTTTTTACAGGCAGTTGACTTGGTTGAGTTCAGGTCTCAAGTTCCAGCCAGCCTTTTATGGGTTGTGATTTCAGTATCAGTTCTGTTTTGAAAATTTTTGCAATGTTCTTCAGATCTGTCGCACATGTGTGACACCCAGTGGCCAGACTTAGATCTGGTGGAAGTTGGTCTGTTAGCCTGGTTCTCCAAGTCTTTGATATGCTAACCAGGATCAGATACACGTGCACATGATTTATCTAGGTGTCTGGGGTTGGGGGAGGGGATTGGTTCTGGTACACCTGCAGATACCAAAATCCCTGGATACTCAAGTCCCATACGGTGGCATACTACCACTGGCCCTTGGCATCCCTGGGGTTCTACATCCACAGATATTGAGGGCTGACTGTATTATCTAGTTCCCTGCATTTTTGAACCTCTGGTTAGAAAGGTTAGACTTTAGTTACAACACCCTTCCTGTGACTTCCTGTGCAAGTCCAAGGCCAAGGTGCTTGAGAAAAGAGAAAATACTCAGCAGGGTTTTCCCCTGCCCTCTTGGGGCCACAGCCTCAGATCAGAGAATAAATTTCCCTTTGTAAGAGTTTTAGGTGCTTTCAGACTTCCTGTTGTGTCTTCCACCACTGCAGTGGGATTGCCTGGGAGTTGGGATGCTAGAATGGAGAAAAAGAAAATACAAAAGGAGGGGAAAATAAGGAATCCTCTCACTATCTTTGAGCATTAGGAGACCCTTTCCCTCCTTGAGCCTAGCTAGCTAGAGGGCTTCTCCTGGAGCTCTTGGTCTCTTCCACTGTGAGGCTGCCTTGAGTTGGGATATAAAGGGGATGCCAGAAAAAAACCCCAGAAAACAGTGGTGCTCTCACTACTAGTTCCTGATACTTTGAATTCTGGTCTGCCTTCCTGCCTGTATTTGCTTTTCATATTTCTCAAATAGCTGCTTAGTGCATTCTGTTCAGGTTTTATAGCTGTATTCACTGCCAAACACAGGGTGGGGGTGTGCTTGCCTGTGTTATCCAGAACTGAAACTGAGATTTTTTTTTTAAATGAAATTTTTGCATAGAATACCTGATTATTAAATATGTGTAACTTACTCATGCTTCTTCTGAAGCAGAGCTGATTCTGAGAGAAAGACCAATTATGTGAAGCTGAGGGGAGGGACATGTGAGCTGCCACCTCAGAGACTCTGAGAATCACACTTAAGTGAAGTCCTAGAAACCACGATTATCCCAGGGCATTAAGGCAATGGCTGGTGCTCACAGGCTCCCAGCTGTGCTGAGTTTTCTGCTCTGCCCAGGTACCATTCTGTGGCTCCCTCTCCCCCAGTGGCTCTCACAACTTTCCTTCTCCTTCTGAAAAGGAACAAACAATTTCCTTCAATCTTTGGTTCCTGCCCACTAACAGATGCTCTTAATTAGCACAAAATTGCAGCAAAATTGCTAAATAAATAGATTTTGCTTGTGTGTGTGTGTGTGTGTGTGTCTGTGTGTCTGTGTCTGTGTGTCTGTGTCTGTTTTCCCAGAAAACTTAGGCTTCCCAACATCAGCTCATCACACAGGCTCAGCGTATTGTTTAGTTTGAATCGAGGACTTACAACCTTGTTCTTTTCCACAGGCACAGCCATAACGCAGAACATCAATTGTTAGCCATCTCTCCCAACAGAAAACTGCTGTTTCTAAAACCTTTCAAGAGCTTACTAGCTGTGGGAATGTGAATGGGAATCTGAGAGTACCAAAACTTGGTAAAAGTACCACATACACTCTACCAGTTATCAATCAGAGTAAAGAAACTGGATTTAAATCACTTACCATATAATTTCATCCCCAAAGAACAGTAGCACTGAAACACAGAGGAATGGCCCTATAGGCTCTTTCTTTTATTTTAAAAGAAAGTTAAAAAAATATGCTTGTATAAAATTTGCTTGTACAACTGGTGATGTCCCTGTCGCTAGTTTGACTATTTCTGTGTAGGCCGATGAGATCATTCATGGGTGTGGGGGAAATGGCCTGTGAAGAAGGAAGCAGTTATGCTGTTTCAAGGGAAAGATGTCTGTCTTTTCAGGTTATAGGTGGGTCTGCTTTTATATGTATATATATTTCAATGCAAATATAAGCCCCAAGCAAATCCAGGTTTGCTTGGGGCTTATGGTCTTGAATTAATATATTTATATTATGTACATATGGGTGGGCTGGTAGGCAGAAGAATATTTTAATAGATTGCTTTATTTTTTGCATTATCTTTTATTAGTAAAACAAAACCAATTATGTGAAGCTGAGGGAGGGACATGTGAGCTGCCACCTCAGAGACTCTGAGAATCACACTTAAGTGAAGTCCTAGAAACCACGATTATCCCAGGGCATTAAGGCAATGGCTGGTGCTCACAGGCTCCCAGCTGTGCTGAGTTTTCTGCTCTGCCCAGGTACCATTCTGTGGCTCCCTCTCCCCCAGTGGCTCTCACAACTTTCCTTCTCCTTCTGAAAAGGAACAAACAATTTCCTTCAATCTTTGGTTCCTGCCCACTAACAGATGCTCTTAATTAGCACAAAATTGCAGCAAAATTGCTAAATAAATAGATTTTGCTTGTGTGTGTGTGTGTGTGTGTGTGTCTGTGTGTCTGTGTCTGTGTGTCTGTGTCTGTTTTCCCAGAAAACTTAGGCTTCCCAACATCAGCTCATCACACAGGCTCAGCGTATTGTTTAGTTTGAATCGAGGACTTACAACCTTGTTCTTTTCCACAGGTACAGCCATAACGCAGAACATCAATTGTTAGCCATCTCTCCCAACAGAAAACTGCTGTTTCTAAAACCTTTCAAGAGCTTACTAGCTGTGGGAATGTGAATGGGAATCTGAGAGTACCAAAACTTGGTAAAAGTACCACATACACTCTACCAGTTATCAATCAGAGTAAAGAAACTGGATTTAAATCACTTACCATATAATTTCATCCCCAAAGAACAGTAGCACTGAAACACAGAGGAATGGCCCTATAGGCTCTTTCTTTTATTTTAAAAGAAAGTTAAAAAAATATGCTTGTATAAAATTTGCTTGTACAACTGGTGATGTCCCTGTCGCTAGTTTGACTATTTCTGTGTAGGCCGCATGAGATCATTCATGGGTGTGGGGGAAATGGCCTGTGAAGAAGGAAGCAGTTATGCTGTTTCAAGGGAAAGATGTCTGTCTTTTCAGGTTATAGGTGGGTCTGCTTTTATATGTATATATATTTCAATGCAAATATAAGCCCCAAGCAAATCCAGGTTTGCTTGGGGCTTATGGTCTTGAATTAATATATTTATATTATGTACATATGGGTGGGCTGGTAGGCAGAAGAATATTTTAATAGATTGCTTTATTTTTTGCATTATCTTTTATTAGTAAAATCTTGGAATTCAGTTTCTTTGGCTTGAAAGAATCTTTTTTCTTTTTTCCAGAAACAAATTTAATGCTGAAGTCATAAATTATAAAAATATGTGAAAGCCTCATGGTTGTGCTTGTTGCAGTTTTTAGAGCCAGAGCCATTATCTCTGTGCACCAGCTTGGGCTGACTCAGCGATCACTTTTTACCCTTTGGGAAAAGACTCTGCAAAATAGGCCCCAAACAACATGAGTTAGTTGTGTATAGAATCCTTCGGTTAATGTTAATTTTTGGAAAATTTTTTCTATGTAATCAAAACATTTCCCCTCATTAGAAAAAACCAGTTCACTTTGCAATGCATGTTTCCTGGAGGAAGTGCCAGATAAATCCTTCACAGACAAAAAGGGGTGGGGGCTGCTTCCTTTCCTCAGAAATCTGGGTCCCTGCCTTTCCTGGGATGCGTGTCCTGTTGGGGGAGCGACTCCTTTGTATAAATGGCCTGGTGGTTTATGCAAGACCACGAATTGCAAATGAATTGAGCAACCGCGCCTCCCCTCTCCTCACCACCCCCCACTCCCCACGCCTGCAGGGGCTCAGAAGAGACCACTCCTCTGTGGCAACACACTGTGTAGGCTCCATTTGACATTTCAGCTCAAGCCTGTTGGGGCAGATGGATCGGCCCCCAATCCCCAGTAACCATACATCCACCACCTTCCATTTAAGCTGCTCCTTTACCCTTCTGAAGAGGAAGTAGGGGTGATAGAGGGGACTGGAAATCTACCTTCCCATCCCCTGGGAGTGATGGGGTAGTCTTGTTTGGTCACTTGATATTTGGAGCACATAAATAATAGTGTATCTTGGCATTTAGTGAGTTGTTTGGGGAATGGTTTCTTTTTAAGAGAAAGGGATGGAGTTTTCCCTTAAATAATCACCCAGTGGTGTTTTAAGGTGCTCAGAGAATTCTGTTTGTGGGTTTCCTGAAGGACAAATACTGATGTGTGCACTAGAGAATTAAGACAAATGATAATTGAAAGAGATGATAAAAGCCAGTGGTTTCCTTGGGGAAATAATCACAAACTGCTGTCAGACTAATTCCAATGAGAACATTACATTATGTGAAATGTTTTTTAAACAGCTCTACCAAAGCATTAGGCCAGATCACTTCTGAGGGTGTCTCTCTGCTGTATATTTCTATAATATCCCCACCTGAGACCCCTCAACTTATTCACTATTCCAGGTGTTGCATTTAGCTTTGTCATGATCAGCACTCAGTGGAACTGAGAAATTTCAGAAAGCAAGAGATATAGCTTGTGGATTCTTGAGATAATTCTATAGTTTTATCATACTAAGTCACCAGGTAGACTCACTATTATTGATCTGAAACATTACCTTTGTGTATTAGTCCAGGTTAAGTGCTTCTACCATGTTTAAGGTGTCTCTTTAATGAGAGTTTGGGGCCTCTCACATTGGAGACTGCTTCCCATAATCTATATGTGTATTTTCTGGCATTTGTTTTGGATTGGCACTTGGATCCTTCATCTCTCTTGTAATGCCATTGTGTCCTATAAAGATTTGGGTCATAGCTTTTGTAGAACCTCATTGCATTTATTGTTTTACAAAGCTGTGTCCTATTTTAAATTGTAACCCAGAGCCTGGCACAAGGCACACAAGGCCACTGAATGAAGGAATGACTCCCTGGTTAAGTCCCATTGCCTCTTTCCAGAGGATGCTGTGCAGAAGACCTTCCACTTGCCCTTCAGGTCCACTCTTCATCCTGCTGTCCTACTCTGCACCCCAGTAGACTGATTTATGGACCAGCCACAGCACCTCCCACTTCTCTAGCTTCTCCTTTGATTTGACAGTCATAGTGCTATGTACTGTAATAGGACTGGGTGTGATAGGATTGGCTGTATTTCTCTATTAAACACCTGCTCCATGCAGTTTCCCTCTCTGGGTTCCACAAATTCCTTCCCCTCCTTGCTCCTTCAGGCTCAGAGTTCGCAAGGACTCCCTGGTGCTTACAGCCCAGATACATTACGCCTTATTGGTTTCCTAAACTCTGCCTATGCCTTTGTAAATAGTCTCCCTGCTAAATTCTTCCCACTCTGTCCTGCTGGGACCTGACCGACATTTGCCCAGCTCACCCAGACAACAAAGTTGTTTGTAACCTAGATATCATAATCTGTGTCTCTTGCATTATTTGAAGTAAACGCTCTCTTCTAGGCTGGTCTACAACCGCATTACAGTCTGATAGAGCAGGGGTCAGCAAACTCCAGCCTTTCAGGCCAAATCCGGCTTGCCAGTTGTTTTTGTAAATGGAGTTTTATTGGAGCACAGTCCTGACCATTTGTTTACTTACTGTCTTTGGCTGCTTTTGGTCTATAACAGGCGGCGAGGAATTGCAACAGAAACTGTATGGCCTGCAGAGACTAAAATATTTGCTGTTTGACCTCTTAGAGAAAAAGTTTACAGATTTTTGATTTAGAGGAAAATCATAACATGAAAACTCTTACCATTTTCATCAAAAGGCTCCTGGGCCAGGTGCTGGGGTGCTTGTCAGGGTCCCATGATAGTGATATGGGGAGGTTTCACCCCAGGCCTGGACAAACACAGCATTGTGATGCTGTGCTTACAACAGTGACAACATGGGGAGGCACTGTCTGTCGTTAGATACAAAAGGAGTGTGACCAGGCAAAGCTAAAAGCATTTGTACTTATATGTGTCTGTAATTTATGATTTCATAATTAAACACTTTCCTGGAAAGAATGACTTTCCCTAATGTTTCGGCATTTCTCTATCATTTTGTATATAAAAGCTGTCTCCCCCACCAGACTGTGAGCACCTCTCAGGAGGCTCCCAGTTTTATTTATATGTGTGCCAGTTAGTGCCTGGCACAGAGTAGCTGATGCTCAATAAATATTGTTTGACCAAATGGTAATCAACAACTCATTTAGAGAAGGAAAAAAGAAATAGGCCGTCAGAACCATTAACTGGGAAGATATATTACTTAATGTTCTCAGGCTCTCTCTGGCTGGAGTCTCTGCCTACTCAGCCTTCATAGAACAGGAACAGCTATACAAAAAGCCTGTTTCCCAAGAAAAGGTGCCCCTCAGGGCAGACTGACTGCATAATTTGCAGGGCTCAGCGCAGAATAAAAATGTAGAGCCTCTTGTTAAAAAATATATTAAGAGTTTCAAGACAGTGTCAGCACTGAGCCAAACAACAGACCCTTCTAAGACTCTGCAGGTTGCACGCCCATGAAACTGGCCCTGCTTTAAGGATTCCTGAGGAAAAGGCGGCCTGTGGGCAATCAGGGAGGGTTTTTTCAGTCCAGAGAACTACAGGGCGCTCAGCCATTACATGGCTGCTGAGAATGTGGGCTCTTGGGACTTGGTACAGTGATATAAGTGTTACAATGCATAACCTGGAATAATGCTTTTATCACTTACATATTATCTGTATTTATCTCAGACCCTCATGTCAGAGTGTACTCCTCCTCCCCAAACCCACACACCTGGCTTCACACTTACTGGCTTGCCCCTCATTCTTCTTTGCTTTCTGTTTAACCCCAAGTCATCTAGGTCACTCCATTTAGCAGCAAAAAATATATGCCTTCTAAAGTGCCCCAAAACTAGATGTTTCCTTTTGGATGACAGACAGTTCTTGCCATAATACCTGACTTAATCTCTTCTGGCTACCATGACAAAATACCACAGACTGGGTGACTTATATGCAACAGAAAATTATTGCTTGCAGTTCTGGAGTCTGGACATTCAAGATTAGTGTGCCAGCATGGTGGGGTTCTGGTGAAGTTTCTCATTTGGGCTACAGGTGGCTGCCTTCACACTGTGTCCTCATATGGTGGTAGGGCCTAGGGAGTTATGAAGGGTCTTTTTTGAAAAAGCACTAATCCTATTCATGAAGGCCCTACCCTCATGACATAAGCATCTCCCAAAGTCCTACCCCCTAATATCACATTGGGGACTAGGATTTCAGCATAGGAATTGAGGGGTGGGGACATTCAGACCATTGCAATATCTGACTGAAGAACAGTGTATGTACACAAATGATCCCTTTATTTTGTCCTCAGAACCCTCCCCTGACCCCTTTCTCACCAAAAAGTGGGGTTCAGGAGCTTTGTGCCAAGATACTCAAAGTCCTTCCTCACCCGAGATGTTCACCCTGCCAACTGCTGGGGCTTCTCCTTGCCCAGGCCCCTGACCTTCCCCATCCTCCACCCTGCGCTGTACTCTGCCCTTGGGATCACAGTGAACCTTCAGAGGGTTTCCAGGTGGTGACAGCTATAGGTGGGAACTTGAACTCTAGCACGGATTTCATGACTAGAGCTTCCTTTGAGTGGAGAGTCCCCATTTTTTATTCTTGTAGATCACCACTGCTTTCCTCCAGCCCTTCATCTGCTCTACCTTTGCTACAAAAAAGGGGCTTAGAGTTCTGATCATTGTACTCCTGGGAGTTCCTTGGTCTTCTGCTGAAAACTGAGGTTGTCTCACAGTGTTTGAAGGCCACCATTGCCGACCTTCGTGGTGCAGGCACTTAAGTCTGTTGGCAGGTGCATGGTGCTGACAATACGTATAGCAAAATCTGGAGCACCAGGTGGTGCCTCTCTCCCTCTTTTCTCCCTATGCTGGGAGGGGAGGTACCCAAGCTCCTTAAGGATTCAGGAATTATGGTGCCATGACAACAAAACTGGCCCTTAGGAGACATCTGTTACTGAAGTTAACCTGCAGACCATGAAGGTTTTTTTCCACACTATGAGGAGAGGCTCCAGGTAATAAAAAGCTGCAATTGAGCGAGCCAGATGGGGTCAAGTGGAGTTTGCCTTTGATCAGGAGCTCAAGACAGATATTCCATCTGGTTTTTGCAGTCTCTTGCTTAAGCTGGTAGCTGAGCTTTCTCAGGCCTCATTTGTCTCCCTGAGACTGATGTGGCTTTTATGATAGCAGCTCCAAACCACCTCCTTGCCGCTCAAGAGCAAGGGTACTTGTTTTGCCGGTGGCTAGCAATCTTACCTCACTAGTACTCTGTGTTCTTCCTACCCCCATCCCAAGCTCCTGATCGTTTTCACACTAACCTATGTTTTCTCCTCACAGGGTCCCCGTGGCAGATAGATCTCCAGCCTTGGGCAGGCCCTACTCACTCCCTGGATGAAGAAGCCTTGAGGTTCCTGAGATACATCAGCCCCTTTTGGAGGTTCCTGTACATTCAGTGGGGTTCAGGAGCTTTGTGCCAAGATACTCAAAGTCCTTCCTCACCCGAGATGTTCACCCTGCCAACTGCTGGGGCTTCTCCTTGCCCAGGCCCCTGACCTTCCCCATCCTCCACCCTGCGCTGTACTCTGCCCTTGGGATCACAGTGAACCTTCAGAGGGTTTCCAGGTGGTGACAGCTATAGGTGGGAACTTGAACTCTAGCACGGATTTCATGACTAGAGCTTCCTTTGAGTGGAGAGTCCCCATTTTTTATTCTTGTAGATCACCACTGCTTTCCTCCAGCCCTTCATCTGCTCTACCTTTGCTACAAAAAAGGGGCTTAGAGTTCTGATCATTGTACTCCTGGGAGTTCCTTGGTCTTCTGCTGAAAACTGAGGTTGTCTCACAGTGTTTGAAGGCCACCATTGCCGACCTTCGTGGTGCAGGCACTTAAGTCTGTTGGCAGGTGCATGGTGCTGACAATACGTATAGCAAAATCTGGAGCACCAGGTGGTGCCTCTCTCCCTCTTTTCTCCCTATGCTGGGAGGGGAGGTACCCAAGCTCCTTAAGGATTCAGGAATTATGGTGCCATGACAACAAAACTGGCCCTTAGGAGACATCTGTTACTGAAGTTAACCTGCAGACCATGAAGGTTTTTCCACACTATGAGGAGAGGCTCCAGGTAATAAAAAGCTGCAATTGAGCGAGCCAGATGGGGTCAAGTGGAGTTTGCCTTTGATCAGGAGCTCAAGACAGATATTCCATCTGGTTTTTGCAGTCTCTTGCTTAAGCTGGTAGCTGAGCTTTCTCAGGCCTCATTTGTCTCCCTGAGACTGATGTGGCTTTTATGATAGCAGCTCCAAACCACCTCCTTGCCGCTCAAGAGCAAGGGTACTTGTTTTGCCGGTGGCTAGCAATCTTACCTCACTAGTACTCTGTGTTCTTCCTACCCCCATCCCAAGCTCCTGATCGTTTTCACACTAACCTATGTTTTCTCCTCACAGGGTCCCCGGTGGCAGATAGATCTCCAGCCTTGGGCAGGCCCTACTCACTCCCTGGATGAAGAAGCCTTGAGGTTCCTGAGATACATCAGCACCATTCAGGTTGTGTTTCAGGTGCAAGCAGGAAGGATTTGTCACTAAGGGGCTGGGATTGTTTCTCAGTGCCTCCTAATAGGGACAGTTTTCTGAAGCCTTACTGCTTAAATATATCCACTTACTTAGAGGAAGATAATGCATGCCTTCCATCTGCTTTGGCATCTTATCCCTTCTAGGAGTATCGTCACCCTGAGATGTTTTAATGATTCATCCCGATGTGTTTTAAAGATCCACTTTAGAAAATTGCTTTGGGAAACCATTTGAAGTGACAGATTCGTGCCCGTGAGTGGGTAGTCCAGTGTGTCACAAACCAAAACCATCATCTGGAGATTCAAGTTCCACTTTGTATTTGGAGAGATCTGCCTTTCTGCTTTTCTGCCACCGAAGGTTGGCAGACAGGGATTCATGCGTTAGGCCAGAGTCAAGGAGACTTCACAGGCAGTCAGAAGAGAAGCTAATGAATCCGAAGGCTCTCTGTTCTTAGGGCACTTTAAATCATTACTGAGCACTGCCTTCATTAGTAACTTAACACATTGTGGCAGGTCCTGCCCGGCACCCCCAGCAGGCAGATACCCTTCATTAAGGAGAGTCTATGGCTCTTGACACATTAATCAGGAGGTTCCATTCTCAGGAGTCTGATCCTGAGAAAAGAGAGACAGAAGAGGAAATCAAGGCTTAAGAGAAACTTCGCCCTGAACTGAGAGGGCTAGTAAATTAAGAACTCAGACCCCCTGTGAAGCTGAGGCCCTGGCAGAACACCGCAGAGCTGGTGTGATACTGAGGGGGTCGGCCCCCTGGCTCTTGGCATCCCACTTCCCCTGCCCAACTCACTGGCGGCCACTCACATTTTTCATCCAGGGAAGAGCATATATTTCTAGAATTTTAGAAGGCTAGTTTAGGGGTTAAAAAGTTCCATTTCTCATATGATACAGACAGACAACAAGAGATTTCAGTATTTGTCACCTAGACATGGAAGGAAAAGCTTGTTGAATTCATCATGAGTAATGGGATGATAAACTGATACCTGTGCTTTACATAATTTCATCTTATTTTGCTGCTGCAAATTAATTTGGTAGACTTTTTCAGACTTAATTAAAATACTGAAATTTTAATTTTATAGTTTGGTTTTACATAAAGAGTAAGAAACTGGATCTCTTAACTGTGACTTTAAGAAACCCTTAAAAGTTCCAGAGGAAAGTGTTAAAATTATGAGTTGACTTTGAGAATGGTGGGTTTCACCCCCAAAGATGCACTGACCACGTGAAAACCTCTAAATTCCATTTTAAATGTATTTCAGATTAATGTTCTGTAACTTTTAAAAGGCATATTAACTTAGAAGAAGCTCTTGAGGCATGAAAGTGTGGTTTCAAGTCCCTCTTGGAGTTTTCCCATGAGTTATGG
This sequence comes from Tragulus kanchil, assembly GCA_022376925.1. Classification (NCBI taxonomy): domain Eukaryota; kingdom Metazoa; phylum Chordata; class Mammalia; order Artiodactyla; family Tragulidae; genus Tragulus; species Tragulus kanchil. The sequence goes on along the minus strand of JAIOJX010000026.1, from coordinate 244,817,699 downwards.
GCTAAGAGGGAAAAAAAAAATTATAAAAAAAGCATCCTGTGATGCAGACTGATGTTGTGACCCTGGGCAATTTATTTTGCTTGTCTGGTTCTGACTGTTCTGATCTTGAAAAGGAAAAGATTATAGCAGATTATTTTGGTGTAAATCACTCCCAGCTCCATGAGCTTTTACTGTGTTAAGGCTAGTGTAGAATTGTTATTAACCAAGTATTACTGAGTGCCTACTTTGTGCCTTAGGAACACAGTCTCTCCCTTCAAGTGGCTAACAAACTAATTGGGTAGGTAGATAAATGAACATAAACTTACTACTCAGCTTGATGAGTATAATAATAGAGGTTTTGTTGTTGAAGTTCACTAGAAGGCTTTTCGTCCTCTAGAAAGGACAAGATAAAGTTCCAAACCTCACAGTGGTTTTGTAATCAGAGGTCATTTTGCTCACCTAAAGCCCTTTGCTTTTGTGTGCTTCTGAGTCAACAGAACAGGAGGTGGGGGCTCATCAGAGATGACACTAACTGGTTTAATCAGAATACTACTAACAAGTGCTCCCTCCTCTTTGTAATGCAGAGCTTTTTGACTGTGTTGGAAACTTATGCCTCTTTTAGAACTCATATTGATAATTAAAGCCTACAAAACTGGCAGAATATTAGAATCCCTATTACCTAAAATTTTCACGGTTAGCAGTAGTGAGTCATAATGGGAAAGCAAAAAAAAAAAAAATAACCCTCTGTAGGTAGGTACTTAAGCAAATTCCACCTCCATTCTCTTATGCTGCTTTTATCTATATCTGTATCTATATCTATCTGTCTATCTATATATGCCTCAAATCTGTATTAAAGCTTGTACAGCAAAGTCTAGCCTTTGATATATTCATCATTTATTTATTAATTCCTTGATTCAGCAAGCATTTGTTGAGTACTTGCTCTGTGTGGATGACATGGTGCTAGGCATTGGCTGGGAATTAAATATCCCCACATGCTGGTAAACATCTAGGGAGAAAGAGAGCTGTGTGTTTTCTAACAGAGTGGACAGATGTGTGGGTAAGCTTCCCCAGGTCTAGGGAGCTTGAGAACAGAAGCACAGAGTGTGTGCGACACTAGACATGGTGGAGATGGTGCCCCTGGACTTGTGGACTGTGCTAACCTTAAAGGTATGGTTGGGGACCTGAATTTAATGAAGCACCAGAGGATATGGTATTTGAGTACAGAAGGCAGAATATCAAGCTTAGATTGATGCATTGTGGACCCTGGGCAATTTATTTTGCTTGTCTGGTTCTGACTGTTCTGATCTTGAAAAGGAAAAGATTATAGCAGATTATTTTGGTGTAAATCACTCCCAGCTCCATGAGCTTTTACTGTGTTAAGGCTAGTGTAGAATTGTTATTAACCAAGTATTACTGAGTGCCTACTTTGTGCCTTAGGAACACAGTCTCTCCTTCAAGTGGCTAACAAACTAATTGGGTAGGTAGATAAATGAACATAAACTTACTACTCAGCTTGATGAGTATAATAATAGAGGTTTTGTTGTTGAAGTTCACTAGAAGGCTTTTCGTCCTCTAGAAAGGACAAGATAAAGTTCCAAACCTCACAGTGGTTTTGTAATCAGAGGTCATTTTGCTCACCTAAAGCCCTTTGCTTTTGTGTGCTTCTGAGTCAACAGAACAGGAGGTGGGGGCTCATCAGAGATGACACTAACTGGTTTAATCAGAATACTACTAACAAGTGCTCCCTCCTCTTTGTAATGCAGAGCTTTTTGACTGTGTTGGAAACTTATGCCTCTTTTAGAACTCATATTGATAATTAAAGCCTACAAAACTGGCAGAATATTAGAATCCCTATTACCTAAAATTTTCACGGTTAGCAGTAGTGAGTCATAATGGGAAAGCAAAAAAAAAAAAAATAACCCTCTGTAGGTAGGTACTTAAGCAAATTCCACCTCCATTCTCTTATGCTGCTTTTATCTATATCTGTATCTATATCTATCTGTCTATCTATATATGCCTCAAATCTGTATTAAAGCTTGTACAGCAAAGTCTAGCCTTTGATATATTCATCATTTATTTATTAATTCCTTGATTCAGCAAGCATTTGTTGAGTACTTGCTCTGTGTGGATGACATGGTGCTAGGCATTGGCTGGGAATTAAATATCCCCACATGCTGGTAAACATCTAGGGAGAAAGAGAGCTGTGTGTTTTCTAACAGAGTGGACAGATGTGTGGGTAAGCTTCCCCAGGTCTAGGGAGCTTGAGAACAGAAGCACAGAGTGTGTGCGACACTAGACATGGTGGAGATGGTGCCCCTGGACTTGTGGACTGTGCTAACCTTAAAGGTATGGTTGGGGACCTGAATTTTTAATGAAGCACCAGAGGATATGGTATTTGAGTACAGAAGGCAGAATATCAAGCTTAGTTTTAGTAGGTATTATTTTCTAATGTGAAAGGCTGTGATTGCAATTCTGAGTTCCAGCATAGATGATCTGCTGCTAACAAGAAATGGTTAAATCATAAACCCAGTGCTCTGTTCTAAATGAAGGCTCCAGATCCAGCTTTTTATGGCAACCCCCAAACCATATGCCTTCAGGAAGCATGGCTTGCAGAAAAAAATTAATATAAGTAACAGTTGCTGTTTTAAAAAGAAAAAAGACATTCTAAAGCCAGACTCTCTATCCATCTAATCATCTACCTATCTAACTGTTTGCAAGAATGACATAAAAACCTATGACTCTAGAGATTCATTTCACCCATTATTCATTTATTAATAAAACAATAGTTTCTATTATATTTACTGCTACACATACACATGCACACACACAAGTTGGGATAAAAGCAACAAAAATACAACTCTTTCAGAAATGATGTATTACATTAATGTACAGTTTAATTATTGAAATGATTCTTGCCAAAGTCCCCCAAATTTAAGGGCTCCAATATGCCAGATTCTACTTATGGGTTGGCAGAAATGCTGTTCAGGCTTAGAAATGCTATTAAGGCTTTTGGGATACAAAGTGAAATGAAAATAAGTTAGATCCCTTCAAGTTAAATAACTAAAAATCATTTAAGAAAACATTTTTTCCCTGGAGTCTTATTTTCCTTCGTCCAGGTTTAATTCTCTTTATTTGGCTAAAATTACAAGGGGAATTGGAGGGAGAAAGAAAAACCCATAATTACCCAAGTTAGAGCTTAGCTAGGAGTTACTGCCCTCACTGATTTTGCTTGCAAGAGAGTTCACTGAAACCCTAGCCATAAATCTCAACAAGAATGTTTGGAAAATCAATACTTAATTAATTTTTAGGAGTACTCCTAGGTGTTTTCAAAAGCTAATGTCTGAAAAAAAAAGAAGCTAATGTCTATAAATGAGGTGATTGATAAATGCTTTAAATGGAAAAACTTGTGTTATATTTTTGAGCTAGAAGAAGAAAGGGGAACTTTAGCAGATATTGAATAGAAAAGAATGTTTTTCCTATAGAGATATCTGATCAAGACAAAAATCTATGGAAGAAGATGAAATTGTTAACTTTAACAGAATAAAATTCCACTCCTCAAGGTTCATAAAGGAGAAGCAGCTGAAACTCAAAGCCCTGAATCTTGGCCTTAATATTTACCTAACTTGGGGAGGAGGGGGGCGGAGCTTTGGATAATTGTAGGGGCAACTTCTCTGGCTGTTTGTTAAGAGTGAGGTTGGAGGGACCGCTGTTATCAGTTGAAAGTTCTGGCTCAAGCAAAGCCTCTTCTCTTAATTTGCTGAGGCATGGGTGAGGCCAGCTTGGAACATTTCAGTGGATCTTTACAAAAGGTTGCCAAATAACTCACAGGACCACCTGCATTAGAATCGCCTGGGAGAGTTTATTAAAATGCATGTTCCCATGCATCAGCCTCAAGGATCCTGATTTTCTAGATATGGAGTGGGACTCAAGAATTTTTAATTACTCCCACATCCATCAGGATGTAGGTAGACCACACCTTGAGAAACATGGTGGGGGAGGCTAGATGTTGTTCAGTCACTAAGTTGTGTCTGACTCTTTGCAACCCTATGGACTGCAGCATGCCAGGTTCCTCTGTTCTCTACTGTTTCAGTTTGCATGTCCATTGAGTTGGTGATGCTATCTAACCATCTCATCCTCTTAAATAACTAAAAATCATTTAAGAAAACATTTTTCCTGAGTCTTATTTTCCTTCGTCCAGGTTTAATTCTCTTTATTTGGCTAAAATTACAAGGGAATTGGAGGAGAAAGAAAACCCATAATTACCAAGTTAGAGCTTAGCTAGGAGTTACTGCCCTCACTGATTTTGCTTGCAAGAGAGTTCACTGAAACCCTAGCCATAAATCTCAACAAGAATGTTTGGAAAATCAATACTTAATTAATTTTTAGGAGTACTCCTAGGTGTTTTCAAAAGCTAATGTCTGAAAAAAAAAGAAGCTAATGTCTATAAATGAGGTGATTGATAAATGCTTTAAATGGAAAAACTTGTGTTATATTTTTGAGCTAGAAGAAAAAAGGGGGAACTTTAGCAGATATTGAATAGAAAAGAATGTTTTTCCTATAGAGATATCTGATCAAGACAAAAATCTATGGAAGAAGATGAAATTGTTAACTTTAACAGAATAAAATTCCACTCCTCAAGGTTCATAAAGGAGAAGCAGCTGAAACTCAAAGCCCTGAATCTTGGCCTTAATATTTACCTAACTTGGGGAGGAGGGGGGCGGAGCTTTGGATAATTGTAGGGGCAACTTCTCTGGCTGTTTGTTAAGAGTGAGGTTGGAGGGACCGCTGTTATCAGTTGAAAGTTCTGGCTCAAGCAAAGCCTCTTCTCTTAATTTGCTGAGGCATGGGTGAGGCCAGCTTGGAACATTTCAGTGGATCTTTACAAAAGGTTGCCAAATAACTCACAGGACCACCTGCATTAGAATCGCCTGGGAGAGTTTATTAAAATGCATGTTCCCATGCATCAGCCTCAAGGATCCTGATTTTCTAGATATGGAGTGGGACTCAAGAATTTTTAATTACTCCCACATCCATCAGGATGTAGGTAGACCACACCTTGAGAAACATGGTGGGGGAGGCTAGATGTTGTTCAGTCACTAAGTTGTGTCTGACTCTTTGCAACCCTATGGACTGCAGCATGCCAGGTTCCTCTGTTCTCTACTGTTTCCTGGAGTTTGCAAATTCATGTCCATTGAGTTGGTGATGCTATCTAACCATCTCATCCTCTGCTGCCCCCTTCTCCTTTTGCCTTCAATCTTTCCCAGCTTCAGGGTCTTTTCCAATGAGTTGGCTCTGCATCAGGTGGCCAAAATATTGGAACTTCAGCTTCAGCACCAGCCCTTCCAGTGAATATTCAGGGTTGATTTCCTTTAGGATTTACTGGTTTGATCTCTTTGCTATCCAAGGGACTCTCAAGAGTCTTCTCCAGCATCATAATTCAAAGCATCAATTCTTCAGTGCTCAGCCTTCTTATGGTCCAACTCTCATATCCATACATGACTACTGGAAAATCCATAGCCTGACTATATGGGCCTTTGTTAGAAAAGTGACATCTCTGCTTTTTCATATGCTGTCTAGGTTAGCCATAGCTTCCCTTCCAGGGAGCAAGTGTTTTTGAATTTAATAGCTGCAGTCATCATCCACATTAATTTTGGAGCCCAAGAAAATAAAATCTGTCACTGCATCCACTTTTCCTCCTTCTGTTTGCCATAAGTGATGGAACCAGATGCCATGATCTTAATTTTTTTTGAATGTTGAGTTTCAAGCCAGCTTCCACTCTTCTCCATCACCCTCATCAAGAGGTTTTAATTCCTCTTCGCTTTCTGGTATTAGAGCGGTATCATCTAGTTATTTGAGGTTTTTGATATTTCTCCTGGAAATCTTGATTCCAGCTTGCGATTCATCCAGCTTGGCATTTTGCATGATGTACTTTGCATAGAAGTTAAATAAGCAGGGTGACAATATACAGCTTTGTTGTATTCCTTCTGCAGTTTTGAACCAATCAGTTGTCTAGTGTCCAGTTCTGACTGTTGCTTCTTGCAAACAGTTTTCTCAGGATACAGGTAAGGTGGTTTGGTATTCCCATTTCTTTAAGACTCTTCCACAGTTTGTTGTGATCAACACAGTCAAAGCTTTAGTGTAGTGAGTGAAGTAGAAGTAGATATTTTTCTGGAATTCGCTTGCTTTCTCCATGATCCAACAAATTTTGGCAATGTGATCTCTGGTTTTTCTGCTCCTTTGAAACACAGCTTGCACATCTGAAAATTCTCAGTTCACATACTGCTAAAGCTTAGCTTGAAGGATTTTGAGCATACCCTTGTTAGCCTGTGAAATGAACACAATTGTAACAGTAGTTTGAACATTCTTGGGCATTGCCCTTCTGGGATTGGAATGAAAACTGACCTTTTCTAGTCCTGTGGCCACTGCTTAGTTTTTCAAATTTGCTGATATATTGAGTGCAGCACTTTTTTGGGGGTGGGGGGAGTGGGTTGGGGAGGGAGTGTGGTGGGCGGGCCACTTCTGTTGGTCTTTCATTCATCTGTTTTTCATCCATCTTTGTTCTTTGGCCCATGTGGGCCTCCCATCGCAGTGGCCTCTCTTGTCGCAGAGCACCGGCTCTGGGCTCATGCACTCCAGAGCTCCGGCTCGGTAATTGGACACATTGGTCCAGCCACATGGGATCTTCCCAGGCCAGAGATCAAACCGGCGCCCCTTGCACTGCAAGGCGGTGGTGTCCTTACCCACTGGACCACCAGGGAAGCCCCAAGTGCAGCACTTTTAACAGCACCATCTTTTAGGCTTTGAAATAGCTCAGCTGGAATTCCATCACCTCCACTAGCTTTCACTAGCTTTGTTCATAGTAATGCTTCTTTTTTTTTTTTAAAACTTTTATTTTACTTTTAACTTTTACAGAGTTTTGTTTACAGATATGTATGTTCTCAGATTAGCCATATGTATATCCCCCCCATCCCACCCCTCCAGACTGACATACAGCACCTGTGAAGGATTTGCTTTTCTCACAGTGCATTGACTATAGCTATTTTCTTCACTTGTGATAGTACAGGCCTTCATGCTACTTCCTTTATGCCTCTCACCCACTGTTCCTTCCCCACAATGTCCATATGTCCACTGTCTACGTCTGCCTTTCCGTCGCTTCACTGCATGTGCCGTCATCACCATCCTACTAGATTCCATATATATGTGTTAGTATTTGTCTTTCTCTTTCTGACTGACTTCACTTTTTATGATAGGTTCTAGATCCAGCCACCTCATTAGGGCTGATTCTTCTGCATTTCTTTTTACAGCTGTGTAGTATTCCATTGTATATATATTCGTTTGTTGATGGGCATCTAGGTTGCTTCCATGTTCTAGCTATTGTATAGAGAGCTGCAATGAGCATTGGGGTACAGGTGCTTCTTTTGCATTTAATTTCATCAGGGTATAAGCCTAAGAGTGGGATTGCTGGGTTGTATGGTGCTTCTATTTATAGTTTTTTAAGCATAGTAATGATTCTTAAGGCCCACTTGACTTCACATTCTAGAATGTCTGACTCTAGGCAAGTGGCCATACCGTCATAGTTATCCAGGTGGTTAAGATCTTTTTCTATAGTTCTTATCTGTATTCTTGCCACCTCTTCTTTTTTCATTCTATATTTTTTTGTTAAAATTTTTTTTCTTAAATTGGAGGTTAATTATAGTATTGCATTGTTTTCTACCAAATATCAATATGAATCAGTCATAGGTTTAACCATGTCCCCTCCAACTTGAACTTCCCTCCTAGCCCCTTCCCCATTCTACCCCTTTAGACTGTTATCAAGCTCTGGTTTGAATTCCCTGAGTCATACAGCAAATTCCCATTGACTATCCATTTTATATATGGTAATATATGTTTCCATGTTACTCTCTCCATACCTCCTACCCTCTCCTTCTTCCCCAACCCAAGCCATGCTCATAAGTCTGTTCTCTATGTTTGTGTCTCCATTGCTGTTCTGCAAATAGGTTCATCAGTACCATCTTTTGAGATTCCATATATATGTTTTAGTATATGATAATTGTTTTTCTCTTTCTGACTTACTTCACTCTGTATAATAAGCTCTAGATTCATCCACCTCATTAGGACTGACTCAGTAGTGTCCCTTTTTATGACTGAGTAATATTCCATCACATAATATGGACCACACCTTCTTTATCCATTCATCTGTCAGTGGACATCTAGGTTGCTTCTATGTCCTTGCTACTGTAAACAGAGCTGCAGTGAACATTGGGTTATGTGGGTCTTTTTCAATTTTGATTTCCTCAGGGCATGTGCCCAGTAGTGGGATTGCTGGGTCATATGGTGGTTTTATTTCTGTTTTTTTAAGGAATCTCCATACTGTTCTCCATAGTGGCTATATCAGTTTGCATTTACACCAACAGTGCAAGAAGGTTCCCTTTTATCCATACCTTCTACAGCATTTATTGTTTGTAGAATTTTTGAGGTTGGCCATTCTGACTGACGTGAGGTGATATCTTATTGTAGTTTTGATTTGTATTTCTCTAATGAGTGGTATTGACCATCTTTTCATATGTTTATTAGCCATTTCTATGTCTTCTTTGGAGATATGTCTGTTTAGGTACCCCCATCCTTTATGATTGGGTTATTTGTTTTTCTGGTATTGATTTATATGAGCTGCTTGTATATTTTTGAAATAAATCATTTGCCAGTTCATTTGCTCTTATTTTTTCTCATTCTGAGGGTTGTCTTTTTACCTTGTTCATAGTTTTCTTTGTTGTGGAAAAGCTTTTAAGTTTAATTATTTATTTAATTTATTTATTTTTGTTTTTATTTTCATTACTCTAGGAGGTGAGTCATAGAGGATCTTGCTATAATTTTTGTCATAAAATGTTCTGCTTGTATTTTCCTCTAGGAATTTTATAGTTTCTAGTTTATAGGTATTTAATCCATTTTGAGTTTATCCTTGTGTGTTAGGAAATGTTACAATTTCATTCTTCTACATGTAGTTGTTCAGTGTTCACAGCAGCACTTACTGAAGAGACTTTCTTTGCCCTATTGTATATTCTTACCTCCTTTGTCAAAAATAAGATATCCATAAGTGCGTTGGTTTATCCCAGGGCTTTGTATCTTGTTCCTTTTGTCTATATTTCTGTTTTTGTACCAGTACCTTAAGTGTCTTGGCAACTATAGCTTTGTAGTATAGTCTGAAGTCAGGAAGGTTGGTTCCTCCAGCTGTATTCTTTTTTCTCCAGTTTGCTTTGGGTATTCAGGGTCTTTTGTGTTTCCTTATAATTTGTGAGATATTTTGTTCTAGTTCTGTGAAAAATGCTATTGGTAATTTGACAGGGATTGCGTTGAATCTGTAGATTATATATGATAGTATAGTCATTTTCAGAGTATTGATTCTTCCAACCTAGGAACATGGAATATCTGTCAATCTATGTATGTCATCTTGATCTGTTTCATTAGTGTCATATAGTTTTCTGTATACAGCTCTTTTGTCTCCTTAGGTGGCTTCATTCCTAGGTATTTTATTGTTTTTGTTGCAAGAGTGAATGGGATTAATTCTTTAGGTTCTCTTCTGATCTTTCATTGTTAGTATGTAAGAATGCAGTGATTTCTGTATATTGATTTTGTCGGCATGTGATCCTGTCACATTGGTAAATTAACTTATTAGGGCCATATCTTAATCTAAAAATTGTTTAGGTACCCCCATCCTTTATGATTGGGTTATTTGTTTTTCTGGTATTGATTTATATGAGCTGCTTGTATATTTTTGAAATAAATCATTTGCCAGTTCATTTGCTCTTATTTTTTCTCATTCTGAGGGTTGTCTTTTTACCTTGTTCATAGTTTTCTTTGTTGTGGAAAAGCTTTTAAGTTTAATTATTTATTTAATTTATTTATTTTTGTTTTTATTTTCATTACTCTAGGAGGTGAGTCATAGAGGATCTTGCTATAATTTTTGTCATAAAATGTTCTGCTTGTATTTTCCTCTAGGAATTTTATAGTTTCTAGTTTATAGGTATTTAATCCATTTTGAGTTTATCCTTGTGTGTTAGGAAATGTTACAATTTCATTCTTCTACATGTAGTTGTTCAGTGTTCACAGCAGCACTTACTGAAGAGACTTTCTTTGCCCTATTGTATATTCTTACCTCCTTTGTCAAAAATAAGATATCCATAAGTGCGTTGGTTTATCCCAGGGCTTTGTATCTTGTTCCTTTTGTCTATATTTCTGTTTTTGTACCAGTACCTTAAGTGTCTTGGCAACTATAGCTTTGTAGTATAGTCTGAAGTCAGGAAGGTTGGTTCCTCCAGCTGTATTCTTTTTTCTCCAGTTTGCTTTGGGTATTCAGGGTCTTTTGTGTTTCCTTATAATTTGTGAGATATTTTGTTCTAGTTCTGTGAAAAATGCTATTGGTAATTTGACAGGGATTGCGTTGAATCTGTAGATTATATATGATAGTATAGTCATTTTCAGAGTATTGATTCTTCCAACCTAGGAACATGGAATATCTGTCAATCTATGTATGTCATCTTGATCTGTTTCATTAGTGTCATATAGTTTTCTGTATACAGCTCTTTTGTCTCCTTAGGTGGCTTCATTCCTAGGTATTTTATTGTTTTTGTTGCAAGAGTGAATGGGATTAATTCTTTAGGTTCTCTTCTGATCTTTCATTGTTAGTATGTAAGAATGCAGTGATTTCTGTATATTGATTTTGTCGGCATGTGATCCTGTCACATTGGTAAATTAACTTATTAGCTCTAGTTGCCATATCTTAATCTAGAAGATTAAGAGAGACAAGAATTAGGTTTATGTGGTATTGGCAGGGTATGATGAACAAGCACCTGTGAACCTTTCTGTGTTTTGGAGGTTCTTAAGGAAGGTACATACAAAGAAACAATAACAATTGGATTGTCACACCACTTTAATAAAAATACCCCAGGATGCTACTCTAGAACAAATGGTTCAGGCCTAGGAGATCTGGCATGTCTTTGGGGCTCACTAAACTTCGCTGGCTCTAACTGACTACAGGAGGCAGAACATGTAACCAGGTGCCAATGAAGTTTTAAGGCATCATAATCTGCTGACTGTTAACAACAGGATTGATGGGGCTTCACTGGTGGTTCAGTGGGTAAAAAGTCTGCCTTGCAGTGCAAGGAGCACCAGTTCGATCCCTGGCCCAGGAAGATCCCATATGCCGAGGAATGGCTAGACTGGTGTGTCCAATTACCAGCCATTGCTTTGGAGCACATGCCCCCATAGCTGGTGCTTTGCAAAAAGAGAGGCCACTGCGATGGGAGGCCCACACATGCCAAAGAATAAAGATGGGTGAAAAATAAACAATGACTTAGAGGCAAAAAAGAAAAATATATTAAAAATTATTAAAAAAAAAAACCCCAAGCTTGATGAATATTGAGTTTTGACTAATTAGATTAGCAACTTCTCCTTTGGGTGAGTGAGTAGGGACAAGGAGTAGGCAGGCCATGGCAAAGTTTCCATTTATTTGTGGGAGAATAGTAGGAAATGAATTATACAAATTAACATGTTGATGGATCCAGTTAGTAAGTGTGTTCTCTACTGGTTACTTGGAAGAAGATTCAATTCCATTTTCTGCTATTATTTTTTTCTTTAAACAGTGATTGTGGATAGAGAAGTAGAAAGATACGAGGTTGAGGATATAGACAGAAATTAATCAATAGTCAGTCAGAGAAAGAAATTGAAAATTTTATTCAAACCAAACTGAGGATTATAAGCTGGGAGATGGTCTCTTATCTTCTGAGGACTGTTCTGAAGGGGGAGGCTAGTAGATACATGATTTTGATAAAAGGGTGTGTACAATCAAGCACATATCTTGGCAGAAGGTTACTGTTAATAGTGAAGAACATTTATTTTAGTTATTGGTTATAGTGCTTTTCCAAGAAACTGGACTGATACATTTTTCCCCCAAAATATGTAACTATCTGAAGGCCTATTCTGCCAGTTTTTCCAGAGCACAGAATGCCTCATTCTGATTTTGGCCCTGAATTCCTTTCAAGGTGTTTCGTAGGTCAGTGACTCCAGTGGCTAATGGCTTGATTCTTGTAGAATTATATCATGAATAATATTCCTTATTTTATAGTTCTCTCCCTTTTGGTCTTAATTTTGACCAAGGTTTGGGAGGCATTTTGTGACCAACTTGTCCCAAGGCACTCGAATACTTATTCCTAGGTCAGTCAAGGATTTCTTTGATACGATACTCAATGTGCTATTACTGGACTTGGCCATCAGCCTCTGGACTATATGTCTTACTAGTCTATTACAGTCTAGTTATAACAAGGCCATATAACAAGGCTTGCCTCTTGTTATATCTAGAGTTACACTTTCACAATCTTTGATCTTTATAGGACTGTATATTTGGTCAATAGTTCCATGTTGCCTAATCGTTACCACTTTTATTGGAGACTCTGTCACACATATAGTAGTATAAGAAATAATAATCTTATAAAATACAAGTAATATAGCTAGTAAGGTTAATAAGGTCCTAAATAAGTACTTAAGCTAAGAACTTCCATTAAGTGAGGCCTGATATTTCCCCACATCACCTGACCCAATCTATCCTTCATCAGTCACTGCCTTTAAGCAAAATGATATATTGACATTGTACATAAAGTTCACCAAAGATGTCTGCATGTTCCAAGCAGGTGGTAGATCATAAAATTTTATGTTTATATATTGTTTTGCCTTAAAATTTGAGTTTTTATTTTATCAAAAGAAAAGAACAAATAAATATTTATGATTTCACTTTTTAAGCTTTCCTATAAAATGTCCAAATTCTAGGAGAAGGCTCTCTCTTAGCCATTGATAGATTGTGCTAAGAGGATTTTGCCAGGCCAGAGGGAAACGTTGGCTCCACATAATGTGTTCTTTTCAGATTGATAATTTGGAAAATAAATTAAAGAATTGGACATGTCTAAAATACCTTCGTAAGAAGAAAATTGTTTATTATTATGCTTTTCAATAAATTAGAGCAATGAACCTCAAAACATCCTTTGCATCTGGAGTCTGATGTGACAGCAAAAACTGCTGCATGATTCATGGAGCATCGTGATGACTGTGAGAGTTTTGAGGGATTAGGGGGAAGCACTGTTGCTCAGTAAGATAAATACTTTGTTTTCTTTGGTTCCAACAGCCTCAGCCATGCACACTGTGCCAGGTTCAAACACGTCAGAATTCCTCGCTGTGTATTTACTTAATCAGTATTTGAAATTAGAGACTGGCTTCCTTCCGCTTGACTCAGATACATGTTCACTTTGGTTTTCCTATCTAAGTCTGATGGATGAGTTAAGAGAGGTGCTTTGGCTAGCACAAGAACCTCCCTCCCATCTGGGGCTCTTGCCCTACCCCCACCCCTCCACCCACTGTAGGAAGCTTATTGGAACAGAACACATACTACTTTTTTGGAACATGGTGGCCCAGCTTTATCCACCTGAGATAAGGAGTAAAATAATCTTATGTCCTTCTAAGGTCTATGCCCTTGGCCATATCTTGCACTTCTAATAGGAATGCTGTAATAGACCTCTATGGTTTAGAAGCAGTATTCTCCACTTTTGGAATGCCCTTCTTGGTCTCAGCCTCTTAGTCAACTTCTGTTTCTCCTCCAAGACTAGCACACCTCTGTAGAGCCTTTCCTGGCTCCTCCTCCCTGCCATCATTGCTCCTGATTTGTTGTCCGCTGTATACTCTGTGCATAAGGCTATAGCAGTTCTTAACTTCCCTTCAAACCTGCCTCTAGTCTCCACGAGGTTACCTATAATCTAATATTTGGAATTCCTCCAAACATTTTGCGGCAGTCTTGTAATTCCCTGGGGAGGGGTGTAGTTAGCAGTTGAGAAGGGTATTAACTCTCCTGTAATGTTTTTCAGTGACAGGGAAAGTAGTTTCTACCTGCCATCTGTCATCTAGTGCTTTAAGTTATTCACATTGATTTCCAATCCTTACAGATTGACTGTGATCACATGAGCACAAACAGCCTGACTACTGACTCCAGCCCTGCAAAAAAGCCCTGGTCAGTCTGTCTTGATGACAGGTTTGGTTTAACTCATCAAATCCGCAACAAGCAGTGCCGCCTCTATTCTTTAGGGTAAGTACATTTTACAGCAAAAAACAAAAACAAAAAGTGCTCCTGTAGGCAGCCAAGGCTTTTTTCAGCAAGACACATTAATGAATGTTTTGCAGGGTTTAACAGGTGCTGTGCATCTTCTGCCAGCCTTTTCGACTCCTCTGTCTGTTAAGCAACTGTGGGCACTTGCCGAGCTCCAGGGGCCAGGGCCACTTTCTCTTTTGTTCTGTTGGTAGTAAATTGACAACTTTCATTTTCAGCATGATGATGAACCCCTTGGTGAAGCCAATGATTCTCAGCTAGTATTAGAGCATTCTTACTAGAAACAGAAAAATGTTAAGAATGCACCTAGAGGGCTTCCCTGGTGGTCCAGTGGGTAAGGACACTGCCTTGCAGTGCAAGGGGCACCAGTTCGATCCCTGGCTTGGGAAGATCCCATGTGTCACGGAGCGGCTGGACCGATGTGTCCAGTTACCGAGCCAGAGCTCTGGAGTGCATGCGCCCAGAGCCGGTGCTCTGCAACAACAGAGGCCACCGTGATGGGAGGCCCACATGGGCCAAAGAACAAAGATGGATGAAAATAGACAAATGAAAGACCAATAGAAGTGGCCCTCCTGCTCCCCTCCCTCCCCACCCCACACCCCCAAAATAAATAAAATAAATCTTAAAAATAAAAAGAAGAATGCACCTAGATAAAAAAAGAACAGTGAGTATATTAGAAATTTTATACCCAGTTATGATGAGTGACCAAAGACAGATGACTACTGTTGGATTTTTATGTTTCATGTCAGTGGCAAAGATGTGTATACTTTACTCCACGAGGTTACCTATAATCTAATATTTGGAATTCCTCCAAACATTTTGGCAGTCTTGTAATTCCCTGGGGAGGGGTGTAGTTAGCAGTTGAGAAGGGTATTAACTCTCCTGTAATGTTTTTCAGTGACAGGGAAAGTAGTTTCTACCTGCCATCTGTCATCTAGTGCTTTAAGTTATTCACATTGATTTCCAATCCTTACAGATTGACTGTGATCACATGAGCACAAACAGCCTGACTACTGACTCCAGCCCTGCAAAAAAGCCCTGGTCAGTCTGTCTTGATGACAGGTTTGGTTTAACTCATCAAATCCGCAACAAGCAGTGCCGCCTCTATTCTTTAGGGTAAGTACATTTTACAGCAAAAAACAAAACAAAAAGTGCTCCTGTAGGCAGCCAAGGCTTTTTTCAGCAAGACACATTAATGAATGTTTTGCAGGGTTTAACAGGTGCTGTGCATCTTCTGCCAGCCTTTTCGACTCCTCTGTCTGTTAAGCAACTGTGGGCACTTGCCGAGCTCCAGGGGCCAGGGCCACTTTCTCTTTTGTTCTGTTGGTAGTAAATTGACAACTTTCATTTTCAGCATGATGATGAACCCCTTGGTGAAGCCAATGATTCTCAGCTAGTATTAGAGCATTCTTACTAGAAACAGAAAAATGTTAAGAATGCACCTAGAGGGCTTCCCTGGTGGTCCAGTGGGTAAGGACACTGCCTTGCAGTGCAAGGGGCACCAGTTCGATCCCTGGCTTGGGAAGATCCCATGTGTCACGGAGCGGCTGGACCGATGTGTCCAGTTACCGAGCCAGAGCTCTGGAGTGCATGCGCCCAGAGCCGGTGCTCTGCAACAACAGAGGCCACCGTGATGGGAGGCCCACATGGGCCAAAGAACAAAGATGGATGAAAATAGACAAATGAAAGACCAATAGAAGTGGCCCTCCTGCTCCCCTCCCTCCCCACCCCACACCCCCAAAATAAATAAAATAAATCTTAAAAATAAAAAGAAGAATGCACCTAGATAAAAAAAGAACAGTGAGTATATTAGAAATTTTATACCCAGTTATGATGAGTGACCAAAGACAGATGACTACTGTTGGATTTTTATGTTTCATGTCAGTGGCAAAGATGTGTATACTTTTACACTAAAAAAGAAAGAGGAGGCTTCCCTGGTGGTCCAGTGAGTAAAAAGTCCGCCTTGTAGTGCAAGAGGCACCGGTTCGATCCCGGTCCCGGGAAGATCCCACATACCAAGGAATGGCTGGACCGGTGTGTCCATTTGTGAGCCACCACTCTGGAGTGCCTGTGCCCAGAGCTGGTGGTCTGCAATGAGAGAGGCCACTGTGATGGGGAGGGCCACACAGGCCAAAAAATAATAAAGATGGATGAAAAATAAACGATGACTTAGAGGCAAAAAAAAAAAAAAAAAATTAAAAAGAAAAAGAAGGAACGCCTATGAAAATAACAAGATTTTGTCAGAACCATGGGAAATATTGATATTCAGTGATTTAGGTTGAAAATGACCTAAATGTACAAATAGATTTATAGAACTTTTTGTAACAGGGTGAGTATAAAATAAAGAGACTGTTTTACCAAATACATCAGTATTCATATAAACAGTTCTGAATATTTACAAATTATATGTCTCAGAAAAATAAAAAAAGGCATGGCAGGAGAGGGTTATTTTTGTTTGGAATACTCTGTTGCACTGACTCTAGAAACTGTGTGGTTAGGTTCTCAGGCAAGATCCCTGGAGTCCTTTATAAAACACTGGGGACCCTCCCCAGTGTCATCTGTTCTTTCCTCACTGATAGGTTTCCTCTCCACTGCAATTTACAGTCACGCTTATGAGTGACGAGTGCCAACCACATTCCTAGATGATGAGGGTCTAGAGCTGACATTTGAGTGATACAGAGGCTCACCCAAAGGATCTAATTGTGTAGAGGATCATAATTGCTGTCGAACTTTACCAAACAAGATGTCTTAGTTATAATTTTTACGGATTTTAAAAACAAACAAATAGAGGTTTCAAAGAAGAGTTTCAGGATAATGGAAACATTCTTTAATGGGCTAAATGAAGAGCCGTGGTACATATCAATGGAGCATGGTACACAGTAGGCACTCAATATATATTTGCTGCATAAACGATTGCCTGAGGTAAGAAGACTCAAGAGGGAAGCTGGTTCTGCCATGAATTAAACTAAGAGGCTGAAGATTAGGAAATGGGTTGCTTAGCCGGTTGATTAGAACAGAGCTCTTTTTTGCTGGGAGCCCACCAGCTATGCTGCAAGAATGGAGAAAGAATGGGAAGTTGTGACAGTAGAGTTTATTTTATATCATATTAAAAATGTATGAAAGTAGGTTGTAAAAATAATTGCATAGTGCTACATGCAAAGTAGAGATCTCAGCTTGGTCCTATTTTCTTGCTCCAAACTGCCTTTATGTTTTGCTTAATATTTTACACCCTGGAATAATTTCAATTAAAGCATATAACCGAGTAAAGCAAAACTGGGAAAGCTGTTCTGGGGGGAAAATTTCAAGTTCCTTTTTGCTTTTTTTATACTTCAAAACCATTAGATACAGTGCTCCTGCTATAAGATTTCGGATTATTACATGTAAAAGGTAGTTTCTTACTTTCTTTTAAATGTTCACTATTCAAAATCAACTTTGTAAAGAGCAGGTAGGAACAGTTGAATTCTACTGGGAAGGAAATGGATAGGTTTTAAGGGCCAACAAAGCCTAACTGTGCTTTTAATTGAAAACTGGAAACTAAAGAAAATATTTCTTATGCCCTAAAAAAGGGTGCTTTGGATTGTGGAAGTTTCTGTTGATTATGCTGTTATTCAGGACTGAGAATCTTCTCAGGCTAATTGTTTGCTTCAGGGGCAGGTAAAGAGCTGACTGACAACATCTCAATAGATGTGGAGGGAAGAAAGAGACCCAGGACAGAAGTGGTGAACTGAGGCACAAGCACTTGGGAATGTTAAGATAGTTGTGAGACAGGTGGACCGGGCAGGTGGCAGGTGGGTCATGGGGCTTCTACACTCAGGCCCAAGCTCTAAGCCCCAGGGCTGCAGCCACCGCCAATCCAAACCACTGCTATGCTTAGCCATTCCTATCCTAACTGAGCATAATGAATGAAGCTGCAGCTGCAGGTGACCTTCAAGTAGTGAGAGGAAGAAATGGTCTCAGGATACACTGATCATAAGGCAAAGACTGAATGCCCTTCTTCTGATCTATGTTCTGTCTTTCTTCTACCTCCAAGAACTGAAGCAGGTATCACCTCCACCTTCTCTCTGATGTCTGAAATTTCTTTGCTAGGAATCAAAGCTTTTTATTCTGCAGTTAATGTAAAAGACATTTTTCTAGGAGTATACTCCGAGTAAAGTTCAGTTGAAAATTTAAAGGAGATCCTTTTTTGTTTTGAAAAGGGGTAGAATAGACCAATTAAGATAGGGGAAGGCACTGAAAAGGAAGGTTATGTTACAGAGAAGGGAAAATAGAAGAGAAGTGAGGAGAGGCTGTAGGTTCATGTGGTAATAGCATCTATTGTGCAGCTTCAGAGAAAGGGGGCCTACCCTGCAAATCTTCTTGTGCATAAAGTGGAGGGTGATGCTGGTAAATGCATTAACACTGGGAAAGCTGTTCTGGGGGGAAAATTTCAAGTTCCTTTTTGCTTTTTTTATACTTCAAAACCATTAGATACAGTGCTCCTGCTATAAGATTTCGGATTATTACATGTAAAAGGTAGTTTCTTACTTTCTTTTAAATGTTCACTATTCAAAATCAACTTTGTAAAGAGCAGGTAGGAACAGTTGAATTCTACTGGGAAGGAAATGGATAGGTTTTAAGGGCCAACAAAGCCTAACTGTGCTTTTAATTGAAAACTGGAAACTAAAGAAAATATTTCTTATGCCCTAAAAAAGGGTGCTTTGGATTGTGGAAGTTTCTGTTGATTATGCTGTTATTCAGGACTGAGAATCTTCTCAGGCTAATTGTTTGCTTCAGGGGCAGGTAAAGAGCTGACTGACAACATCTCAATAGATGTGGAGGGAAGAAAGAGACCCAGGACAGAAGTGGTGAACTGAGGCACAAGCACTTGGGAATGTTAAGATAGTTGTGAGACAGGTGGACCGGGCAGGTGGCAGGTGGGTCATGGGGCTTCTACACTCAGGCCCAAGCTCTAAGCCCCAGGGCTGCAGCCACCGCCAATCCAAACCACTGCTATGCTTAGCCATTCCTATCCTAACTGAGCATAATGAATGAAGCTGCAGCTGCAGGTGACCTTCAAGTAGTGAGAGGAAGAAATGGTCTCAGGATACACTGATCATAAGGCAAAGACTGAATGCCCTTCTTCTGATCTATGTTCTGTCTTTCTTCTACCTCCAAGAACTGAAGCAGGTATCACCTCCACCTTCTCTCTGATGTCTGAAATTTCTTTGCTAGGAATCAAAGCTTTTTATTCTGCAGTTAATGTAAAAGACATTTTTCTAGGAGTATACTCCGAGTAAAGTTCAGTTGAAAATTTAAAGGAGATCCTTTTTTGTTTTGAAAAGGGGTAGAATAGACCAATTAAGATAGGGGAAGGCACTGAAAAGGAAGGTTATGTTACAGAGAAGGGAAAATAGAAGAGAAGTGAGGAGAGGCTGTAGGTTCATGTGGTAATAGCATCTATTGTGCAGCTTCAGAGAAAGGGGGCCTACCCTGCAAATCTTCTTGTGCATAAAGTGGAGGGGTGATGCTGGGGAGATGGAGGGAGGAAAAGGGTGGTAACTAAAGTGAATTGAGAAAAATCACCTTTTACTCCTTCCTGTCACAGATGATATTTCAGGGGTAGGAGTGGGAGTAGAGGAGAAAACTTGAGAAGGGATAACACATAGATAAATCTTTTTCATCTCTTTTTTAGTTTTCTGGCATGGTGTACCATTTGGGTTCAAGACATAAATTCTCAGCATGAGACAGAAGAAAAATTGATACGTAATATATGGTTTAGGTAACAAGAGCCAATATCTTATGCAGAAAATCAGGGACTTCTGGTTACGTTGAGTATTTCAAGAGGAATGAATGAGCTCCAGAGCCAAAATTTCTATCTTTTAATAGTTTAATGAGCACAGTAGGAGCTCATGTTCTATATGAATGAGGAATTAGAAAATCATGGACCCAAAGACTCTTTTTAGATAATTGTTTCCCTAATCATCCTCTCCATGAAATTTTAATACTTATAGATACACTGTATATCTCTTTATGTAACACATCTATTACCTTATGCTTGGTCCTCAAAAATCAGTCTTCCCCATCTTAGGCATGGTATCATTCCTGCTAAGAATATACGTTTTAGGGGCTTCCCCTGGTGGTCCAGTGGGTAAGGACACCACCTTGCAGTGCAGGGGACACCGGTTTGATCCCTGGCCTGGGAAGATCCCACGTGCCGCGGAGCGGCTGGACTGATGTGTCCACAATTACCCAGCCGGAGCTCTGGGGCGCATGCGCCCAGAGCCGGTGCTCTGCGACTACAGGGGCCGCCGCGATGGGAGGCTCACAGGAGCCAAAGAACGAAGACGGATGAAAATAGATAAATGAAAGACCAATAGAAGTGGCCTGCCCGGCCCCCTCCTTCTCCACCTCACCCCCCAAAAGATAAATAAATAAAATAAATTTTTTTTTAAAGAATATACGTTTTAGAGAAAATCTTGGCATTTTATACATTTTATATGTTACTTAATAAAAATAAATAATTATAAAATATTTTTATCCACTATTCAATGTCATTTATGTTCTGGAAAACCTATTTCTTTCTTTCTGGGCTTCCCTGGTGGCTCAGAGTAAAAGTATCCTTCTATGCAGGAGACAGGGAAGACGTGGGTTTGATCCCTGGGTCGGGAAGGTCCACTGGAGGAGGGTGTGGCAATCTACTCCAGTATTCTTTTATGGGTGATTTTTTTAAAAAACTTTGGCCTCTTTTACTGTTTTTTTTGGGGGTGCGGTTGGGGAGGGAGGGGGCGGGCAGGCCACTTCTTCTTTTTTTTTTTAAGATTTATTTATTTATTTTGGGCGGGGGTCGGGTTGGGGAGGGAAGGGAGCGGGCAGGCCACTTCTATTGGTCTTTCATTTATTCAGTTTCATCCATCTTTGTTCTTTGGCCCGTGTGGGCCTCCCATCGCGGTGGCCTCTGTTGTCACAGAGCACGGGTTCTGGGCACATGCGCTCCAGAGCTCCGGCTCGGTAATTGGACACATCGGTCCAGCCGCTTCACGGCACGTGGGATCTTCCCAGGCCAGGGATCAAACCGGCGCCCCCTGCACTGCAAGGTGGTGTCCTTACCCACTGGACCACCAGGGAAGCCCCACTCCAGTATTCTTGCCTGAAGAATCCCATGGACAGAAGAGCCTGGCAGGATAGAGTACATAGGGTCGCAAAGAGTCAGACATGATGAGTGACTGGTCACATACCTATTTCTTTTTCTCTAGTAGATGACAGTTCACAGATCTAGATAATAATTTGAATCAGATTCTCTGGTTCCTGCTGGATGTGAAATGGATGACTGATACTCCTAGGGAACACAAATTATCTTGCTTCTTTCAACCTTTCTGACTTAAGTGATGAGAATTAAAAACTTTCCCTGAGTCTGCTCTGATTTTATTTTTCAGTTTTTTAAACAGCTTTAAATTGAGGTATAATTCACATAAGCACAGTTCATCCATTTAAAGAACAATTCGATGGTCTCTAGTCTCTGCAGTCAATTTTAGCACATTGTCATCACCCCAAGAGAGAAAGACCTGTACCCAGTAGGAGTTACTCCCAATTTCCTCCAAGCCTTTCCCTCTTCATCTTCCAGTTCTAGGCAAACGGTAATCTACTTTCTCTCTTTATAGATTTACCTGTTTTAGACATTTCATATAAACGAAAGCGTATAATATGTGGTGTTTTGACTGATTTTTTTTTTATTTAGGATAATGATTTCAGGGTTCACCCATGTCGTTACATGTATCAGTACTTCGTTCCTTTTTACTGCCAAATTATATTCCAATGTATGTATATACCACATTTTACTTATTCACTCATCAGCTGATACACATTTGAGTTTCCACTTTTTAGCTGCTATAAGTAAATATTGCTACGAATGTTTATGTGTGAATTTTTATAGACAGGTGTGCTCATTTCTCATCGTTATGTATGACTATATGTTCCCATCAACAGTGCATGAGGGTTTCAATTTCTCCATGTTGTCATCAGCACTTACTATTATTGGTCTTTTTGTGTGCAACCATCCTCGTAGATGTGAAATGGTATCTCATTATAGTTTTATTTTGTTTCTCCCTGCTGATTAATGATCTTGAGCATTTCTTCATGTGCTTATACTCTGAGTTTTTGCATCTTAGAAATATTTTTAAAAGAATAACCATGGACTTTAAACATTGCCACATCCTTCCCTTCTACCTTTCAGTAGCATCGAAGGGCATGCGATTGCCAGTGCTGTACTTAGTCCAGGGGACACTTCTACATATGTGGAAAAAGGCATCTCTTCCCTAAAGAACCTTTCCTACCGTCTGTTGGATAATCATTATGATGACAGGAGCGGTGTCCCCAGAGCTGTCTAGTATACAACCACAAGCTCCACTTAAGGATCCTGGTTCTTGCTCTGAGACATCAGGAGAGGAGGACCAAGATGATTACTCTGTTAATGTTACTTTTGGCTGTTTAGCCCTGTAATCTGCCCCTTCCTACCTTCCTATTTCTTCAACAAATCCTTCATATTTGATGACTCTTCTGTAAGAGTTTTTTGTGATCTCAAATCTCTACACTAACATATATGGAAAAATATTTATAAGCATGAGTTACATAACTTATCTCTCCTTCATATAGAAGGATAGGTTACAGTCTTCAGGAAAGCTTATATCTTTTAAATATTGACAGCTTAACTTCTAGGCAAACGGTAATCTACTTTCTCTCTTTATAGATTTACCTGTTTTAGACATTTCATATAAACGAAAGCGTATAATATGTGGTGTTTTGACTGATTTTTTTTTTATTTAGGATAATGATTTCAGGGTTCACCCATGTCGTTACATGTATCAGTACTTCGCCTTTTACTGCCAAATTATATTCCAATGTATGTATATACCACATTTTACTTATTCACTCATCAGCTGATACACATTTGAGTTTCCACTTTTTAGCTGCTATAAGTAAATATTGCTACGAATGTTTATGTGTGAATTTTTATAGACAGGTGTGCTCATTTCTCATCGTTATGTATGACTATATGTTCCCATCAACAGTGCATGAGGGTTTCAATTTCTCCATGTTGTCATCAACACTTACTATTATTGGTCTTTTTGTGTGCAACCATCCTCGTAGATGTGAAATGGTATCTCATTATAGTTTTATTTTGTTTCTCCCTGCTGATTAATGATCTTGAGCATTTCTTCATGTGCTTATACTCTGAGTTTTTGCATCTTAGAAATATTTTTAAAAGAATAACCATGGACTTTAAACATTGCCACATCCTTCCCTTCTACCTTTCAGTAGCATCGAAGGGCATGCAATTGCCAGTGCTGTACTTAGTCCAGGGGACACTTCTACATATGTGGAAAAAGGCATCTCTTCCCTAAAGAACCTTTCCTACCGTCTGTTGGATAATCATTATGATGACAGGAGCGGTGTCCCCAGAGCTGTCTAGTATACAACCACAAGCTCCACTTAAGGATCCTGGTTCTTGCTCTGAGACATCAGGAGAGGAGGACCAAGAT
Organism: Tragulus kanchil; assembly: GCA_022376925.1. Taxonomy (NCBI): domain Eukaryota; kingdom Metazoa; phylum Chordata; class Mammalia; order Artiodactyla; family Tragulidae; genus Tragulus; species Tragulus kanchil. Next base: position 244,794,065 of record JAIOJX010000026.1, on the reverse strand, counting down.
GATTACTCTGTTAATGTTACTTTTGGCTGTTTAGCCCTGTAATCTGCCCCTTCCTACCTTCCTATTTCTTCAACAAATCCTTCATATTTGATGACTCTTCTGTAAGAGTTTTTTGTGATCTCAAATCTCTACACTAACATATATGGAAAAATATTTATAAGCATGAGTTACATAACTTATCTCTCCTTCATATAGAAGGATAGGTTACAGTCTTCAGGAAAGCTTATATCTTTGAATATATGTATTGACAGCTTAACTGTTTCAAAAGTGAGTTATAGCAGGAATTTCTAGTTGTCTACCAATATTCATTCTTTTGGGGTTTTTTTTTTTTGTAACAGATCTCGTGAGTTTAGCAGGGCACACGGTCACCTTGCTGGAGATTGCATATTCTAGCCTTCCATGCAGCTTCAAGGGGCACTATGACCAGCTTTGAGCAATGTGATAAGTGTGCAAGTGATATGTGCAATTTCTAGGCTATGCCTTGAGGAGGAAAGCATATGACCTTCATTTCCCCTTTTACTTTTCCTGATGGCTGGAATGCAATTATGATGGCGGGAGCTGGAACAACTCTCTTAGGCCTTGAGGTAGAAGCCATATGATCATGATCTATATTTATAATATGTATATAAAATATATTTTTAAAAATTTCAATAAAGTAAAATTTTCCACATCAAATTCTTTTTACAGTTAAATAAGAGCAAAAAATAGTTTCCTTGTAGACTAAATACATTTTAGTATAAATAATAATTTTATTATAGATAATTGTTCAAAAATCTTTCTTCTTTACTACTTATGGGTTTCTTCCAGTCAAGGATTATGTTAATTTATCTGTCTCTGACATCTAGTGTAGTGCCTTGAACATATAAGTGTTCTATAAATATTTGTTAATATACATGAATATGTCAGTGAAATATAACCCATCCCATGTCATGTTGGATATTGGACTATATGTTCTGGCAATTCCAGACTCCACCTGATAGTTTTCTTTCGCTTAGTGCAGCATTTTGTAGGTTGGTCTATCATCACTCATCTGTCTCCTCAGCACTAAGCATTCAGAAACAAGCAAGACTGACACAGCCTTTTACTTTATGGAGCTTCACTGTCTAGTAGCTGACAATTTCCTAGATCCCCAGGGTCACAAGTATTCCTTCCTTAATTCTGTGTCTGCGCCTATTTGCAGTGAGGTAAAGAGCACATGCTTTGGAACTTCCTGGATTGGATGTGAATCTTTACCTCTTTGGGCTACTTTTTGCAGCCCCTATGTAGATCAAACTTGTTCTTCCTCTTGCTTTTTACTCCTAACACAAACTTGACTAATTTAACTAAGTGTGAAGAAGTACCATTTTGGATAAAGGAAAATAAGAATTACAGGCATTGATTAAATAAATGTACTTTATTAGTTTCTAATATAGTGTATGTTATATATTTAAATTTAGTGGATTTTATTCAGTAAAAGAACCCACTCCAGGATTCTTGCCTGGAGAATTCCTTAGACAGAGGAGCCTGATGGACTGCAGTCCATGGGGTCACTCAGAGTTGGACACAACTGAAGTAACTAAGCAGCAGCAGCATTCAGTAAAAGTAGTATAACAAAAAATTTGCAAATTTCAACAGTATCATGTTTTTAGTATATCATCCAAAATAGTTCCTTATCATCTAATAGTGAATTTATATATGTATATGTGTACTTATGATATTTCTAATAGAGAACTCTTGTACATGTGTAGAAAATTTCTGGAAGGATACACAAAACAATTGCTAAGTGATTATCTCTGAAAATTATAGCGTCTAAAGTTATAGTGGTAGGAAACTTTTTCTTTTATGTATATATATTTATACACAACTTGAACTTTTTACAGTGTATTTTTTTGTTTTTTAATTACAATAAATGAGTTTAAATTGAAACCATCAATTTGTAATATAATGCCTTACTAAAAATATTAGTTAGGGACTTCCTGGTGGTCCAGTGGCTAAGACTCTAGCTCCCAGTGCAAGGAGCTTGGGTTCAATTCTTGGGCAGGGAACTAGATCCCACATGCCGCAACTAAAACCCAGTTCAGCCAAATAAATAAATAAAATTTATTAAAAGAATATATATTGGTTATACAACTGTATATGGTTAATTCTTAAATTTGTTGAGACCTTGATTAAAATATGTACGTGCTTTACAGGGCAAGATCTTTTCTTGAAATGATATTCTGAAAATTCAGAGAAATACATCATTTGCATTTCTTTGCTCTAGAAAATATATATACAGATTATCTTTTAAAGAGCACTTTTGGGAAAAATTTGTATTTATTTATTTATTTTTGGCTATTCTGAGTTTTCACTGCTGCTGCAGGCTCTTCTCTGGTTATAGGGGGTGGAGGCTACTCTCTAGTTAAGGTGAATAGGCTTCTTTTTTTTTTTTTTTTAAAGATTTATTTATTTACTTATTTTGGGCGGGGGTCGGATTGGGGAGGGAGGGGAGTGGGCGGGCCACTTCTTTTGGTCTTTCATTTCTCTGTTTTCATCCATCTTTGTTCTTTGGCTCCTGTGGGTCTCCCATCGCGGTGGCGTCTGTCGTTGCAGAGCACTGGCTCTGGGTGCATGCCCTCCAGAGCTCCGGCTCGGTTATTGGACACATTGGTCCAGCCGCTCCGCGGCACGTGGGATCTTCCCAGGCCAGGGATCGAACTGGCGCCCCTTGCACTGCAAGGCGGTATCCTTACCCACTGGACCACCAGGGGAAGCCCGTGAATAGGCTTCTTGTTGCATCAACTTCTCTTGTTATGGAACTCAGACTCTAGGGCACATGGGCTTCAGTAGTTGCTGCACGTGGGCTCAACAGTTGCAGCTCCGAAGCTCTAGAGCACAGGCTTATTAGTTGTGGCTCCAAGGCTGTAGAGCCCAGGCTTATTAGTTGTGGCTCACAGGCTTAGTTGCTCCACACCATGTGAGATCTTCCCAGATCAGGGATTGAACTCGTGTCTCCTGCATTGGCACACCATGTGAGATTTAAATTGAAACCATCAATTTGTAATATAATGCCTTACTAAAAATATTAGTTAGGGACTTCCTGGTGGTCCAGTGGCTAAGACTCTAGCTCCCAGTGCAAGGAGCTTGGGTTCAATTCTTGGGCAGGAACTAGATCCCACATGCCGCAACTAAAACCCAGTTCAGCCAAATAAATAAATAAAATTTATTAAAAGAATATATATTGGTTATACAACTGTATATGGTTAATTCTTAAATTTGTTGAGACCTTGATTAAAATATGTACGTGCTTTACAGGGCAAGATCTTTTCTTGAAATGATATTCTGAAAATTCAGAGAAATACATCATTTGCATTTCTTTGCTCTAGAAAATATATATACAGATTATCTTTTAAAGAGCACTTTTGGGAAAAATTTGTATTTATTTATTTATTTTTGGCTATTCTGAGTTTTCACTGCTGCTGCAGGCTCTTCTCTGGTTATAGGGGGTGGAGGCTACTCTCTAGTTAAGGTGAATAGGCTTCTTTTTTTTTTTTTTTTTTTTTTTAAAGATTTATTTATTTACTTATTTTGGGCGGGGGTCGGATTGGGGAGGGAGGGGAGTGGGCGGGCCACTTCTTTTGGTCTTTCATTTCTCTGTTTTCATCCATCTTTGTTCTTTGGCTCCTGTGGGTCTCCCATCGCGGTGGCGTCTGTCGTTGCAGAGCACTGGCTCTGGGTGCATGCCCTCCAGAGCTCCGGCTCGGTTATTGGACACATTGGTCCAGCCGCTCCGCGGCACGTGGGATCTTCCCAGGCCAGGGATCGAACTGGCGCCCCTTGCACTGCAAGGCGGTATCCTTACCCACTGGACCACCAGGGGAAGCCCGTGAATAGGCTTCTTGTTGCATCAACTTCTCTTGTTATGGAACTCAGACTCTAGGGCACATGGGCTTCAGTAGTTGCTGCACGTGGGCTCAACAGTTGCAGCTCCGAAGCTCTAGAGCACAGGCTTATTAGTTGTGGCTCCAAGGCTGTAGAGCCCAGGCTTATTAGTTGTGGCTCACAGGCTTAGTTGCTCCACACCATGTGAGATCTTCCCAGATCAGGGATTGAACTCGTGTCTCCTGCATTGGCAGGTGAACTCTTTACCACTGAGCTACCAGGGAAACCCCTAAAGAGTACTTTTTTTTGACTAATGTTTTGTTCTCTTAGTACAGCTACCAAACTTCCATTTTTCTCTTGGGTTCCATATTTCCGTGATAACACAAGTTTGTTCATCTAAATTTTAATGAATTCAATTATGTGAAAATTCTTTTGGGACAGATGAATTCTATAATACTCTGATCTATATAGAAACAAATTTAAAAAAAAATACTTCGCAGTATCTACTACAGCTCTTGGATTTACATTTAATGCCAGGTTTGTCAGTTAGTTATTGCTGAGTAACAAGTCACTGTAAAACTCAGTAACTTAAACATTATTTATTATTGCTTACATGTCTGCAGGTCAGTTGAGTTTCAGTTGATTGAGGTCAGGTTAAACTGAGAGATTCTACTTTAGGCTGAACTGGCTAAGGGCAACTCTGTTTCATAGAAGATCAGTGGATTGTCTAGGTAGCTCTGCTCCTTGTGTCCTATTTATTTATCTTTTTTTGGGGGGAGGGTGGGGAGGGAGGGGGATAGGCGGGCCACTTCTATTGGTCTTTCATTTGTCTATTTTCATCTGTCTTTGTTCTTTGGCTCCTGTGGGCCTCCCATCGCAGTGGCCTCTGTTGTCGCAGAGCACCAGCTCTGGGCGCATACGCTCCAGAGCTCCGGCTTGGTGATTGGACACATCGGTCCAGCCGCTCCATGGCACGTGGGATCTTCCCAGGCCAGGGATCGAAGCGGCGCCCCTTGCACTGCAAGGCAGTGTCCTTACCCACTGGACCACCAGGGGAAGCCCCTCCTTGTGTCTTTTAGTATCTTTTTTGAGCCAATCAGACTATCCAGAGTTTTTTTTTTTTTTTTTTTAATCATAATAATGGTACAAGAAAGTGAACTAAAATGCTCAGAACCTAGGATCAGGACTGCCATCATGTCCCTTTCTTCTAAAATGCAAGTCACATAGTCAAGCCAAAAAATCCAGGGGCAGGAAAAGACACTCCATTCATGTTGAGCATGGCAGTAGGGTGGATGAAAGCATGAAGAGTTAGGCCCAGCAAGTCAGTCTGCAACCCTAGAATAGATATGGAACAAACTAGGGGAAAGCTCAGATAGAGATTGTAACAGTCTGAGGTGTGGGTTCAATAGGAGTTTGAAAATAGGAAACAGGACCTCGGGTAGAAGGGAGGGGAGTGTTTCTGAGAAGAGTGCTGAATCTTTTTCTTGCCAACAGTGTCAGGAGAATTATAGCTGAAGGATAGCAGAGGGGTGACATGGCATGGGTCCAGTGTGAATGAAGCAGTGTAGTGGGAATGAAGAGAAAGAACAAGGGAAATATGGGATTAAGAAGGTCTAGGTGGAAGATCTCTGTGTTGAAGACTTACCTCAGTAGACTGAATTGTCATCTAATGAGCTTGTATATTTCCAAATCATAAAATAGTCTAAAATGTTAGAGTCTAAGAGAATGATGTATTCCTGCACTAGGTTCAAGATTGGCCAATGCATTATAGATACTTGGATATTTTGCTATCTTTAATCACATCTAATTATAGTATTTGGGCAGAAAAGTCATACTCACCATTAACAAAATCATCCTCTCTTGGTAATTTCATGTTTTTCATTCAAAATGATTATTTAATCAAAACTATGAATCTTACATCACTAAGTAAGAATAATACCTCAGTACATAAAAAATTTTAAGTATATGAAGATTCCACAATATGTTACCCAGTTGGGTACAATTAATTCTTAATTTATTCCCTTTACTTTTGTGAATTTAGTTAATATACCTCTTTTGCTTCTTGAGTACCAGATTCAGTTGAACCACATACGTTTGCCTTTTTTCTTTATCTTTGCTACTTAAAAGGCACTCTATTTCTAAGAAAGCAGCTGTTGTTTTAAGTCAAACTGCACGCACAGCACCATGGTCATTACAAGAAAGATAAATTACCTTATTAGTAGAATGCACCTCTCCCTAAGGGAACTGATGCTCGGACTTAACTTTTGATATAATCTGAGACAGTCTTTTGAGACAACTAAACAGTCTTCTTTGTTTCATTGCTACTCTAGTTTATATCTTGAAAAAAATGAATTTGATATGCTTCTGCAAGTTTGAACACATGATTCTCTGGTCTGCATTTAGCTCCTAATCTCTTTCCTTTCTTTTATTCAGAAGCTTTTAGCTTTAGTACTGTTTGTGAAGAAAGGTTTATTGAATGTGTACAACCAGCCATGTTGGTTGTATATGAGAAGGCTTGATATGGCCAAGAAAATTTGCTTTGGCATTATCATTTTTTAAAAAAAATTTTGGCCTCCTTTATTGTTTTTTCTTTTACTTATTTATTTTCATCTATCTTTATTCTTTGGCCTGTGTGGGCCTCCCATCGCAGTGGCCTCTCTTGTTGCAGAGCACCAGCTCTGGGTGCATGCACTCCAGAGCACTGACTCCTAATTGGACACTCCGGCCCACCCACTCCACGGCGCATGGAATCTTCCTGGGCCAGGGATGGAACTGGTGCCCCTTGCACTGCAAGGCAGACTCTACCCTCTAGACCACGAGGGAAGCCTGGCTTTATCATTTTTGTCAATCAACACTTTTGCTCCATTTAATTTTTTTTGTTACTGATTTCTATCATCTTTCCTTACAGACTAGGAAGTGATGATACTCATTTTGAGGTCAGCATGGCCAACCATGGATGTGAAGTGCATCGTTTTGATCCTAGTGTTAAATCAGCTCACATTTTGGAAGATGAGCGTCTTTGGTATCACCGTTTGTCCATTGACTGGCGGGAACCCCGTCCAGCTGTTGCTGCCCAAAAACCGTATAGCAACACCAGAAAACTGGGAACCATTCTGAAAGAATTTGGGCATCATAAGGTCAGATTTTTCGTTTGATTTCATAGTTAAAGTGAGCAAACTCATAAGATAAAGTTTTGGCAAGAATAGAGATATTTAAATTGATTTCACAGTTTTAGTTGCTGCTGAGTAGTGCTTAAGATTTTGACCAAGACTGGGTAAGGAGAATAAGAAACTTAGTCTGGTGGTGGGCTCAGGAGTACCATTTCTATTTGGCAGTTGATTTTAAATTTCCAGTTAGAGCAGACTACTTTCATGTGTGTGTGTGTTTGTGAGAGAGAGAGAGAGAATGAGAGAGAGAGAGAGAGACTGTTCAGTCATGTTTGACCCTTTGTGACCCTATGGAATATAGTCTGTCAGGTGCCTGTGTTCATGGGATTCTCCAGGCAAGAATACTGGTATGGGTTGCCATTTCCTCTTCCAGGGGATCTTCTTGTTTCAGGGATCAAACCCATGTCTCCTGCATTGGCAGCTGGATTCTTTTCCACTGAACCACCTGGGAAGCTCCAGACTACTTATTATTGACTTCAAATAATGACTTCCTCTGCATTATTTCTTTTTTTTGTTTGTTTGGCCACTTCTATTGGTCTTTCATCATCCATCTTTGTTCTTTTGGCCTGTGTGAGCCTCCCGTCTCAGCGGCCTCTCTCGCTGCGGAGCACCAGCTCCAGGCACATGTGCTCCAGAGTGCTGGCTCAGTAATTGGACACATCGGTTCAGCCACTCCGAGGCACGTGGGATCTTCCCAGGTCAGGGATCAAACTGGCATCCCTTGCACTGCAAGGCGGTGTCTTTACCCACTGGACCACCAGGGAAGCCCTCTGCATTATTCTTTTTCCTCTCCTTCTCCCTCTTCTTCTGCTTCTTCTTTAAAAAAAATTCAATACAAAAAGTAATCAGACCCAGGTTTATGTCTGATAACAGCTTGCTTGTGTATCATATTTCTCACTGTTGTAAAAATGATTTTGGGTTTCCAGACTCTTAAAGGTCAGAAAAATATGTGTAGCTTTGATTAAAATGTACTTTGTAAAATTGAGTGGAAATTATACAGTTATGTCAAAAGATGTCAAATCTGTACAAATATTTTATTTTGAATTGATAGCAAAAGGAAACTCAGTCTTTGAACGGTTTTTTGAAAGCAGTTTTTAGTGCAAACATGACTAACTGCATTCTGTAGGTAGACACTAGAAAAATTATCCTGAGTACAGTTGTTTTGCATTTGATTGCCAAGCCTTCTTGGACTTGTCTCTCTTGGCCTGTATTCCCAGTCAGAGATGGCATTTAATTTAAGACATGCCAGAATGGGTATTCCTGAGAGCCAGTATATATGGAAGTCAATTTTAAACTTGAATTGGTTGCTTGATCTGTAATGACTTCCTCTGCATTGTTCTTTTTCCTTCCCCTCCTCCTCTTCTTCTGCTTCCTCTTTTCTCAAAAACCAGAAAACCAAAATTTTCTTTAATTGGAGAGCAGGAACTTCTTCAAAAACAGCTTCAAAGAATATGGTGTTCTTATAACATGTGTTTTGAATTTTGTGCTTGTATTTTGATTTGCCATTGAGAGTAACTAGCATGTAATAGTTTGGAGCCTTAATGAAACACATATAGGAGTTTGGGGATAAAATCTTTGAATAGAACCCAAAGAAGTGAGAGCATTTTTCAGAATTTTATTTTGTTTTTGCTGTTTGTTACCTTCATAGACATGTTTTTTTGCAACTAAAGATTATAGCCTTGACCCTTTAACATGTCAACTTTTGATTATTCAAAGAGCTACCTACTGATTCTTTGTGTTCACTTGCGGCTCCGCCTTCATGCTCTTTCTTTATACCCTGGACCTCCACTCACCTATTCTTCAAAGGAAAGACTGAGTAGAGAAAGAAGTGAAACACAAAGCCATTTTGCTTGTTTTTGATAATATTTTAACCAAGTATTTGAGGATAAAATGAGATTTAGAAAAACGATCTGTTGATATAATTTATCTGTCAAATTTCATATGAAAAATATGTTTCCAGATAACCAGCTAGACACCTAAATTGTTTAGCTCTATAGTGATAGGTGATAGATGACAGTAGGTTACCATGAACAGTGTCAGATTCTTGATCTTCAACGGAGAATTCACACTGGGATCAAAAAGACTCGGCAATGGTGACTCAGAACTTCGTGCTGTGAAAAGTTTATTAAAGTAAGAAAGGATAGGGAAAAGCTTCTAGGACAGGCACTGGAAGGGGGATAGAAGAGTACCCCTTATGCCAGTTTAAGCATGATAATTTGTATTTTCCAGTTAGGTATTAAAACAATAGCTTAAGGTTGTAAAGGCCTTATAGTCCCACACCCACAACATGAGATTAGCCAGGGATAGTCTCCGGGCTAGGTGAGACATTCTGTTGTAAAGGCCTTTCTAAGCGCACAGTGTCAACATGTTGAGAAACCTGAGAGCCAGTATATATGGAAGTCAATTTTAAACTTGAATTGGTTGCTTGATCTGTAATGACTTCCTCTGCATTGTTCTTTTTCCTTCCCCTCCTCCTCTTCTTCTGCTTCCTCTTTTCTCAAAAACCAGAAAACCAAAATTTTCTTTAATTGGAGAGCAGGAACTTCTTCAAAAACAGCTTCAAAGAATATGGTGTTCTTATAACATGTGTTTTGAATTTTGTGCTTGTATTTTGATTTGCCATTGAGAGTAACTAGCATGTAATAGTTTGGAGCCTTAATGAAACACATATAGGAGTTTGGGGATAAAATCTTTGAATAGAACCCAAAGAAGTGAGAGCATTTTTCAGAATTTTATTTTGTTTTTGCTGTTTGTTACCTTCATAGACATGTTTTTTTGCAACTAAAGATTATAGCCTTGACCCTTTAACATGTCAACTTTTGATTATTCAAAGAGCTACCTACTGATTCTTTGTGTTCACTTGCGGCTCCGCCTTCATGCTCTTTCTTTATACCCTGGACCTCCACTCACCTATTCTTCAAAGGAAAGACTGAGTAGAGAAAAGAAGTGAAACACAAAGCCATTTTGCTTGTTTTTGATAATATTTTAACCAAGTATTTGAGGATAAAATGAGATTTAGAAAAACGATCTGTTGATATAATTTATCTGTCAAATTTCATATGAAAAATATGTTTCCAGATAACCAGCTAGACACCTAAATTGTTTAGCTCTATAGTGATAGGTGATAGATGACAGTAGGTTACCATGAACAGTGTCAGATTCTTGATCTTCAACGGAGAATTCACACTGGGATCAAAAAGACTCGGCAATGGTGACTCAGAACTTCGTGCAGTGAAAAGTTTATTAAAGTAAGAAAGGATAGGGAAAAGCTTCTAGGACAGGCACTGGAAGGGGGATAGAAGAGTACCCCTTATGCCAGTTTAAGCATGATAATTTGTATTTTCCAGTTAGGTATTAAAACAATAGCTTAAGGTTGTAAAGGCCTTATAGTCCCACACCCACAACATGAGATTAGCCAGGGGATAGTCTCCGGGCTAGGTGAGACATTCTGTTGTAAAGGCCTTTCTAAGCGCACAGTGTCAACATAAAACAGTAAACTTAGTTTCGGGTTGATCTTACCATAAAAAATATTTCAGGTTAGAAAAATACTTGTCCTTCTTCTTTTTTCCTTCACCTCCTCCTCCTTGGAGCCCACTGGCCTCCCTGTCAAATCTGCATATTAATCTACCTCCTAAACCCTTTCAATAGGAGCTGCAGTGGGCAAGCCTTTATGCTGTAGATGAAGCATGATGCCTCTTATAACACTGCTGCTCACACAGCAGAAATATTTACAGTCATACCTAAAAAGGAAAAATGTTTTAAAGAAATTTTTTTATATTCCTAGGGCTATTATTTTTATTGAAAACACTAACAACGATATGTAAAAATGGTTAAGGTGGTGATTTTATGATCTGTGTATTTTAGCACAGTAAAAAAATGGAGAGAAAAAAACTATAAATAATTCAAGTGATCTGGCTCAGAATTGCCATGTATATATTTGCTGCCTTAAAAAATGTCCCCTGTTGAAAATTTAAAAGATACTGATATTTTTCATAGAGTTTTTTTATGGATGAATGCTTTAAAACAAAAACAACAAAATTTAAATCCATTGGTGGGTGATTGCTTCTATTAGGAACATACTTCTAGGAGCTACATGGTGCCAGATTAAAGGAAACCTTGGTTCTGGCCTACACAAGGCAAGGTCTGTTTTCATTTTTCTGCATGTGTACAGACCTTGGTAAATAGGATGTAGCTCTGACAGGGAAAACAAATAGAAAAAAAAGAAAAAACCACAAAAAAATGTCAGTGTGTTTGCCTTGCCTTCTTTACTTTTTTTTTTTTTCTGAAAGTGACTATAGAAACCAAAGGGGTTTGTTGTTTTGTTTTCACTTCATGACTTGAAAATATCTCATATACTTTTGTGATGTTTTCCCTTTTAAGCAGTTATGTTTCTTCTCTTGAGCCCTACTTAAATTCCAGCCACTCAGGCAAAAATGAAAGACAGAATTTTGAGATGGTGACAGTAAGATGCGTATGGCTTTCATACTGCTTTTAAAACTCTTTGGTAATTTTAACTTCAGACCGTAAATCAAAAAACCTTTCTAAGGCATCAAATGAGAATCAGCTGCATCAGCAAAAGCGTGTGCATGAGAAGCCCAGTCTGTTAGGGAATAAGTATCACCTGGATTCAGCATTGTTTGGAATGATTAACTCTCTTCTCTTGGCTAAAGTGCTTATTGCTATAGCTATGCATACAAATTTTTCCAGAATGTGATTAAAAATATCAAATCTGAGATTTCTGCTTATATTAATTATAATGGATACTTTTTTCTAAAGACTTTCTTAAACAGAGTATCCCTAGGTGATCCAGGCTTGTTAATGAGAAATTGATTTCAGTCATAACCATGCTGATAATAATACGAATAACAGGACTACATTAAAGCTTACCTTTGTAAGGCTCATTACTCTGTGTTTAAGGCATGGGTCCTCAGGCTAGTCATTTAACTTTTCTGGCCCCCAGTTTGTCAGTAAAATGGGGACAATGATGCAACCTAAATGGACTGTTTCTGAGAATTAGATCAGAGAACACAATGTGAAAGCCTCCAGCAGAGTGCTTGGAGTGAATTTGTCATTTGATTTTAAATTCAAATAATTTTTATTAATAATTTCAGTGAAGTTTTTACTATATTTTAGGGAAACTATTTTTATCTTTGTTTTCAGGTAAAATACATCAGTGATTTCTCTGGAAATTGTTTACTGCACCTAATTCTAGTCAAGAGTTTTTAATGAAATATTTGTGTGAAATTGAAGAGATTAGATCCTTCAGACTTGGCCTTAGATTATTACTGTTTATCACCTCAGGGCTCTGAATAGCTTTGCTGGTGGTTATATAGGGGGCAAATACCTGTGCTGTATAGAAATGAAGTGAGCAGCTGAGAATTAATACAGAGCAGCTGTATTCCTTGCGGCTAGGGCTGACAGTCAAATGATGTGGGTGTAGCTGGACTTCCTGCTTGTTCAGCCCTGTGGGGTAGATCCTCCCTTACCCAGGACTCTGCCCTCAAGACTGGGTGCCCACTGATACTCTGAAGGGAATGCCCTTTCTGCTTCCCTGGGCAGAGAGCTTACCGTTAATTACAAAGCATCAGTTTTGTTGTGTGGTTGGTGCTGTGTTGAAGAGAATATGAGCTTTGAAATTAAACCACAAGAAGATTCCATTTTCTTCTTGTTTTTCAAATTTATGCATATAAACAGTATATTGATACTCCCCTACATCTAAATGTTTATTCATGCATTTCTATTCATGCCTTGCAGTTGGAAATGGATAGACTCCTTTAGGAAAAACATTCTGCCATGTGTATATATTATGTTATATAATACTTTTTCTAAAGACTTTCTTAAACAGAGTATCCCTAGGTGATCCAGGCTTGTTAATGAGAAATTGATTTCAGTCATAACCATGCTGATAATAATACGAATAACAGGACTACATTAAAGCTTACCTTTGTAAGGCTCATTACTCTGTGTTTAAGGCATGGGTCCTCAGGCTAGTCATTTAACTTTTCTGGCCCCCAGTTTGATTGTCAGTAAAATGGGGACAATGATGCAACCTAAATGGACTGTTTCTGAGAATTAGATCAGAGAACACAATGTGAAAGCCTCCAGCAGAGTGCTTGGAGTGAATTTGTCATTTGATTTTAAATTCAAATAATTTTTATTAATAATTTCAGTGAAGTTTTTACTATATTTTAGGGAAACTATTTTTATCTTTGTTTTCAGGTAAAATACATCAGTGATTTCTCTGGAAATTGTTTACTGCACCTAATTCTAGTCAAGAGTTTTTAATGAAATATTTGTGTGAAATTGAAGAGATTAGATCCTTCAGACTTGGCCTTAGATTATTACTGTTTATCACCTCAGGGCTCTGAATAGCTTTGCTGGTGGTTATATAGGGGGCAAATACCTGTGCTGTATAGAAATGAAGTGAGCAGCTGAGAATTAATACAGAGCAGCTGTATTCCTTGCGGCTAGGGCTGACAGTCAAATGATGTGGGTGTAGCTGGACTTCCTGCTTGTTCAGCCCTGTGGGGTAGATCCTCCCTTACCCAGGACTCTGCCCTCAAGACTGGGTGCCCACTGATACTCTGAAGGGAATGCCCTTTCTGCTTCCCTGGGCAGAGAGCTTACCGTTAATTACAAAGCATCAGTTTTGTTGTGTGGTTGGTGCTGTGTTGAAGAGAATATGAGCTTTGAAATTAAACCACAAGAAGATTCCATTTTCTTCTTGTTTTTCAAATTTATGCATATAAACAGTATATTGATACTCCCCTACATCTAAATGTTTATTCATGCATTTCTATTCATGCCTTGCAGTTGGAAATGGATAGACTCCTTTAGGAAAAACATTCTGCCATGTGTATATATTATGTTATTTTTCATTTCCAGAAATCTCTTTTGCCTTAAATTCTGCTTTTTTTGCTCTTGATTCTGCCATAACAGCTCTTTTTTGGGGGGGAGGGGGTTAGTTTTATATGAAATGTTATTCTAGAGTCCTTTATTTTCATATTTTTTGGATATGGTTTTAGTTTATGTACAGCCTGTTGTTGTTTGGTCGCTAAGTCATGTCTGATTTTTTGCAATCCCTTGGACTGCAGCAACCCCTGTCCTTCAGTATTTCCTGAGGTTTGCTCAGTTTCATGTCCATTGGGTCAATGATGGTATTTAACCATCTCATCCCCTTCTGCCACCTTCTCCTCTTGCCCTCAGTCTTTCCCAGCATCAGGGTCTTTTCTAATAAGTCAGATCTTGACATCAGGTTGTCAAAGTATTAGAGCTTCATATTTAGCATCAGTACTTCCAGTGACTATTCAGGGTTAATTTCCTTTAGGATTGACTGGCTTGATCTCTTTACTGTCCAAGGGACTCTCAGAAGTCTTCTCTAGCACCATAATTTGAAAGTATCAATTCTTGGGCCCAGCTTTCTTTACAGTCCAACTCTCACATCCATACATGATTACTGGAAAAGCCATAGATTTGATTTGACTATATGGATCTTTATTGGCAACATTATATCTCTGCTTTTTAATATAATGTCTAGGTTTGTCATAGCTTCCTTGCAAGGAACATCTTTGAATTTTATGCCTGAGTCACAACCCACATTGATCTTGGATGCCAAGAAAATAAAATCTGTCATTGTTTCCACCCATTATATGAACCAGATACCATGGGCCCACTGAATGGGTGCCCACTGATACTCTGAAGGGAATGCCCTTTCTGCTTCCCTGGGCAGAGAGCTTACCGTTAATTACAAAGCATCAGTTTTGTTGTGTGGTTGGTGCTGTGTTGAAGAGAATATGAGCTTTGAAATTAAACCACAAGAAGATTCCATTTTCTTCTTGTTTTTCAAATTTATGCATATAAACAGTATATTGATACTCCCCTACATCTAAATGTTTATTCATGCATTTCTATTCATGCCTTGCAGTTGGAAATGGATAGACTCCTTTAGGAAAAACATTCTGCCATGTGTATATATTATGTTATTTTTCATTTCCAGAAATCTCTTTTGCCTTAAATTCTGCTTTTTCTGCTATTGATTCTGCCATAACAGCTCTTTTTTGGGGGGGAGGGGGTTAGTTTTATATGAAATGTTATTCTAGAGTCCTTTATTTTCATATTTTTTGGATATGGTTTTAGTTTATGTACAGCCTGTTGTTGTTTGGTCGCTAAGTCATGTCTGATTTTTTGCAATCCCTTGGACTGCAGCAACCCCTGTCCTTCAGTATTTCCTGAGGTTTGCTCAGTTTCATGTCCATTGGGTCAATGATGGTATTTAACCATCTCATCCCCTTCTGCCACCTTCTCCTCTTGCCCTCAGTCTTTCCCAGCATCAGGGTCTTTTCTAATAAGTCAGATCTTGACATCAGGTTGTCAAAGTATTAGAGCTTCATATTTAGCATCAGTACTTCCAGTGACTATTCAGGGTTAATTTCCTTTAGGATTGACTGGCTTGATCTCTTTACTGTCCAAGGGACTCTCAGAAGTCTTCTCTAGCACCATAATTTGAAAGTATCAATTCTTGGGCCCAGCTTTCTTTACAGTCCAACTCTCACATCCATACATGATTACTGGAAAAGCCATAGATTTGATTTGACTATATGGATCTTTATTGGCAACATTATATCTCTGCTTTTTAATATAATGTCTAGGTTTGTCATAGCTTCCTTGCAAGGAACATCTTTGAATTTTATGCCTGAGTCACAACCCACATTGATCTTGGATGCCAAGAAAATAAAATCTGTCATTGTTTCCACTTTTCCCCTTTTATTTGCCATGAAGTGATTGAACCAGATACCATGATCTTAGTTTTTTCAATGTTTTAAGCGACTTTTTTTGTTCTCCTCTTTCATGCTCATCAAAAGGCTCTTTAGTTTGTCTTTACCCTCTACCATTAAGAGTGTTATCATCTTAATATCTGAGGCTGTTGATCTTTCTCTCAATAATCTTGATTCCAGCTTGTGATTCATTCATCCTGGCATTTCACATGAAGTACTCTGCATATAAGTTAAATAAGCAGGGTGACAATATACATCCTTGTCGTCTGCTTTTCCCAGTTTTGAACCAGTCTGTTGTTTAATATCCAGTTCTAACTGTTGCTTCTTGGCCTGCATACAGGTTTCTCAGGAGACAGATAAGGTGGTTTGGTATTCCCATCTCTTTAAGAATTTTCCACAGTTTGTTGTGATCCACATAGTCAAAGGCTTAGTGTAGTCAGTGAAGCATAAGTAGATGTTTTTCTGAACTTTTCTTGCTTTTTATATGGTCCAAATTGTGTTAGCAATTGATCTCTTGTTCTTCTGCATCTTCTAAACCCAGCTTATACATCTGGAAACTCTCAGTTCATATACTGCTGAAGCTTAGCTTGAAGGATTTTGAGCATATCCTTGCTTGCATGTGAAATGAACACTATTATACTGTATTTGGATATTCTTGGATATTGTCCTTCTTTGAGACTGGAATGAAAACTGACCTCTTCCAGTCTGGTGGCCACTGCCAAACTTTTTTGAATTTAAAACTGAAATTTTTTCTTAGCATCAGTACTTCCAGTGACTATTCAGGGTTAATTTCCTTTAGGATTGACTGGCTTGATCTCTTTACTGTCCAAGGGACTCTCAGAAGTCTTCTCTAGCACCATAATTTGAAAGTATCAATTCTTGGGCCCAGCTTTCTTTACAGTCCAACTCTCACATCCATACATGATTACTGGAAAAGCCATAGATTTGATTTGACTATATGGATCTTTATTGGCAACATTATATCTCTGCTTTTTAATATAATGTCTAGGTTTGTCATAGCTTCCTTGCAAGGAACATCTTTGAATTTTATGCCTGAGTCACAACCCACATTGATCTTGGATGCCAAGAAAATAAAATCTGTCATTGTTTCCACTTTTCCCCTTTTATTTGCCATGAAGTGATTGAACCAGATACCATGATCTTAGTTTTTTCAATGTTTTAAGCGACTTTTTTTGTTCTCCTCTTTCATGCTCATCAAAAGGCTCTTTAGTTTGTCTTTACCCTCTACCATTAAGAGTGTTATCATCTTAATATCTGAGGCTGTTGATCTTTCTCTCAATAATCTTGATTCCAGCTTGTGATTCATTCATCCTGGCATTTCACATGAAGTACTCTGCATATAAGTTAAATAAGCAGGGTGACAATATACATCCTTGTCGTCTGCTTTTCCCAGTTTTGAACCAGTCTGTTGTTTAATATCCAGTTCTAACTGTTGCTTCTTGGCCTGCATACAGGTTTCTCAGGAGACAGATAAGGTGGTTTGGTATTCCCATCTCTTTAAGAATTTTCCACAGTTTGTTGTGATCCACATAGTCAAAGGCTTAGTGTAGTCAGTGAAGCATAAGTAGATGTTTTTCTGAACTTTTCTTGCTTTTTATATGGTCCAAATTGTGTTAGCAATTGATCTCTTGTTCTTCTGCATCTTCTAAACCCAGCTTATACATCTGGAAACTCTCAGTTCATATACTGCTGAAGCTTAGCTTGAAGGATTTTGAGCATATCCTTGCTTGCATGTGAAATGAACACTATTATACTGTATTTGGATATTCTTGGATATTGTCCTTCTTTGAGACTGGAATGAAAACTGACCTCTTCCAGTCTGGTGGCCACTGCTGAGTTTTCCAAATTTGCTGGCATATTGAGTGTAGCACTTTTAACAGCACCATCTTTTAGGATTTGAAATCACTCAGCTGGAATTCCATCACCTCCACTAACTTTGTTCATAATTATGCTTCCTAAGGCTCACCTTGACTTCACATTCCAGGGGGGTCCATCTCTAGGTTAGGTAAGTGACCACACCATCATGGCTATCAAGGTCATTAAGATCTTCTTTGTATAGTTCTTTTGTGTATTCTTGTCATATCTTCTTAATCTCTTCTGCTTATTCTAGGTCCTTGCTGTTTTTGTCCTTTATTGTGCCCATCTTTGCATGAAATGGCCCCTTGGTATCTCCAGTTTTCTTGAAGAGATCTCTAGTCTTTCCCATTCTTTTGTTTTCCTCTGTTTCTTTGCGTTGTTCAACTAAGAAGACTTTCTTATCTCTCCTTGTTCTTCTTTGGAGCTCTGCATTCACTTTGATATATCTTCCCTTTTCTCCTTTGTCTAACACCTTTTTCTTTTAATTTTACTTTTACAGTGTTTTGTTGTTTACAGATATGTATGATCCCAGATTAGTCATATGTATGTCCTTGGCCCCCTCCCTCCTCGACCCCCCTCCCAGTCCCCCCATTCCACCGTCACACTGCACCCCTGCAGGATCCCCTACTCCCATAGCACAATGATAATAGCTATCTTTTTCACATATAATAGTATAGGTTTCCATGTTACTCCCTCTATGCCTCCTATCCACTGTTCATTCCCCGTAATGTCCCTATGTCTGTTCTCTATGTCTGTTTTTCCATCACTTCACTGTGTATGTTACCATTACCCTCTTACTAGATTCCATATATATGTGTTAGTATACTGTACTTGTCTTTCTCTTTTTGACTTACTTCACTTTTTATAATAGGTTCTAGATCCATCCACCTCAGTAGGACTGATTCTTCTGCATTTCTTTTTTTTTTTTTTAAACCTTTATTTTGCTTTTAACTTTTACAGAGTTTTGTTGTTTACAGATATGTATGTTCCCAGATTAGTCATATGTATATCCCCCTCTTCCCACCCCTCCCAACCATCACACAGCACCCCTGAAGGATCCCCTTTTCTCACATAGCAATGACTAGAGCTATTTTCTTCAGTTATGATAGTACAGGCCTTCATGCTACTTCCTTTACGCCTCCCACCTTCTGTTCCTTCCCCACAATGTCCATATGTCCACTGTCCATGTCTGTCTTTTCGTCGCTTTTTACAGCTGAGAAGTACTCCATTGTGTATATGTACCAGAGCTTTTTTATCCATTCATTCATCGATGGACATCTAGGTTGCTTCCATGTTCTAGCTATTGCATAGAGTGCTGCAATGAACACTGGGGTACAGGTGGCCTCTTTCAGTTTTGATTTCATCAGGGTATAAGCCTAATATTGCTGGGTTGTATGGTGCTTCTCTTTTTAGTGTTTTAAGGAATCTCCATACTGTCTTTCATAGCAGCTGTATCAATTTGCATTCCCACCAGCAATGCAAGAGAGTTCCCTTTTCTCCACAGCCTCTCCAGCATTTATTGTCTGTGGATTTGTTGATGATGGCCATTCTGACAGGTGTGAGGTGATATCTCATTGTAGTTTTGATTTGCATTTCTCTAATAATAAGCGAGGTTGAGCATCATTTCATATGTTTTTTGGCCATCTGTATATCCTCTTTGGAGAGGTGTCTGTTTAGGTCCTTTTCTCATTTTTTGATTGGTTTGTTCATTTTTCCAGTGCTGAGTTGTCTGAGTTGTTTGTAGATTTTGGAGATTAATTCTTTGTCTGTTGTATCATTTGCTATGATTTTCTCCCATTCTGTGGGTTGTCTGTTCACCTTTTTTGTAATTTCTTTTGTTGTACAAAAGCTTTTAAGTCTCATTAGGTCCCACGTGTTAATTTTTGTTTGTAGTTCTGCTATTCTAGTAGGCGGGTCATGGAAGATCTTGCTTTGGTTTATGTCCTTATGGAAGATCTTGCTTTGGTTTATGTCCTTGAGTGTTTTTTTTTTTTTTAAAGATTTATTTATTTATTTATTTTGGGCAGGGGTCGGGTTGGGGAGGGAGGGGAGCAGGCAGGCCACTTCTATTGGTCTTTCATTTCTCTATTTTCATCCGTCTTTGTTTTTTGGCTCCTGTGGGCCTCCCATCGCGGTGGCGTCTGTTGTTGCAGAGCACCGGCTCTGGGCGCATGTGCTCCAGCGCTCTGGCTCGGTAATCGGACACATCGGTCCAGCCGCTCCGCGGCACATGGGATCTTCCCAGGCCAGGGATCGAACCGGCGCCCCTTGCACTGCAAGGCGGTGTCCTTACCCAGTGGACCACCAGGGGAAGCCCTGTCCTTGAGTGTTTTGTCTATATTCTCCTCTAAGAGTTTTAGGGTTTCTAGTCTTACATTTAGGCCTTTACACCATTTTGAGTTGATCTTTGTGTATGGTGTCAGGGAATGTTCCAGCTTCAGTTTTTTGCATGTGGCTGTCCAATTTTCCCAGCACCATTTGTTGAAGAAGCTGTCTTTGTCCCATTTTATAGTTTCACCTCCTTTGTCAAAATTTAGGTAGCCATTGGTGTGTGGGTTTATCTCTGGGTTCTCGATCGTGTTTTAAGGAATCTCATTGCTTGACATTTGCTTCCAGATGCAAATTTTTGCCTCTCCAGCATTTATTGTCTGTGGATTTGTTGATGATGGCCATTCTGACAGGTGTGAGGTGATATCTCATTGTAGTTTTGATTTGCATTTCTCTAATAATAAGCGAGGTTGAGCATCATTTCATATGTTTTTTGGCCATCTGTATATCCTCTTTGGAGAGGTGTCTGTTTAGGTCCTTTTCTCATTTTTTGATTGGTTTGTTCATTTTTCCAGTGCTGAGTTGTCTGAGTTGTTTGTAGATTTTGGAGATTAATTCTTTGTCTGTTGTATCATTTGCTATGATTTTCTCCCATTCTGTGGGTTGTCTGTTCACCTTTTTTGTAATTTCTTTTGTTGTACAAAAGCTTTTAAGTCTCATTAGGTCCCACGTGTTAATTTTTGTTTGTAGTTCTGCTATTCTAGTAGGCGGGTCATGGAAGATCTTGCTTTGGTTTATGTCCTTATGGAAGATCTTGCTTTGGTTTATGTCCTTGAGTGTTTTTTTTTTTTTTAAAGATTTATTTATTTATTTATTTTGGGCAGGGGTCGGGTTGGGGAGGGAGGGGAGCAGGCAGGCCACTTCTATTGGTCTTTCATTTCTCTATTTTCATCCGTCTTTGTTTTTTGGCTCCTGTGGGCCTCCCATCGCGGTGGCGTCTGTTGTTGCAGAGCACCGGCTCTGGGCGCATGTGCTCCAGCGCTCTGGCTCGGTAATCGGACACATCGGTCCAGCCGCTCCGCGGCACATGGGATCTTCCCAGGCCAGGGATCGAACCGGCGCCCCTTGCACTGCAAGGCGGTGTCCTTACCCAGTGGACCACCAGGGGAAGCCCTGTCCTTGAGTGTTTTGTCTATATTCTCCTCTAAGAGTTTTAGGGTTTCTAGTCTTACATTTAGGCCTTTACACCATTTTGAGTTGATCTTTGTGTATGGTGTCAGGGAATGTTCCAGCTTCAGTTTTTTGCATGTGGCTGTCCAATTTTCCCAGCACCATTTGTTGAAGAAGCTGTCTTTGTCCCATTTTATAGTTTCACCTCCTTTGTCAAAATTTAGGTAGCCATTGGTGTGTGGGTTTATCTCTGGGTTCTCGATCTTGTTCCATTGGTCTATAGTTCTGTTTTTGTGCCAGTACCATACTGTCTTGATGACTGTTGCTTTGTAGTAGAGTCTGAAGTTAGGGAGGCTGATCCCTCCAACTCCGTTTTTCTTTCTCAGGATTGCTTTGGCTATTCGAGGTCTTTTGTGTTTCCATATGAACTGTGTTATTGTTTGGTCTAGTTCTGTGAAAAATGTCATTGGTAGTTTGATAGGGATTGCATTGAATCTATAGATGACATTTGGTAGTATGGTCATTTTCACAATATTGATTCTTCCTACCTAGGAACATGGAATATCTCTCCATCTGTTTAAGTCTACTTTGATTTCTTTCATGAGTGTCTTGTAATTTTCTGTGTACAGTTCTTTTGTTTCTTTGGGTAGGTTTATTCCTAGATATTTGATTCTTTTGGTTGCAGTGGTGAATGGGATTGCCTTTTTGATTTCGTTTTCTGATTTTTCATTATTTGTGTATAGGAATGCCAATGATTTCTGTGTATTGATTTTGTATCCCACAACTTTGCTGAATTTGCTGATTAGCTCTAGTAGTTTTCTAATAGTGTCTTTGGGGTTGTCTATGTATAATATCATGTCATCTGCAAATAGAGTTTTGCTTCTTCTTTTCCAACCTGGATTCCTTTTATTTCTTTTTCTTCTCTTATTGCTGCTGCTAGAAATTCCAGGACTATGTTGAATAAGAGTGGTGAAAGTGGACACCCTTGTCTTGTTCCTGATCTTGGAGGGACTGCTTTGAGTTTTTCACCATTGAGGATAATGTTCACTGTGGGCTTCTCATATATGGCTTTCACTATGTTGAGATAGGATCTTTCTATGCCCGTTTTTTTTTTTTAAGATTTATTTATTTATTTGTTATGGGCGGGGGTCGGGTTGGGGAGGGAGGGGAGCAGGAGGGCCACTTCCATTGGTCTTTTCATTTCTCGGTTTTCATCGGTCTTTGTTCTTTGGCTCCTGTGGGCCACCCATCGCGGTGGCATCTGTCGCTGCAGAGCGCCGGCTCTGGGCGCATGTGCTCCAGAGCTCCGGCTCGGTAATTGGACACATCAGTCCAGCCGCTCCACGGCACGTGGGATCTTCTCAGGCCAGGGATGGAACCGGCGCCCCTTGCACTGCAAGGCGGTGTCCTTACCCACTGGACCACCAGGGGAAGCCCTATGCCCGTTTTTTGAAGTTTTTTTTTTTTTATCATAAATGGGTGCTGGATTTTGTCAGAGGCTTTTTCTGCATCTATTGAGATGATCATGTGATTTTTGTCTCTCAATTTGTTGATATGGTGTATCACATTGATTGATTTGCGGATGTTGAAGAATCCTTGCATGCCTGTGATGAACCCAACTTGATCATGATGTATGAGTTTTTTGATGTGTCATTGAATTCTGTTTGCTAGGATTTTCTTGAGGATCTCGACATCTAAATTCATCAGTGAAATTCGTCTATAATTTTCTTTTTTTGTGTTGTCTTTATCTGGCTTTGATATCAGGGAGATGGTGGCCTCGTAGAATGTGTTTGGACGTGTTCCTTCCTGTGCAATGTTCTGGAAGAGTTTTAGAAGGACAGGCATTAGCTCTTCTTTAAATGTCTGGTAGAATTCACCTGTTAAGCCTTCTGGCCCTGGGCTTTTATTTTTGGGTAGATTTTTGATCACAAATTCGATGTCTCAGCTTGTGATTGGGTTGTTCATTATTTATATTTCTTCATGGTTCAGTCTTGGGAGATTAATCTTCTCTAAGAAACTGTCCATTTCTTCCAGGTTATCCAGTTTGTTGCCATAGAGTTGTTCATAATAGTCTCTTAGAATCCTTTGGATTTCTGCATTATCTGTTGTCATCTCTCCTTTTTCGTTTTTGATTTTGTTGATCTAGTTCTCTCTCTTTTTCTTGATGAGTCTGGCCAGCAGCTTGTCAATTTTGTTTACCTTTTTGAAGAACCAGCTTTTCATTTTATTTATCTTTACTATTGTTTCTTTCATTTATTTCTGCTCTGATCTTTATGATTTCTCTTCTTTTGCTAACTTTGGGGTGTTTTTGTTCTTCTTTCTCCAATTGGTTTAAGTGTAGAGTTAGGTTGTCTGTTTGATTTATTTCTTGAGATAGAATTGTATTGCTATAAACTTCCCTCTTAGAACTGCTTTTGCGGTATCCCATAGGTTTTGCACTGCCGTGTGTTCATTGTTGTTTTCTTCTAGGAATTTTTAAATTTCTCCTTTGATTTGCTCAGTAATCAGTTTATTTTTTTAGGTATGTGTTGTTTAACCTCCATGTGTTTGCATTTTTAGTGTTTTTTTTTTTCCCGTAGTTGATCTCTAGTCTCATTGCATTGTGGTCCGAGAAGATGGTTGATATAATTTCAATGTTCTTGAATTGACCGAGGTTTGATGTGTGGTCTATCCTAGAGAATGTTCCATGAGCCCTTGAGAAGAAAGTGTATTCTTCTGCTTTTGGATGGAACGTCCTAAAGATATTGATGAGGTCCATCTCTTCTAGTGTGTCATTGAAGGCTTGTGTTTCTTTATTAATTTTCTGTTTGGATGATCTGTCCATTGGTGTGAGAGGAGTGTTAAAGTCTCCTACTATGATTGTGTTATTGTCAATTTCTTCTTTTATGTCTGAAAGTGTTTGTCTTATGTATTGAGGTGCACCTGTGTTGGATGCATAGATATTTATGATTGTTATGGCTTCCTCTTGGATTGATCCCTTCATCATTACATAGTGTCCTGCCTTGTCTCTTCGAATTTTCTTTATTTTGAGGTCTATTTTGTCTGATATGAGGATTGCTACTCCAGCTTTCTTTTGATTTCTTTTTGCATGGAATATCTTTTTCCAGCCTCTCATTTTCAGTCTATGAGTGTCCCTAGGTCTAGAGTGAGTTTCTTATAGGTAGTGTATGTATGGGTCTTGTTTTTGAATCCATTCAGCCACTCTGTGTCTTTTGGTTGGGGCATTTAGTCCATTTACATTCAAAGTAATTATTGATACAAATGATCCTGTTGTCATCTTCTTAGATGTTATGATGGCTTTGTTTTGTAGATCTGCTTCTTCTGCTCTTGTACTTGTTGTCTATATAAGTCCCTTTAACACTTGTTGTAAGACTGGTTTGGTGTGACTAAATTCTTTTAATTTTTGCTTATTTGTAAAGCTTTTGTTTTCTCCATCCATTTTGAATGAGATCCTTGCAGGGTAGAGGATTCTTGGTTGCAGATTATCCTTTTTTTTTTTTTTTTTAATTCTTTATTTTAAAGGTTTTACAGAGTTTCTTTGTTCACAGACATATATGTTCCCAGATCAGTCATATGCATATCCCTGTTCCCACCCCCACCAGTTCCCCCCATCCCACCCCTCCGTACCATCGCCCCATGCCATTGTGAGCACTCTTATTCCCTTAGCACAATGACAATAGCTAACTTTTCCACACATGACAGTATAGGTTTCCATGTTACTCCCTCCATGCCTCCCTCTCCCTATTTCTTCCCCACAATGTCCATATGTCTATGCTCTGTCTGTTTTTTCCATGAGTTTACTGCGTGTGTTATCAAGACCGTCCTACTAGATTCCATATATGTGTGTTAGTATACTGTATTTGTCTTTCTCTTTTTGACTTATTTCACTTTTTATGATAGGTTCTAGAGCCAGCTACTTCCTTAGGACTGAGTCTTCTGTATTTCTTTTAACAGCTGAGTAGTATTCCATTGTATATATGTACCAGACCTTCTGTATCCATTTATTCGTTGATGGACATCTAGGTTGTTTCCATGTTCCGGCTGTCGTTATAGAGCTGCAATGAACATTGGGGTACAGGTGCTTCTTTCAGTTTTGATTTCATCAGGATATAAGCCTAAGAGTGGGATTACTGAGTCATAGGGTGCTTCTATTTTTAGTTTTTTAAGGAATCCCCATACTGTCTTCCATAGAGGCTGGATCAATTTACATTCCCACCAGCAATGCAAGAGGGTTCCCTTTTCTCCTCAGCCTCTCCAACATTTATTGTCTGTCGATTTATTGATGATGGCCATTCTGATGGGTGTGAGGTGGTATCTCATGGTAGTTTTAATTTACATTTCTCTAATAATAAGTGAAGTTGAGCATCGTTTCATGTGCTTTTGGACCATCTGTATGTCCTCTTTGGAGAGGTGTCTCTTTAGATCTTTTTCCCATTTTTTGATTGGGTTGTTCATTTTTCCTGTGCTTAGTTGTCTGAGTTGCTTGTAGATTTTGGAGATTAATTCTTTGTCTGTTGTTTCATTTGCTATGATTTTCTCCCACTCTGTGGGGTGTCTGTTCAGCTTTTTTGTAATTTCTTTTGCTGTACAAAAGCTTTTAAGTTTCATGAGGTCCCACATGTTCATTTTTCTTTTCAGTTCTGCTATTTTAGTAGGTGGGTCAGAGACGATCTTGCTTTGATTTATGTCCTTGAGGGTTTTGCCTCTATTCTCCTCCAAGAGTTTGATGGTTTCTGGTCTTTCATTTAGGTCTTTAATCCATTTTGAGTTGATCTTAGTGTATGGTGTCAGGGAATGTTCCAACTTCATTTTTTGCCCTGTAAAAGGCTTTTCCATAGTTTATCCTTCTTCCCACAATGTCCATATGTCTATGCTCTGTCTGTTTTTTCCATGAGTTTACTGCGTGTGTTATCAAGACCGTCCTACTAGATTCCATATATGTGTGTTAGTATACTGTATTTGTCTTTCTCTTTTTGACTTATTTCACTTTTTATGATAGGTTCTAGAGCCAGCTACTTCCTTAGGACTGAGTCTTCTGTATTTCTTTTAACAGCTGAGTAGTATTCCATTGTATATATGTACCAGACCTTCTGTATCCATTTATTCATTGATGGACATCTAGGTTGTTTCCATGTTCTACCTATTGTATAGAGAGCTGCAATGAACATTGGGGTACAGGTGCTTCTTTCAGTTTTGATTTCATCAGGATATAAGCCTAAGAGTGGGATTACTGAGTCATAGGGTGCTTCTATTTTTAGTTTTTTAAGGAATCCCCATACTGTCTTCCATAGAGGCTGGATCAATTTACATTCCCACCAGCAATGCAAGAGGGTTCCCTTTTCTCCTCAGCCTCTCCAACATTTATTGTCTGTCGATTTATTGATGATGGCCATTCTGATGGGTGTGAGGTGGTATCTCATGGTAGTTTTAATTTACATTTCTCTAATAATAAGTGAAGTTGAGCATCGTTTCATGTGCTTTTGGACCATCTGTATGTCCTCTTTGGAGAGGTGTCTCTTTAGATCTTTTTCCCATTTTTTGATTGGGTTGTTCATTTTTCCTGTGCTTAGTTGTCTGAGTTGCTTGTAGATTTTGGAGATTAATTCTTTGTCTGTTGTTTCATTTGCTATGATTTTCTCCCACTCTGTGGGGTGTCTGTTCAGCTTTTTTGTAATTTCTTTTGCTGTACAAAAGCTTTTAAGTTTCATGAGGTCCCACATGTTCATTTTTCTTTTCAGTTCTGCTATTTTAGTAGGTGGGTCAGAGACGATCTTGCTTTGATTTATGTCCTTGAGGGTTTTGCCTCTATTCTCCTCCAAGAGTTTGATGGTTTCTGGTCTTTCATTTAGGTCTTTAATCCATTTTGAGTTGATCTTAGTGTATGGTGTCAGGGAATGTTCCAACTTCATTTTTTTGCATGTAGCTGTCCAATTTTCCCAGCACCACTTGTTGAAGAGGCTGTCTTTGTCCCATTTTATAGTTTCACCTCCTTTGTCAAAAATAAGGTACCCGGGCTTCCCCTGGTGGTCCGGTGGGCAAGGACAACACCTTGCAGTGCAAGAGGCGCCGGTTCGATCCCTGGCCTGGGAAGATCCCATGTGCCGCGGAGCGGCTGGACTGATGTGTCCAATTACCGAGCCCGAGCTCTGGAGCGCATGCGCCCAGAGCCGGCGCTCTGCGACAGAGGCCACCACGATGGGAGGCCCACAGGAGCCAAAGAACAAAGACGGATGAAAATGGACAAATGGAAGACCAATAGAAGTGGCCCGCCCGTCCCCCTCCCTCCCCACCCCACTCCCCAAAAAGATAAATAAATAAAGTAAATGTTTAAAAAGAAATAAATAAGGTACCCATAGGTGTATAGGTTTATCTCTTGGTTCTCGACTTGTGCCATTGATCTATGGTTCTGTTTTTGTGCCAGTACCATACTGTCTTGATGACTGTTGCTTTGTAGTAGAGTCTGAAGTTAGGAAGGCTGATCCCTCCAACTCCGTTTTTCTTTCTCAGGATTGCTTTGGCTATTCGAGGTCTTTTGTGTTCCCATATGAACTGTGTTATTATTTGATCTAGTTCTGTGAAAAATGTCAATGGTAGTTGGATAGGTATTGCATTGAATCTGTAGATGATATTTGGTAGTATGGTCATTTTCACAATATTGATTCTTCCGACCCAGGAACATGGAATATCTCTCCATCTGTTTAAGTCTTCTTTAATTTCTCTCATGAGTGTCTTGTAATTTTCTGTGTACAGTTCTTTTGTTTCTTTGGGTAGGTTTATTCCTAGATATTTGATTCTTTTGGTTGCAATGGTGAAGGGGATTGCCTTTGATTTCGTTTTCTGATTTTTCATTGTTTGTGTATAGGAATGCCAGTGATTTCTGTGTGTTGACTTTGTATCCTGTGACTTTACTGAATTTGTTGATTAGCTCTAGTAGCTTTGTAATAGTGTCTTTGGGGTTTTCTATGTATAATATCATGTCGTCTGCAAAAAGAGAGAGCTGACTTCTTCCTTTCCAATCTGGATTCCTTTCATTTCTTTCTCTTCTCTTATTGCTGTTGCTAGCACTTCCAGGACTATGTTGAATAGTAGTGGTGAAAGTAGACACCCGTGTCTTGTTCTTGATCTTAGAGGGAATGCTTTCAGGTTTTCACCATTAAGGATAATGTTCACTGTGGGCTTCTCATATATGGCTTTTATTATGTTGAGATAGGTTCCTTCTATGCCCATTTTCTGAAGAGTTTTTATCATAAATGGGTGTTGTACTTTGTCGAAGGCTTTTTCTGCATCTATTGAGATGATCATGTGATTTTTGTCTTTCAATTTGTTGATATGGTGTATCACATTGATTGATTTGCAGATGTTGAAGAATCCTTGCATGCCTGGGATGACCGACTTGATTGTAATGTATGAGTTTTTGACGTGTCGTTGAATTCTGTTTGCTTTTTAGGATTTTGCATCTAAGTCCATCAGTGAAGTTGGCCTATAATTTTTTTCTTATCCGTTGTTTAGTCTTTTTTGTGCCAGTACCATACTGTCTTGATGACTGTTGCTTTGTAGTAGAGTCTGAAGTTAGGAAGGCTGATCCCTCCAACTCCGTTTTTCTTTCTCAGGATTGCTTTGGCTATTCGAGGTCTTTTGTGTTTCCATATGAACTGTGTTATTGTTTGATCTAGTTCTGTGAAAAATGTCAATGGTAGTTGGATAGGTATTGCATTGAATCTGTAGATGATATTTGGTAGTATGGTCATTTTCACAATATTGATTCTTCCGACCCAGGAACATGGAATATCTCTCCATCTGTTTAAGTCTTCTTTAATTTCTCTCATGAGTGTCTTGTAATTTTCTGTGTACAGTTCTTTTGTTTCTTTGGGTAGGTTTATTCCTAGATATTTGATTCTTTTGGTTGCAATGGTGAAGGGGATTGCCTTTGATTTCGTTTTCTGATTTTTCATTGTTTGTGTATAGGAATGCCAGTGATTTCTGTGTGTTGACTTTGTATCCTGTGACTTTACTGAATTTGTTGATTAGCTCTAGTAGCTTTGTAATAGTGTCTTTGGGGTTTTCTATGTATAATATCATGTCGTCTGCAAAAAGAGAGAGCTGACTTCTTCCTTTCCAATCTGGATTCCTTTCATTTCTTTCTCTTCTCTTATTGCTGTTGCTAGCACTTCCAGGACTATGTTGAATAGTAGTGGTGAAAGTAGACACCCGTGTCTTGTTCTTGATCTTAGAGGGAATGCTTTCAGGTTTTCACCATTAAGGATAATGTTCACTGTGGGCTTCTCATATATGGCTTTTATTATGTTGAGATAGGTTCCTTCTATGCCCATTTTCTGAAGAGTTTTTATCATAAATGGGTGTTGTACTTTGTCGAAGGCTTTTTCTGCATCTATTGAGATGATCATGTGATTTTTGTCTTTCAATTTGTTGATATGGTGTATCACATTGATTGATTTGCAGATGTTGAAGAATCCTTGCATGCCTGGGATGACCCCGACTTGATTGTAATGTATGAGTTTTTTGACGTGTCGTTGAATTCTGTTTGCTAGGATTTTGTTGAGGATCTTGGCATCTAAGTCCATCAGTGAAGTTGGCCTATAATTTTCCTTTTTTGTGTTGTCTTTGCCTGGTTTGAGTATCAAGGTGATGGTGGCCTCGTAAAATATGTTTGGAAATGTTCCTTCCTGTGCAATTTTTTTTTAAAGATTTATTTGTTAATTTATTTCGGGCGGGGGTTGGCTTGGGGAGGGAGGGGAGCAGGCGGGTCACTTCTGTTGGTCTTTCATTTCTCTATTTTCATCCGTCTTTGTTCTTTGGCTCCGGTGGGCCTCCCATCGCAGTGGCATCTGTCATTGCAGAGCGCCGGCTCTGGGCGCATGCGCTCCAGAGCTCCGGCTCGGTAATTGGACACATTGGTCCGACCGCTCCGCGGCACGTGGGATCTTCCCAGGCCAGGGATCGAACCGGCGCCCCTTGCACTGCAAGGCGTTGTCCTTGCCCACTGGACCACCAGGAGAAGCCCCTGTGCAGTTTTTGGGAAGAGTTTTAGAAGGACAGGCATTAGTTCTTCTTTAAATGTCTGGTAGAATTTGCCTGTGAAGCCATCTGGCCCTGGGCTTTTATTTTTGGGTAGATTTTTGATCACAAAGTCAATTTCTGAGCTTATGATTGGGTTGTTCAAAGTTTCTGTTTCTTCCTGGCTCAGTCTTGGGAGATTAATCTTTCCCAAGAAACTGTCCATTTCTTCCAGGTTGTCCAGTTTGTTGCCATATAGTTGTTTATAATAGTCTCTTAGAATCCTTTGAATATCTGCTTTATCTGTTGTCATCTCTCCTTTTTCGTTTTTGATTTTGTTGATTTGGTTATTCTCTCTCTTTTTCTTGATGAGTCTGACCAGCAGCTTGTCAATTTTGTTTACCTTTTTAAAGAACCAGCTTTTCATTTTATTTATCTTTGCTATAGTTTCTTTCATTTCTTTCTCATTTATTTCTGCTCTAGTATTTATAATTTCTCTTCTCTGCTGGCTTTGGGGTGTTTTTGTTCTTCTTTCTCCAATTGTGTTAAGCGTAGTTTTAAGTCATCTGCTTCATATTTTCCTAGTTTCTTGAGGTAGGATTGTATTGCTATAAATTTCCCTCTTAGACTGATTTTGCAGTGGTTGCAGATTATTCTTTTTCAGTGCTTTAAGTGTGCCTTACACTTTTTTTTCTCAGCTGTTTGTAAGGCTTCCTCAGATAACCATTTTGCTTGCTTTTATCTTTTTTTTGTCTTGCCTGGTTTGGGTATCAGGGTGATGGTGGCCTCGTAGAATGTGTTTGGGAGTTTTCCTTCCTGTGCAATTTTTTTAAAGATTTATTTATTTATTTACTTTGGGCAGGGGTCGGAATGGGGAGGGAGGGGAGCAGGCGGGTCACTTCTGTTGGTCTTTCATTTCTCTATTTTCATCCGTCTTTGTTCTTTGGCTCCGGTGGGCCTCCCATCGCAGTGGCATCTGTCATTGCAGAGCGCCGGCTCTGGGCGCATGCGCTCCAGAGCTCCGGCTCGGTAATTGGACACATTGGTCCGACCGCTCCGCGGCACGTGGGATCTTCCCAGGCCAGGGATCGAACCGGCGCCCCTTGCACTGCAAGGCGTTGTCCTTGCCCACTGGACCACCAGGAGAAGCCCCTGTGCAGTTTTTGGGAAGAGTTTTAGAAGGACAGGCATTAGTTCTTCTTTAAATGTCTGGTAGAATTTGCCTGTGAAGCCATCTGGCCCTGGGCTTTTATTTTTGGGTAGATTTTTGATCACAAAGTCAATTTCTGAGCTTATGATTGGGTTGTTCAAAGTTTCTGTTTCTTCCTGGCTCAGTCTTGGGAGATTAATCTTTCCCAAGAAACTGTCCATTTCTTCCAGGTTGTCCAGTTTGTTGCCATATAGTTGTTTATAATAGTCTCTTAGAATCCTTTGAATATCTGCTTTATCTGTTGTCATCTCTCCTTTTTCGTTTTTGATTTTGTTGATTTGGTTATTCTCTCTCTTTTTCTTGATGAGTCTGACCAGCAGCTTGTCAATTTTGTTTACCTTTTTAAAGAACCAGCTTTTCATTTTATTTATCTTTGCTATAGTTTCTTTCATTTCTTTCTCATTTATTTCTGCTCTAGTATTTATAATTTCTCTTCTCTGCTGGCTTTGGGGTGTTTTTGTTCTTCTTTCTCCAATTGTGTTAAGCGTAGTTTTAAGTCATCTGCTTCATATTTTCCTAGTTTCTTGAGGTAGGATTGTATTGCTATAAATTTCCCTCTTAGACTGATTTTGCAGTGGTTGCAGATTATTCTTTTTCAGTGCTTTAAGTGTGCCTTACACTTTTTTTTCTCAGCTGTTTGTAAGGCTTCCTCAGATAACCATTTTGCTTTCTTCCATTTCATCTTCTTTGGGTTAGTTTTGGTCACCATCTCCTGTAACTAAACAACCTTTCTTCCTTAGAATTTTCTGCAGAAATATTATGCATGGACTCATGCGTCAACTGTCCTGCTTGTTGTCTGATATATATTAAAAATGCCTTAATGAATGAAAGATTTTAAAATGTTTATTTATATGGTCTCAATCATATTCTATACTAATATTGCTCAAATTTACCATGTATGAACTACTGAAGAATCCAATGAAAAAGTAGATGTTGTCTTAGGAGGTTTGGGATGAGGCCCAAGAGTCTGCATTTCTAGCAAACTCCCAGGCAGTACTGATGCTGCTGATGAGGGACCGTATATTGAGGAGCAACGTCTGCACCATAGTCTTGAGAAACACAGGAAAAGAGGACATTGATAGTAATTGTCAGTCCAGGAACTGAGCCATTCAGTGTTCTTCTGATGTCCTTTCCCTCTAGCCTGAGTCCTTACTGAGGATGGATGAGGCACAGATGCCGTGCTCTGTGCCAGGTTATTTCTGCATTGCTGTGCCAGCCTATTGCATCAAATTTCTGTACTAGACATGCTGTTTTCCTGGGACAAATTTTTATTCAGGTGTAGAGTTCCTTCATAAAAATGTCGCCTAGTCATCTGCCACACTAATGCAAGACTGAGACAAGCCTGAGTCCTAGATGACTAATGGCTTTAGCCTGCAGCTGGACCTCTACCTCTCCAATCTTTGCTTCCAACTAAACTATGTGTGCCTCAAGACAAAGAGACCCTTCATTGTACAGAGTCCCATCCTGACTAAATAGTGAGGTGCTCAGGAAATATATACTTGTCCACCTGGGTTTCTCCCCTGGTACCTTTTTAAATAAAATGTCCAGGATATCAAAGTTTGAGTACTGTACATTTTTCTACACCCTACTGTAGAATTCATCATCAGCAGCAGGAGTATCCACAGGCCTTAGTCACTGATATTTCAAAAAAACATTTGGGTGCAAACCTGCATGGAAACAAGATATGCTTTGATAAAGGTAGAAGTCCAGGTGATTCTTTTAGAGCCCAGGGAAATCTTCTATTTAGACTTGCTTATATTCCTTTTTCAAAGATAGGTGTGGATCTTTCTGTGTGTTTGAAGGCAACTTCATCTAGCAGAATTGCTATTATTGCTATTATATTTAATCATGATGGTGCTGTGTTTCTCTGAAATAAGCCAGTGGCAATTTAAGAGTAATGAGTCATTCATAGTATTGAATTGCAGTTTGAAATGCAAAGACATCTTTCTTCCTCAGTCAGTCTGCAGTTGGACCCTAAGGACAAGCCATCTTGAGAACGTGAGTTGAGAACTCGTGCACTCAATATTTAGGAAATGAGTTTTGGCTTTTTACCCTATTCACTCATCTATAATGGTGAGATTTGCTGTGAAATAAAAAGTCTTGGTTTTTAATGATTTTCAGATGGTTGAGTACATCTGGATTGAGCTATATTTTTTGTTTCCTTAGTTGTGTTCTCCCTTGGTTTTCCTTGGTCAAAAACCATGACTGGAAAGGTTGTATGTGAACAGTGCTCTGGAATCTGGAGGCCCAGTCTCACCTGTACAACCAAGGGTTTCTCAGATTTCAGTGTTAGAATTCAGAACAGCAGAAAGCAAACCAAAAATAACAACAACATGCAAAGTCAAAGAATACAATCTTCTAGGGAGCTTGATTCAAATGTCGCCTAGTCATCTGCCACACTAATGCAAGACTGAGACAAGCCTTCAGATGACTAATGGCTTTAGCCTGCAGCTGGACCTCTACCTCTCCAATCTTTGCTTCCAACTAAACTATGTGTGCCTCAAGACAAAGAGACCCTTCATTGTACAGAGTCCCATCCTGACTAAATAGTGAGGTGCTCAGGAAATATATACTTGTCCACCTGGGTTTCTCCCCTGGTACCTTTTTAAATAAAATGTCCAGGATATCAAAGTTTGAGTACTGTACATTTTTCTACACCCTACTGTAGAATTCATCATCAGCAGCAGGAGTATCCACAGGCCTTAGTCACTGATATTTCAAAAAAACATTTGGGTGCAAACCTGCATGGAAACAAGATATGCTTTGATAAAGGTAGAAGTCCAGGTGATTCTTTTAGAGCCCAGGGAAATCTTCTATTTAGACTTGCTTATATTCCTTTTTCAAAGATAGGTGTGGATCTTTCTGTGTGTTTGAAGGCAACTTCATCTAGCAGAATTGCTATTATTGCTATTATATTTAATCATGATGGTGCTGTGTTTCTCTGAAATAAGCCAGTGGCAATTTAAGAGTAATGAGTCATTCATAGTATTGAATTGCAGTTTGAAATGCAAAGACATCTTTCTTCCTCAGTCAGTCTGCAGTTGGACCCTAAGGACAAGCCATCTTGAGAACGTGAGTTGAGAACTCGTGCACTCAATATTTAGGAAATGAGTTTTGGCTTTTTACCCTATTCACTCATCTATAATGGTGAGATTTGCTGTGAAATAAAAAGTCTTGGTTTTTTTAATGATTTTCAGATGGTTGAGTACATCTGGATTGAGCTATATTTTTTGTTTCCTTAGTTGTGTTCTCCCTTGGTTTTCCTTGGTCAAAAACCATGACTGGAAAGGTTGTATGTGAACAGTGCTCTGGAATCTGGAGGCCCAGTCTCACCTGTACAACCAAGGGTTTCTCAGATTTCAGTGTTAGAATTCAGAACAGCAGAAAGCAAACCAAAAATAACAACAACATGCAAAGTCAAAGAATACAATCTTCTAGGGAGCTTGATTCAAATGTCAAGCCCAGGACCAACCTCAGAGATTCAGTTTAGCTAGTCAGTCTGGCCTGGAGCTCAGGAAATCAGTATTTTTTAAACCCAAACCCCCCTCCACTGTATCCTAGGTGATATCAAGAATCCCTTTGAGAAGCCTTCAAGTATAGAGAGGACGTTAGAGGTTCAGCCTGCCATTTGCAAATCCTTCATCCCCTGCTATGCATAAAACCCTTTAAACAGGAAGGGGGTCCAGAGCCTGGCTGTCAGCTTTTGTGGCCTCACTCCCTGGCTCCTCACTAAGTCTTTGTGTCCTCTCTGCATTAGTTTTCCCTGTGGTAGGGTGAGCGATGCAGATCTCTGTCACTTCAGAAGATTGTACAGGCAAATAAGCCGATGCTGGCGACAGAGATGACTGAGGAGTATTCATGGAACCAGAATTAGGACTTTATTTTATGGAGCATTGTAACTAACTTACATTCCTTTGAGACTTTCTGAGGGACCCGTTATTATTACCAAATAGGAAGATTTCGCATATGGAGGAAATTAGCCTCCAGGGAGCTTGCATTTGTTTCTCTTCCTTGCTGCGTACCAGGGGGGGCGCATTTGTCTGAGAATCTTGCCATTTTGCCAAACTTTGGGGAATGAGAGCTAAGTGAATCCTGGGGGAGTTGAAGAGGGGTCTATGCTCCAGGTGCCATTAAAGGTTTCCTTTTTATGACTTCCTTTCCTAACAGCATGTCGATAGAGGAATATTACATTAGGTGCTACATAGCTCAGAGTCACTGGGTCAGGAAGCTCTGCAAGTTCCTTTATGTGTGCTAAAAAAATGCTTAATCCCTTAAGTAAAAGCCCTAAGAACTAGCTATAATATTAATGAATCCTTTGAAGAAGAGATTCCTGAACAAATCTGTGAGGTCACACCCATGCCTGTGCTTTCGTGTTGAGTACATCTGGATTGAGCTATATTTTTGTTTCCTTAGTTGTGTTCTCCTTGGTTTTCCTTGGTCAAAAACCATTACTGGAAAGGTTGTATGTGAACAGTGCTCTGGAATCTGGAGGCCCAGTCTCACCTGTACAACCAAGGGTTTCTCAGATTTCAGTGTTAGAATTCAGAACAGCAGAAAGCAAACCAAAAATAACAACAACATGCAAAGTCAAAGAATACAATCTTCTAGGGAGCTTGATTCAAATGTCAAGCCCAGGACCAACCTCAGAGATTCAGTTTAGCTAGTCAGTCTGGCCTGGAGCTCAGGAAATCAGTATTTTTAACCAACCCCACTCCACTGTATCCTAGGTGATATCAAGAATCCCCTTTGAGAAGCCTTCAAGTATAGAGAGGACGTTAGAGGTTCAGCCTGCCATTTGCAAATCCTTCATCCCCTGCTATGCATAAAACCCTTTAAACAGGAAGGGGGTCCAGAGCCTGGCTGTCAGCTTTTGTGGCCTCACTCCCTGGCTCCTCACTAAGTCTTTGTGTCCTCTCTGCATTAGTTTTCCCTGTGGTAGGGTGAGCGATGCAGATCTCTGTCACTTCAGAAGATTGTACAGGCAAATAAGCCGATGCTGGCGACAGAGATGACTGAGGAGTATTCATGGAACCAGAATTAGGACTTTATTTTATGGAGCATTGTAACTAACTTACATTCCTTTGAGACTTTCTGAGGGACCCGTTATTATTACCAAATAGGAAGATTTCGCATATGGAGGAAATTAGCCTCCAGGGAGCTTGCATTTGTTTCTCTTCCTTGCTGCGTACCAGGGGTGGCGCATTTGTCTGAGAATCTTGCCATTTTGCCAAACTTTGGGGAATGAGAGCTAAGTGAATCCTGGGGGAGTTGAAGAGGGGTCTATGCTCCAGGTGCCATTAAAGGTTTCCTTTTTATGACTTCCTTTCCTAACAGCATGTCGATAGAGGAATATTACATTAGGTGCTACATAGCTCAGAGTCACTGGGTCAGGAAGCTCTGCAAGTTCCTTTATGTGTGCTAAAAAAATGCTTAATCCCTTTTGACAGTAAAAGCCCTAAGAACTAGCTATAATATTAATGAATCCTTTGAAGAAGAGATTCCTGAACAAATCTGTGAGGTCACACCCATGCCTGTGCTTTCTGCCATACCAGCCTCTGAGGTGCCCATGCGTAATAAACCCCCCATGAAGCAGGCTCCAGGTGCTTGGGAAAAGGCAGTCACAGTATTTTTTTTGTTGTTTGAGGTCACAGTTTTACTTGGAGATAAAAGCTGATTTATTTTTTAGCTGTGACATATTAGAAAAGGAAGATTTCATTTGCCAATTTTTAGTCAAAAACATAAGGACCTTTTAAAAAGCACAAATTTCCTAGTATGGAGTGGCATTCAACATCTTTGCAATTAAAATGATAATGAAACATTTCTTATAAGAACTTCTCTTTAAAATCAGTGCGGTGGATTCACAGCACACCATTAGAAGGAATTATGTAAAGCAGTCTCTCTGTTCCAAGTTTTATTTTAAGATCTAATTTATTCCAGATTCAGGAAAAACCGTTCATGTGACAAGCCTACTAACAGATGTCAATTTAGTTTTATAGCACATGCCTGCATTTCAGAGTCAGAAAATGCAGATTATTCTTTTTGCCTCTGTTTATTACATGGCACAACTTCATAACACTATGCCCCAGAGGACAGCTGATTAATAACCTATAGGCAAGCAACTTATCACCTGCTTTCGTCTTGTGCAGTGTTGAGTGTAAGCTTTATTTCATATTACGCTTTTGGTTAAGAGAGGTGCTAGAAAAAGCAAAGGTGACAGGCAATGGATTTTTCTTTTATCATATAATGTAGATCAGAAGACAGATTATACTATAGTGAAGAAAAGTAAAGGAAAAAAATAAGAATTAATCAACTGACTAGAACAGGATTTCTGTAAAAAGTTTTTGTGGTATTGGTTGATAAAACAAAGTAATTCTATATGAAAAATGTTATGTCAAAACCAACCATAACAAGAACTCTCCACTTCTCCATATTTTCAGGGCTTATTTCTTTTTTTTTTAAATTTTTATTTATTTATCTTTTTTCGAGGTGGGGTGGGAATGGAGGGGGATGGGTGTGCCACTTCTATTGGTCTTTCATTTATCTATTTTCATCTGTCTTTGTTCTTTGGCTCCTGTGGGCCTCCCATCGCGGTGGCCTCTGTCATCACAGAGTGCCGGTTCTGGGTGCATGCGCGCCAGAGCTCCGGCTCAGTAATTGGACACATCAGTCCAGCCGCTCCACGGCACGTGGGATCTTACCAGGCCAGGGATCGAACAGGCGTCCCTTGTACTGCAAGGCAGTGTCTTACCCACTGGACCACCAGGAGAAGCCCAGGGCTCATTTCTTATTGGTTACATGGCCTAGTAATTATTGGTTTATATGTTGCATTTCTCTTCACATTCCCATCTGTCCAATCCATCTATCCATTTATCAATTCTTTCATCTATTTATCCACCTAATAAATACTTATTAAGCATCTTCTATATGCAAGCATTTGTGCTTAAATGGTAAAAATATAGAAACAAATAATTCTCTTTTTTTGTTAAATTAAAATATGTAAAGCAGTCTCTCTGTTCCAAGTTTTATTTTAAGATCTAATTTATTCCAGATTCAGGAAAAACCGTTCATGTGACAAGCCTACTAACAGATGTCAATTTAGTTTTATAGCACATGCCTGCATTTCAGAGTCAGAAAATGCAGATTATTCTTTTTGCCTCTGTTTATTACATGGCACAACTTCATAACACTATGCCCCAGAGGACAGCTGATTAATAACCTATAGGCAAGCAACTTATCACCTGCTTTCGTCTTGTGCAGTGTTGAGTGTAAGCTTTATTTCATATTACGCTTTTGGTTAAGAGAGGTGCTAGAAAAAGCAAAGGTGACAGGCAATGGATTTTTCTTTTATCATATAATGTAGATCAGAAGACAGATTATACTATAGTGAAGAAAAATAAAGGAAAAAAATAAGAATTAATCAACTGACTAGAACAGGATTTCTGTAAAAAGTTTTTGTGGTATTGGTTGATAAAACAAAGTAATTCTATATGAAAAATGTTATGTCAAAACCAACCATAACAAGAACTCTCCACTTCTCCATATTTTCAGGGCTTATTTCTTTTTTTTTTAAATTTTTATTTATTTATCTTTTTTCGAGGTGGGGTGGGAATGGAGGGGGATGGGTGTGCCACTTCTATTGGTCTTTCATTTATCTATTTTCATCTGTCTTTGTTCTTTGGCTCCTGTGGGCCTCCCATCGCGGTGGCCTCTGTCATCACAGAGTGCCGGTTCTGGGTGCATGCGCGCCAGAGCTCCGGCTCAGTAATTGGACACATCAGTCCAGCCGCTCCACGGCACGTGGGATCTTACCAGGCCAGGGATCGAACAGGCGTCCCTTGTACTGCAAGGCAGTGTCTTACCCACTGGACCACCAGGAGAAGCCCAGGGCTCATTTCTTATTGGTTACATGGCCTAGTAATTATTGGTTTATATGTTGCATTTCTCTTCACATTCCCATCTGTCCAATCCATCTATCCATTTATCAATTCTTTCATCTATTTATCCACCTAATAAATACTTATTAAGCATCTTCTATATGCAAGCATTTGTGCTTAAATGGTAAAAATATAGAAACAAATAATTCTCTTGTTAATTAAAAAAATATTTAAATTGTGGTAAAATGCAAAGGATGATGCTGTGAAAGTGCTGCACTCAATATGTCAGCAAATTAAGAAAATCCAGAAGGGGTCAAAGGACTGGAAAAGGTCAGTTTCCATTCTAATCCCAAAGAAGGGCAACACCAAAGAATGTTCATACCACCATGCATTTGTGCTAATTTCACATACTAGCAAAAGTTATGCTCGGAATTCTTAAGCGGTGTGTGAACTGAGAACTTACAGGCGTACAAGCTGGATTTCAAAAAGACAGAAGAACCAGAGATCAAATTGTCAACATTTTCTGGATCATGGAGAAAGCAAGGAAATTCCAGATAAAACATCTGCTTCATTGACTGCGCTAAAACTTTTGACTGTGTCGATCACAACAAACTGTGGAAGATTATTAAAGAGATGAGAATACCAGACACATTACCTGTGTTCTGAGAAACCTATATGCAGGTCAAGAAGCAATAGTCTGAACTGGACATGGAACAATAGACTCGTTCAAAATTGGGTAAGGTGTATGTCAAGGCTATATATTGTCACCCTGCTTATTTAACTTCTATGCAAAGTACATCATGCAGAATGCCAGGCTGGATGAATCACAAGCTGGAATCAAGATTGCTGTGAGAAATATCAATAACCTTAGATAAGTAAATGATACCATTCTAATGGGAGAAAATGAAAAGGAACTAAAGAGCCTTTTGATAAGGGAGAAAGAGGAGAATGAAAAAGGTGACTTAAAATTCAACATTCAAAAAACTAAGATCATAGAATCTGGTCCTGTTGCTTCATGGCAAATAAAAGGGGGAAAAGTAGAAGCAGTACAGGTTTTATTCTCCTGGGCTCCAAAATCACTGTGGACAGTGACTGCAGTCATGAAATTAAAAGGCACTTAAGGAAAGCTATGACAAGCCTAGATAGCATCGGAAAAGCAGAGATATTACTTTGTTGACAAAAGTCCATATAAAGAAAGCTATGGATTTTTCAGCAGTCACATACAGATGTGAGAGGTAGACCATAAAGAAGGCTGAGTATCGAAGAAGTGATGTTTTTGAATTGTAGTGCTAGAGAAGACTCTTGAAAGTCCCTTGGACTGCAAGGAGATCAAACCAGTCAGTCATAAGGAAAATCGTCCTTGAATATTCATTGGAATGATTGGTGCTAAAGGTGAAACTCCAATACTTTAGCCACCTGATGCAAAGAGCTGACTCATTGGAAAAGACTCCGATGCTGGGAAAGATTGAGGGCAGAAGGAGAAGGGGGCAGTAGAGAATGACATGGTTAGATAGCATCACTGACTCAACAGACAGGAGCTAGAACAAACTCTAGGAGATAGTGAAGAACAAGTCTGGTGTGCTGCAGTCCATAAGGTCAAAAAGCATCAGGCATGACTTAGAGACTAAACAACAATAGAAAATTTACTCGCTTAACTGTCTTTAAGTGAAGTTCAGTAATGCTTAGTATGTTCACATTTTGCATCTTGCAAAACTGAATCTCTATACTCATTAAACACGAATTCTCCTGTTTTCCCAGCCCATTTCCTGTTTCAGTGAATTTAATTAACTACGCTAGGTGTCTCATATAAATGGAACCATACAGTATTTTTCTTTTTGTGACTGAAATTCACTTAGCATAACCTCTTTAGGCATCATTCATATTGTAGCTTGTGACGGGATGTCCTTTCATTTTAAACTGAGTAGCATTCCTTTGTACATATATATAAATTTTATTTATCTCTTTATCTGTCAGTGGACAGCTGGATTGTTTCCACCTCTTGCCTATTGTGAGAATGCTCACAGTAGATGTGCAAATATCTTGTTAAAATATCTTGTTAAAATCTAGTTCTTTTGGCTATAGACCC
The DNA here is from genome assembly GCA_022376925.1 of Tragulus kanchil. NCBI lineage: Eukaryota > Metazoa > Chordata > Mammalia > Artiodactyla > Tragulidae > Tragulus > Tragulus kanchil. The sequence continues at coordinate 244,752,783 of JAIOJX010000026.1, read as the reverse complement.
AGAAATGCAATTGCTAGATCTTATTGTAAATCTATTTTTAATTTTTTTGAGACACTGCCATACAGTGGCTGCACCATTTTACATTTCCATGAACAAGTGTGTTAAGATTTAACATGTATCTGAAAAGACAGAAACATGATCCTGTAATGAGTGCTACAGAGAAGTGCAGCGTTCTATGGGGAGTGTTTAACAGAAATCCAGTCGAATATGCCATTTATTTTTGTATTCCTGATACCTACTGTTGGAGCAGTGCATGGACAGAAGAGCCGGGCAGGCTACAAACCATAGAGTTGCAAAGAGTCAGACAGGACTGAAGCGACTTTACATGCACCCATGATGCCTACAGTGAGGACTCCTTAAGTGGTTGATGGGTGGGAGAGTAGGCTGTAGAGACTGTTGGTGACTAGGCCCTTTTTCTTTGTTTCCTTTCTGCTATTCAACTGTCCTATGTTCTATGGGAATGCTAACTGAGGTCAGTGAGAGCATTTGTTAACCGATTACTAGCTTTTCCTTGGCTGCCTCTACTGTTCTTTGGTGAGATTATGGAGAATATTTTCCCAGTAATATTCTTTTTCTTATATTATATATCATCTAATATTCAGAGTTATTGAGATGTTGCCACCAGATATGTCTCTGCCTTTTCTTTGGGGGAGAAAAAAGAAAGCTGCCTGTGGATGTAAGATGAAAATGTTGTGGTGTTTGGGAGTCGTGGGATATGCAGGGAGAAAATGTTCTTTCTATTCTTAGAACACTGTCTCTATTTCCTAAAGAATTTTATTCTATAAAGATAGCAAAAGGGCTTCTCACTCATTTTCTCATTCCCGTAACATTTTGCTCAATCTCACGCTATTTATAGATATTTTAAATTGAAAATTCATTTTTGAGATGTTTCAAGGGAATTTTCAGGTATTTGACATACACAAGCATTTATATTTGGAGACTTAAGTTTCTTGTTCCTCATTTTATGAAGGAATCTGTTTATCTGATCCCTATCTGACATGGTTAATATTCTGTCCAGTTTTAACTTTTGCTAGCAATTAAGAAAAGGAAAGAAGTTAGCTGCAAAAAATGCTTGGCACAGCTCTTTCCTTAGAAACTTTGTATTGGTTTTGTTGTTTGCTATGGCATTGTTATTCTGAAGTGGTCCAGTTATGTGTCTGAAATGCGTCCTTTAGGGGGTTTCTCCCAGCTGTTCTGTTGGTATTGGCATGGGTAAACAACGTTGATGACATTTTCTGAATGCTGTTTGGGGGCAGGTGGGAGTTTGGGCCATATTGCCCTGTGGAGGGATCACTGGCTGTCAGCCCAAAGCTCTCCGATGCTGGCCTTTTCTCCTATTAGTTGTATGAAAACACAGGCAAATTAAGACCTCTGAACCATGCTTTATTTTTATGTAAAGTGAGGATGATAATACCTTTTGTGCGAGTTTGTTAGGATTAAAGACAAAAGGTCTATAAAGAACGTAGCACATAGTCTCTGGACAATTGATCCCCAGATGGGAGCTATTTATTAAAAGTTACTGGGTTGAATTGATTTGCTACCCTGGTGGCTGAGACTCCGGTAAAGACTCTGCCTGCAGTGCAGGAGACCTGGGTTCAATCCCTGAGTCGGGAAGATTCTCTGGAGAAGGGCATGGCAACCCATTCCAGTATTCTTGCCTGGAGAATTCCATGGACAGAGGAGCTTGGTGGGCTATGGTCCATAGGGCCGCAAAGAATCAGACATGACTGAATGACTAACACTTTTTCTGGAGATGTTTGTTAAGTAGTTACTGGGTTGAATTGATTTGAATAGTTCTAGGCCAATATTCAAATACTTTGAAAAGAGTATGACGGAGTATACCATTTGGTATATTTTATTGCTCTTCTAGTTTCTTAATAATATGTGTTTAGTCACTCAGTTGTGTCCGACTCTTTGTGACCTTATAGACTGCAGCCTACCAGGTTCCTCTGTCCATGGGGATCTCTAGGCAAGAATACTGGAGTGAGTTGCTATGCACTCCTCCAGGGAATCTTCCCAACCCTGGGACTGAAGCCAGATCATCTTCATTGCAAGCAGGTTCTTTACCATCTGAGCCACCAGGAAAGCACTTCTTAGTAATAGTGGGGGAATTTCAGAGTCAGTATTCAGGACTGGATTTTGGAGGTGTTTAGAACAGCATGAATCTGTTGTCCAGAAAACCCTTCAATGTCTTTGGGATTGATCTTTCTATAGTGACAGTAATCAATATAATTGGTGTGAATTTAAAATAGTTTACCCGTTTTGTGGTCATTGTAGAAATCTTATAATTCAGTCATTTCCTCATGTCCATCTCTTGGGTATAAGTCCCACAGCTTATTGAATATACTATTTGAGTGGTGAGTATTAATGTCTTTGAATGTATTTTATGTAGCAATAAGTCTTTAATACTTGCCACTGTATTTGTCTTATGACATTTAGATTCCTCTAGGTTGATCTTTCTCTCTCCTAAAACCCTCTGGTAGATAACCCTCTGTCTCCTTTTTGGAGACATACCAGGTATAATCACCTTGTTGGGTGAACTAAGTGCTCAGGAATATTCTTAATAACTAAATTTTCTGACTAAATAAAAGAGGCACTGTTGCCCACCTCTGTCTTCCTCTGCTGTGCTACTTACTGTATTAAATATGAACACTTCATCTGAAGTGCAAGGTCTCAATTCAATTTCCAACATCTTTATTTTCCACTCTTTGCTACAGATACTCTATGCTCAAACATAACTAGACAATTTCATTTCCAGCTTGCCTAAACTTCCTCACCCCTTGTAGCTTCAGTCACACTTCCTTTTATCACTAATATTTTCTATGTATCTGAACAAGTCAAATTTTCACTTATCTGTCAAGCCCTGTTTCAAATGCTGTCTCAGTCACAAAACTTTTCTAAAAACCATGTATTTTAGTGGTTTTTGATTATGTAAATGACATGTTCATTGTAGAAAATTTAGATAATAGAGACTACAGAAAGTAAAATAATGAAAATTAAAATCACCTTTAATTCTACATATAAATATACATATAGTCATTCCTTTCACATTATTCTGCCTATAGTAAATATATTTTAACAAAGTTAAACTGAGTTTATACTCTACATATGTGTCTCTATTCCTGCCTTGCAATAGGTTCATCAGTATCATCTTTCTAAATCTATGTACATGCATTAATACACGATATTTGCTTTTCTCTTTCTGAATTACTTCACTCTGTGTAACAAGTTCTAGGTTCATCCGCCTCAGTTCAAACGATTCAAACTCATTCTCTATTATGGTTGGTTAATAATCCATTGTGTATATACACCACAACTTGTGTATCCATTCATCTGTCTATGAACGTCTGGACACGGTGGGGGAAGTAGAGGGTAGAACTTATTGAGAGAGTAGCAGTACTCTCTCAATTGAAATACGTTATAATTCAGTCATTTCCTCATGTCCATCTCTTGGGTATAAGTCCCACAGCTTATTGAATATACTATTTGAGTGGTGAGTATTAATGTCTTTGAATGTATTTTATGTAGCAATAAGTCTTTAATACTTGCCACTGTATTTGTCTTATGACATTTAGATTCCTCTAGGTTGATCTTTCTCTCTCCTAAAACCCTCTGGTAGATAACCCTCTGTCTCCTTTTTGGAGACATACCAGGTATAATCACCTTGTTGGGTGAACTAAGTGCTCAGGAATATTCTTAATAACTAAATTTTCTGACTAAATAAAAGAGGCACTGTTGCCCACCTCTGTCTTCCTCTGCTGTGCTACTTACTGTATTAAATATGAACACTTCATCTGAAGTGCAAGGTCTCAATTCAATTTCCAACATCTTTATTTTCCACTCTTTGCTACAGATACTCTATGCTCAAACATAACTAGACAATTTCATTTCCAGCTTGCCTAAACTTCCTCACCCCTTGTAGCTTCAGTCACACTTCCTTTTATCACTAATATTTTCTATGTATCTGAACAAGTCAAATTTTCACTTATCTGTCAAGCCCTGTTTCAAATGCTGTCTCAGTCACAAAACTTTTCTAAAAACCATGTATTTTAGTGGTTTTTGATTATGTAAATGACATGTTCATTGTAGAAAATTTAGATAATAGAGACTACAGAAAGTAAAATAATGAAAATTAAAATCACCTTTAATTCTACATATAAATATACATATAGTCATTCCTTTCACATTATTCTCCCTATAGTAAATATATTTTAACAAAGTTAAACTGAGTTTATACTCTACATATGTGTCTCTATTCCTGCCTTGCAATAGGTTCATCAGTATCATCTTTCTAAATTCTATGTACATGCATTAATACACGATATTTGCTTTTCTCTTTCTGAATTACTTCACTCTGTGTAACAAGTTCTAGGTTCATCCGCCTCAGTTCAAACGATTCAAACTCATTCTCTATTATGGTTGGTTAATAATCCATTGTGTATATACACCACAACTTGTGTATCCATTCATCTGTCTATGAACGTCTGGACACGGTGGGGGAAGTAGAGGGTAGAACTTATTGAGAGAGTAGCAGTACTCTCTCAATTGAAATACACGATTTACCATATGTAAAGTAGATAACTAGTGGGAAGTTGCTGTATAACACAGGGGCCTCAACTAGGTGCTCTGTGACAACCTAAAGGGGTTGAAGGGGGGTGGAGTGGGAGGGAAACTCAAGAGGTAGGTAATATATGTATACTTATGACTACTTCACATTGTTGAACAGCAGAAACCAACACAACATTGTAAAGCAATTGTCCTCCGATTCAAAATTTAAAAAAGCTTGTCCTTCAATTCAGAACTTAAAAATGCATGAGAAGAAAAGATGAAATTAACTGTATATGCCATTTTGTAATCTCCTCTTTTGTCATTGACTTAATTATTTTAGAGCAGTTTTAGGTTCACAAGAAAATCGAGCAGAAGATACAGAGATTTCTAATATACACCCTTTCCCCGTATATAAATAACTTCCTCTGTTATCAACGTCCCCCACCAGAGTGGTACATAGTTTATTATTCAGTCTTGGTGCTATACATTCTATGGGCTTGGACAAACGTGTAAGGACATGTGTCATTGTGGTATCATGCAGAGTATCACTACCCTAAAAATCTTCTGTTTCCACTTATTCATCTCTCCCATTGTTCTCACCCCCCACCTGCTGGCAACCACTGTCCTTTTACTGTCCCCATAGTTTTGCTTTTTCCAGTGTCATACAGTTGAAATCATACAGTATGTAGTCTTTTCTTATTGACTTCTTTCACTTAGTGATATGCACTTAAGTTTCTTTCATGTCTTTTCACGCCTTGATAGCTTTTTTTTTTTTTTGATGTTGAATAATATTCCATCAAGTGGGTATATCACAGTTTATGTATTCACCTACTGAAGGTTATCTTGATTGCTTCCAAGTTTTGGCAGTTATAAGTGCAGCAGCTCTAAGTATCCATTTGCTGTTTTTTTGTGGAGACAAGCTTTTAATTCCTTTGGATCTTACAAAAAATTTTTCATATTGTAGGAAACTGCAAAACTGTCTTCTAACATGGATATACCAGATCATTTTATATATTGCTACTAGCAATGAATTAGAATTCTTGTTGCTCCACATCCTCTCTAGCATGTTCCAAATTTTGGTCATTTTAATAGGCGCATAGTGGTATCTCATTCCTGTTTTAATTTGCATTTCCCTGATGGCTGACGTATGATGGGGACATCTTTTCATGTACCCAGTTGGCGTATGTGTATCTTCTTTGATGAGGTCTGTATTAAAGTCTTTGTCTCATTTTTAATCTGGTTGCTTATTTTCTTATTGTTGAATTCAAAGAGTTCTTTATTTTTGGATGTGTCCTTTGTAAATACTTTCCCTGGTCTGTCACTTACGTCTCTTCTCTTGACATTTTCTTTCACAAAACAAAAGTTTTTAGTTTTAATGAAGTCTGGCTTACCAGTTGTTTCTTTCATGGATCATGCCTCTGGTTGTTGTATCTAAGAAGTCATTCAAGGTCATCTAGATCAAGGTCATCTAGATGTTCTCCTATGTTATCTCCTAGGAGTTTCACAACTTTGAATTTTACATTTTGGCCCATTATCCATTTTGAGTTAATTTTTGTAAATGGTGTAATATCTGTGTCTAGATTCAACTTCTTTCTTTTGTTTATTTATTTATTTTTTGCAGGGAATATCCAGTTGTTCTTGCAGCGTTTGTTGAAAGACTGTTTTTTTCTCCAATGCTGTCCTTTGTTAAAGATCAGTTGAGGGTCTGTTTATGAGGATCTATTTCTGGGCTCTCTATTCAGTTCCATTTATCTGTTTGTCTATACTTTTGTCAATACCACACTGTCTTGATTAACATAGCTTTATAGTAAGTCTTAAATCTGTTAGTGTTGGTCTTATAACTTTATTCTTTTCAATCAATATTGCATTGGTAATTCTGGATTTTTTCCTCTCCTTTTAAACTTAAGGATCAATTTATTGACAAAATAAGTTGCTGGGATTTTGGTTAGGATTACACTGAATTTCTAGATCAAATAAGGAAGAACTGACATCTTGAAACAATGAACTTGGAATATCTCTCCATTTATTTATCTCTTACTGAATTTTATTCATCAGAGTTTTGTGATTTTCCTCATATAGATCTTATACATATTTTGTTGGATTTGTGTTTAAGTATTTCATTTGAGGGGATGCTAATGTAAGTGGTATTGTGTTTTAAATTTCAAATTCCATTGTTCATTGCTGGTATATAGTGTTAACCACTGGACTGCCAAGGAAGTCTTTATAATTCTTTTTGTATATTGTTGGATTTGATTTGTTAGTCTATGAGCAGTTATGGATTTTATCTGGCAGGGTATCTGTGGAGCTAGAATGGGTGTAATCAGTGGGTAACCAATTTAAGACTTCATAAATATTGAATGACTAGTTTTTACCATGTATGTGTTTAGTGACAATTTTAATACCTCATGTATAATGTTTAGTGACAGTTTTAATACCTTATGTATATTTAATATTTAGTGATAATTTTAGTGTTTACATTGCATTTCTATCCCTTTCTATGTATTTTATTTATGCCTAATGATTGCTGGGTCAGGAAGATCCCCAGGAGTAGGAAATTGCAACCCACACCAGTATTCTTGCCTGGAAAATTCCATGGACAGTGAAGCCTGGTGGGCTACAGTCCATTGGGTCACAAAGAGTCAGATAAGACAGAGTGATTAAGCATGCATAATATCTCATAAGTTGCTTATAGATGCTTAGTACCTCTTTTAACTTTCACCTATCCTTTTCTCATTTTGTGGGGTAGAATTAAATATTCTCAAATAAAACAACAAATGCACATAACTAATTTAAAGCTTAAAACTGATAAAATTGTGTTGATTATCTTTGTTAATCCATTTCAACACGGAAGTGTTCAAACATCCTCATCCAGTGTTTCACAGGAGCCTGAGACAGTCATTAATAGGCCCTAGTCAAGAAAAAATTGAGCAAGCATAGTGAGGTATTTTACAATCCTGTAAAGTCATTCTAAACTTCTCTTTTGTGGTACCAAACTTACAGTTTTAAAAGACAGGACTGATTATGTACATGTCTTAGGATCCTCCCTGGAAATTGTTTTTATTTATTTATTTATTTATTTTTTAAATATTTATTTATTTTATTTTGGGCGGGGGGTCGGGTTGGGGAGGGAGGGGAGCAGGTGGGCCACTTCTATTGGTCTTTCATTTCTCTATTTTCATCCGTCTTTGTTCTTTGGCTCCGGTGGGCCTCCAATCGTGGTGGCGTCTGTCGTTGCAGAGCGCTGGCTCTGGGCGCATGTGCTCCAGAGCTCCGGCTCGGTGATTGGACACATGGGTCCAGCCACTCTGCGGCACGTGGGATCTTCCCAGGCCAGGGATGGACCCGGCGCCCCTTGCACTGCAAGGTGGTGTCCTTACCCACTGGACCACCAGGAGAAGCCCTGTTTTTATTTTTTTAAAGCAAAACTTTTTATATGAATTTGTTTTCATATCAATCAAATCCCTTAAAATTGATCTGTAGACAGAATTATTTTGGCATATGTTAAGCCCCACAGTGCCCAAGACAGTGCTTTATGACAAGTAGGAATTTTAATTGAGATTTTGCTATTCAACTTATGGGTATACTTTCAGATATGGTTGTACTGGTAGGTCTGTGTTTGAGGTGCAAGTCTCTGGTTTACGGGTTACTAATGATTGCTGGGTCAGGAAGATCCCCAGGAGTAGGAAATTGCAACCCACACCAGTATTCTTGCCTGGAAAATTCCATGGACAGTGAAGCCTGGTGGGCTACAGTCCATTGGGTCACAAAGAGTCAGATAAGACAGAGTGATTAAGCATGCATAATATCTCATAAGTTGCTTATAGATGCTTAGTACCTCTTTTAACTTTCACCTATCCTTTTCTCATTTTGTGGGATAGAATTAAATATTCTCAAATAAAACAACAAATGCACATAACTAATTTAAAGCTTAAAACTGATAAAATTGTGTTGATTATCTTTGTTAATCCATTTCAACACGGAAGTGTTCAAACATCCTCATCCAGTGTTTCACAGGAGCCTGAGACAGTCATTAATAGGCCCTAGTCAAGAAAAAATTGAGCAAGCATAGTGAGGTATTTTACAATCCTGTAAAGTCATTCTAAACTTCTCTTTTGTGGTACCAAACTTACAGTTTTAAAAGACAGGACTGATTATGTACATGTCTTAGGATCCTCCCTGGAAATTGTTTTTATTTATTTATTTATTTATTTTTTAAATATTTATTTATTTTATTTTGGGCGGGGGGTCGGGTTGGGGAGGGAGGGGAGCAGGTGGGCCACTTCTATTGGTCTTTCATTTCTCTATTTTCATCCGTCTTTGTTCTTTGGCTCCGGTGGGCCTCCAATCGTGGTGGCGTCTGTCGTTGCAGAGCGCTGGCTCTGGGCGCATGTGCTCCAGAGCTCCGGCTCGGTGATTGGACACATGGGTCCAGCCACTCTGCGGCACGTGGGATCTTCCCAGGCCAGGGATGGACCCGGCGCCCCTTGCACTGCAAGGTGGTGTCCTTACCCACTGGACCACCAGGAGAAGCCCTGTTTTTATTTTTTTAAAGCAAAACTTTTTATATGAATTTGTTTTCATATCAATCAAATCCCTTAAAATTGATCTGTAGAAAAAATTATTTTGGCATATTTTAAGCCCCACAGTGCCCAAGACAGTGCTTTATGACAAGTAGGAATTTTAATTGAGATTTTGCTATTCAACTTATGGGTATACTTTCAGATATGGTTGTACTGGTAGGTCTGTGTTTGAGGTGCAAGTCTCTGGTTTTAGGTACAGGACAACCAGGATCTTAAAATTTCATAGAAAATTGAAGTTGCCAAATCACAAAGTCCCCCTTCTTTAGCCATTAATCTCAGTTTCTCCCCTCATCTAGGTTTCGTAGTGAAAGTACTAGTCACTAAGTCTTGTTCAACTCTTTGTGACCCCATGGACTATAGCCTGCCAGGTTTTTCTGTCTATGGTATTCTCCAGGCAAAAATACTGAAGTAGGTAGCCATTCCCTTCTCCAGGGATCTTCCTTACCCAGGAATTGAACCCAGGTATCCTACATTGTAGGTGGATTCTTACCTATCTGAACCACCAGGGAAGACATAATTTAGGGTTTTTTTAAATTTGTTTGTTTTTTAAATTTTTGACTATTCTGGGGTTTTCACTGCTGCCACAGGTCTTCTCTAGTTACAGAGTGGGGGTTATTCTTTAGTCGAGGTGAGCAGGCTTCTTATTGCAGTGACTTCTCTTGTTGTGGAACTTGGGATCTGCGGCACATGGGCTTCAGGAGTTGTGGCACATGGGCTCAATAGTTGTGGCTCCAAGACTCTAGAGCACAGGCTCAGTAGTTGTGGCTAAAGGGCTTAGTTGCTCCACAGCATTTGGTGTCTTCCCAGATCAGGGATCGAACTCATGCCTCCTGCATTGGCAGGTGAACTCTTTACCACTGAGCTACCAGGGAAGTGCAATAATCTAGGTTTTAATGAAAGCTATTTCAAAGAGGAAAGTAAGGAGGTAAAGTTTAAACTCATCTGCTTCTCTTGTAAAAAGTGGTATGTGGAGAGGCCAAAAGCATGAGCAAGGGACGCAAACAGAAGGAACACTCTGCCTACTGGAGAGTCTGTTCTCAGAATACCCTTTGTTCATTTAACAACTCAGGGAATCAGAAATGAAGGACCCAACACATATAGGGCTCATAGAGTTATAGGAAGTAGAGAGGAAGGTGTTTGGCCTGCAATGTGGTTTTTACATAAAACAAATTTATACTCATGTCATGAATTTCACTTTCAATGAGCTTCCCTATGGGAATTTCATGGTTCTTTTAAGCCCCACAGTGCCCAAGACAGTGCTTTATGACAAGTAGGAATTTTAATTGAGATTTTGCTATTCAACTTATGGGTATACTTTCAGATATGGTTGTACTGGTAGGTCTGTGTTTGAGGTGCAAGTCTCTGGTTTTAGGTACAGGACAACCAGGATCTTAAAATTTCATAGAAAATTGAAGTTGCCAAATCACAAAGTCCCCCTTCTTTAGCCATTAATCTCAGTTTCTCCCCTCATCTAGGTTTCGTAGTGAAAGTACTAGTCACTAAGTCTTGTTCAACTCTTTGTGACCCCATGGACTATAGCCTGCCAGGTTTTTCTGTCTATGGTATTCTCCAGGCAAAAATACTGAAGTAGGTAGCCATTCCCTTCTCCAGGGATCTTCCTTACCCAGGAATTGAACCCAGGTATCCTACATTGTAGGTGGATTCTTACCTATCTGAACCACCAGGGAAGACATAATTTAGGGTTTTTTTAAATTTGTTTGTTTTTTAAATTTTTGACTATTCTGGGGTTTTCACTGCTGCCACAGGTCTTCTCTAGTTACAGAGTGGGGGTTATTCTTTAGTCGAGGTGAGCAGGCTTCTTATTGCAGTGACTTCTCTTGTTGTGGAACTTGGGCTCTACGGCACATGGGCTTCAGTAGTTGTGGCACATGGGCTCAATAGTTGTGGCTCCAAGACTCTAGAGCACAGGCTCAGTAGTTGTGGCTAAAGGGCTTAGTTGCTCCACAGCATTTGGTGTCTTCCCAGATCAGGGATCGAACTCATGCCTCCTGCATTGGCAGGTGAACTCTTTACCACTGAGCTACCAGGGAAGTGCAATAATCTAGGTTTTAATGAAAGCTATTTCAAAGAGGAAAGTAAGGAGGTAAAGTTTAAACTCATCTGCTTCTCTTGTAAAAAGTGGTATGTGGAGAGGCCAAAAGCATGAGCAAGGGACGCAAACAGAAGGAACACTCTGCCTACTGGAGAGTCTGTTCTCAGAATACCCTTTGTTCATTTAACAACTCAGGGAATCAGAAATGAAGGACCCAACACATATAGGGCTCATAGAGTTATAGGAAGTAGAGAGGAAGGTGTTTGGCCTGCAATGTGGTTTTTACATAAAACAAATTTATACTCATGTCATGAATTTCACTTTCAATGAGCTTCCCTATGGGAGTTTACCCAAACTTTTCTACCTCATGGTTGGGCCTATAACAGACCAAAGTTAAAGGAAATGTATCATGTATAGAAAACCAAATGTCATTCTTTTTGTTTCTCCCACATTATTATTAAAGATATTCTCTCATTAATGCTTGGGGAATGTCAGAATACTTTTGCATGGTTTAGTTCCTATTTATATTTATATATAAATAGGATTATTCCTATTTATATTTTTTGACATGCTCAGGTAAGTGTGTTTAATCCAGGCAAATTCACTTATTTATTAGAAGACTCCATATTCAGTAATCAAGAGGAAGAGTAAGATAGTATGGATAAGAAAATCTCCTATCCAAGTAGAAGAATGTTAATGTTTTTGAACAGCAAGAGATAATAAAGGAACTTAGGCTTTCTATAACATTTTCCTGACAGTGATTTCTGTACTGTAATGTAAAATGAACTTTTTGAGGGCCTTTTCTGTTTAGAGTGGATTTAACAATCATATGTATAATATAGGGTGGCAATTTCCAAGAAATTATTGAATAGCAAAGAACAAATGAATCCTGTTCCCTAGGCAACCACATGGAGGGATATAACATCCCTCACGCTCCTGAAATGAAGTTTAAAGTTGCTACTATTTTTGGTTTTGGCTTCCACTGAAAATGGCTTTATGCCTTGAAATTTTTATATATATATATATATATAATGAAATTTGAGCCCTTTCCAACTCTTCTCTCTGAAACATTAGGCTTGTATGTAACAGCCTCTCCATCCTTTGATCTCAGCGTGTGTGGCTATAAGAGGAATAGCCACCCTGGAAATAAGATGAAATTGGGGATGGAAACGAGTATCATGAGAAGTGAGGGCAGAGCAGAGATATTTCTAGCCATTTGGCAAGCTTTCATAATTTCAAAAAGAAAAGTGCTCTGTGTTTTCCTTATCCACTCAATCTTTTATGGCTTTTTTCTTTTTCTTTTTTTTTTAGCTGATATGTTATAAGACACTTAGCTTAATGTCGGAATGGGTGCATTGCTGTTTTTTTCAGCAATGTATTTCTTGTGTGAGTGCTCAGTGTGGTCTGTCTGGGCATTTTGTCTTCTATATGATTCTCCCAGTGTTGACATCCTTTATCTCTGTCACTCTTCTCTCAGCCCTTTTCCTCCTTGCTCTCCTGCCCTAATTCAGTTTATTTTTTAATGATTGCTTTCCATGAGACCAAAAGTGTCTATACTGAGTGAATGTGATCTTCTGAGCACTGACCCTCTAAGGAAGGTACACTGAGAATTCCCTGCAGATGTGCCTGGTGTGAGCAACTGTTTAGAAATGGGAGGATCTGACACCATCTCCTCCATCTTGGGGCTGATGGGATCTAGTGACCCAGAAAGCCCAAGGGACTTCAGGATTGCCTTCCAATAAAAAAATAGCTCTTCAGTACATTCTGCTACTTAGATTCACTTGGGTTAATTAGCTCATCTTTTGACCCTTACCGAAATCAGCCCCTTTTCCAGGCTTTCAAAAATTAAAAAATTTTCCTTTTTTTGACAGTGATTTCTGTACTGTAATGTAAAATGAACTTTTGAGGGCCTTTTCTGTTTAGAGTGGATTTAACAATCATATGTATAATATAGGGTGGCAATTTCCAAGAAATTATTGAATAGCAAAGAACAAATGAATCCTGTTCCCTAGGCAACCACATGGAGGGATATAACATCCCTCACGCTCCTGAAATGAAGTTTAAAGTTGCTACTATTTTTGGTTTTGGCTTCCACTGAAAATGGCTTTATGCCTTGAAATTTTTATATATATATATATAATGAAATTTGAGCCCTTTCCAACTCTTCTCTCTGAAACATTAGGCTTGTATGTAACAGCCTCTCCATCCTTTGATCTCAGCGTGTGTGGCTATAAGAGGAATAGCCACCCTGGAAATAAGATGAAATTGGGGATGGAAACGAGTATCATGAGAAGTGAGGGCAGAGCAGAGATATTTCTAGCCATTTGGCAAGCTTTCATAATTTCAAAAAGAAAAGTGCTCTGTGTTTTCCTTATCCACTCAATCTTTTATGGCTTTTTTCTTTTTCTTTTTTTTTTAGCTGATATGTTATAAGACACTTAGCTTAATGTCGGAATGGGTGCATTGCTGTTTTTTTCAGCAATGTATTTCTTGTGTGAGTGCTCAGTGTGGTCTGTCTGGGCATTTTGTCTTCTATATGATTCTCCCAGTGTTGACATCCTTTATCTCTGTCACTCTTCTCTCAGCCCTTTTCCTCCTTGCTCTCCTGCCCTAATTCAGTTTATTTTTTAATGATTGCTTTCCATGAGACCAAAAGTGTCTATACTGAGTGAATGTGATCTTCTGAGCACTGACCCTCTAAGGAAGGTACACTGAGAATTCCCTGCAGATGTGCCTGGTGTGAGCAACTGTTTAGAAATGGGAGGATCTGACACCATCTCCTCCATCTTGGGGCTGATGGGATCTAGTGACCCAGAAAGCCCAAGGGACTTCAGGATTGCCTTCCAATAAAAAAATAGCTCTTCAGTACATTCTGCTACTTAGATTCACTTGGGTTAATTAGCTCATCTTTTAAAAGAGCATCTCTCTCTGGAAGAGGGAACTTATTCTTTCCTGAACATCAGCTTCCTAAATCATATAATCTTATTTATTTCTCAAGTAGGCATGTCATAATTCTTGACTGAGGGAGTGGAAGTTGGCCTAGATGGAAAAATAGGAAATTTTTGTTTTTGGCTTGTTGAAGGTTCTGTAATAAAGAGCTTTGTCCAGCCAGAGGACATTTTGGGTGTGAAGTCAGAGGAGGTGAGAGAGGAAGGCAGGAGGAGGACAGTAAGTAGAAATTATTAGGTATAGATTTCCTTCTTTGTCATTTTAGCTGAGACTGTGGAAGTGCCCACCAGCAATTACTCACCATAGAGACTTTCCTTGTGCACGGTAGCCATAGGTTGGTCATGTTTGTTATGTGCTAAGCACTCTGAAATAGTTCATATCCCATGCCACAGACCAAGAAGAGAGCCGGATTTTTGTTGTTGTGGTTTACTTTTGTTGGGTACCATTGAACACTTTTTAGGTGTTAACTAAACCCTTTTTAAGGCCTTCCTGTAAATCAGGAAATAGAATCAACGAAAGACAGCAATGATAAGGGTCCTTGCCCTCAAATATATCATAGTCTCTAGGAGAAGATAAACATTTGTACAAAAATTATCTAGAAATGTGCTAAGTGCTAATGCAAGAGAAGCAAAAAGAGGAGAAGAATAGCTCCTTTTTTGTTGGGGGGAGGGGTCAGGGAAATACCACCTCCAGGTATGTGGAGTATATGACTTCCCCAGTGGCTCAGTGTTAAAGAATCCGCTTGCAGTCAGGAGATGCAAGAGACTCAGGTTCGATTCTTGGGTCAGGAAGGTCTCCTGGAGGAGGCGTGGCAACCCAGTTCAGTATCCTTGCCTGGAGAATCTCATGAACAGAAGAACTTGGTGGATAACAGTTCATAGGGTCACAAAGAGTCAGACATGACTGAAGCGACGTAGAAGGTACACACATGCGGGGAGATATCATGGGAGAGATGGTGTTTTAGCTGGCTCGGGAAAGTTGAATGGAGAGTTGTCAGAAGTAGGAGGGAGGAGAGTAGTGCAAGGATGGAGACTTGAAAGAGAATCATGAATTGCAGAAAGGTAAAAATTGAGCATGGTTGGCACAGAAGGGTTAATTAGTTTTTGTTTAATACCAAAGCTTCCTAAATCATATAATCTTATTTATTTCTCAAGTAGGCATGTCATAATTCTTGACTGAGGAGTGGAAGTTGGCCTAGATGGAAAAATAGGAAATTTTTGTTTTTGGCTTGTTGAAGGTTCTGTAATAAAGAGCTTTGTCCAGCCAGAGGACATTTTGGGTGTGAAGTCAGAGGAGGTGAGAGAGGAAGGCAGGAGGAGGACAGTAAGTAGAAATTATTAGGTATAGATTTCCTTCTTTGTCATTTTAGCTGAGACTGTGGAAGTGCCCACCAGCAATTACTCACCATAGAGACTTTCCTTGTGCACGGTAGCCATAGGTTGGTCATGTTTGTTATGTGCTAAGCACTCTGAAATAGTTCATATCCCATGCCACAGACCAAGAAGAGAGCCGGATTTTTGTTGTTGTGGTTTACTTTTGTTGGGTACCATTGAACACTTTTTAGGTGTTAACTAAACCCTTTTTAAGGCCTTCCTGTAAATCAGGAAATAGAATCAACGAAAGACAGCAATGATAAGGGTCCTTGCCCTCAAATATATCATAGTCTCTAGGAGAAGATAAACATTTGTACAAAAATTATCTAGAAATGTGCTAAGTGCTAATGCAAGAGAAGCAAAAAGAGGAGAAGAATAGCTCCTTTTTTGTTGGGGGGAGGGGTCAGGGAAATACCACCTCCAGGTATGTGGAGTATATGACTTCCCCAGTGGCTCAGTGTTAAAGAATCCGCTTGCAGTCAGGAGATGCAAGAGACTCAGGTTCGATTCTTGGGTCAGGAAGGTCTCCTGGAGGAGGGCGTGGCAACCCAGTTCAGTATCCTTGCCTGGAGAATCTCATGAACAGAAGAACTTGGTGGATAACAGTTCATAGGGTCACAAAGAGTCAGACATGACTGAAGCAACTTAGAATGTACACACATGCAGGGAGATATCATAGAAGAGATGATCTTTTAGCTGGCTCTTGAAAGTTGAATGGAGAGTTGTCAGAAGTAGGAGGGAGGGAGGAGAGTAAGTGCAAGGATGGAGACTTGAGAAAAGAGAATCATGAATTGCAGAAAGGTAAAAAAATTGAGCATGGTTGGCACAGAAGGTGGTCTGTGGAAAGAATAAGGACATGCCCATGAGCATAGAAAGGAAGTTAGGGCCAAGTTGTGAGGGACCTGGTGAGCCCTATAAGGGAGTTGGATTTCATTTTGTATCTGCAGAGAGCCAGCAGAGTCCCTGAAACAGGGGACTTAAATAATTAGGTTTTAAGTTAGGTAGATAATTCTGGAAACATTGAGGAAGATGGACAGTTCAAGGCTGTGACCTCTTGAGAGCAGGCACAATTAATTAGAAATATTGGGCATGCAAGTATTAAAAAGATTGACCAGAGCCATTGTTGGTGAAGGTGACATCAGTCACCCTTGGCATTTTAGCAATAGCTATCAAATCTGTCAATCTCTACCAGAATTTAAAGTGTGGGCAGGAATAAGAAACTTTTCTTTTTGTTTTATACATTTCTGTCTCAGCTGCATTTTTACAACCATTCTTATAAAACAAATTTATGTTAAAAAAACCCACTGCACTAAAATTAAAGCTACAGCCCCAAACATTTTAAAACTCTATTTAATAATTCATTTTAAAAGAAATATTCATTACTAAAGCATTTTAAAGTTGCTCTGGTACTTGCTATAAACAAATTTGAACTAGGTTTTTGTCTGTGAAGAAAACAGAAATGTCACATTGTTCAGAAATAATGAAAGCTGGTTTTGCGCTAACAACAATTTATTATTTTACTTTAGCAATCTGATTAATATGAATTATAGATAACTCAAAGTAAATATTTGATATTTAACTATGGGGAAGTCTGTACTTATAACTGCTTTTGAATGTGAGTTTTGGAATTACCCTTGAGAAAACTGAGAATTGACTTCAAAAAATATATGGACTATATAGATTTTTTTACAATAGACTATGGACTTGCTTTTCTTTTTCTTTTAATTTTGGCCTCTTTTATTGGTTTTTCACTTGTTTATTTTCATCCATCTTTATTCTTTGGCTTGTGTGGGCCTCCCATTGCAGTGGCCTTTCTTGTTGCAGTGCACCGGCTCTGGGCGCATGCACTCCTGACCGCTGGCTCATAGGGAGATATCATAGGAGGAAGTTGTTTTCAGAAGTAGGAGGGAGGAGAGAAGTGCAAGGATGGAGACTTGAGAAAGAGAATCATGAATTGCAGAAAGGTAAAAAAATTGAGCATGGTTGGCACAGAAGGTGGTCTGTGGAAAGAATAAGGACATGCCCATGAGCATAGAAAGGAAGTTAGGGCCAAGTTGTGAGGGACCTGGTGAGCCCTATAAGGGAGTTGGATTTCATTTTGTATCTGCAGAGAGCCAGCAGAGTCCCTGAAACAGGGGACTTAAATAATTAGGTTTTAAGTTAGGTAGATAATTCTGGAAACATTGAGGAAGATGGACAGTTCAAGGCTGTGACCTCTTGAGAGCAGGCACAATTAATTAGAAATATTGGGCATGCAAGTATTAAAAAGATTGACCAGAGCCATTGTTGGTGAAGGTGACATCAGTCACCCTTGGCATTTTAGCAATAGCTATCAAATCTGTCAATCTCTACCAGAATTTAAAGTGTGGGCAGGAATAAGAAACTTTTCTTTTTGTTTTATACATTTCTGTCTCAGCTGCATTTTTACAACCATTCTTATAAAACAAATTTATGTTAAAAAAACCCACTGCACTAAAATTAAAGCTACAGCCCCAAACATTTTAAAACTCTATTTAATAATTCATTTTAAAAGAAATATTCATTACTAAAGCATTTTAAAGTTGCTCTGGTACTTGCTATAAACAAATTTGAACTAGGTTTTTGTCTGTGAAGAAAACAGAAATGTCACATTGTTCAGAAATAATGAAAGCTGGTTTTGCGCTAACAACAATTTATTATTTTACTTTAGCAATCTGATTAATATGAATTATAGATAACTCAAAGTAAATATTTGATATTTAACTATGGGGAAGTCTGTACTTATAACTGCTTTTGAATGTGAGTTTTGGAATTACCCTTGAGAAAACTGAGAATTGACTTCAAAAAATATATGGACTATATAGATTTTTTTACAATAGACTATGGACTTGCTTTTCTTTTTCTTTTAATTTTGGCCTCTTTTATTGGTTTTTCACTTGTTTATTTTCATCCATCTTTATTCTTTGGCTTGTGTGGGCCTCCCATTGCAGTGGCCTCTCTTGTTGCAGTGCACCGGCTCTGGGCGCATGCACTCCTGACCGCTGGCTCATGATTCAACACACTGTTCCAGCTGCTCCGTGGCACGTAGAATCTTCTCAGGCCAGGGGTCGAGCTGGTGCCCCTTGCACTGCAAGGCGGACTCTGCCTACTGGACTACTAGGGAAGTCCTGGACTCTGTTTTCTTGATCAGTCCTTTTTTTTTTTTTTTCCTATTTCAGAAGCATATCTATTTGACAATTTCTAACACATAGATCAAGAAGCTCACAACTGATGTATTAATAGTTCGTCACTGTCTGTTTTTTGAAACAACAGATTAAAGATGTATGATCTTAAGTAAAACTTTAAGAAGCTGTTTTTAGTATGAATTAAACATGAGTTAAACATCCAGTTATTAAGGAACTCAACTAAATTTGGCTACACACTTCAGAAGAACTAAGATGGCACTGTTTTTCCTCCTTTCATGAGAAATAAGACAGAACACATTTGCCTTCATTGAAGTGTTTATGGAAAACACTGATGTAAGGATCACTAGTAACTGAAAGAATTTAAACTTGGTAAGTAAAATGTCTTGTAAAAGTTTTGGCTTTCCAGCGAGTTTACATGTTATTACTACATTGTTAAAGAAAGTAGCCAGTAGGTTGTCATTCTACCTAACATGATTCAGAGCTATTTCTTGGTGCCTGAAATATGTCTGCCTGAAGTCACCCACTCCCAGAAATATAGAGCACCCATTTTAGGGAAGGTGTTCATGGTGACAGGTTAACAAGAGACTGGCCACCTCTATAAGTGGTATACACACATGAGGAAAATGGCATCCTTCCTTTTTTTCTTTTGAAAAATGCCATCTGGAAAATTCTTCCAGTTTCAATAAAACTGCGTTGCCTCATGACTGAAAGCTTCCAGACATCAGTGGTTCTTCTTCTTTCTTTCTTTCTCTTTTTCTTTTTTTAAAGAGGATGAATAAGAGGATAGAGAATCCTGGGAACCTCAATTTAAAAAGTATAAAAACCGCCAGATCTGAAATAAGGCAAGATGATAAAGTCCCTGATTGACAACCCATAAAACTAATGATTACTTCCATTCTTTCTGTACTGGGCCAACACACAGGCTTAAAAAGATCTATTATATGTATTGATCTCTTTGATTCAGTTGGACGTGTATAGATTTGGGTGATTTTTGAAGATGATCACCTGTCAAATGTCCCACATGTCAATTCATAGAAAACACAGTTCTAAAGGCATCTTTTCACTTTTAACTGCTGGGCAGCCATTCTCCTATTTTTCTTGTTGTGGGACTGAGAAGTAAAAAAGATTTTAGGCCTGTTAGAAAGGAGAAGTCTCAAATAGAAGTTCTCTACAAGGCACATGGCAGTTGGAGGATTAAGCAGAATCTCCCTTCCTCCTCCTGCTTCACATCCTCTTCTTTCGCCTCCACTTGTCAAATGAGTGAGGATCTTATACATTTTTATCTTGATAGAAGTTTAAATGACTCCTCCATATGTGCTGTGTGCCTTCCTTTCTTTTGTGTTTGCAATCTTTCCTGCTTGTGTAATTCAGAGATTGCCTGATGTAAATTGGTAGATGTTGTAAAACAAGAGAAAATACAGATTTCTTACTAAATTTATGTTAGCATGAAAAGACAATGACAATTATTTTTCAGGAAGGTCAGCTCTCATCACATAGCTCTATGGAGGGGAGACTGAGTGGGTGCATCTTTACCTCTATGGAGTAAAAAGTCTCAGAACAGCACACTGAATTATGCCTAAGAAAAACTTGGACTCTTTGCAGATATCTCTAGAATGTTCTAGTCAAGCTGTTGAAATGATCTTTGCCTGAAAAAAGGGGGCTCTATTCATGAGTATTAAAGAGATGGCCTTTTAAAGCAACAAAACAAAACAAACAAAAAACCCAAAACTCTCCACTAGAAACAGATTTCAGAGTTGTATGTACTGTTTGATCTCAATTCTTTTCTAAGAAATATAGCCGAAATATAATAGTTATTTCCACCTGAGATTGGGTTTTTGGACAATTTTTTTCTTCTTTATATCTTCTTGTACTCCCCCAATTTTTAACAAGTTCATGTCTTATTTTTATGAACAGAAACAAACAGTATCCACGATTATTGTTCTCTAGGCAATGGAGAGGCTTGAAGTAGATAGAATGTCATATATTTCTTTCTTGGTATATTAGGGTTCAAACATTTTTTTTTGGACAGTTTCTCATGTGACATGGTATTGGCTGTAGATCTGACCCTTTTGGTTGGACCTGAACCTGAAATTAGGAATTAAAGGGAATACATAATCCACTTTTGGTATGGAGAGGGTGAATTAGTGAGAGGGAACCCCTCTTTACCAGGAGTCATGTGGCTGTTGTTCCAGCCTCCACAGATGCTAATGGTGGTTTTCTTCTTATTATGTATTTGTGTTAATTTATATAGAACATTATAAAACATAAAGTGGCAAAGAAAATGTCCCAGTCCTAAATTATGCCTTTTGGTCTTCCAAAGTTATGAAATGAATTTAATAACAATGTTATTCTTCTAGAAAAAGTGCATTGAACAAAGGGGAGTGAGCACTAGTTCTAATGATAAAATAAGCTGCAACTGCTTTGGGGTCACAAAGAGTCATACATATGACTGAGTGACTAATGCTTTCACTTCTCCCTCAAGAATAGCAGCAAGGGGGACATCATGCACATGCTAGGAGCTCAACACAGACATATTAGATTAATCACTCCATATTTGCTTTTCTCCTGTCATTTTTGCAAAGGGAACTATAAATCCAGAAACCCTCTACAATGTTTTGTGCTTGGTTTCCTTAATATTGTGAGAGTATAAAAGCTTGATGTTAAGAATGCCTGTTTTGGGCTTCCCCTGGTGGTCCAGTGGATAAGGACACCGCCTTGCAGTGCAAGGGGCACCGGTTCGATCCCTGGCCTGGGAAGATCCCACGTGCCGCGGAGCGGCTGGACTAATGTGTTCAATCACCGAGCCGGAGCTCTGGAGCGCATGCGCCCAGAGCTGGCGCTCTGCGACAGCAGACGCCACCACGATGGGAGGCCCGCAGGAGCCAAAGAACAAAGACGGATGAAAACAGAGAAATGAAAGACCAATAGAAGTGGCCCGCCCACTCCCCTCTCTCCCCAATCCGACCCCCGCCCAGAATAGATAAATAAATAAATCTTTCAAAATTAAAAAAAAAAAAAAATGCCTGTTTTGACGTCAGACCAGTAAATTCCTGATTCTACCGCTTAAGAGCTGTGTGATCTGGATTGGTTGATTAACTTCTCTGAGTCCTGGGTTTCTATGGTAGCTGCTTGGATTTGGTTTGGTTTTGCCTCTTACAAGCTGTGTGACCTACCTGCACTTGTTTCCCCATCTGTAATGTGAAGATAAGTAAACACTTAATTTCTTTTGTTTGTTGGGAATGAATTGGGGGTGTTGCATGAGGAGTGCTTAGCTTGCTGCTTGGGTACAGAGTAAGTGCTTAATTAAGTTGGCTATTAATTTCTTTTTATTAGCAATAGGTATGAGATAGAAAGGCATGTTTTGAGGGATGGCACATCTAGAGCAAATGTTAGGGGCTTTGAAATAATAGCCAGTGAGAATCAATCAGTGGTTATTTCTACATTGTTTTCTTAACACTTTCCCTAAAATGAAGTTTTAGATACAATCTATATCTGAATATCTAGCAGATTTCTTTAGGTATTTTATGAGTAGTTTCCTTATGTGAATGTTGGCATTGATATATCTATGTATGAAGTTTTTTCTCCCCTCACTGCAATTGCTACATAAGTTAAAGAAGAGATTCAAAACTGATACTTCTTGAATATTTTCTTGTGTGGTTTTTTTTTTTTTTTTTTTTTTTGGCCACTTCTATTGATCTTTCATTTGTTTATCTTTGTTCTTTGGCCTGTGTGGGCCTCCCATCACAGTGGCCTCTCTCACTGCAGAGCACTGGCTCTGGGCGCACACGCTCCAGAGCGCTAGTTCGGTAGTTGGACACATCAGTCCAGCTGCTTCACGGAACATGGGATCTTCCCAGGCCAGGGATCGAACCGGCGCCCCTTGCACTGCAAGGCAGTACCCTTACCCACTGGACCACCAGGAAAGCCCTTGTTGGTGTTTTTTTTTTTTTTTTTTAATTCTTTCCTTTTCTCCTTTATTTTCTGGCTTTTAGCTATTCATCTGTTTATAGCTTGCTGTCACTTAACGTTCTCTTTTCTCTTGAGTTTGGACCTGTACATATATCTTGATTACAAGCAGAAGTGATTTTACCTAATTCTGTATTTGCAATTTTGTATTATTTTTTTTTAAAAAAGAGGGTCCTCAAATTAAATACACTTCATAAAACCTGAAACACCCCAATTATGTTACACTTACTTTACAGGTGAAAAGCTTGACGCATTCAACTTAAAATTACCTAAAGTGAATGTTATTATGGAAACATTATAAGACTAAAGATATCTTTACTTTCTTATTCCACTTGAGGGAGGCCTAACTAAATTTTGCTTTCCTTCTTGAAGAAAAAGCATTTGTGCTTTTGATAAAAAAATATACAGTTGTGTAAAATTCATTGAATAGTCAAAATAAGTCAGTATCTGGCTTCTTATGCATATGCCAGAATTTCAGATGTATAGACTAGATAAAGAAGAATACTAAGTTCATTAACATGATGTCACAAGCCTAGGTTTTTTTTTAGGCTAAAGGAACTAACTAGGTGTGATTTTGCAGATCCACTATGTTAATGCATTGTAAATTTCTGGGCTAAGAGACGAAGGGAGTGTGCATTGTGGTGGTCATGAGAATTCTGGAAGAGAGGAATTGCCATGCTTTTGGAGCAAAGGAGGAGAAAACAAGAAGGAAATATGTAGGGGATCTAGAGGAAGAGTAGTAATTCCAGAATAGAAGGCTGCTTACCAACTCAGGAAGTGCTGAATAAGTTAACTTCTAATAGTCATGGGTTGCTAGTCTGTTCACTGTCACTAACTACATCTTCAAGAAGACTTCAACTCTAAATAAAATTTAACAGGGATACCAGTAGGTAAGAATACTATAATGTATAAGAATACTATAATGTTTAATGTATTTAAAAGTAGGTTAATTTACATGTAAAAAATATAGTGGCTTAAACAGTAGGAAAATTGTCTTCCTCTCACACAAGAGAAATCTAGAGGTAGGTGTACAGGTCTCATATAAAGACACCATAGTCCTCACCATCTATAGTCTGGATCCAAACTTCATCCAGATCTTCTTTCTTCTTAGGATGTAATCTTTCTCCTCGTAGTCCAGTATTGCTGCTTCAGCTCCAGCCATCATATTCTCACTCCAGGCAAAGGGATGGAGGAAACACACTGAGTACAGCTCTTTCCTTAAAGAGAACTTACTGGAAATCCCACATAACGCTTTTACTTTTATATCATTGGTCAGATTTTAGTCACATGGCCACACAGCCATAAGAGAGACTGTGAAATATAGTCTTTTATCTGGGCAGCAATGTGATCAATTAGAAATCAGGGTTTTGTTATTGAGAAAGAAGAGAGAATGGCTATGTGGGCAAGTGATCTCTGCCATGCCGTATTTCCCTTTAAACTGAACAATAGTATATCGTTAGGTTTAATTTAGTATGTTTCTTTCTACTAAGAGAAAAGCATTTTATAGAATATGAGTTTGTACTAATGTTCTTAGTGGTGAGCTGGTATTGGTCAGAAGTAAATTTAGAAAACGCCAGATTGTGCTTTTCTGGGTGCTTCTGGTGCAAAGTCATTCTTGGCAGAGAGGAATATTGAGAGAAGAAAGGAACCATGCTTCTTTCTCGGATATTGTAGCAGTCATTAAATGAAACACTTCACTAGTCCTCAAGTGTCAAGGAAAACAAAGCTTAGAGTTGTAGTCTTGTCTCAAATCTGTATTAATGTTTGATGAATGTTAATGTGTGTGTGTGTATGTGTGTACTTAAGACTCAGAGCAGAGAGTAATGTTTGAGATGTAGAATATCTGCCACTGATGAATTGATTTCTGATCTTGGGCAAATTGTTAAGCCCCAGTTTTCCTTGTCTAGAAAATGAGAAAGTTGGACCAGATGTTCACATATGCCTACTGGCTCTAATCTTCCAGAACCTGGATCCTTGGAGGTCCCTTTGACCATCTCTCCATTCACCTGTCTACCTACCTGTCTATTCATTTGTCGAGTCATCTACTTATCATCTGTTTTTTGATAATGACTAGTAGTGGATCAGAAGCTAGAGATTCAAAAATAAATAAGTTAATGGCAGGACTTTACTGCTTGTCCAGTGGCTAAGACTATATACTCCCAGTACAGGGGACACAGGTTCAATCTGTGGTCAGGGAACTAGATCTCATATGCTACAACCACGAGTGTGTATGTCACAGCTAAAAATCCTAAAAGTTGCAACAAAGATCAAGATGCCACAACTAAGACCAAATGCAGTCAAATAAATGAATACTTTTAAAAATGTACAAGCTAAATATTATAAAAAATAAGTTAATGGCTTCATGGAGCTCATAGTCTAGTATAGGGCATAAGAATTATACCCATTTTGCCTCTTGTCAGATGGAAATGCAGTTGAAGAAACTATTTTCAATTTTACCTGCCAGTGTGCTATATAGAGATGGTTCTTGACTATCATGTTTGAAATACCTCTGTATATTTCCTGTACAAAATTTTAATTATTCCCCTGAGTCATCTCCCAAAACATAACTCCTGTGGTATAGAGAAGGCATGTTTTATTGTGTAAAATTTAACTAGTTTATTTTTAATTGAAGGATAATTGCTTTACAGAATTTTGTTGGTTTCTGTCGACCATCAACATGAATCAGCCATAGGTAGACATATGTACCCTCCTTGAACCTCCCTCCCATCTCCTCTAGGTTGTTACAGAGCCCTTATTTGAGTTCCCTGAGTTGTATAGCAAATTCCCATTGGTTATCTATTTTACATACAGTAATATAAGCTTCTAGTTATGTCTCTATACATCTCACCCTCTCCTTCCTAGCCGACTCCTGTGTCCATAAGTCTGTTCTCTATATCTGTGTCTCCATAGCTACCCTGCAGATAACTGCATCAGTACCATCTTTCTAGATTTCTCTGTATATGCATTAGTATATGATATTTATCTTTCTTTTTCTGACTTACTTCACTCTGTATAATAGGCTCTAGGTTCATCCACCTCATTAGAAATGATTCAAATGCATCAGAGAAGGCACACTTTAATGTTAGCTTAAACATAATAATGTTAACTGAGGGGAGAGGGCTCAAAGGGTTATGAACTACATTGAAATTGATGAAAAATTATAGCAAACACCAAAGGAGCATGTACTCTGTGTCAGGTGCTGTGCATGGTGAGTTATGTGGATTTTTCCTTTAATCTCAAGAAGGGCTGTAGTAGGAATCCTGTTGTTTTTCTATGACCCATGTGATAAGGCAACTGTCAGCAGAGCCAAGGTCCCAGGAACTACCGTTTTCATAGACAAGTGACCATGGGCATAAACACACATTTTTTTTGCAGACAGTTTCAAGGAATTTGAAGTCTCACCAACACCTTGGTTATATGTTTAGGAATCCCTGACCCAAGTGTATGCTAATTAAGAAAATAGCTTGTATTCGAAAACCAACATATCCTTCCCAGGCCAAAGTGTACCAGTGAGTAGATAGTTTATGCATCTGCTTGTGAGAAGAGGGAGGACTCAGCCTGTGCTAAGGCTGAATTCTTCACAAACAATAGGAAGCTCTCCCAGTGTCATCAGTCAATCCCGGTGAGTCTTAAAGCATCCTCAGAGTGTCAGCCTTCGACCAGTAACATCACCATCAGCTGGGCTCCTGGTAAAATTGCAAATGCTCAGGCCCAACTCCAGATTCTCTGAATGAGAACTTGTGTGCTCATAAGTCCCCTATCTGATTTATGTGATACTCTGACCATCACATGATATATATGATGCATGTGATGAGCAGCACTGCCCAACAGAACTTTTTCTGATGATGGAAATTCAAGCAGTTGTCTGGTGCTGTCCTTGGTGCTGCCTGGCTCTGTTCTGGGCCAGGTCCCTTGTTGCCACCTCAATCCTGCCTCAATTTGCACTGCTTAGTTACTTGCTGTTGCCTGTCATCACTAGCCCTGCTGACTTCTTTTTTTTTTTTTTTAAAGATTTATTTATTTATTTATTTATTTTGGTGGGAGTGGGGTAGGGAAGGAGGGGAGCAGGCGAGCCACTTCTATTGGTCTTTTCATTTGTCTGTTTTCATCCATCTTTGTTCTTTGGCCCGTGTGGGCCTCCCATCGCGGTGGCCTCTGTTGTCGCAGAGCACCGGCTCTGGGCGCATGCGCTCCAGAGCTCTGGCTCTGTAATTGGACACATCAGTCCAGCCGCTCCGCGGCACAGGGGATCTTCCCAGGCCAGGGATCGAACCGGCGTCCCTTGCACTGAAAGGCGGTGTCCTTACCCTGGACCACCAGGGAATCCCCCTGCTGACTTCTTGACTTGTCACCAGCTCACTCATTTCCTGTCCCTGACCTATATTTCTGGTGCTGCAAGTTATATGACCTCACGCAGCCCAGAAGGTTCTCACCCAGCAGCTTCAGGTTAGCTCCTTTGGAATAGGCTTGGAGATTTGACAAAATAAGTCTTTGTAATTGTCTTGCTTAATTCCTTTAAAATTCATTTACAGAGTATTCCTTCCTATAGAGGTCACTTCTGTGAGCTGATTATGACATAAAATTATTTTCTTTTATTATCAGTTCGGAATTGGTCCTACATTAGCTTAGAATGAGCCTTTGTATTTCCGTACTATGCTGGGCAAGTCTTATCTCCCTTTCCTTAAAATCCTGTAATGTTACATTTCTGCCAGCCAGCAATGGTAATTGGGCCTGATTTAGTGCGTTTAAAGGCATTCTTAATCCTCTTGTTCATTTAAGATAATTTCCTCTATTTTTCTACAAAACAGGATCCTCTTTCTAATGTGTTTGTTCAGTTTTAATTTTGTGGGTGCAGAGATATATCTTGCTTTAAGAAAATGGTATTTAAAAGTTTGGATTTACTTTGCTTTTATCATTAGATAACAACTTATCATAATTAAACTAAAAGTCAGGAAGAAGTTGTATTGATAAAATAGCCATAAAATTACCATTGAATATTGATAAACCAGAGTGAATATGGAGAATAAATGTAGCATGTATTGTTGGGGTGGTAGGCAATTACTGATAAATTAATTTAAAAATATTTATGACTAACTCAATTAGTGGTCAATTAAATAATAATTTAAAAAATAGGGCTTCCCCTGGTGGTCCAGTGGGTAAGGACACCGCCTTGCAGTGCAAGGGGCGCCAGTTCGAGCCCTGGCCTGGGAAGATCCCACGTGCTGCGGAGCGGCTGGACTGATGTGTCCAATCACCGAGCCGGAGCTCTGGAGCGCATGCGCCCAGAGCCAGCGCTCTGCAAAGACCGACGCCACTGCGATGGGAGGCCCACAGGAGCCAAAAGAACGAAGACGAATGAAAATGGAGAAATGAAGGACCAATGGAAGTGGCCCGCCCGCACCCCTCCCTCCCCAACCCGACCCCCGCCCAAAGTAAATAAATAAATAAATCTTTAAAAAAAAAAAAATAGAGCCTACTCCCCAAACTCAGTTTCCACACTTTTTTTCAGGAATTTGTCTTTTAGAATCTGTCAGATATACCTGTAAATGCCATCTACACAGTATGTGATTCTGGCTTCAAAACCAGGCTGCCCCTCATGAGGTGGCTGGATCTAGAACGTATCCTAAAAAGTGAAGTCAGTCAGAAAGAGAAGGACAAATACAGTATATTAACACATATATATGGAATCTAGTAGGATGGTGATGATGGCACATGCAGTGAAGCGACAGAAAGACAGACATGGACAGTGGACATATGGACATTTTGGGGAAGGAACAGTGGGTGAGGCGTAGGGAAGTAGCATCCTGTAATGTTACATTTCTGCCAGCCAGCAATGGTAATTGGGCCTGATTTAGTGCGTTTAAAGGCATTCTTAATCCTCTTGTTCATTTAAGATAATTTCCTCTATTTTTCTACAAAACAGGATCCTCTTTCTAATGTGTTTGTTCAGTTTTAATTTTGTGGGTGCAGAGATATATCTTGCTTTAAGAAAATGGTATTTAAAAGTTTGGATTTACTTTGCTTTTATCATTAGATAACAACTTATCATAATTAAACTAAAAGTCAGGAAGAAGTTGTATTGATAAAATAGCCATAAAATTACCATTGAATATTGATAAACCAGAGTGAATATGGAGAATAAATGTAGCATGTATTGTTGGGGTGGTAGGCAATTACTGATAAATTAATTTAAAAATATTTATGACTAACTCAATTAGTGGTCAATTAAATAATAATTTAAAAAATAGGGCTTCCCCTGGTGGTCCAGTGGGTAAGGACACCGCCTTGCAGTGCAAGGGGCGCCAGTTCGAGCCCTGGCCTGGGAAGATCCCACGTGCCGCGGAGCGGCTGGACTGATGTGTCCAATCACCGAGCCGGAGCTCTGGAGCGCATGCGCCCAGAGCCAGCGCTCTGCAAAGACCGACGCCACTGCGATGGGAGGCCCACAGGAGCCAAAAGAACGAAGACGAATGAAAATGGAGAAATGAAGGACCAATGGAAGTGGCCCGCCCGCACCCCTCCCTCCCCAACCCGACCCCCGCCCAAAGTAAATAAATAAATAAATCTTTAAAAAAAAAAAAATAGAGCCTACTCCCCAAACTCAGTTTCCACACTTTTTTTCAGGAATTTGTCTTTTAGAATCTGTCAGATATACCTGTAAATGCCATCTACACAGTATGTGATTCTGGCTTCAAAACCAGGCTGCCCCTCATGAGGTGGCTGGATCTAGAACGTATCCTAAAAAGTGAAGTCAGTCAGAAAGAGAAGGACAAATACAGTATATTAACACATATATATGGAATCTAGTAGGATGGTGATGATGGCACATGCAGTGAAGCGACAGAAAGACAGACATGGACAGTGGACATATGGACATTTTGGGGAAGGAACAGTGGGTGAGAGGCGTAAGGGAAGTAGCATGAAGGCCTGTACTATCATAAGTGAAGAAAATAGCTCTAGTCATTGCTCTGTGAGAAAAGGGGATCCTTCAGGGGTGCTGTGTGATGGTCGGGAGGGGAGGGAAGGGGGGGATATACATGTGACTAATCTGAGAACATGCATGTCTGTGAACAACAAAACTGTAAAAGTTAAAAGTAAAATAAAGGTTTAAAAAAAAAAAAAAAAAACAAACCAGGCTGCCCATGTTAAAAGCAAGCAGCTGTGTTTGTAGGTCAATTGTGGCACAAATGAAAGAAGTCCCTTCTTCTGAGTTAGTTGATTGATAAGCTGTATGGTTAATATTGACATTTTATTGGTGTTTCGTGTTTTTGACTTTTAGCCAGGGATTTTGATTAATATAGTGATTAATTAGGATAGTAATTATAAGGGATGGTAAGGCACTTGCTTCTTGGAAGAAAAGCTATGACAAACCAAGACAGCATATTAAAAAGCAGAGACATCACTTTGCCAACAAAGGTCCATATAATCAAACCCATGGTTTTTCCAGCAGTCATGTACAGATGTGACAGTTGGATCATAAAGAAGACTGAGCACTGAAGAATTGATGTTTTCAAATTATGGTGCTGGAGAAGACTCTTGAGAGTCCCTTGTACAGCAAGGAGATGAAACCAGTCAATCCTAAAGGAAATCAACCCTCAATACTCATTGGAAGGACTGATGCTGAAGCTGAACCTCGGTACTTTGGCCACCTGATACAAAGACCTGACTCATTGGAAAAGACCCTGATGCAAACTCAGTTTCCACACTTTTTTTCAGGAATTTGTCTTTTAGAATCTGTCAGATATACCTGTAAATGCCATCTACACAGTATGTGATTCTGGCTTCAAAACCAGGCTGCCCCTCATGAGGTGGCTGGATCTAGAACGTATCCTAAAAAGTGAAGTCAGTCAGAAAGAGAAGGACAAATACAGTATATTAACACATATATATGGAATCTAGTAGGATGGTGATGATGGCACATGCAGTGAAGCGACAGAAAGACAGACATGGACAGTGGACATATGGACATTTTGGGGAAGGAACAGTGGGTGAGAGGCGTGAGGGAAGTAGCATGAAGGCCTGTACTATCATAAGTGAAGAAAATAGCTCTAGTCATTGCTCTGTGAAAAAGGGGGATCCTTCAGGGGTGCTGTGTGATGGTCGGGAGGGGAGGGAAGGGGGGGATATACATGTGACTAATCTGAGAACATGCATGTCTGTGAACAACAAAACTGTAAAAGTTAAAAGTAAAATAAAGGTTTAAAAAAAAAAAAAAAAACAAACCAGGCTGCCCATGTTAAAAGCAAGCAGCTGTGTTTGTAGGTCAATTGTGGCACAAATGAAAGAAGTCCCTTCTTCTGAGTTAGTTGATTGATAAGCTGTATGGTTAATATTGACATTTTATTGGTGTTTCGTGTTTTTGACTTTTAGCCAGGGATTTTGATTAATATAGTGATTAATTAGGATAGTAATTATAAGGGATGGTAAGGCACTTGCTTCTTGGAAGAAAAGCTATGACAAACCAAGACAGCATTTTAAAAAAGCAGAGACATCACTTTGCCAACAAAGGTCCATATAATCAAACCCATGGTTTTTCCAGCAGTCATGTACAGATGTGACAGTTGGATCATAAAGAAGACTGAGCACTGAAGAATTGATGTTTTCAAATTATGGTGCTGGAGAAGACTCTTGAGAGTCCCTTGTACAGCAAGGAGATGAAACCAGTCAATCCTAAAGGAAATCAACCCTCAATACTCATTGGAAGGACTGATGCTGAAGCTGAACCTCGGTACTTTGGCCACCTGATACAAAGACCTGACTCATTGGAAAAGACCCTGATGCTGGGAAAGATTGAGGGCAGGAGGAAAAGGGGGTGACAGAGGATGAGCTGGTTGGATGGCATCATTGATTCAATGGACATGAGTTTGAGCAAACTCTGGGAAATAGTGAAGAACAGGGAAGCCTGGTATGCTGCAGTCCATGGGGTTGCAAAGAGTCAGACACAACTTAGTGACTGAACAACTGGAGGAAGAACTACTGACTTTCTTCAGCAGCCAGCCTACCACAGCAATAGCAGAAATGCATTTTAAAGCTCTTTTTGGAGAGTATTGGTTGGCTCTAAATAGTATACAGCAAAAAGACCTGTTTTAAATCTGTTACGGAGTGAATTGTGTCCCCTCCAAAATTCTCAGATTGAGGCTCTCACCCCGACTAGGAGTATATTTGGTTATAGAGCCTTTAAGCAGGTAATAAAGGTTAAATGAAGTTGTTAGAGTGGGCCCCAGTCCAATAGGACTGGTGTTCTTTTACGAAGAGGAAGAGATACCAGAAGTACTCACATAGAGGAAAGGCCATGAGAGGACAATGAGGAAGCAGCCATCAGCAAGCCACAGAGAGAGGCTTCAGGAGAAATAAAATTTGTTTACACTTTGATCTTGGACTTTCATTCTCCAGAACTGTGAGAAAACACATTTTTGTTGTTAAGCCACTCAGTCTGTGGTGTTTTATTACAGTAGTCCTAGTAGACTGATAAAATATCTAAGACTTTTACTTGTTCTTTTCAGAATTTTACTAGTCATACTTCATCCATTGGCCATCTCAGATTCTCTGTGAACTTCTAAAGAAAGCCAGATCTAATAGAAAATGCCATGTCTTAATTAACATGCCTTCTTTTTTTGGCCACACCAAGCTGCTTGTGGGATCCTAATTCCTAAATCAGGGATTGAACTCAAGCCCTCAGCAGTGAAAGCACAGAGTCCTGACTACTGGACTTCCAGGGAATTCCCCAGTGTCCTTTCCTTAATAACATTCTGATGAATAAATGCTTTATTATTCCATTTTCCTGGAGTGTTGCTTGCGTCCAGTTAAGGCTCATATCTGTGATAATACTGTAGTTCATTCATGGATTTGTATATAAAATAATACTTTTTTTTTGATCATTAGCATCAGTTACCTGCAGACGTGGCCAAGAACAGTGACCATCTCATCCTTTCTGTGCATGCTACTCCTCCTTTCAAAAGGGACATCTATTTCATCTCCAACTGGGTTAGCCTTGTGGTTTGCTTTGGTCGATAAAATGACAAAATTGGAGGCACATTGACTGAACAACTGGAGGAAGAACTACTGACTTTCTTCAGCAGCCAGCCTACCACAGCAATAGCAGAAATGCATTTTAAAGCTCTTTTTGGAGAGTATTGGTTGGCTCTAAATAGTATACAGCAAAAAGACCTGTTTTAAATCTGTTACGGAGTGAATTGTGTCCCCTCCAAAATTCTCAGATTGAGGCTCTCACCCCGACTAGGAGTATATTTGGTTATAGAGCCTTTAAGCAGGTAATAAAGGTTAAATGAAGTTGTTAGAGTGGGCCCCAGTCCAATAGGACTGGTGTTCTTTTACGAAGAGGAAGAGATACCAGAAGTACTCACATAGAGGAAAGGCCATGAGAGGACAATGAGGAAGCAGCCATCAGCAAGCCACAGAGAGAGGCTTCAGGAGAAATAAAATTTGTTTACACTTTGATCTTGGACTTTCATTCTCCAGAACTGTGAGAAAACACATTTTTGTTGTTAAGCCACTCAGTCTGTGGTGTTTTATTACAGTAGTCCTAGTAGACTGATAAAATATCTAAGACTTTTACTTGTTCTTTTCAGAATTTTACTAGTCATACTTCATCCATTGGCCATCTCAGATTCTCTGTGAACTTCTAAAGAAAGCCAGATCTAATAGAAAATGCCATGTCTTAATTAACATGCCTTCTTTTTTTGGCCACACCAAGCTGCTTGTGGGATCCTAATTCCTAAATCAGGGATTGAACTCAAGCCCTCAGCAGTGAAAGCACAGAGTCCTGACTACTGGACTTCCAGGGAATTCCCCAGTGTCCTTTCCTTAATAACATTCTGATGAATAAATGCTTTATTATTCCATTTTCCTGGAGTGTTGCTTGCGTCCAGTTAAGGCTCATATCTGTGATAATACTGTAGTTCATTCATGGATTTGTATATAAAATAATACTTTTTTTTTGATCATTAGCATCAGTTACCTGCAGACGTGGCCAAGAACAGTGACCATCTCATCCTTTCTGTGCATGCTACTCCTCCTTTCAAAAGGGACATCTATTTCATCTCCCCTGAATCTGGGTTAGCCTTGTGGTTTGCTTTGGTCGATAAAATGCACCAGAAATGATGCTGGTGAATTCCAAACCCAGGCCTTTAAAGATGTTGCATCTTCTACCTTTGCCCCCTTGTAGGTCTACAGACATGTAACAAAATCTGCCTACCCTGCTGAAAGGGAGAAAGCCTCAGGTGGGGAGCTGTAGGCACAAGGACAGTGACTGCCTGAAGGAGTTCCAGAGGAGGGGAAGGGATGGGCTAGGGAACAGGAGGGTGCCAAAGACAAGCTGCACCTGTTGGGCCTGATTGTGTGGCTGACAAAGACCCACCAAGTGAAGCATAGGGGTTTCACAATTATGGTTTTAGTTGGCTTTGAAGACTTACTGATCTGCCTTAGGTTCGACACTTAGCAAGATTGGATCTATCAGTGTTGGGTGATGTAAGGACGGACAGGACAACACCCACCATTCCCTCAGATAGTTCTTGGCCCTTAGATCTGTGGTACAGGACACTTCTCCTAGTGACTGGGGCCGGGAAGTGGGCTCCTGAACACTTACTAACTTGCCAAAGCTCTATAGAAATAGTCCCCCCAAATCATGTGTTGAGGTCACCACTCTAAGTTCCTCAGAATGTGATCTTAACCGGAAATAGGATCAGAGTAAAGATACACATAATTCATTTAAATGAAGTCATAGTGGTGTAGGGTAGGTCCCTAATCCAGTATGAATGGTGTCCTTATAAAGAGGGGAAATTTGGACACAGAAACAGGAACAGCATTGTGTAAAGATGAAGACATACATCAGAGCCATTCAGAGGCCAAGGAATGCCAAGGATTGCCAGCAGATCATCAGGAACTAGGAGAGGGGCATGAAAAAAGTATCCTCCATAACTCTCAGAGGAACCCGCTATTGGACACCCTGATTTTCCTGGAGTGTTGCTTGCGTCCAGTTAAGGCTCATATCTGTGATAATACTGTAGTTCATTCATGGATTTGTATATAAAATAATACTTTTTTTTTGATCATTAGCATCAGTTACCTGCAGACGTGGCCAAGAACAGTGACCATCTCATCCTTTCTGTGCATGCTACTCCTCCTTTCAAAAGGGACATCTATTTCATCTCCCCTGAATCTGGGTTAGCCTTGTGGTTTGCTTTGGTCGATAAAATGCACCAGAAATGATGCTGGTGAATTCCAAACCCAGGCCTTTAAAGATGTTGCATCTTCTACCTTTGCCCCCTTGTAGGTCTACAGACATGTAACAAAATCTGCCTACCCTGCTGAAAGGGAGAAAGCCTCAGGTGGGGAGCTGTAGGCACAAGGACAGTGACTGCCTGAAGGAGTTCCAGAGGAGGGGAAGGGATGGGCTAGGGAACAGGAGGGTGCCAAAGACAAGCTGCACCTGTTGGGCCTGATTGTGTGGCTGACAAAGACCCACCAAGTGAAGCATAGGGGTTTCACAATTATGGTTTTAGTTGGCTTTGAAGACTTACTGATCTGCCTTAGGTTCGACACTTAGCAAGATTGGATCTATCAGTGTTGGGTGATGTAAGGACGGACAGGACAACACCCACCATTCCCTCAGATAGTTCTTGGCCCTTAGATCTGTGGTACAGGACACTTCTCCTAGTGACTGGGGCCGGGAAGTGGGCTCCTGAACACTTACTAACTTGCCAAAGCTCTATAGAAATAGTCCCCCCAAATCATGTGTTGAGGTCACCACTCTAAGTTCCTCAGAATGTGATCTTAACCGGAAATAGGATCAGAGTAAAGATACACATAATTCATTTAAATGAAGTCATAGTGGTGTAGGGTAGGTCCCTAATCCAGTATGAATGGTGTCCTTATAAAGAGGGGAAATTTGGACACAGAAACAGGAACAGCATTGTGTAAAGATGAAGACATACATCAGAGCCATTCAGAGGCCAAGGAATGCCAAGGATTGCCAGCAGATCATCAGGAACTAGGAGAGGGGCATGAAAAAAGTATCCTCCATAACTCTCAGAGGAACCCGCGCTATTGGACACCCTGAGTTTGGACATCTAGCTCCCGAACTGTGAGACAGTAAATTTCTGCTGCTGAAGCCACAGTCTGTGGCACTGTGTTACAGCAGCCCTAGCACACTAGTGCCCATGCCAGTGGACTTCACTCTTGCCCACCTTCCTCTCATCTCTGCAGCTCTGGGAGGATGAACATGGTATAAACTTGTGCCCATGAAGAGGGAGATGCCAAGTAGCCTCACATCTTAATCCAGTTAAAACTAAAATTCTCATTTGCTCAAAAAGTTCTATAAAAAGTGATTGATTTCATATTAAGTCATAAAGAAAAGGAGGTAACTTTGATGGAGGCCCACTTTAATGCCTCTGAAGTTATACTAAGTAGGCTGCTTCATCTGCTTTCTTTGAGAATATGCCTTTGGTTACTCCAGAGTTTACTAAGAGCTGACATTTAGTTGTTTTTCTCATGAAACCTGATTTAACCTAACTGTATTAGGATTGGCACTTGATTATTCTGATATAACAATTTGCATGATTTTTAGTGCCATAATTGTTGAAAACTGATATTAGAATGTTAAAAGTGGCATGTCTTATTCAGAGATGTTTAGCACCTTTTAATAACAATAATATTGGGTGCATTATGCAGTGATAATGGAAATTACACTTGCAAAATAATTATGGTAATAGAACATTCTGAAAGGCAAGAAATAGAAAAAGCACATTAGAAGAGAAGATCATGTTTTATTCATAGCATTTGGCTGTCTGCGCTGTAAGGCTGGAAGATAGGAAAGATCTGTGTCCTCCTCAGTGCTGTGCTCCTTGGGCTGTATGATTTAGATCAACCTATATCGTTCTGATTGAAGTGGAGAATTCTGAGTCACTGGATTCAAGTAAGTAGGGTAGGTCCCTAATCCAGGATGAATGGTGTCCTTATAAAGAGGGGAAATTTGGACACAGAAACAGGAACAGCATTGTGTAAAGATGAAGACATACATCAGAGCCATTCAGAGGCCAAGGAATGCCAAGGATTGCCAGCAGATCATCAGGAACTAGGAGAGGGGCATGAAAAAAGTATCCTCCATAACTCTCAGAGGAACCCGCGCTATTGGACACCCTGAGTTTGGACATCTAGCTCCCGAACTGTGAGACAGTAAATTTCTGCTGCTGAAGCCACAGTCTGTGGCACTGTGTTACAGCAGCCCTAGCACACTAGTGCCCATGCCAGTGGACTTCACTCTTGCCCACCTTCCTCTCATCTCTGCAGCTCTGGGAGGATGAACATGGTATAAACTTGTGCCCATGAAGAGGGAGATGCCAAGTAGCCTCACATCTTAATCCAGTTAAAACTAAAATTCTCATTTGCTCAAAAAGTTCTATAAAAAGTGATTGATTTCATATTAAGTCATAAAGAAAAGGAGGTAACTTTGATGGAGGCCCACTTTAATGCCTCTGAAGTTATACTAAGTAGGCTGCTTCATCTGCTTTCTTTGAGAATATGCCTTTGGTTACTCCAGAGTTTACTAAGAGCTGACATTTAGTTGTTTTTCTCATGAAACCTGATTTAACCTAACTGTATTAGGATTGGCACTTGATTATTCTGATATAACAATTTGCATGATTTTTAGTGCCATAATTGTTGAAAACTGATATTAGAATGTTAAAAGT
Organism: Tragulus kanchil; assembly: GCA_022376925.1. Taxonomy (NCBI): domain Eukaryota; kingdom Metazoa; phylum Chordata; class Mammalia; order Artiodactyla; family Tragulidae; genus Tragulus; species Tragulus kanchil. The sequence goes on along the minus strand of JAIOJX010000026.1, from coordinate 244,715,442 downwards.
GGCATGTCTTATTCAGAGATGTTTAGCACCTTTTAATAACAATAATATTGGGTGCATTATGCAGTGATAATGGAAATTACACTTGCAAAATAATTATGGTAATAGAACATTCTGAAAGGCAAGAAATAGAAAAAGCACATTAGAAGAGAAGATCATGTTTTATTCATAGCATTTGGCTGTCTGCGCTATAAGGCTGGAAGATAGGAAAGATCTGTGTCCTCCTCAGTGCTGTGCTCCTTGGGCTGTATGATTTAGATCAACCTATATCGTTCTGATTGAAGTGGAGAATTCTGAGTCACTGGATTCAGAAGGGGGTGGGAGAGAGTATGGTCATGTTTGAAATCCTTTTTGCTTTTTGTAAATGAAGATTGAATTTCTAAAGAAAGCATATACTTGCCATGAGTTAGCCTAATTACTTGTCTTTTTTTCCAGTTGTTTATAATTTTTGATTAATAGCTTACTTAAAAATACATTAGGAAAAATATGTTAGGTATAAAACCCTATACTACACCACTCTAGTTTTTCGGTCAATTATAGGCTGATTAACTTTCTCTTGCCTCTTACATGCTTTGATTTATAGATTACATTCAACATATTCAAACTCAGAGAAAGTCATGAGTTTGGATATTTTTTGTGTAAATTAGAAAATTTGTGAAGTTTTTATTTAATATTTCTTTTGTGAGCTTAATTAAAGGTTAAACAAATCCAAGGATGTACTAGGGAATCAAAGATGAAAAAAGAATGAATTAGCTGTACGGTATCCAAGTCATGAGAATTATTTCAGTCTTGTGCATGCTCACGTGGAACCTGTCTTTGCTCAGCTCCTTTTAGAAGAGAAAGTTGTTTTTATTTTTTAAAACCTTTTCTCTCTTAGGGCTTCCTGGTGGTCCAGTGGGCAGAGAGCCAGCCTTGCAATGCAAGGGCACCAATTTGATCCCTGGCCCAGGAAGAATGCACAGCTGGACTGTGTCCAATTAGGCATGTGCATTAATAAAAATTCATGGTGCCATAATTGTTGAAAACTGATATTAGAATGTTAAAAGTGGCATGTCTTATTCAGAGATGTTTAGCACCTTTTAATAACAATAATATTGGGTGCATTATGCAGTGATAATGGAAATTACACTTGCAAAATAATTATGGTAATAGAACATTCTGAAAGGCAAGAAATAGAAAAAGCACATTAGAAGAGAAGATCATGTTTTATTCATAGCATTTGGCTGTCTGCGCTGTAAGGCTGGAAGATAGGAAAGATCTGTGTCCTCCTCAGTGCTGTGCTCCTTGGGCTGTATGATTTAGATCAACCTATATCGTTCTGATTGAAGTGGAGAATTCTGAGTCACTGGATTCAGAAGGGGGTGGGAGAGAGTATGGTCATGTTTGAAATCCTTTTTGCTTTTTGTAAATGAAGATTGAATTTCTAAAGAAAGCATATACTTGCCATGAGTTAGCCTAATTACTTGTCTTTTTTTCCAGTTGTTTATAATTTTTGATTAATAGCTTACTTAAAAATACATTAGGAAAAATATGTTAGGTATAAAACCCTATACTACACCACTCTAGTTTTTCGGTCAATTATAGGCTGATTAACTTTCTCTTGCCTCTTACATGCTTTGATTTATAGATTACATTCAACATATTCAAACTCAGAGAAAGTCATGAGTTTGGATATTTTTTGTGTAAATTAGAAAATTTGTGAAGTTTTTATTTAATATTTCTTTTGTGAGCTTAATTATCCTAATTCAGGAATATTATGCTGAAAACTTCAAAGGTTAAACAAATCCAAGGATGTACTAGGGAATCAAAGATGAAAAAAGAATGAATTAGCTGTACGGTATCCAAGTCATGAGAATTATTTCAGTCTTGTGCATGCTCACGTGGAACCTGTCTTTGCTCAGCTCCTTTTAGAAGAGAAAGTTGTTTTTATTTTTTAAAACCTTTTCTCTCTTAGGGCTTCCCTGGTGGTCCAGTGGGCAGAGAGCCAGCCTTGCAATGCAAGGGGCACCAATTTGATCCCTGGCCCAGGAAGATCACACGTGCCGCTGAGCAGCTGGACTGGTGTGTCCAATTAGGAGCCAGTGGTCTGGAGCGCATGCGCCAAGAGCCAGTGCCCTGCAGCGGGGGAGGCCACTGCGATGGGAGGCCCACACATGCTGAAAGAATAAAGATGGATGAAAATAATAAATAAATAATTTAAAAAGAGCTTGTGGCATGAAGTTGAGAAAAAAAGTTAAAAAAACAAAACAAAACTTTTTCTTTTTGATTTTGGAACCATTGAATTAAAAGAAAAGCTGGTTTATGGATGTCTAGCCTTTTCTAAGGTCTGCTGATATTCTTGGGGTTGTTACCATCACTGTTTCCTGGTGGACCCGAAGGTACTATCCAAGACCAGAGGGTGAAAACCCCTCCAACAGGGTCTCAGATGCCAGGCAAAGATCATTTTCTTTCTGCCGTTATATCTAAACTCCATGTTAACTCCTTCAGTCAACTCTGAAGTCACATAAGGAATTTTATCATTATACTGAGAGCCTCATGTCTCAACTGCAAATAAGAGAAAGGAGAGACTGGGGCAGGATTGATCTTGGTTCTTATCCATCCTTCTGAAAAGTCAAAGGAACTTCACTTTCATGGGCAAGGCTTTGGGGACTTCAATTGACAGCTTCCTGAAGAGCTGTTTAGGGTTTTGCTCTCACCTCTTGGAATTATAGGGCTTGCCCTGTTGCAGTGATTCCCTCCATCTTAATTATTGCAGTTTGTGTTTGAATGTGCCGGCCTTCTTCTGTGTGGTCAGATCATCCCCCACCCCCAACCTCTTCCCATTTCTTGGCAGCATAAAAGTCCTTTTTTACCAAATCCTTGCCTACCTAGGCGGCTGTTTTACTGAGATAATTTATGTGGAAAGTGCTTCTTTAAGCTGGAAAGTACTCTGCTTTCCAGTGTAAAACAGTGATGCTGATCATTTGTAGTCCTTATTCCTTCTCCAGTGGCCCTTATTCCTTCTCCAGTAGCACCTTATTTTCCAAACCAAAAGCCTTTTAGGAACTCTGATTTACCATTTTTCCTTTTATCGTTTATGGGAATTCAGCATCATGTCATGATTAAGAGCATGAACTCAGTTCATGTTTCACCACTGTCTTCTAACCGTGTGACTGAGGATAGGTTGCTCGCTGAGCCTGGTGTCCTCAACTTTAAATAGGGATATACGTTTGCAGAACTGTTGAGAGGAGTCTGAATTTTGCAAGGGGAAGCACTTAGCATAGTGCCAGGCATACAGAAGCACTTGGTAAGTAATTAGCTTTCCTTGCTTTTAGGAGGTGTCTGATTTGCCGTTATTCTAATGTATTTTGTGCAAAGCCAGCAGAAAGGAGCTGCTTCTCGTAACGTAATTAATGGCAACTCTCTCCCATCCTACTCTTAATCCTAAATTCCATCTCACCTGTAATGTGAACTTGTGTTCATTAAATGAATAGAGAATGGTTTTATTAATTTTTTTTTAGAATACTATACTGATATATACTTTTTAAAGTAGTCATGGAACGATGCTAATTTTTTTTTTTTTTTCAAGTTCAGTATTCACATACCTGAGAACTCTTTTCCTGGCTTCCAGTTCTGAAGTTGGTTGGGGGAGGAGAGTTTTAAGGTTTTTGAGGTGGTTCCTGTAAGCAGTGGCCCTATGTCAGGTCCCTCCCTGCAGGCCACCATTCTGCCAGGACTGAGTTTCCCTGAGCAGCATAGTGGTTGTGGGGAGAGGCTGTGGGCATGCAGCTTTATGAAATACATGCTCCGGCATTTCCTTCTTGGACATCCTTTCTCACTGGGCAGAGAGTAAGAGGATCCATTATGATTTCTGACTGGTATTTCATTATGTGTGTGTTAACATTTGGTATGGAGTGAGGGTAGAAAATCGTGTCATAAGTGGCCATTTGAAAAAGACTTCTAAGATTTGAAAAATTCTGCTTTCTTGGGTGGCAGCTATATAACGATGCTCCTGATATCAGTGATATTTTTAACAATGTTTACTGACTCTGCTAATCTCATTTCATCATTTTGTTACAGATTGATGTTCTCAAAGCAGATCTGGAAAGCGCAGAATGGAAAGTTTTGGAAAATCTTATTCTGGAAGATGTCCTTGAACAAATTGGACAACTCATCATTGAGATCCATCTCCACTGGCCCGGGTTTGAGGTCAGTGGCAGTGACAGCAGTGTTGTGCGGTTTTGGTACAGCCTCCTCAAAGAGTTAGAACTACAGGATTTCAGGCTTTTTCACAGTTATAAAAATTTGTCTAAACCTCAGCTTTTCCTGAAAAAAGATATTTTCAATGCGAGTAGCTGTTACATTCTGAGTTGGGTGAATACAAGATGGAAATAGGATGCAGGATCTCATCCAAGCTCAAGGAAATATTTACAGCATGGTACATGTCCTTGATTCTAGTTTTTGGTTTAGTTGTCTAGTGCCCCACTAGCCTGTGACCTGTTTGAGGCGGGGGTTCTATTTTTCCTTTGGTAGTACATGTAGCCTGGTGCCTGGCACGTGGTAGGGGAACAGTTAATACTCGTTGGGAGCATGAGCACAGGAGTCAACATCCATGTGCCCAAACCCAGCCTCTGCCTGTTGGCCTCTGACAGAGTGGGGATGCTTGTCCTTCTTCATCTCAACTTGGAAGGTAATCCCTCATTTACCTTAGTTTTCCCTAAAATTAATTATGTAGCTATAATCCATGAATTCACTACCATGAAAAAGAAATTATATGACATTTCCATTTTTACTGGGTTGATGAAATCCTTAAATGTGCAGCCTGCTGTTTAAAATAAGGCCTTTCATTTGATACTCACCTCTTTCAAGGATGTTTATTTTTCACTCTGTCAATAACATTCTTTGCAGCCTTGTAGATTTCAGTCACACCTCTCAGCCTTTGCTGAGGATCCATTATGTTTTATGAAAGTGTGTTAACATTTGGTATGGAGTGAGGGTAGAAAATCGTGTCATAAGTGGCCATTTGAAAAAGACTTCTAAGATTTGAAAAATTCTGCTTTCTTGGGTGGCAGCTATATAACGATGCTCCTGATATCAGTGATATTTTTAACAATGTTTACTGACTCTGCTAATCTCATTTCATCATTTTGTTACAGATTGATGTTCTCAAAGCAGATCTGGAAAGCGCAGAATGGAAAGTTTTGGAAAATCTTATTCTGGAAGATGTCCTTGAACAAATTGGACAACTCATCATTGAGATCCATCTCCACTGGCCCGGGTTTGAGGTCAGTGGCAGTGACAGCAGTGTTGTGCGGTTTTGGTACAGCCTCCTCAAAGAGTTAGAACTACAGGATTTCAGGCTTTTTCACAGTTATAAAAATTTGTCTAAACCTCAGCTTTTCCTGAAAAAAGATATTTTCAATGCGAGTAGCTGTTACATTCTGAGTTGGGTGAATACAAGATGGAAATAGGATGCAGGATCTCATCCAAGCTCAAGGAAATATTTACAGCATGGAACATGTCCTTGATTCTAGTTTTTGGTTTAGTTGTCTAGTGCCCCACTAGCCTGTGACCTGTTTGAGGCGGGGGTTCTATTTTTCCTTTGGTAGTACATGTAGCCTGGTGCCTGGCACGTGGTAGGGGAACAGTTAATACTCGTTGGGAGCATGAGCACAGGAGTCAACATCCATGTGCCCAAACCCAGCCTCTGCCTGTTGGCCTCTGACAGAGTGGGGATGCTTGTCCTTCTTCATCTCAACTTGGAAGGTAATCCCTCATTTACCTTAGTTTTCCCTAAAATTAATTATGTAGCTATAATCCATGAATTCACTACCATGAAAAAGAAATTATATGACATTTCCATTTTTACTGGGTTGATGAAATCCTTAAATGTGCAGCCTGCTGTTTAAAATAAGGCCTTTCATTTGATACTCACCTCTTTCAAGGATGTTTATTTTTCACTCTGTCAATAACATTCTTTGCAGCCTTGTAGATTTCAGTCACACCTCTCAGCCTTTGCTGAGGCCATGCTGTGACTTTATAAAGATCACTGATTCTGATTTCTGGGAAAGCAGACACACCAAATTCTGTAACTGAGTAAGAAAGACTATACTACTGTGTTCTTCAGCTCAGGATTCTTTTTATGCTCAATCTTGAGATCCCCACTGTTCCTATGAAACAGAAACACAAAGCAGAATTTGAGTGTCTTCAAATCTGATTTCTCAACCACAGACTTACCTATGGTGTCAATATATTCATGTTGCCAAAAAGACCTTTTAATGTATTATCTCCAAGATTAAATAAGATTTTCCTTCCTGCCAGTTAGCATTCATTGTAAGCTTGTGGTCTGAGGACCAGAGTCTCTCTTTTCCCTGGGACAGATACAGTGTGATAATACCAGACACACTGTGTATATTTTATATGTTTTTTAAAATTAAGCAGAGAATGCACATTCTCAATAGTTTGAATGATTTCTATCATTTCTGTCTACAAAGATTAGACATTTACCCCTACAAATGATCTTCAAAAATCCTACTTAAATTAATTCAGTAGTAGAAAAATAATTCAAATTATTACCTTTGATAAATTAAGTACATCTTCTGGCATTTTTTATATCCCAAGAGAGCAGGAATACATATATTGTTTACTTAAGAAATTTTGGAAGAGCATAGAGTACTGATTGGACTAGACCTTAATTCCTTATCCCCATTGTTTTGCCTCCTTCCACCTGGGTTGGCTTTTTTGCTTTTTGACGTGATTTGAAAATATTCTTCAGGTGAGAAACCAAATACAATAGAGTTATATCATCTTACCAACTTGGCTTCAAAAAGGAATAAGACTTTCTGAATTAGTAGTGATGATTTTTTAAAATATAAATGAGGCTTTTTACACATTAAAATTTACAATACGCTAATAAAAGTCATTGAGGTGAGAGGACAGTTTGAATAAGTTAGCCGTTTAGTTGTTTTCAATGTCCTAGGTATTCCAAGAGTACAAAGAGTCCATAAAACTCTAAAGTGGTTAACACCATTAGCTCGCCTGGTATAGCCACTAAAAAACAAAAACAAATCTTTAGTCCCAATCTTATTTGAATTATATCACAGATTATCTTTCATTTTTAATAAAAATTTTATACAGTAAACAGGGTAGATCTTTTTTATAATTATACCATTTCACTTTTCCTATATACCAAGGTATGAAGTACTGCTTCCCTGGTGGCTCAGTGGTAAAGAATCCACCTGCAATGCAGGAGACCTGGATTTGATTCCTGGGTTGGGAAGATCTCCTGGAGAAGGGAATGGCTACCCACTCCAATATTCTTTCCTGGAGAAGTCCATGGACAGAAGAGCCTGGCAGGCTATGGTCCATGGGGTCTCAGGGAGTCAGACACAACTGAAGTGATTAAGCATGCATGAAGTGTACTAATCCTAAATGTCTAGTATGATTAGGTTTTAGATTTATTCATAATCATACCAAGATTCTTATTTCATAGGGTTGAAGATTAATGGCATTACTGAAAGCTCCCTTTGTACAGGTTAAATTACTATTTATTCCAGATTAGTGGTATAGAACATTGACTTTATGACACACTATATGTATACATAGTTGTCTGTGTGTATAAATATATATATATGCACACATATATATATATTTATAGATATGTGAAGCAAGAATGGGATGTACTGTTAAGAAAAAAGTAAAGGCAAACTCAAAATAAATCACAAACACACTTACTCACACCCACCTACTAGGCAACCTGTTTAATAGTTATTTGTACTTATTTTATGCTTTTTTCTAAGACTGTCCTTCATTCCCTTTGTGGATAGCTTGAAATTTGTTATGAATATTCTGACTGTTGCTATGGTTTCTCTGCCTCTAAAATTATTATGCTTATTGTGTAGACCAGGATTTCTTAACCTGATCATTATTTCCATTTGGGTTGGGTAATTCTTTGTTGGGAAATGAAGGGAGGGTCATTCTGTGCATTGTGGGATGTTTAGGAGCATCCTTGGCCCTCCCCCTAGATGCCTGGAGCACCACAAAAACAATACAAGCAAAATGCAAAAAAAAAAAAAAAAAAATCAAGAGTTACTATTTACTGAGAACTTTCCATGTGCCTAATACTGTACATAGATTATTCCTCATTCTCCAAACAATCCTATAAGGAAGTGCAATTTTCCCAATTATACAGGTAAGGAAACTCTTGAGAGATTAAATAACTTATTCAGATTATTCTAATGGTGGAACAGGAATTCACATATCAACCTATCAGATCCCAAAGCCCATGCAGGTCCCTCCACAGGGATGCTTCAAAAGCCTTTGACAAACGCAGGGACATGTTTTTGTCTCCTTGTTAGTAAATGGAAAGAAAAGACTAATATACTAATATACTAAGACCAGACCTACAAATCTGTTAGTGTGCGGGTCATTTTTGTAGCATGCAGGTTTAACTTAAGCAATCCACTTAATTAAAATATGTCCACCAAATGGAAACTTTCTGAAAAAATATGGAGTCCCAACAGCTTCTCTATCAATATATTCAGGTTGCAAAAAAGATCTTGCAATGCCTGGAAGTGACTTTTGGCTCTGACTAGTCCCAATACATGGCTCCTAGGTTTTAGGAAGGACTTAATTACTTGGAAGTGTAGTGTGAGTTTCCTTTGTTTCAAATTCCCCTTTGACTTGCAGATATGAACTCACATACATCTCTTAATAAACTCCTGTCAAAGTTAATAAATGAATCTGAAAATGCAAATTTAATAAAGCTCTTATCAAATGATTCTTTTTTAGATGAAAGACATTTGAGGATATAAGAGATTCAGAGGTCAACCTTTTAGCACAATGTCTGTCACAATTTGAGATTAAAGTCAAAGAAAAAACCCCCTTATGCTTTTTCTAAGACTGTCCTTCATTCCCTTTGTGGATAGCTTGAAATTTGTTATGAATATTCTGACTGTTGCTATGGTTTCTCTGCCTCTAAAATTATTATGCTTATTGTGTAGACCAGGATTTCTTAACCTGATCATTATTTCCATTTGGGTTGGGTAATTCTTTGTTGGGAAATGAAGGGAGGGTCATTCTGTGCATTGTGGGATGTTTAGGAGCATCCTTGGCCCTCCCCCTAGATGCCTGGAGCACCACAAAAACAATACAAGCAAAATGCAAAAAAAAAAAAAAAAAAATCAAGAGTTACTATTTACTGAGAACTTTCCATGTGCCTAATACTGTACATAGATTATTCCTCATTCTCCAAACAATCCTATAAGGAAGTGCAATTTTCCCAATTATACAGGTAAGGAAACTCTTGAGAGATTAAATAACTTATTCAGATTATTCTAATGGTGGAACAGGAATTCACATATCAACCTATCAGATCCCAAAGCCCATGCAGGTCCCTCCACAGGGATGCTTCAAAAGCCTTTGACAAACGCAGGGACATGTTTTTGTCTCCTTGTTAGTAAATGGAAAGAAAAGACTAATATACTAATATACTAAGACCAGACCTACAAATCTGTTAGTGTCGGGTCATTTTGCAGCATCCAGGTTTAACTTAAGCAATCCACTTAATTAAAATATGTCCACCAAATGGAAACTTTCTGAAAAAATATGGAGTCCCAACAGCTTCTCTATCAATATATTCAGGTTGCAAAAAAGATCTTGCAATGCCTGGAAGTGACTTTTGGCTCTGACTAGTCCCAATACATGGCTCCTAGGTTTTAGGAAGGACTTAATTACTTGGAAGTGTAGTGTGAGTTTCCTTTGTTTCAAATTCCCCTTTGACTTGCAGATATGAACTCACATACATCTCTTAATAAACTCCTGTCAAAGTTAATAAATGAATCTGAAAATGCAAATTTAATAAAGCTCTTATCAAATGATTCTTTTTTAGATGAAAGACATTTGAGGATATAAGAGATTCAGAGGTCAACCTTTTAGCACAATGTCTGTCACAATTTGAGATTAAAGTCAAAGAAAAACAATTTTCCTCTTCTCCTTTTTCTTGGAGTGATTGTATTTTATGTAGTTATAATAGGTTATCAGTAAATATTTGTAACTATTTGACATGTTCAAATGAAGGGAGCCAGGAAGAAGCAAACAGACTTCTGTTAGAATTGACTAAAGGCCAACTTGTATTTACATCAGGGTAGAATAAAAGCAAATTCATGAATTTACAGTGTTTAGTTCAAATCAGTTGTTCAGGTAAGCATTTCTCCTTTGGCTAGATTTTATTTAGTATATAGTAAATACTTTACAAGATTTGTGCTTCCTAAATATTACATGTTTGGATTTTGGAAAGCTTGAATTAATACCAGGGAGCCAGCCTCATCATCTTGTTTCTCCAGATGAAAAATGAAGGCCTCGTTGAAACAGATTATTCTATTGATACTTGACCATACAATAGTAGCTATAAGCTCAATTATGGAATATAATTCTCTTCTTTTAGAGATAAATTCATGTTTTCCTTTTTAAAGCAATAACAGAATCTTTTTTGTGCTAGGCAACTGCTACATTCAGTAGCAATTCAGTGCATTTGTGAACTCAGTACATTTATTGTATGCTAAAATATGTTTCTTTTTCTTATATTTGAAGAGGTATTTGAACTCACCATATGAAATGGTAACCAAAGATTCAGTATACTCTTAAGCGACCTAAACTTAAAAAATATAGAAATTGTTTAATTTTATTGTATTTCTGTCCTTAAGGAAGAAAATCAAGCAAGCTTAATATTATCATACTTAATGTTTAGCATGATATTGGGAAATGCTAGTTCTCAAAACTTGTTAAAAAAAATGCCATATAAAACTAGCAACTTCATATTTTCATCAGAAATGGGATTTGACTAGTCCCAATACATGGCTCCTAGGTTTTAGGAAGGACTTAATTACTTGGAAGTGTAGTGTGAGTTTCCTTTGTTTCAAATTCCCCTTTGACTTGCAGATATGAACTCACATACATCTCTTAATAAACTCCTGTCAAAGTTAATAAATGAATCTGAAAATGCAAATTTAATAAAGCTCTTATCAAATGATTCTTTTTTAGATGAAAGACATTTGAGGATATAAGAGATTCAGAGGTCAACCTTTTAGCACAATGTCTGTCACAATTTGAGATTAAAGTCAAAGAAAAACAATTTTCCTCTTCTCCTTTTCTTGGAGTGATTGTATTTTATGTAGTTATAATAGGTTATCAGTAAATATTTGTAACTATTTGACATGTTCAAATGAAGGGAGCCAGGAAGAAGCAAACAGACTTCTGTTAGAATTGACTAAAGGCCAACTTGTATTTACATCAGGGTAGAATAAAAGCAAATTCATGAATTTACAGTGTTTAGTTCAAATCAGTTGTTCAGGTAAGCATTTCTCCTTTGGCTAGATTTTATTTAGTATATAGTAAATACTTTACAAGATTTGTGCTTCCTAAATATTACATGTTTGGATTTTGGAAAGCTTGAATTAATACCAGGGAGCCAGCCTCATCATCTTGTTTCTCCAGATAAAAAATGAAGGCCTCGTTGAAACAGATTATTCTATTGATACTTGACCATACAATAGTAGCTATAAGCTCAATTATGGAATATAATTCTCTTCTTTTAGAGATAAATTCATGTTTTCCTTTTTAAAGCAATAACAGAATCTTTTTTGTGCTAGGCAACTGCTACATTCAGTAGCAATTCAGTGCATTTGTGAACTCAGTACATTTATTGTATGCTAAAATATGTTTCTTTTTCTTATATTTGAAGAGGTATTTGAACTCACCATATGAAATGGTAACCAAAGATTCAGTATACTCTTAAGCGACCTAAACTTAAAAAATATAGAAATTGTTTAATTTTATTGTATTTCTGTCCTTAAGGAAGAAAATCAAGCAAGCTTAATATTATCATACTTAATGTTTAGCATGATATTGGGAAATGCTAGTTCTCAACACTTGTTAAAACAAATGCCATATAAAACTAGCAACTTCATATTTTCATCAGATATTCTAATCTTTTCTTAGTGATTGGGTTTGTGCACTGGGATTGTCTGAAGTAATTAGGTTATTTTCCCTGCTAAGTTTGAATTCTAATTTAGACAATTTAATAGAGAAGCTCAGAATATATAGAACAGATATGCAGTCGGTATGTACCAGGGAGCTAGGTTGGTCGATGACTGTGGTCCTGAGTCCCCCAGTTCTCCTCCATTCAGTTCCTCACACAGGATGCCTAGACTGCCCCAAGATCAAGAAATTAATGCACAGCACAATAGGCAGCCTCCAGGAGCCTGCCCCATCCCTCTGTTTAGCTTCTCTGCTTTATGTCCTATATTACTGGTCATTGGATATTCTGACATCACCTCTAAGTGATACATACAATATCATACAATAACCAAAAATCCAGGTGGGTTCTATAACATTAGTGAGAAACCACAATTGTATAGCAACAGAAATAAGCTGTTATCTGTACAAGAAAATATTATTTTTCAAAGATTGATGATATCAGGTCAAACATTGTTTCCTCAAGCACCCCCTTATTAAAGGGCCCCAGTTATGTCTCCCTACAATGTCTTCTGGGTTTCCCTGGTGATTCAGTGGGAAAGAATCTGCCTGCAATGCAAGAAGCTGCTTGCAGTGCAGGATACATGGGTTTGATCCCTGGGTTTGGAAGATCTCCTGGAGAAGGAAATTGGCAGCCCGCTCCAGTATCTTTGCCTGGGAAATCCCATTGACAGAGAAGCCAGGTAGGTTACACAGTCCATGAGGTCACAAGAGTCAGACACGACTTAGCAACTAAACCACCACCACCACCACCATGTCTTCTATTCTCCCCGGCTTCACACTCCTTTTACTTTAATGCATCTGCTTCTGTAATGGCTTTCCCAGCAGACTATAAGCTCTATGACAGTAAGAGCCATGTCTGTATCACCAGTGCTTACCATGGAACCTGCTAGGTCAGAGGTGCTCCATAAATATTATAGAATATGAATATAAATAAAGCTATTTCACATAGGATTTTTCCGTGAAATTATTTCATCATTATTTGTTGACTTTTCCCCTGGTATTAAAAATATCTTTGGAGTTTGGATGGATCAATCTCTCTCATTTTGATTAACTTAATTTTAGGTACATGTCCTTTTTCTTGACATTACATTTTTCTTTTATTATACTGCTTGCAATAGTCCTCATTCCTGATTAAAGATGCTAACCTGAAGATCTTTCTTGACCTTGGGGACTTGAGAGCTATATAATAATTGAGTCAAATAAATACAGTATTAATTAAAGGCTCAGTTATTGTTAGAAGGTATCCTAGGATACTAAACCTTAGTCTTCCTTTCTCATTCCTCATTGTGTTTTTTTTCTTTAAACCATTTCCCAGAAAACATACTTTTTAAGAGTTCAGTGTATTAGATCACAACTCACAATACAATGGGGAGTATTTTTCAGTTTATGAGGGAAAGAAGATATGATGTGAGGCTGCTCTGCCAAGGACAGGGGCTGGCATTTCTATAAAAGTGATAAAAACCACAGTGGCTTTTCTAGGACAAATAAATTTAAGATAGTTTTTCAAAGAGTAAAACAGGGAGTCTATTATGTTTTCCAGCCTATTTGAAGTCAAGAAAAGTCCTTTCTGGCAGTTACCTTTAGGTCTAACTCTAATGAAAGAAGCTGTGAGCATGTCTTTAGCTACTGGTTCTGTTTTACTAAAGAATGAAATAAACACACTTTTAAAACTATCTCAAGAGAAAGCAAGCTGGAAGCCACAATTACGACACAAATCTGATAGCTTTAAAGTACACAATTAAGTGGCCATATGTAGAGGAGACAGGATAGCAGGATGAAGGTTCTGGCACTGCCGCGAACTTGCTGTGCGATACCAAACAATTCATCACACTTATTGGCCCATTTTCTTATCTTAGGTTGGAATATTTGATTTCTGAGCTTTCTTCTAGCTTGAGAATATCATTATTCTAAGATTTTTGTGATTAGAGGAGGCTTAGACAGTGGTTGGGTAATTTCTTGATTTGTGTGCTATGAAAGGAAAATCAGGAAGAATTCAGAAGAATCCAAATGGTATGTTTATTCAGAAGAAAAGGCCCAGATTAAAGATGAATCCATTATGATGGCTCTCCAGTCATCAAGTGAAGTGCCCTTAAGTAAAGTACCTTTTTAGGTAACACACTTAAGCTCACAAGGTTCTAAAAATCAGAATGTGTCAGACTGCATTTGTTTACACTTCTATGTTGTTAGACTAGTCTAACAAAGTGGCAATATCCAAGATACAAGATTAAGTATTTTCATGGTGATCTTTATGTATATGTGTGAATATATATGTATGCATGCATGTGTGTACATACATGTGTTTCTGTATATATAAATGCCCAAAAAAGAAAAATCTTCGGACCCAAAAAGCTCAGAGGGATGCTCAGACCTGAGAAGTAGCAGGAACCTACACTGCAGTGGTCTTACGAGTTGACTAAGTACCAGGTAGAAAAATAAGGCCTGTTTCGGGACCCAAGGGGCAATATTTTTCAGTTTATGAGGGAAAGAAGATATGATGTGAGGCTGCTCTGCCAAGGACAGGGGCTGGCATTTCTATAAAAGTGATAAAAACCACAGTGGCTTTTCTAGGACAAATAAATTTAAGATAGTTTTTCAAAGAGTAAAACAGGGAGTCTATTATGTTTTCCAGCCTATTTGAAGTCAAGAAAAGTCCTTTCTGGCAGTTACCTTTAGGTCTAACTCTAATGAAAGAAGCTGTGAGCATGTCTTTAGCTACTGGTTCTGTTTTACTAAAGAATGAAATAAACACACTTTTAAAACTATCTCAAGAGAAAGCAAGCTGGAAGCCACAATTACGACACAAATCTGATAGCTTTAAAGTACACAATTAAGTGGCCATATGTAGAGGAGACAGGATAGCAGGATGAAGGTTCTGGCACTGCCGCGAACTTGCTGTGCGATACCAAACAATTCATCACACTTATTGGCCCATTTTCTTATCTTAGGTTGGAATATTTGATTTCTGAGCTTTCTTCTAGCTTGAGAATATCATTATTCTAAGATTTTTGTGATTAGAGGAGGCTTAGACAGTGGTTGGGTAATTTCTTGATTTGTGTGCTATGAAAGGAAAATCAGGAAGAATTCAGAAGAATCCAAATGGTATGTTTATTCAGAAGAAAAGGCCCAGATTAAAGATGAATCCATTATGATGGCTCTCCAGTCATCAAGTGAAGTGCCCTTAAGTAAAGTACCTTTTTAGGTAACACACTTAAGCTCACAAGGTTCTAAAAATCAGAATGTGTCAGACTGCATTTGTTTACACTTCTATGTTGTTAGACTAGTCTAACAAAGTGGCAATATCCAAGATACAAGATTAAGTATTTTCATGGTGATCTTTATGTATATGTGTGAATATATATGTATGCATGCATGTGTGTACATACATGTGTTTCTGTATATATAAATGCCCAAAAAAGAAAAATCTTCGGACCCAAAAAGCTCAGAGGGATGCTCAGACCTGAGAAGTAGCAGGAACCTACACTGCAGTGGTCTTACGAGTTGACTATACCAGTGATGGCCAGGGCCTAGAGCATTAGAGATAAGGCCTGTTTTGCGGGACAGGATTGGAACTGATACCCGTATCATTGGGACCTTTGAAGGGCAACAATCTCAGTGGAAGAGGATTCTAATAAACAACCCCTACCCGCTTCCTCCAAACAGAAGTAGTCTACCCTTCCTATAGCTCAGGAAAGAAAATAAAAGTTTGTCGTAAGAATTTGAAACCTTCAGTCTGTTTAAGGAATTGAATTTATAATCACATGGCTTAGAAATCCATAAGCTGAAATATTTAGGTGAAAAAACTGGTTCTAGGGGGTAATGCCTCAGAGGTATACATGGCAGAAGCCAATGTGCAGCCACTCAAAGGAGCCCTTCAACTAGGGCTACAAAGGACTTCCTCCAGAAACAAGATCTGTGGAAGATGAACTCCTAATAACAAAACTACAACTAACAAGGAAATGGCCCAGCATGAGACAGAGTTACCAGGCACAGTACACTAAACACTGGGATTTTCAGCCCAAGAATCTGAGAGAACAGACTACAACCTTAAGGAAAGTATACATTTTTGAAGTGATTAAAGGCATAAAATATAGCTGAAGAGAGTATAAAGTGAGCTGGAAGAAATCTGGGGAAACTATCCAAAATATAGAACAGAAAAATATGAATATTTATATTCTTTAAATGAAGCATCTTATGAGTAGTTTGAATCTTAACATGTCTTTCAGAAGATGAAGCAGTATAGTTGGACTTTTGAGCCACTGTCTGTAAAGTGGTACTAGAACTGTATGGACAATATGGTAACCATCGGCTACATGGTACTGAGCATCTGTCATGTGGCTAGTATGACTGAGAAGCTGTATATACTTTTAATTGAGATGTGCTATTAAGTGTAAAATATATACCATAAAATATTAACTTGAAAGTAATTGAATGTTGAAATATTTTGGATATATCACATATTATTAGTATCCCCCTTTAAAATGTGGGCATTAGGGGCTTCCTTGGTGGTCCATTGGGGAAGGATACCGCCTTGCAGTGCAAGGGGCGCCGGTTCGATCCCTGGCCTGGGAAGATCCCACGTGCTGCAGAGCGGCTGGACCGATGTGTCCAATTACCGAACCGGAGCTCTGGAGCACATGTGCCTAGAGCCGGTGCTCTGCGACAACAGAGGCCACTGCGATGGGAGGCCCACATGGGCCAAAGAACAAACATGGATGAAAAATAGATAAATGAAAGACCAATAGAAGTGGCCCGCACGCCCCCCCCTCCCCAACCCGCTCCCCCCCAAAAATAAAATAAAATAAAATGTGAGCATTAGAAAATTAAAAATTATATACATGGCTCATGTATTTCTATTAGACAGCACTATACTAGAACACATATTTAAATGCAAAATGTTTTGAGATTTGACTTAGTCCCTCAGATCTCAAACGTGCTGAAGATAGGAGAGTAGGAGGTAGAAAACTAAAAAATTCATCTGAAGATAGTTATTACAGTTATAGGAAGCTGTATTAGCAAAGAATTATTACTTTGTCACTAAAAATAAAGCCATTCTAAGGAATCTGGCTTTAAGTTCCAGATAAAATTGCAGCATTTAGGCAGAGAAAATGGTTTGTACAATTATTACAGTTACTATAAACATGGAAGGTGTACATGTAAATATGAAAAATGGGTATCATTTATTCCCATACCTACATGCACATAGATACATAAACATACACACACGTGTATTTTTTTTGGTCACTTCTATTCGTCTTTCATTTATTTATTTTCATCCATCTTTGTTCTTTGGCCCGCGTGGGCTTCCCATTGCAGTGGCCTCTCTTTTCGCAGAGCACCAGCTCTGGGTGCGTGCGCTCCAGAGCTCCAGCTTGGTAGTTGGGACACATCGGTCCAGCTACTCCGCGGCACGTGGGATCTTCCCAGGCCAGGGATCGAACCGGCGCCCCTTGCACTGCAAGGAGGTGTCCTTATCCACTGAACCCCAGGGAAGCCCAACACACATGTGTATTTTTGGTTAGCTTAATTTTTCCAAGTTTACGCATACTAAACAGTGTAGTTTGCAAAGTACTCAAGATAAACTCAGATTATACTTCACTAATTCTCAGTCTGTGTATCATGTGGGGTATTTGCTAAACGTGCTGATTGAACCAGGGAATGAATATATATGTATTTTTTAAATTGCAATCTTTTACTAGTTCATTCATTTTATTTACCCACTTAGCAAATATGTCATGAGTTTTGAGCCAAGTGCTGTGATGGAATCTTCTTCCCATGGGATCATCTCCTTAGGTACCCTTAGTATTTGCCTTGTTTATACTGTATTTCATCAGTAGTTTTAGGATCCATTAAGAAAGAATGCTGCCACATCATTGATTTTAAGACATAGTCCTATTTCAGAGATGTCAAAAATGAGAAAAATGTGCATTGTTGATGAAAATACCTGATGAATAAATGATGAAACACATTGATGAATCAGTGTTCCCTAGGTTTCACTTTGAGACCCAAAGGTAATACTGTTGATAGATATTTTTACGTGGATGGCTTCTCCATACTTGAATTCATTATGTTTGCCTAACCAACCACTACTTTCTTCTGAATTCTGTATCTCAGAGGCACCATTTCCAGGTGGTTCTCAGTCCACATTCTTGAGAAACAGTATTTTTTGAGTAGAGTCTCTGTAATTGTTGATAGTGTGGCAGTTCTTAGAGCTACCATTCAAGGGTTTGCTATTTCACTGTCCATGTTTTATTCCAGGCAATTAAGAGCTAAGGACATCCACCTGCCTCACAATACATTCTCAAAATTCACTCCATACTTTTCTACTTAGAGAAGTACCTGTTGGATGCTACTCCACATTCCTTATCTTAAAACTGTCTCCTTACATAGGACAAAATACTCCCAGCTTTTAGTACGTAAATATTCATTACATTTTCCACTAAGACATCATTTTTATCCTTAACTTTTAGGAAGGAAATCTGTCCTGAGTGTGATAAAAAGGGTTGCAGTGAGGAAAAGGAGCCAGATGGTAACACTTAATTCCAGTCACAGTATGATCTTGAAATTTTTAATGCTGGAAAAGAACCCCACTCGTTTGTGTACTCTGAAGTGACAGCAATCATGACTCAGTGGTACCAACTGAGTAAACATGGACTGTGTTCAGCACCTTCTATGTGCTCTGAGGGCACTGCCTTGTATTTCTGTCGTTTATTTAGGATAAACCCACTAAAATACTGCACTCACCTTCAAAGCATCTTTTCTCCTCAGAAAATCAAAATGACCTATTTAAAATCTGTAAATGGTTTAATCTGGTGCCTCAGAGTTAAGACTTAAAAGGAGACTAAGGACAAAAGTTTTGATAACACTTTCTACAAAAATGCTTTATTTAAAAATATGATTTTTTTAAAAAAGAGATAGCTTTTATATACAGTTCCTTAGTCCAGAAACAGTTAAAAACACAATAAAATAAACTCAGATTTAGAAATTATGATTTGTAACATACATAAACTGGTCCTGAATAAGACAGTTCAAATGTATGATTAATTCTTTCTGTCCCATAATATTTCAATAATTCACATTTGTTAAAACCAGTGGTTGGGACTAAAGAAAAGCTCCTGACTGAATTTTTTTCTCCTTGGGAAATGGCAGCCACCCTTCCCAGCAAATAAATAGAAACGGCAGCAGCAAGGCACTGGGTTCTTATTTCTGAGTGCCGTGTCCAAAACACACCTCTCCCGCTTTTATTCTTTTTCTGTTTTCTTATTTGAAATTTGTATGTGACTATAGCACCTAGTCATCTATACCAGATCTATTTAAGTGTGAATGTTTAAAAATGGAAGTTCTGAGGGCACAGAACATGAACTGCTCTTGGTAGCATAGAACTCAGAGTTAATGTTCCTAGGATATCAACACTCAGCAGGATTCTGGTCTCCAAGTCAGCACTCTGAGCAGCTATGAACCAACCTTGTATAGCATGGTATTGAAATATTTCATACCACATTCAACATCTGACTTAGATTTGTAAAAAAACAAAAAAACAAAAAAAACAAAACAGGAGAAATGGCTTGTCAAACTAAAGTGCTATTAGCTATTATATTTAAGAAATTACCTTAACTTCACAATCTTAATTTTAAAAAAAATAATTTTTTTAACCAGTTTCTGCTTCTCAAATTGGGAACCCTAGCCATCTTCCTGGAGTGTCAATTTTACCCAAAGATTTGGAGAGAAGTTTAAAATTCTTCTAATCTTAAAGTTCTACTGAATATATTCATAAGCAAAATCAGATTAATTTTAAAGATAAAACATACAACTTCAAAGAAACTACAAGTTGACATTTTGAACTATGTTCTCATATCCACTCTCCTATGAGGAGTATTTCAGTAGTAATATCTGCAAAGCAGTGCCCTGGAGACCCTGACTGCTGTAAGTGCAGCTTGGTCCTTACTGGACAGTAAATACAAATGCAGTTCAAAGTCTTGATTCATTCTCGAGTTCTGATTATATACAGTCCTGTCTATACTGATCAAGAAGAAAGTCAAGAAAAGAACTCTGGACTGGTTTTTATTTTACAATGTTTAACAATCAGAGGAACGCTGCAGTTAGAAAAATTGCTGGCTTACAACTAAACAGATACAACGTATGTCATAAAAAATAGTGGAACTCCTGAATGCAAAAGATTAGAGTTTGACCTATGGAAAATAATGGGAACAGTAATTATGGATGATTTTATTCTTCTTTCAGATTTATGTTAAATTATATCATCCCTGTTCCTTTTTGTTGAAGAGATAATCCACTAGGGATTTCTTCTCAGCTAGAAAAGTATCCTTTTAGTACATAATGGGGGTAAACCCAAACCACCTGCCAGCAATAACCACTACTTGTCAAATATAAAGTGAATGGTCATTTTCTGACCATAACATCTATAAAAAACAAAATGAAGTGGCTAATGAATTGTATGAGCCAAATTTACAAAGTTTTTTTTTTCTCCCAAAGAATGGTTCAACTTCATAAAGCCATGTAAGAAACTTATAATTAAGTTGTTGTCCTACATATTTTAACAATTAAATACAATTAAATATGATACTGGATCCAAAATGATCCTAGATAGTTTAAGGATTAATTCCATTAATCCCACAATTTAATGAGACCATCCCAACCACAAGTTATGACTTTAGATGTTTCATGAGGATGCCACACTGCACCTATACACACTTTATCATGAGCTTTAAATCTACTGTAGAGTTTTGTGGTCTTCCAATCCCAGATGTTTAATTTTCCATTTCCATCTCCTGAAATCACATAGCTATAATGAGAAGAAAAACAAAATTAAACACCTTAATGGTAGAGATGAGGAATAGAGAATTTATCTTTTTAACTTTAACATAAAAAATCAATGTGACTGTAATAAATAAGGTAATATATAAAGCAGTCTATAATTTAATCTATTAAAAAACTTCCCCATTGAGTGACCAATCTAAAAGAAAAATATTAGTTTTAACTTAGAAAATTGGGAGACTCAGGGGTCACAATGAATGTGGTATCACAAGTGCAGCTTGGTCCTTACTGGACAGTAAATACAAATGCAGTTCAAAGTCTTGATTCATTCTCGAGTTCTGATTATATACAGTCCTGTCTATACTGATCAAGAAGAAAGTCAAGAAAAGAACTCTGGACTGGTTTTTATTTTACAATGTTTAACAATCAGAGGAACGCTGCAGTTAGAAAAATTGCTGGCTTACAACTAAACAGATACAACGTATGTCATAAAAAATAGTGGAACTCCTGAATGCAAAAGATTAGAGTTTGACCTATGGAAAATAATGGGAACAGTAATTATGGATGATTTTATTCTTCTTTCAGATTTATGTTAAATTATATCATCCCTGTTCCTTTTTGTTGAAGAGATAATCCACTAGGGATTTCTTCTCAGCTAGAAAAGTATCCTTTTAGTACATAATGGGGGTAAACCCAAACCACCTGCCAGCAATAACCACTACTTGTCAAATATAAAGTGAATGGTCATTTTCTGACCATAACATCTATAAAAAACAAAATGAAGTGGCTAATGAATTGTATGAGCCAAATTTACAAAGTTTTTTTTTTCTCCCAAAGAATGGTTCAACTTCATAAAGCCATGTAAGAAACTTATAATTAAGTTGTTGTCCTACATATTTTAACAATTAAATACAATTAAATATGATACTGGATCCAAAATGATCCTAGATAGTTTAAGGATTAATTCCATTAATCCCACAATTTAATGAGACCATCCCAACCACAAGTTATGACTTTAGATGTTTCATGAGGATGCCACACTGCACCTATACACACTTTATCATGAGCTTTAAATCTACTGTAGAGTTTTGTGGTCTTCCAATCCCAGATGTTTAATTTTCCATTTCCATCTCCTGAAATCACATAGCTATAATGAGAAGAAAAACAAAATTAAACACCTTAATGGTAGAGATGAGGAATAGAGAATTTATCTTTTTAACTTTAACATAAAAAATCAATGTGACTGTAATAAATAAGGTAATATATAAAGCAGTCTATAATTTAATCTATTAAAAAACTTCCCCATTGAGTGACCAATCTAAAAGAAAAATATTAGTTTTAACTTAGAAAATTGGGAGACTCAGGGGTCACAATGAATGTGGTATCACAGTCACTCTCTAGACTGTCAGAAAAAGTGTAAGGGAGTCAGTTTCCCCACAGCCAGCACACATAGACCTACTCAACTGTAATAGACTCTATCACCTTTGCAATTATTTTTGGTTCCAAAAGCTGAATATGTCCAAGACTCACTGAGAGATAGGAGTCTAAGTGCCAACTATCAGACTAAACATACAAGGTTACAGGGATATCTGAATTAGTGATACCCATATATTTTAGCTAACTAAAGTGAGTGAATGCAGTTTCACTCTTAGAAAGGCTCTAGGCTTCACTAATCTAGTGTGATTTAGAAATATTCAGTGGCTGGATTTCAGGTTTTAGTACAGAAAAGCTGTAGTGAAGTTGTTAACTTCAACCCCACAATATAGGATCAGTTCCTCTGGTGCTCATTCAGTCACAGCAGTATAGTGATTATAGTCCTCCAGCCTTGCTTATTAGAAAGGCAGAAAGAAAGACGGACATTGCCTATACAGACAGGGACTCATGTGGTTAAAGGGCACAGAACTAACAATGTAAAAAGATATACTGAAGAACTTATAAAAAGCCAAATGTAGCAGTCTTAGTTATCTGGCATTTTGACAATATGAACAATTCTCATACAATTACATATATAAATGTGATTTGTACAGTGTTGCTGTTTGTATAGCAGTAGTTTATATCATCATGTGTGAATATGGGAATAAACTTACCTCATCAAAATCCCCCAAAAAAGTAATTCATGAGGATGCCACACTGCACCTATACACACTTTATCATGAGCTTTAAATCTACTGTAGAGTTTTGTGGTCTTCCAATCCCAGATGTTTAATTTTCCATTTCCATCTCCTGAAATCACATAGCTATAATGAGAAGAAAAACAAAATTAAACACCTTAATGGTAGAGATGAGGAATAGAGAATTTATCTTTTTAACTTTAACATAAAAAATCAATGTGACTGTAATAAATAAGGTAATATATAAAGCAGTCTATAATTTAATCTATTAAAAAACTTCCCCATTGAGTGACCAATCTAAAAGAAAAATATTAGTTTTAACTTAGAAAATTGGGAGACTCAGGGGTCACAATGAATGTGGTATCACAGTCACTCTCTAGACTGTCAGAAAAAGTGTAAGGGAGTCAGTTTCACACACAGCCAGCACACATAGACCTACTCAACTGTAATAGACTCTATCACCTTTGCAATTATTTTTGGTTCCAAAAGCTGAATATGTCCAAGACTCACTGAGAGATAGGAGTCTAAGTGCCAACTATCAGACTAAACATACAAGGTTACAGGGATATCTGAATTAGTGATACCCATATATTTTAGCTAACTACAGTGAGTGAATGCAGTTTCACTCTTAGAAAGGCTCTAGGCTTCACTAATCTAGTGTGATTTAGAAATATTCAGTGGCTGGATTTCAGGTTTTAGTACAGAAAAGCTGTAGTGAAGTTGTTAACTTCAACCCCACAATATAGGATCAGTTCCTCTGGTGCTCATTCAGTCACAGCAGTATAGTGATTATAGTCCTCCAGCCTTGCTTATTAGAAAGGCAGAAAGAAAGACGGACATTGCCTATACAGACAGGGACTCATGTGGTTAAAGGGCACAGAACTAACAATGTAAAAAGATATACTGAAGAACTTATAAAAAGCCAAATGTAGCAGTCTTAGTTATCTGGCATTTTGACAATATGAACAATTCTCATACAATTACATATATAAATGTGATTTGTACAGTGTTGCTGTTTGTATAGCAGTAGTTTATATCATCATGTGTGAATATGGGAATAAACTTACCTCATGTCTGGTGAAAAGTCTACTTGACAAGCATAGCCTGCAACCATATGGCCCTTAAAAATTTTCTTCTTATTCAATCTAAATCTGTTCTGTGCTCCAAAAATTAAGATTTGGTTGTCCATTGATTGGCATGCTAGCCACTTCCCTATAAATTCAATAAGGGAGACATTTTAGAGAAAGCCTAAAAAATTAAAAAAGGCTTAATTAAATATGTTCAGTCATTAGTATTATTTTGTTCCCAATTACTATATAATAATAGGAATTTATCATACCATCTGTGAAGTGTTACAAATTTGTTGAGCAAGAAATATTTTTTATAAAGTAATGTATTTTACTCATAAACTCTCATATCACTTAGCATTTTTTCCTATAAAAGCTTTGTTTATTTAAATAAGCATATGCAAAAACTCCTTGAGTTTAGCATTAATAAAATAAAACTAAACTTTATGAAATGAAATTAATTTGTCGTAAGCAGAACCACAGAAAGAAAGAGACTATTTGTGTTAATTACAGAAAGAGAAAAGATGTACTCCTGGTGAGAAAACCTAGGATTATTAAATAAAACTGTACAAACACATGAACAAAAGATTTTCTGGTAATTTTAGTAAAAAAAAAAAAAATTACTAATTTTAGTAATTTTACTGATGTTGTAGTAACAAATTGCTTTTTAAAAATTTTTATTGAAGTAATAGTTGATTTACAGTGTTTAATTTCTGCTATATAGCAAGGTGACTCATATACATACATTCTTTTCCATTATGGTTTATCAAAGATATTGAATATAGCTCTCTGCGCTATCCAGTAGGGCCTTCTTGTGTTTATCCATTCTATATATAATAGTCTGCATCTGCTAATCCCAAACTCCCAGTCCTTTCCCCACACCCCCACACCTCTTGGCAACTATAAGTCTGTTCTCTATATCTAAACATCTGTTTCTGTTAAATATATATTCATCTGTGTCATATTTTAGATTTCATATATTTGTGATATCACATGGTATTTGTCTTTCTCTTCTAACTTACTCCACTAGTATGATAATCTCTGTTGTTGTTGTTTAGTCACTAAAATGTGTCCGACTGTTTTTTTCAACTCCATGGACTGTAGCCCACCAGGTTACACTGTTCATGGGGTTTCCCAGGCAAGAATACTGGAGTGGGTTGCTATTTCCTTCTCCAGGGGTTCTTTCTGACAGGGTTCAAACCTGCATTTCTTGCATTGAGCCACCAAGGAAACCCACGATAATCTCTAGGTCCATCCATTTTGCTGCAAATAGCATTATTTCATGCCTTTTTATGGCTGAATAGTATTCTCTTGTATATATGCACAACATCTTTATCCATTCCTCTGTCAGTGGACATTCAGGATGTATCCATGCCTTGGCTACTGTAAATAGTGCTGCTATGAACACAGGGGTACATGTAAGTTTTCCAATTAAAGCTCTGTCTGAGTATATATCCAGGAGTGGAATTGCTGAATCATATGGCAACTCTACTTCTAGTTATTTGAGGAACCTTCATACTGTTTTCCATAGTGGAAAAAATGTAAGAGGGTTTTTAATTAGATTAAAAAAAAACTCTTAGAAATGAATTAATTCAAGCAGAACCACAGAAAGAAAGAGACTATTTGTGTTAATTACAGAAAGAGAAAAATGTACTCCTGTGAGAATAGATTTTAAAAACTGAAAAACCATGAACAAAAGATTTTCTGGTAATTTTAGTAAAAAAAAAAAAAATTACTAATTTTAGTAATTTTACTGATGTTGTAGTAACAAATTGCTTTTTAAAAATTTTTATTGAAGTAATAGTTGATTTACAGTGTTTAATTTCTGCTATATAGCAAGGTGACTCATATACATACATTCTTTTCCATTATGGTTTATCAAAGATATTGAATATAGTTCTCTGCGCTATCCAGTAGGGCCTTCTTGTGTTTATCCATTCTATATATAATAGTCTGCATCTGCTAATCCCAAACTCCCAGTCCTTTCCCCACACCCCCACACCTCTTGGCAACTATAAGTCTGTTCTCTATATCTAAACATCTGTTTCTGTTAAATATATATTCATCTGTGTCATATTTTAGATTTCATATATTTGTGATATCACATGGTATTTGTCTTTTCTCTTCTAACTTACTCCACTAGTATGATAATCTCTGTTGTTGTTGTTTAGTCACTAAAATGTGTCCGACTGTTTTTTTCAACTCCATGGACTGTAGCCCACCAGGTTACACTGTTCATGGGGTTTCCCAGGCAAGAATACTGGAGTGGGTTGCTATTTCCTTCTCCAGGGGTTCTTTCTGACAGGGTTCAAACCTGCATTTCTTGCATTGAGCCACCAAGGAAACCCACGATAATCTCTAGGTCCATCCATTTTGCTGCAAATAGCATTATTTCATGCCTTTTTATGGCTGAATAGTATTCTCTTGTATATATGCACAACATCTTTATCCATTCCTCTGTCAGTGGACATTCAGGGTATCCATGCCTTGGCTACTGTAAATAGTGCTGCTATGAACACAGGGGTACATGTAAGTTTTCCAATTAAAGCTCTGTCTGAGTATATATCCAGGAGTGGAATTGCTGAATCATATGGCAACTCTACTTCTAGTTATTTGAGGAACCTTCATACTGTTTTCCATAGTGGCTGCACCAATTTACATTCCCATCAACAGTGTAAGAGGGTCCCTCTTTTCTCCATATCCTCTCTAGCATTTACTACTTTTTAATGATAGTCATTCTGGCTGATGTGAGATGGCACCCCACTGTAGTTTTGATTTGCACTGTTCTAATGATCAGTGATAAACAGCATTTTTTCATATGTCTATTGGCTATCTGCATATTTTGTTTGGAAAAATGCCTATTTAGGTCTTCTGTGCATTTTTCGATTTGGGCCACATGGCTTTTCTCTAACAAGGATTCACCAAAGCCGCTAGAATTTAAACTGCAGTATCTTTGCATCCTATATATTGTAGACATGAAAAAGGATGACCCTAACAATGTTCATAGTCTGACTAGGTAAATGGCCTTGTTGCAGATGGCCAGAGTATTGGTAATGGATGGTTTAAAAATACACTATGTGATGGAGATTAAACAATACATACCTAAAAAACCAACTGATCATTGAGGACATCAAAGAAGAAATTTAAAAATTCCTAGAAGAAAATGACAATGAACACACGACAGTGCAAAACCTATGGGATACTGCAAAAGCAGTTCTGAGAGGGAAATTTATAGCAATACAATTCCACCTCAAGAAACTAGGAAAATATGAAGCAGATGACTTAACCCTCCACTTAAAACAATTGGAGAAAGAACAAAAGCACCCCAAAGCCAGCAGAAGAAGAGAAATCATAAAGATCAGAGCAGAAATAAATGAGAAAGAAACAAAAGGAACGATAGTAAAGATAAATAAAACAAAAAGCTGGTTCTTTGAAAAAGTAAACAAAATTGACAAGCCACTGGTCAGACTCATTAAGATAAAGAGAGAGAAGAACCATATCACCAAAATTGAAAACGAAAAAGGAGAGATTACAACAGATAATGCAGAAATCCAAAGGATTCTAAGAGACTATTATGAACAGCTGGTAACAAACTGGACAACCTGGAAGAAATGGACAGTTTCTTGGAGAAGATTAATCTCCCAAGACTGAGCCAGGAAGAAACAGAAACTTTGAACAACCCAATCACAAGCTCAGAAATCGAATTTGTGATTAAAAATCTACCCAAAAATAAAAGCCCAGGGCCAGATGGCTTCACAGTCGAATTCTACCAAACATTTAAAGAAGAGCTAATGTCTGTCTTTCTAAAACTCTTCCAAAAAATTACACAGGAAGGAAAACTTCCAAACACATTCTACGAGGCCATCACCCTGATACCCAAACCAGGCAAAGACAACACAAAAAAGGAAAACTATAGGCCAATTTCACTGATGAACTTAGATGCCAAGATCCTCAACAAAATCCTAGCAAACAGAATTCAACGACACGTCAAAAAACTCATACATTACGATCAAGTCGGGGTCATCCCAGGCATGCAAAGCTTCTTCAACATCCGCAAATCAATCAGTGTGACACACCATATCAACAAATTGAGAGACAAAAACCACATGATCATCTCAATAGATGCAGAAAAAGCCTTCGACAAAGTACAACACCCATTTATGATAAAAACTCTTCAGAAAATGGGCATAGAAGGAACCTATCTCAACATAGTGAAAGCCATCTATGAGAAGCCTACAGTGAACATTATTGTTAACGGTGAAAAACTAAAAGCATTCCCTCTAAGATCAGGAACAAGATAGGGTTGCCCACTTTCACCACTACTATTCAACATAGTCCTGGAAGTCCTAGCAACAGCAATAAGAGAAGCGAAAGAAATCAAAGGAATCCAGATTGGAAAGGAAGAAGTCAAGCTCTCTCTTTTTGCAGATGACATGATATTATATATAGAAAATCCCAAAAACTCTATTACAAAGCTACTAGAGCTAATCAACAAATTCAGCAAAGTCACAGGATACAAAGTCAACACACAGAAATCACTGGCATTCCTATACACAAACAATGAAAAATCAGAAAACGAAATCAAAGAGGCAATCCCCTTCACCATTGCAACCAAAAGAATCAAATATCTAGGAATAAACCTACCCAAAGAAACAAAAGAATTGTACACAGAAAATTACAAGACACTCATAAGAGACATTAAAGAAGATTTAAACAGATGGAGAGATATTCCATGTTCCTGGGTCGGAAGAATCAATATTGTGAAAATGACCATACTACCAAATATCATCCCCAGATTCAATGCAATACCTATCCAACTACCATTGACATTTTTCACAGAACTAGATCAAATAATAACACAGTTCATATGGAAACACAAAAGACCTCGAATAGCCAAAGCAATCCTGAGAAAGAAAAACGGAGTTGGAGGGATCAGCCTTCCTAACTTCAGACTCTACTACAAAGCAACAGTCATCAAGACAGTATGGTACTGGCACAAAAACAGAACCATAGATCAATGGCACAAGTCGAGAACCCAGAGATAAACCCACGCACCTATGGGTATCTTATTTTTGACAAAGGAGGAGAAACTATAAAATGGGAGAAAGACAGCCTCTTCAACAAATGGTGCTGGGAAAATTGGACAGCTACATGCAAAAAAATGAAGTTGGAACATTCCCTGACACCATACACAAAGATCAACTCAAAATGGATTAAAGACCTAAATGTAAGACCAGAAACCATCAAACTCTTAGAGGAGAATAGAGGCAAAACCCTCAAGGACATCAATCAAAGCAAGATCTTCTCTGACTCACCTACTAAAATAGCGGAACTGAAAAGAAAAATGAACATGTGGGACCTCATGAAACTTAAAAGCTTTTGTACAGCAAAAGAAATTACAAAAAAGCTGAACAGACACCCCACAGAGTGGGAGAAAATCATAGCAAATGAAACAACAAAGAATCTCCAAAATCTACAAGCAACTCAGACAACTCAGCACAGGAAAAATGAACAACCCAATCAAAAAATGGGATAAAGATCTAAAGAGACACCTCTCCAAAGAGGACATACAGATGGCCCAAAAGCACACGAAACAATGCTCAACCTCGCTTATCATTACCTAAATGCAAATTATAACCACAATGAGATACCACCTCACATCCGTCAGAATGGCCATCATCAACAAAACGACAGACAACAAATGCTGGAGAGGGTGCGGAGAAAAGGGAACCCTCTTGCATTGCTGGTGGGAATGTCAACTGATACAGCGTCTAAGGAAGACAGTATGGAGATTTCTTAAAAAACTAAAAATAGAAGCACCCTATGACCCAGCAATTCCACTATTAGGCCTATATCCTGATGAAATCAAAACTGAAAGAAGCACCTGTACCCCAATGTTCATTGCAGCTCTCTATACAATAGCCAGAACATGGAAGCAACCTAGATGTCCACTGACAAACGAATGGATCCAAAAGCTCTGGTACATATATACAATGGAATACTACTCAGCTGTTAAAAGAAATGCAGAAGACTCAGTCCTAATGAGGTGGCTAGCTCTAGAACCTATCATGAAAAGTGAAGTAAATCAAAAAGAGAAAGGTACAGTATACTAACTCATATATATGGGATCTAGTAAGATGGTCATGATAACACACACAGTGAACTCATGAAAAAACAGAGAATAGACATAAAGACATTGTGGAGACCGAACAGTGGGAGGGAGGCATGGAGGGAGTAACATGGAAACCTATACGGTCATGTGTGGAAAAGATAGCTATTGTCATTGTGCTAAGGGAATAGGAGTACCTACAACCACTTGGGGCGATGGTCTGGAGGGGTGGGGGGGGGGAAACTGGGAGGGGGGGAGGGTCCAGGGATATGCATATGAATGATCTGGGAACATATATGTCTGTGAACAACAAAACTCTGTAAAATCTTTAAAATAAAGGAAAAAAAAAAAAGTAACTAGGAAGCAGAAAGCACAGTTGCATACAAGTTCCCAAGAAAGACCTATTGAAAATAGTCATGATACTATTGTTGTCTATTACAGCATGGATGAATAATTTATTAATCATTCAAAAAAATACAGTTTTCTTAAAGAAAAAAAAAATACACTATGTGAAATGTAGGTGCACAGTGAATAGCAGCCTGTGGGGTTGCTCTTCTCATAAAAGTCACAGGGCACTCGACAAACGACCACTGATTTGCCTGTGCCAGATGCACAGACTGAAACAGCTTCCTCTTCCTTGCTCTGTACTCACAGTAGCTACATGAGTTGAGCCCACACATTGGATCCTCTACTTTAATATCCTTATGTAGAATTATATAAGTATATCTGTAGTTCTTGTACTTAAAAGGCAATGAATTACTGAATCACTTCAGTTCAGTCACTCAGTCGTGTCTGAGTCTTTGCTACCCTACGGACTGTAGCCAGGCTTCCCTGTGTGGGGCCGTGAAGGAAAGAGGGCCTTTGCAAGCATAAGGAAGCTTAAGCACATATTTGTAGTTTGGTGCTAAAAGGATGCCTACAGGAAGAGACAGGGCATGATCTAAGGTCCACTGTCAAAACTTCTGATTGATCTGCCTAGTTTCTGTGCTCTGGGCAATGCAGGCTCACCATGAGTTCCTATTGCAATGTAAATACGTAATTACTTGACCTTTAGCTTGATTGGTGTAACTATAGGAAGTCCTTTGCAAAACCCCCTTCATTTGCCTATAAAAACTGTTACAGTTTACTCTAATAAAGCGGAACTGCTCCGACAGAACCCCTGCCGTGTCTGGTCGTCCCTGGCATGCTCCAGCGGGCGGGAGGGGGTACAACAGCAAGGCTCATCTCTCTCCGAGATCTCCCGGTTCGGCTGGGGGCAATCCCGCTGCCTTCCCTTTCTGCAGAAGGCCCCCACATCCCTGTCCCTCACCACCTCCTGGACCTTGCTTGAACTCATGTCCATTGACTCAGTAATGCAATCCAACCATCTCTCCTCTGTCATCGCCTTCTCCTTCTGCCTGTTTTTCCCAGACTCTTTTCCTATGAGCTGTCTCTTCACATCAGGGATCCAAAATACTGGAGCTTCAGCATCAGTCTTTCCAATGAATATTCAGAGTTGATTTCCTTTAGGATTGACTGGTTTGATCTCCTTGCAGTTCAAGGGACTCTCAAGAGTCTTCTCCAACACCACAGTTCAAAGGCATCAATTCTTTGATGTTCAGCCTTCTTTATGGTCCAACTCTCACATCCATACATGGCTACTGGGAAAATCATTGCTCTGACTATACAGATTTTTGTTGGCAAAGTAATGTTTCTGCTTTTGAATACTCTGTCTAGGTTTGTCATAGCTTTTCTTTTTAGGAGCTGGCATCTTTTAATTTCATGGCTACAGTCACAGTTGAAGTGACTCTGGAGCCAAGTCTGTCCCTGTTTCCATTGTTTGCCCATCTATCTGCCATGAAGCGATGGGACCAAACGCCAAGATTTTTGTTTTTTGAATGTTGAATTAAAAAAAAATTTTTTAAATTTTTGGCTATTCTAGGTTTTCACTGCTGCCACAAGCTCTTCTCTAGTTGCAGGGAGTGGGGGCTACTCTCTAGTTGAGGTGAGCAGGCTTCTTGTTGTGGTGACTTCTCTTGTGGACCTCGGGCTCTAGGGCACACGGGCTTCAATAGTTGCGGCTCATGGGCTTAGTTGCTCTGCAGCATGTGGGATCTTCCTGGATCAAGGATTAAACCCATGTCTCCTGCATTGGCTGGTGAACACCAC
Source organism: Tragulus kanchil (assembly GCA_022376925.1). Classification (NCBI taxonomy): domain Eukaryota; kingdom Metazoa; phylum Chordata; class Mammalia; order Artiodactyla; family Tragulidae; genus Tragulus; species Tragulus kanchil. The sequence continues at coordinate 244,683,223 of JAIOJX010000026.1, read as the reverse complement.
TGAACTACCAGGGAAGCCCCTGAATGTTGATTTTTTTTTTTTTAAAGATTTATTTATTTATTTTGGGCAGGGGTCGCGTTGGGGAGGGAGGGAAGCGGGTGGGCCACTTCTATTGGTCTTTCATTTATCTATTTTCATCCATCTTTGTTCTTTGGCCCGTGTGGGCCTCCCATTGCAGTGGCCTCTCTTGTCGCAGAGCACCGGCTCTGGGCGCATGTGCTCCAGAGCTCAGCTCTGGCTTGGTAGTTGGGACACATCAGTCCAGCCGCTCTGCAGCACGTGGGATCTTCCCAGGCCAGGGATCGAACCGGCGCCTCTTGCACTGCAAGGCGGTGTCCCTGCCCACTGGACCACCGGGGGAAGCCCCGAATGTTGAATTTTAAGCCAGCTTTTTCAGTCTCCTCTTTCACCTTCATCAAGAGGCTCTTTAGTTCCTCTTCACTTTCTGCCAAAAGGGTGGTATCATCTGCATTCCTGAGGTCATTGATACTTCTCCCGGCAATCTTGATTCCAGCTTGTGCTTCATCCAGACCAGCATTTCATATGATGTACTCTGCACGTAAGTTAAATAAGCAGGGTGATAATATACAACCGTGACGTACTCCTTCCCCAATTTGGAACCAGTCCATTGTTCCATGTCAGGTTCTAACTGTTGATTCTTGTCCTGCATACAGGTTTGTCAGGAGGCAGGTAAGGTGGTCTGGTATTCCCATATGCTTCAGAATTTTCCAGTTTGTTGTGATCCACACAGTTAAAGGCTTTAGCATAGTCAATACAGCAGAAGTAGATGTTTTTCTGGCATTCCCTTGCTCTTTCTATGATCCAGTGCATGTTGGCAATGTGGTCTCTGGTTCCTCTGCCTTTTCTAAATCCAGCTTGTACATCCGGTAGTTGTTGGTTCACGTACTGTTAAAACCTAGCTTGGAGAATTTTAAGAATTATTTTTCTAGCTTGTGAAATGAGTGCAATGGTGTGGTAGTCTGAACATTCTTTGGCAGTGCCCTTCTTTGGGAATGGAATGAAAACTGAACTACTGAAAAGAAAACAGTATTAAACAGACTTTTTAATTTTTGCTTGAGGAAATCTTTTATAGTGAATTACTGATTATTCTCATATGAGGAACCAGAACAAAATTACCTACTCCATGAAAGAAAAAGAATTCACAATAAATCACTAAATTATTTGTTCAACATGACTCTGTGGGAGGGAGAATTATTAAAAAAAAAAACAAAACCCCAAACCCCTTAATTCTCAGATGGAAGTCCTTAGATGCTTGGGCAATGTTAGCTGCAAATCACTGTTTCTTTTATTTTGACCTTTTTAAAAGTAACGAGAGAATGGGTGCAGTGACTCACACAGGAAAACCAGCGATTATTTCTAATATACAAGTATGGCACTGTGACAGACTTCCCCTGGAAGGGAATGGCCAAGGCTCTTTTGAAAACAGAAATGACACAGTGTCTTAGAAGCTTATAACACTGTAACTACTAACTCACCATTTGGAGACAAAGTCACTGCAGGCATTGAGTGCATACTGGGTTCAGCTATATACTTGAAATCCACAGGGATATCCCTAAAAATTGAAAATAACATATTCGAATAGCAACTTTTAAAAGTACTTTTAGAAGAATAATCTCTGAAAGAAAAGAGATTCTCTTGAAATTATATATTTAATAAACCTTTCATGAAACTTCCTAGAGGGAGGAACACCACAAAGTGACATTCTGTTAATTGTTATACAGCTTTCACTTTACAAATAACTTTCCATGATAATTACAAGTGTCAGTGATTTAGTTTCCTACCTCTATTTGATGTAAACTTGGCCCTTTATGTTAAAAACAATCTGTTACTATAAATTCTTTAATAATGAACTCATCTAAAAATGTACTATGGCAGGCAGAAGCAAGATGTCTGAGGCAAGTCTACAGGGAGGTATTATTTTACCTGCCAGTCAACCACAGCCTGGCATTCTGCAAGCAGGTGAGAGTGTTAAAGAGCCTTCAGCAGTGCAAGTGGATGGTAGGCAAAGCTGTACAGGGATCTGCGGGCAGGTCAAGCCCATCCAGAAATAGTGAGATTTCTGGATGGGGAAGGCAGATTAAGTACCTGAACATCTTCCATTTTCAGCTTATATGTAAAGGATTCCAAATGTGTACAGTGTAGGAGAAAAAACAGTAAACATTTTTTCCTGTGAGTGATACAAAGAATAAAACGAAAACAACAAAAAATCCAAAACTAGTGACCTAACTCTACAACTATCCAAACTCTAAGTGCTTTTTCATTTTTAATACTCTTCATGATAAAAAAAATTCTTCATTAATTCTGAAAGATTTTGATCTTGTTGCTTTTCATGAAATGTCAGAAATGCTTTTTTTGTAGTGATGTATGGGAAATGTAATCTGATGAATAACAACAATATAAAGCACCAATTTCAATTTCAAACTATGGTTCAAGTTCAAAGACTTGATTACTTAAAATAACAATGACAATAATAATAATTAGCTTTTTAAGTAAGAATCTTCTGTATCCACCTGTGAACCCAGAATAAAAAGTAAATGACTAGCAAAAACTTCTGTCCGAGTCTAGGCTGGAGGAAAGCATCTTCTGGTATAATCTGAGGAACAGTATGATTTACCAAATCTCAAACCCTTTACACTGCTAAGGTAACAGTGAGAAGTAACTTCAGAATGACCCAGGTATATTAAGAAGTGTCTCAATCATAAAAAGGTTCAACTGCTTTTCCCTTATCATATTTATCATTAGTGGCTGATGATTAAGAAAAAGTGTCTCAATCATAAAAAGATCCTAGGAGGAACACCACAAAGTGACATTCTGTTAATTGTTATACAGCTTTCACTTTACAAATAACTTTCCATGATAATTACAAGTGTCAGTGATTTAGTTTCCTACCTCTATTTGATGTAAACTTGGCCCTTTATGTTAAAAACAATCTGTTACTATAAATTCTTTAATAATGAACTCATCTAAAAATGTACTATGGCAGGCAGAAGCAAGATGTCTGAGGCAAGTCTACAGGGAGGTATTATTTTACCTGCCAGTCAACCACAGCCTGGCATTCTGCAAGCAGGTGAGAGTGTTAAAGAGCCTTCAGCAGTGCAAGTGGATGGTAGGCAAAGCTGTACAGGGATCTGCGGGCAGGTCAAGCCCATCCAGAAATAGTGAGATTTCTGGATGGGGAAGGCAGATTAAGTACCTGAACATCTTCCATTTTCAGCTTATATGTAAAGGATTCCAAATGTGTACAGTGTAGGAGAAAAAACAGTAAACATTTTTTCCTGTGAGTGATACAAAGAATAAAACGAAAACAACAAAAAATCCAAAACTAGTGACCTAACTCTACAACTATCCAAACTCTAAGTGCTTTTTCATTTTTAATACTCTTCATGATAAAAAAAATTCTTCATTAATTCTGAAAGATTTTGATCTTGTTGCTTTTCATGAAATGTCAGAAATGCTTTTTTTGTAGTGATGTATGGGAAATGTAATCTGATGAATAACAACAATATAAAGCACCAATTTCAATTTCAAACTATGGTTCAAGTTCAAAGACTTGATTACTTAAAATAACAATGACAATAATAATAATTAGCTTTTTAAGTAAGAATCTTCTGTATCCACCTGTGAACCCAGAATAAAAAGTAAATGACTAGCAAAAACTTCTGTCCGAGTCTAGGCTGGAGGAAAGCATCTTCTGGTATAATCTGAGGAACAGTATGATTTACCAAATCTCAAACCCTTTACACTGCTAAGGTAACAGTGAGAAGTAACTTCAGAATGACCCAGGTATATTAAGAAGTGTCTCAATCATAAAAAGGTTCAACTGCTTTTCCCTTATTATATTTATCATTAGTGGCTGATGATTTTATAACATGAATTAAAAAATAAGGGCATTTTCTGAATTAAAGTTCGTACCAGTTTTACTACAAGTAAACAAAAAAATTTAAACAGATCCCCTTTTCAGGGACTTTTTTTTTTTTTTTTTTTAATTTTGGCCTCTTTTATTGTTTGTTTTATTTATTTATTTATTTTCATCTATCTTTATTCTTTGGCCTGTGTGGGTCTCCCATTGCAGTGGCCTCTCTCCTTGCAGAGCACTGGCTCAGGGCACACGCACTCCAGAGCTCTGGCTCGGTAATTGGACACACAGGTCCAGTTGCTCCGCAGCACGTGGGATCTTCCTGGGCCAGGGATCGAACTGGTGCCCCTTGCACTGCAAGGCAGTGTCCTTACCCATTGCACCACCAGGGAAACCCTCAAGGACTCTTGATACAATGAACTCTATAATGAGATTCTCTATTATAAAGAATCTGAACATCTATTAACTTCATACTTACTAGTAAAAATGCTAGGTATAGTTCTATATAATAAGGCTAATACTACATTAGAAATTATAAATCAGTGTAAGTTTGTAATGTTAGAAATAATCTTCAGTCTGGAAATGAAATCATCGAAAAAACCCTAACAAAAATCTATGAAATTTTAATAGAGAGTAGTGCCAACCTCTGTAAAATTTTCTTTTAAAAACATTTTAACAAAAAGAAATGCCTTTGTGAGAATACATGCCTATGATAGCTCATAGTATAGGATACCATAGGATGCTCAATATCTAATTACAATCTCCTATTTGCCTCTAAAACTGTGTAATGGTCTTAGTTTGTATGATACTGTTTTAAGAAAACCAAGCTTCCTTTGCATAAACCTGGAGAATGGGTATTATGCTAAGTGAAATAAGACACATACTACATACATTACTTATTTGTGCAATCTTTTAAAAAAGTCCAAGAAATGAGAGTAGACGGGGCTGCCGGGGACTGCGTGGAGGAGTGAGTACAAAATTAGGCAAAGCTAGTAAAAGAGTGCAAACCGTTAGTTGTTATTAGATGAATAATTCTGATGTTCTAGTAAACACCATGGTAGCTATGGTTGATAATACTGTATTGCATAATTGAAATTTGCTACAAAGTACAAACTGTTTTCACCGAACAAAGAGTAAATATGTGAGGTGATGGAAATGTTAATTAACTCAGTGTGAAAGGGTTAATTAATTCCTTCACACTGTATATCAAATCATTGTTGTACACTTTACATTACAATTTTATTTATACCTCAGTTTTAATTATACCTCAATAAAGCTGGGGAGAAAAGAGGAAAATAAAATATCTGGAACCAGCATGACTTGAGTTTATATATTTGTCCTTTCATATCTCATGGAAACTTTGGCATATTATTTAACATATCTCAGTTTTTTTGTCTATTCATAAGATTATGAATTATTCCTTTAAATGGAACAATTCATGTAAAATGCTTACTGTGCCTGGGACACAGAAAGAGCTCAATAAATATACTGTCATGAAGAATTATAACAGAGGCTTCCCTGGTGGTCCAGTGGGTAAGGACATTGCCTGGCAGTGCAAGGGGTGTCAGTTTGATCCCTGGCATGGGAGGATCCCGCGTGCCGCAGAGCAGTTGGACCCATGTGTCCAATTACTGAGCCAGAGCTCTGGGGCGCATGTGCCCAGAGCCGGTGCTCTGCAGCAAGAGAGGCCACTGCGATGGGAGGCCCACAGGGGCCAAAGAACAAAGATGGATGAGAGACCAATAGAAGTGGCCAAAAAAAAAAAAAAAGAATTGTAACAGGGCTTCCCTGGTGGTCCAGTGGGTAAAGAATCTGCCTTACAGGGCAAGGGGCACCAGTTCAATCCCTGGCTTGGGAAGATCCCACGCTGCAGAGCAGCTGGACTTGTATGTCCAATTAGGAGCCAGTGCTCTGCAGCGAGAGAGGCCACTGCGATGGGAGGCCCACACAGTCCAAAGAATAAAGATGGATGAAAATAAATAAATGAAAAACCACTGAAAGAGGCCAAAATTAAAAAAAGAAGAAGAATTATAACAGTAATGATCTACTTAGATATCCAGTCTACATGCCAGGCACTATACTGGTGTTGGAGACAGATGGAGAGTTGAGGTACTTCTTTCTTTCATGATTAAGAACTTGTTAGGCTACAACACTGTAAATCGACTACTTAAAAAATACATATATACTCCCCAAAAAGAAGAAAAACTTGTCAGAAAAGAGCAATAAATAAGCAAGCACTAGTACTAAAAAGCTGTGGGAAGTGAAGCATTGTTTGAAGGAATGATAGAGAAGAGCCACCTGATCTCATGTGAGGATTGGTTAGGAAGGTTCTAATACAAGTGAGAATTAAACTGAAATCTACAAGATGTTATCATTCACAATGAGACAGTATTTTGACTCTTAGGAGTATTTCTTAAGCTTTGAGGAAAAAAAGGAGACACATCACCATTTAACTTAATCAAAATATTTTGCTGACCAATGATCTAATTTAGAAAAACACAAGGATTCTAAAAACCCTGTAAATGCTGCCTCATTTAAACATTTACCAATTTCTTTTATACTACTTCACATTTTCAAACAGAGATGAAAATACCATCTGACGATATAAAAACCTGTAAGTTTAATCAAATTGCCAAAGTACATAAACAAAACATTTTGTATGTATGCTAAACTAACTGGTTTGTTGTACAAATGATCTCAGGTGGCTCATATGAAATGATGCATTATCAGGTTCTCTGCATGTAACATCATTTCTGAAGTAGGACAGATCTTAGTTATAAGATAGTCTCAAACCATGGGCCTTAAGAATGATGCTAAGACTATGTATAAAATACAAAGTGAAAGTGAAAGTCGCTCAGCTGTGTCTGACTCTGTGCGACCCATGAACTGAGCCATGGCATTCTTCAGGCAAGAATACTGGAGTGGGTAGCCTTCCCCCTTTTTTCAGTGGATCTTCCCAACTCAGGGATCAAACCCAGGTCTCCCACATAGCCGGTGGATTCTTTACCATCTGAGCACCAGGGAAGCCCAAAATGTAGTCAATGCTCCATTAATTGAGGGTAGGAGCAGGGAGTGTGGGAGAAACTTCAGTTAAATTACACTGAATCTTCAATTACCCAAACTGTCCTAATGTGTTTAGGGATGTACTCAGGTCCTTCCCTGGTGGCTCAGATGGTGAAGAATATGCCTGCAATGCAGGAGACTCAGGTTTGATTCCTGGGTTGGGAAGACCCCTCAAAAAAGGAAAGGGGTACCCACTCCAATATACTTGGCTGGAGAATTCCACAGACAGAGGAGCCTGGTGGGCCACAGTCCATGAGATCACAAAGAGTCAGACACAACCAACAGACAAATAACTCACTTTCTACTCTTGACTTTCACATTTTGAGTCTCCTGAAACAGACTCAGTTTCAGGAGAAAACTAATGCCTGTAGTTGAAGGCTTCTCACTTCCTACAGCACAACAACTTCTGGGGGTAGAAAGACACTTTCTAGTCCTTGAAGGCTACAGTTGAGCTATGTCTTATATAACTGACTATAAAAACAAGCTGGGTTCCAACCAAACATTCACTCTAACAAAAAGATTATTATGTACTACTGAAAATAAATTGAAACATGTAATGCTGTATTAACTTCAATTTCTTTTATACTACTTCACATTTTCAAACAGAGATGAAAATACCATCTGAAAAACCTGTAAGTTTAATCAAATTGCCAAAGTACATAAACAAAACATTTTGTATGTATGCTAAACTAACTGGTTTGTTGTACAAATGATCTCAGGTGGCTCATATGAAATGATGCATTATCAGGTTCTCTGCATGTAACATCATTTCTGAAGTAGGACAGATCTTAGTTATAAGACAGTCTCAAACCATGGGCCTTAAGAATGATGCTAAGACTATGTATAAAATACAAAGTGAAAGTGAAAGTCGCTCAGCTGTGTCTGACTCTGTGCGACCCATGAACTGAGCCATGGCATTCTTCAGGCAAGAATACTGGAGTGGGTAGCCTTCCCCCTTTTTTCAGTGGATCTTCCCAACTCAGGGATCAAACCCAGGTCTCCCACATAGCCGGTGGATTCTTTACCATCTGAGCACCAGGGAAGCCCAAAATGTAGTCAATGCTCCATTAATTGAGGGTAGGAGCAGGGAGTGTGGGAGAAACTTCAGTTAAATTACACTGAATCTTCAATTACCCAAACTGTCCTAATGTGTTTAGGGATGTACTCAGGTCCTTCCCTGGTGGCTCAGATGGTGAAGAATATGCCTGCAATGCAGGAGACTCAGGTTTGATTCCTGGGTTGGGAAGACCCCTCAAAAAAGGAAAGGGGTACCCACTCCAATATACTTGGCTGGAGAATTCCACAGACAGAGGAGCCTGGTGGGCCACAGTCCATGAGATCACAAAGAGTCAGACACAACCAACAGACAAATAACTCACTTTCTACTCTTGACTTTCACATTTTGAGTCTCCTGAAACAGACTCAGTTTCAGGAGAAAACTAATGCCTGTAGTTGAAGGCTTCTCACTTCCTACAGCACAACAACTTCTGGGGGTAGAAAGACACTTTCTAGTCCTTGAAGGCTACAGTTGAGCTATGTCTTATATAACTGACTATAAAAACAAGCTGGGTTCCAACCAAACATTCACTCTAACAAAAAGATTATTATGTACTACTGAAAATAAATTGAAACATGATCTATGATAGGCTCTTAGTGAAATTAGTTTCAGTATTTCTTGATTTTAGAAGTGTTTTTTTTTCTTCCCCCTCTAGGAAGGCATAATTAACCAATATTTTCTGATTATACTCTACATTTATATTCTCCAGCAGGACATAAGGGTGATGACAATGGGCCAATTTCTTAAATAATCAATATGCAAACATTTAAAAAATTAAGAGAATTCAAAATATTTTCTTTGGGTTGGTTCTAAGGGTAGGATCTTACACTCAGTCCTAGCATAAGCAATACAGTCCAAACATGTGCACACCTACTTCTTGCAAAGATGAATAAAATACCTACAAGACAGCACTATACTAGCTTTTTAGTAGTGTAAGAAAAATGACTCAAAATACATATTCTTGGGCTTCCCTGGTGGTCCAGTGGGTAAGGACACCGCCTTGCAGTGCAAGGGGCGCCAGTTCGATCCCTGGCCTGGGAAGATCCCACGTGCCGCAGAGCGGCTGGACCGATGTGTCCAATTACCGAGCCGGAGCTCTGGGCGCATGCTCCCAGAGCTGGTGCTCTCGACAAAAGAGGCCACTGCGATGGGAGGCCCACACAGCCCACAGGGCCAAAGAACAAAGATAGATGAAAATAGATAAATGAAAGACCAATAGCAATGGCCCGCCTGCCCCTGTCCCTCCCCAAGCCCCCCCTCCAAAAAAAAAAAAAAACCTAGGGAAAATACATATTCTTTAGATAGGTTATCCAAAGATTATGAAAACAGCCTGCTTAAATTTTTGTTTTCATATTCTGGATACTTGAATAGCTAAACCAGTTTGCTTGACAGGCCTGAGATCACAAAGAGTCAGACACAACCAACAGACAAATAACTCACTTTCTACTCTTGACTTTCACATTTTGAGTCTCCTGAAACAGACTCAGTTTCAGGAGAAAACTAATGCCTGTAGTTGAAGGCTTCTCACTTCCTACAGCACAACAACTTCTGGGGGTAGAAAGACACTTTCTAGTCCTTGAAGGCTACAGTTGAGCTATGTCTTATATAACTGACTATAAAAACAAGCTGGGTTCCAACCAAACATTCACTCTAACAAAAAGATTATTATGTACTACTGAAAATAAATTGAAACATGATCTATGATAGGCTCTTAGTGAAATTAGTTTCAGTATTTCTTGATTTTAGAAGTGTTTTTTCTTCCCCCTCTAGGAAGGCATAATTAACCAATATTTTCTGATTATACTCTACATTTATATTCTCCAGCAGGACATAAGGGTGATGACAATGGGCCAATTTCTTAAATAATCAATATGCAAACATTTAAAAAATTAAGAGAATTCAAAATATTTTCTTTGGGTTGGTTCTAAGGGTAGGATCTTACACTCAGTCCTAGCATAAGCAATACAGTCCAAACATGTGCACACCTACTTCTTGCAAAGATGAATAAAATACCTACAAGACAGCACTATACTAGCTTTTTAGTAGTGTAAGAAAAATGACTCAAAATACATATTCTTGGGCTTCCCTGGTGGTCCAGTGGGTAAGGACACCGCCTTGCAGTGCAAGGGGCGCCAGTTCGATCCCTGGCCTGGGAAGATCCCACGTGCCGCAGAGCGGCTGGACCGATGTGTCCAATTACCGAGCCGGAGCTCTGGAGCGCATGCTCCCAGAGCTGGTGCTCTGCGACAACAGAGACCACTGAGATGGGAGGCCCACACAGCCCACACGGGCCAAAGAACAAAGATAGATGAAAATAGATAAATGAAAGACCAATAGCAATGGCCCGCCTGCCCCTGTCCCTCCCCAAGCCCCCCCTCCAAAAAAAAAAAAAAACCTAGGGAAAATACATATTCTTTAGATAGGTTATCCAAAGATTATGAAAACAGCCTGCTTAAATTTTTGTTTTCATATTCTGGATACTTGAATAGCTAAACCAGTTTGCTTGACAGGCCTGAGATCACAGTTGTGAAAATATTCAGATTGTTGCATATTATCAGGCCTTCTTTTTGGCTACAAAATTTCAAGTTGTTTGCTTTATATAAGTAAGATTTTTATTGATAAAAACTCACCATTCCCAAACTCTTAGGCTCTTATCATCAGATGTGCTTACAAATCTCCTATTCTCATCGACAAAAACAATGGTGTTGACAGCTCCCAAATGCCGATCATATTCCTGTACGATTTCTCCACTTCGAATGTCCCACTGTGTATCAAATAAGAGAAAGGGTAAAGACAGAAGTGGAGCAGATTTATGAAAACAAAGACCATAACTGTGATAAATGGAGAAGGAAACAAGATCTCCAATATCAAGTTTTTATACATTTACTGCTTTCTGCTAGCACTAGAGCATCAGCAGACCCTAAAAGTAGCAAACTTTCCAGTCCTTGATACAACATAGGGCTCAAGAATGTTACAAAAAAATATTGTGAAAAGACTTACCTGCACAATCTTCTTATCAGACATCCCAGCCACAAAGAGATTTTGCTTATCTTCATCAGGATTAAATTTGACACAATAGGGTACTTTTCGGTTTGTAAATCTTGATATACACTGTCCTAAAACCAAAGACCCAAGTTACAGTAGGTAAAATAAATTTGAAGACAACCCGGGAATTTAAGATTTAGAGATCCTTTGCTAATAAGTTTGGAGAAACAGCAGGCTGTTTGTTCTTTACTACATTGTTCCTTTTCATGGATTTTTTTTTTTTTTAAGATTTATTTATTTATTTATTTTGGGCAGGGGTGAGGTTGGGGAGGGAAGGGAGCTGGAGGGCCACTCCTATTGGTCTTTCATTTCTCTGTTTTCATCCGTCTTTGTTCTTTGGCTCCTGTGGGCCTCCCATTGCGGTGGCGTCTGTTGTCGCAGAGCGCCGGCTCTGGGCGCATGCGCCCAGAGCTCCCGCCGTAATTGGACACATGGGTCTAGCTCGCACGTGGGATCTTCCCAGGCCAGGGCTCGAACCGGCGCCTGCTTAAATTTTTGATTTCATATTCTGGATACTTGAATAGCTAAACCAGTTTGCTTGACAGGCCTGAGATCACAGTTGTGAAAATATTCAGATTGTTGCATATTATCAGGCCTTCTTTTTGGCTACAAAATTTCAAGTTGTTTGCTTTATATAAGTAAGATTTTTATTGATAAAAACTCACCATTCCCAAACTCTTAGGCTCTTATCATCAGATGTGCTTACAAATCTCCTATTCTCATCGACAAAAACAATGGTGTTGACAGCTCCCAAATGCCGATCATATTCCTGTACGATTTCTCCACTTCGAATGTCCCACTGTGTATCAAATAAGAGAAAGGGTAAAGACAGAAGTGGAGCAGATTTATGAAAACAAAGACCATAACTGTGATAAATGGAGAAGGAAACAAGATCTCCAATATCAAGTTTTTATACATTTACTGCTTTCTGCTAGCACTAGAGCATCAGCAGACCCTAAAAGTAGCAAACTTTCCAGTCCTTGATACAACATAGGGCTCAAGAATGTTACAAAAAAATATTGTGAAAAGACTTACCTGCACAATCTTCTTATCAGACATCCCAGCCACAAAGAGATTTTGCTTATCTTCATCAGGATTAAATTTGACACAATAGGGTACTTTTCGGTTTGTAAATCTTGATATACACTGTCCTAAAACCAAAGACCCAAGTTACAGTAGGTAAAATAAATTTGAAGACAACCCGGGAATTTAAGATTTAGAGATCCTTTGCTAATAAGTTTGGAGAAACAGCAGGCTGTTTGTTCTTTACTACATTGTTCCTTTTCATGGATTTTTTTTTTTTTTAAGATTTATTTATTTATTTATTTTGGGCAGGGGTGAGGTTGGGGAGGGAAGGGAGCTGGAGGGCCACTCCTATTGGTCTTTCATTTCTCTGTTTTCATCCGTCTTTGTTCTTTGGCTCCTGTGGGCCTCCCATTGCGGTGGCGTCTGTTGTCGCAGAGCGCCGGCTCTGGGCGCATGCGCTCCAGAGCTCCCGCTCGGTAATTGGACACATGGGTCTAGCCGCTCCGCGGCACGTGGGATCTTCCCAGGCCAGGGCTCGAACCGGCGCCCCTTGCACTGCAAGGTGGTGTCCTTACCCACTGGACCACCAGGGGAAGCCCCTTTTCATGGATTTTTAATGATTAAAACTTATGTTCTCAAAAGTAAATCTGTATCATCAACTGCAGAGCAGATAAAGCTCTCCAGGTGATTACAACACGCTTCATAGCCAAAGAGTTATGAGTATCGGCTCTGGGCATTAGAAAAACCTTGGTTTGAATCCAATTTGACCATTATTAGTTGTGTAACCTTGGAAAAGCCTCAGTTTCCTCATCTATAACAATAACAGTATTTAATTTCATAAATTATTATGATATTCTTAGGATTGAACAGATACTGCATAAGTGCACAGTACAATGCTTGGTAAACAGTGTTCAATAACTATTGAACTACTAGCTATTTTTTTTATTCTTAAAACTCAGTATGATGAAAAATGGTTCTCTAATTATATAAAATTATACTAGCCACAATGTGCTGATGTAATCAGTATGTTCATGAGTATATAAAACCAATCTGCCCGTGGAAGTTTAGGCCTACATTTTAACCAACTGGGAAAATTAAATTTAATTCTGTTCATCGGGTAGTTACTGTGCTTCTATTATTGCACAATGTAGTGTGCTAGGTTATGTAGGGGATAATCTGAAGATCAACTAGTCTTATGGAAAACTTCAAATTTCCTTGTCTATCAATATATTTGCCTTATAATCTGTATTTGATGGAAAGGAAGTTTCATAATGAAAGAGCTCCTTTATGCAGCTGAGTTTCAACTCTACAAACATTTTGTGATATTAGCTGACAGCCAATGATATGAGAATCAGCAGTTAGAGAAGATACCATTATGCCACAGAAGACCACTCAGATTGTTCCATTTAAAAAAGCTAATTCATAAGGTGTAAATATGTGTTAGTATAAGTGAGACCTTACCTGTCTCAGTGTCCCAGAGCTTAAGATACCTGTCATAAGCTGCACTGAGGAACTGTGTTCCTGCAGTATTAAAGCAGATGTCCCTGACAGCTTTACCGTGACCTGAAGGCAGAGACAATAGACATGGAGGTGAGGTGAAGTATCTTCATTTAAAATATAAGCACCATAAGAGGAACAGCATTAAACAGTGTCTTCCAAGCCACACTGTGAGTCAAAATCACTGGAACCCCACCTCCTGACTTACTAACTCAGAATATGTTATGTGTGGGCTTTGGAATGTAGGTGGTTTTTTTTCCCTGCCTTTGAAAAGCTCAAGTGATTCAGATGCGTAACATTTAGGTAAGAACCAAGAGAAATGATCTAACTTTGTTTTAAAAAGTCTCTCACGGCACTCTCTTAATATGTAATACATAAATCTGATAACTAAACAGTCAAGAATTTAAGGATAACAGTCCAGTTATTGCCAATGAAAGAGAAATGACTGGTGACATTCTGAAGGTTCACTCTCAGATTACTTGCCAAGCTGAAAGTGAAAACAAAGTGACCTAAACTTGAAGTTCATGAAAACTGTGGCCTCTGTTCAATAACTGTATACTTGTCTGATTACATTACAGAATTTCATGGAAAGGGACTCAGCATTTCATAGACTATACCTTTTTAAAAACAAATATTAACTACTATTTAGTTTTAAAATGGTACTTTGACAATAAATTAATTTCAAGGTGCTTTGTTTAGAAATCAGTCTTACTGGACCAGTCGACTCTTTTGAAAGTTACACGGGTAAATAAAATGTGACTGAATAAAAGCAGAAACTTGTTCAGTTATTACTATCCCACTATGACAACACTGCCAATACCACTACAAAATGGGCATGGCACAGTCAACTATACGTAGGAGCCCTGATTAATTGCCTTATAATCTGTATTTGATGGAAGGAAGTTTCATAATGAAAGAGCTCCTTTATGCAGCTGAGTTTCAACTCTACAAACATTTTGTGATATTAGCTGACAGCCAATGATATGAGAATCAGCAGTTAGAGAAGATACCATTATGCCACAGAAGACCACTCAGATTGTTCCATTTAAAAAAGCTAATTCATAAGGTGTAAATATGTGTTAGTATAAGTGAGACCTTACCTGTCTCAGTGTCCCAGAGCTTAAGATACCTGTCATAAGCTGCACTGAGGAACTGTGTTCCTGCAGTATTAAAGCAGATGTCCCTGACAGCTTTACCGTGACCTGAAGGCAGAGACAATAGACATGGAGGTGAGGTGAAGTATCTTCATTTAAAATATAAGCACCATAAGAGGAACAGCATTAAACAGTGTCTTCCAAGCCACACTGTGAGTCAAAATCACTGGAACCCCACCTCCTGACTTACTAACTCAGAATATGTTATGTGTGGGCTTTGGAATGTAGGTGGTTTTTTTTCCCTGCCTTTGAAAAGCTCAAGTGATTCAGATGCGTAACATTTAGGTAAGAACCAAGAGAAATGATCTAACTTTTTTTTAAAAAAGTCTCTCACGGCACTCTCTTAATATGTAATACATAAATCTGATAACTAAACAGTCAAGAATTTAAGGATAACAGTCCAGTTATTGCCAATGAAAGAGAAATGACTGGTGACATTCTGAAGGTTCACTCTCAGATTACTTGCCAAGCTGAAAGTGAAAACAAAGTGACCTAAACTTGAAGTTCATGAAAACTGTGGCCTCTGTTCAATAACTGTATACTTGTCTGATTACATTACAGAATTTCATGGAAAGGGACTCAGCATTTCATAGACTATACCTTTTTAAAAACAAATATTAACTACTATTTAGTTTTAAAATGGTACTTTGACAATAAATTAATTTCAAGGTGCTTTGTTTAGAAATCAGTCTTACTGGACCAGTCGACTCTTTTGAAAGTTACACGGGTAAATAAAATGTGACTGAATAAAAGCAGAAACTTGTTCAGTTATTACTATCCCACTATGACAACACTGCCAATACCACTACAAAATGGGCATGGCACAGTCAACTATACGTAGGAGCCCTGAATCACCAGCACCACCTCTAGTCATGGTAAGCAGACATTTTTTCCTACAGCAGGAGTCCTGGTGAGAGCTGCTATCATCTCTCTTAAGTAGTTATTTACAGTTTTCCATGGAAAGCGGTCAGCACAGGGGAGACACATTGGGACCAAATTCCCTGCATCGCAGGAGACATTTGGTTCCCTGTTTGCTGTTGAGAGCATTCCCACAAGATTTCTGGGCCACCTTGGCATCTGAGGCAGTATTCATTTGTGCAGTGAGGCCCTAAAGTCATAACAAAGCACTGCAGAATGGACTCCCACTTAAATCTAAAAAACAGAGCCAATATAATTTGCACAAATACCGTTTCATTTTGGTATAATTAAATTTGGAAATATAACCAGTCTTCACACAAAATCTGACAGAGACAGTAAACGCTATCTACCAACAAAGCTAGTCTGCCACAAAGCTATCCTTTTGGTCTTCTTTGCTTCGAGGAGTTCTCTCAACCTTTTCTTTTTATCTGTGTTTGTAGCCAATTCCCAGTCTCTCTTCAAAGCTCAACATCTGGCTATCAAACTGCTTACAGAACATTTTCATCTCAATATCTGAAAGGCAGCTCAAATTCTGTGAGTCTGAAGCCTCATCATCTTCCTAAAATGAACGACACCACCATTCATCCAGGCACCTGTAAGTCACTCTGGACTTCTGCCTCTCTTACCACACTCACTTCTAGTTACTCAGGGCCATTGGTTTTAACTCTTTACTGTTCCTTTCCTATGTCTCTGTTGCTGTAGTTCACAAGCGCATCATCTCTAATCCAGACTAATGAAATAATCTTGTAAATCACTGTCTTGCTTCCAGGCCTGCCCCACCAAAGCATCTTCCATACTGCAATTGTGATCTCTGTAAACTTCAAATCTGATCATGATGCTTTCCTGCAAGAGGTGTTCAGTGGTTGGCTTCCCAAGGCCCCTAGGGTAAACTAAGGGTCTTTCATACTCTGCTCCCCTCTCCTCTTTTCTCCACTGTCATCTCTCACTATATCCCCAAGGCTTACAATTCTGAAGTACAAGTGGTTCCCTCAACCACCTGAACTCAAAGCACTTCTGCTTCAGTTTCTTCTGCTCTCTCTTCCTTGTTCTTTTTCTTTGTCTACCTGGGACACTTACCCCTCCTTTGAGACTCAGCTCAAGTCTATGAAGGCTTTCCTTCGTATCAGTGTAGTAAAATTACCGTCAGTGATGTACTGTAGTTTAAAAAGTCTCTTCAAACAGATTGATAGCAGAGAGAAAAGAAATATTACCAATAAATGTTCGCAGACAGCGCCGGTCTCCATAAACCTCCCATAGCTGGAGAAAAAAAAGAAAAAGAAACAACAAATAGAAACAGTAAATTTAATACAAGGCTTTGATAAAATGACATCTTTCAATCACTAACGACAGTCATATGCCAGCTATGTGTGTGCATATCTGTGTGTGTAAAGGGGACTGAACCAAGGCATTACATATCATGTATTGTCTGGTGCTATTGGATCAGTGGTAAAGAACATGCCTACAATGCAAGAGACCCAGGTTCGATCCCTGGGTTGGAAGATCCCCTGGAGAAGGGAATGACAACCCACCCCCGTATTCTTACCTGGAAAATTACATGGACAGAGAAGCCTTGTGGGCTACAGTCCATGGAGTCACAAAGAGTTGGACAGGATGGAGAAACTAATAACACTTTCACTTTTTTTTCACTTTTGGTGCTATTAGTCTGTCTCGCGCTATTTGGACTATACACATATGCATGAACACACACACACACATATACTTTAAAACTAAACTTTGAATTAAGAGAACTTAACTTAGATGACATTATATAGGTGGTTTTCATCTTCATGTTTTTTTTTGTATCTGACATACTTTCTACGATGAAAAGTTTCTACTTACATAATACTATGAACTAATTTTAAAAGAATTCAATGTTATTAAAACTGCCACGTTTAGAGCTTCTCTGGTGGCCCAGTGGGTAAAGAGTCTGCCTTGCAATGTAAGGGACACCAGTATGATCCCAATCCCAGGAAGATCCTGCGTGTGCGGAGGGGCTGGACCAGTGTGTCCAATTACCAGCCAGCGCTCTGGAGCGCATGTGCCCAGAGCCGGTGCTCTACAACGAGAGAGGCCACTGCAATGGGAGGCCCACACAACCCAAAGAATAAAGATGGATAAAAATAAATAAACAAAGAACCAATAAAAGAGGCCAAAAGTAAAAAAAAACAACAACAAAAAACACTGCCATGTTTATATGTATAACATTTTGGTACTGAAAGGTTTTTTTTTTTTTACTCTTCTGAAGTATTAACTATTATAAAAACACTTATGAAAATGAAGATCTAGACTAAAATGTAAAAAGCTGTTATGAAACTGACGAGCTTGTTAATGTAACAAGCTCGCATTTCTCATTACATCTAAAGTGAATTAATACAACAGCTTTGAAACTACCTTTATTCTTGCCTGCCTCAAATCCAGTCCTTGACAATGCTGCTAGTGATCTAAAATAGAAAGCATTTCCTGGCCACCCAGTGCCTACAGGATAAAGTCTCAGTTTCTGTAGCACACCAGGAAAGGACCTCCAGGACCTGGTCCCTTGCTCTGACTGCAGTCAGTCAGTGCCTCTCAAATTTAGACTCTAGCAGTCACAAACTCTGCAGTCTTCAGCACACACAATGCTGATTCATTCTATTTACTCCTCTCAAACATACTCGATTCCCTGTGCTCCCTGACCCTTACTTAGTTACCTTCCTATTGAAGTATGCTTCCTCTCTGAAACCAGAACACCTTCCATCTCCTTTACAATGATCACTAACAAAATGATCACCTTAAGAGCCAGGACAGTGGCTAAATAATTTTTTATCCTCATTCCTTTGTACATAATAGGTACCTAATAAATGTTTATAGACATGATGAACTAAATTGAATTCTATGCTTTTCTAACTGGGCAAATAGAAGACCTTAATCTCAATTAACATAGTCTGTATACACTGGAAGTTAAAGGAAATGAGTCTTATTATTCCATACTGTTGGCCTCTCATTTTAAGCCACTAAGTCAAGACAAATGCCTAAATAGTTGCTCTCATCAAAAAAGCTACCTTTAGGGCTTCCCTGGTGGTCCAGTGGGTAAGGACACCGCCTTGCAGTGCAAGGGGCGCCGGTTCGATCCCTGGCCTGGGAAGACCCCACATGTCGCGGAGTGGTTGGACAGATGTGTCCAATTACCGAGCTGGAGCTCTGGAGCGCATGCGCCCAGAGCCAGCGCTCTGCGACAACAGACGCCACTGCGATGGGAGGCCCACAAGAGCCAAAGAACAAAGACGGATGAAAATAGAGAAATGAAAGACCAATAGAAGTGGCCCGCCCGTCCCCCTCCCTCCCCACCCCACCCTCCCCTCCAAAAAGCTACCTTTATATTAATATACTGGTACTACCCATGAATTATTTACAGAGGATAACATTTCCATGAATCAACTTTACAAGACCCAAGAGCCCTACAGAGTTGATAATTTGTTGACCATTATAATGATCCGGACACTGAAGACAAAAAAGATAAAACCATTCTACCAGATTTAAGTTTTTAAAAGGATTTTCCCCTATCAAATGGACATATATTGGCAACTCAGTTTTTTCTACCATACGCACTATTGCTGAACATCAACTAAAGGCAGACCTTTCCAAGATTATAAAAAGTGGGAGAAGAGGCTGGGAGCAATTCTGCTACTAGCATTTGGAAGAAAAAGAGTGAATTACATTACCTACTTTCTAAAAATGGGATTTCTATCATATGTCCTCTCTACCTCTAAGGTACTGAGGAACAAATGAATTCAGTTACATATCCAAAACCTCAATAAAAATGCATTATTGGTGATTAAATATTCATGTGCCTAAAGCCAAAATGATCTATTATGTTCTAATCGGCTATCTCAGCTTACAAAAAGTCCAGCCAATTGGACGACAAAGCATATCTGAATCAACATGTTTGGAAGCAGTTCATAAAATGCTGCATTCACAGGGCTTAAGAGAAAATAATTAGCCTCTAATTGCCTAACAAACTCAGATTTATTTATAATTAACCAAATAGATTTAACCAAAGCACTAGCTTTGTAGCACTCCTACTCTATTACTGAAAACTCACCTTAATTTTACAGTCCATGGAACAAGACAGCAACAAATGGCCAGAAAGAGGAAACAATCTGACTGCACTGACCCCCTGTAAAAAGGTATTACAATGATCAATCAGAAGCATTCAAAATCTCAGCTACTATTAAACAGAAGGGGAAAACAGTGTATTTTTTAAGCCACCTAATATATTACTTTTCTTCATTCCAAAAATCAATCAAAAATCGATCAATTACCCTAGAATAATTTTCAGAAGTAATCTGAGAGCAACCCTTATTGACACTATACTTTTCGAGACTCTTTTTAACCTTTACAGTCCTCATCCAAGGGAATTCTTAGTCAATTATGTTGACTGACCCTCACACTTGCTCCTCTTCCTTCTTTTACTCAATTCCTTTTCCTTTCCTCTTTGCTAAGAGCTGGAAATTATCAATTGGAACAGTGAATATGACAAAGAATATCAATGTCAAAGTTTTCAAGTGCCTTATCTCTGCATTAGTTGAAGTTATGATCACAACGTATAAACCAGGGAGTATCTGGTCTTCTTTGACATGTGAAAGCCCAAGAGCTAAGGCAAAATTACTGAGACTTTGGTTCTAATATCAGCCCATTACTCACTGTCTTGGTGCCCAAGAGGATGAAGATTATGGCAGGAACTCAGAAGTTGAGGCCTGGGCTACCTTAAGTGCGTAGGACACTGAATCATGAATGTTTATGTCATGGCCCAATCAGATTACCTTGAAGACTGAGTACTCACTTGTCACTCACATGTGCTGGCATAAAGTGTGACTCTAAAATGGGATTTCTATCATATGTCCTCTCTACCTCTAAGGTACTGAGGAACAAATGAATTCAGTTACATATCCAAAACCTCAATAAAAATGCATTATTGGTGATTAAATATTCATGTGCCTAAAGCCAAAATGATCTATTATGTTCTAATCGGCTATCTCAGCTTACAAAAAGTCCAGCCAATTGGACGACAAAGCATATCTGAATCAACATGTTTGGAAGCAGTTCATAAAATGCTGCATTCACAGGGCTTAAGAGAAAATAATTAGCCTCTAATTGCCTAACAAACTCAGATTTATTTATAATTAACCAAATAGATTTAACCAAAGCACTAGCTTTGTAGCACTCCTACTCTATTACTGAAAACTCACCTTAATTTTACAGTCCATGGAACAAGACAGCAACAAATGGCCAGAAAGAGGAAACAATCTGACTGCACTGACCCCCTGTAAAAAGGTATTACAATGATCAATCAGAAGCATTCAAAATCTCAGCTACTATTAAACAGAAGGGGAAAACAGTGTATTTTTTAAGCCACCTAATATATTACTTTTCTTCATTCCAAAAATCAATCAAAAATCGATCAATTACCCTAGAATAATTTTCAGAAGTAATCTGAGAGCAACCCTTATTGACACTATACTTTTCGAGACTCTTTTTAACCTTTACAGTCCTCATCCAAGGGAATTCTTAGTCAATTATGTTGACTGACCCTCACACTTGCTCCTCTTCCTTCTTTTACTCAATTCCTTTTCCTTTCCTCTTTGCTAAGAGCTGGAAATTATCAATTGGAACAGTGAATATGACAAAGAATATCAATGTCAAAGTTTTCAAGTGCCTTATCTCTGCATTAGTTGAAGTTATGATCACAACGTATAAACCAGGGAGTATCTGGTCTTCTTTGACATGTGAAAGCCCAAGAGCTAAGGCAAAATTACTGAGACTTTGGTTCTAATATCAGCCCATTACTCACTGTCTTGGTGCCCAAGAGGATGAAGATTATGGCAGGAACTCAGAAGTTGAGGCCTGGGCTACCTTAAGTGCGTAGGACACTGAATCATGAATGTTTATGTCATGGCCCAATCAGATTACCTTGAAGACTGAGTACTCACTTGTCACTCACATGTGCTGGCACCTCCAAAGTGTGACTCCAGTTTACCCTGAATTGACTTGCCTACTCTTTTTCTCTCTACATCTTTATTAGAAATAATGAATGTCCTACATCTATAGCTGAAAATCTATGTTGGCTTCGCTTATTATACATTACAGCAAACATTAATTAATTACATTACAAGCAATTCGTTTACCTTTGTGTGTCCAGACCACACATGAATTTGTTTTTTGGGAAGATAACATTTCTCAGGTGGCATAGTTGACCGCAGATTAACACCAACATCCTGAGGTATATGAAGATAGGACCTGCCTTGATAGTCATACATTTCTTTAACTGAAATAAGAAGGCAAAGGAAAGCAATGAACAAATAAAAGCTCTAGTTATGAAATGCATATTCTTTTTTTTTTTTGGTGGGGGTGGGGCTGGGGAGGGAGGGGAGCAGGCGGGCCACTTCTATTGGTCTTTCATTTGTCCATTTTCATCCGTCCTTGTTCTTCAGCCCATGTGGGCCTCCCATCGCGGTGGCCTCTGTTGTTGCAGAGCACCGGCTCTGGGTGCATGTGCTTCAGAACTCCAGCTCAGTAATTGGACACATCAGTCCAGCTGCTCTGCGGCACGTGGGATCTTCCCAGGCCAGGGATTGAACCGGCGCCCCTTGCACTGCAAGGCGGTGTGTCCTGACCCACTGGACCACCAGGGAAGCCCGAAATGCATATTCTTAAATAAGCACTTTATTCACAAGGATATTGTTGCATATTAAGGTTAAGGTAATACTACTTTCATGATGTTAAGACCAAGAGACACCTAAAATTTAACTGCATGAAATCACTGCTATTATTTCAATCAGAGGTAGTGTTCTGAAATCCCTAAATATCCAGAGAATATTAGGCCTTTAAATAAGCTCTTACTTTCTTTATCCAGTTACATGTTTTAGTGGTATATACAAAAGACTCCACTGCAGTATAATCACAGAGAGAGAAGAAAAGATAACATTTGGGCCTTGTGAGTCACTGGTAAAGAATCAGAGGCAAAACAGGATTAAAAAGAAGTTAAAGTGAAACAAAGTACATCAAGTATTCTTTTCCCTGTTTTCCTCCTTTATGCCCTTCCAAGTTCCTTTCTCAATCTTTTTTCTACTTTCAGCCAGATTTTACAATAAAGCCACGGATGACAATTAAATGACATACTATAATATGTATAAAAGCATTTAGTAGCATGCTGCACAGAGTAAGTACTCAATGAATGTTGATTGTTATTGTTATTATGGCCATAAGCAACCACCACAGTACTGAACAGACTACTCAGATAAAATGGGAGCCTGAGAAACTAAGTATGTATGGCCTCATGAAACCTATATATTTGATAAGTGGTACAACATCAGAAAAATCATTACTATCCAAACTGGATTATTTATAGTCTGGTAATTACTACATAATTTTCCTACTGTAACTAGTTACTAATGAACCAGATGGCATCTAAAATATTTATAATTTCTTTTGGTGAATGTGTATTTCCTTCTACAAATCAAAATAAGTATGAGAATCTAAATCTCTAATCTACTTACCTGAAAAACAAAGTTTATTCTTTTAAAGTGTAATTTAGTAACAGTTATGAACTGTGAGCATACCTGAAGAATATTTAACTTGGGTTAAAAAGAAAAGGTTAAAGTGACCAGGGGACTAGTTACACGCCACAGAGAATCAACTGTATCTTAGGGAAGAACAGATTGTAAACCATAATCTCCTTTATCTACCTTTTTTCTCCCTTCCTTTTTCTACCTTAAAAAAAAATTCATTAGCACTTCAAAAAATATCATCTGTGGCTACCTCTTTTATTATAACAAAGAAGAGTTTGCTTTAATTTCTTTGGGATGAAAATTCCCCAATGTAATTTTTTCTTTTTTTTTAATTTGGCCTCTTTTATTGGTTCTTTCTTTCTTTATTTTCATCCATCTTTATTCTTTGGCCTGTGTGGGCTTCCCATTGCAGTGGCCTCTCTCACTGCAGAGCACTGGCTACTGGGTACATGCACTCTAGAGCGCTGGCTCATAATTGGACACACCAGTCCAGCCGCTCCACGCACGTGGGAGCTTCCCAGGCCAGGGACTGAACTGCTGCCCTGTACACTGCAAGGCAGGCTCTGTACCCACTGGACCACCAGGGAAGCCCCCCAGTAAAATCTTAACATAAGATTTCCAGTAGCTGATTAGTAAAGGCAATTGATATATGAACAGAGAGTAAACACCTGAGAGTTTATCATAAAAATCAAGACGCATAAAAAATATATTACCATGTAAGATTGTCTTTTCTTCTCCAGGTTTCTCGTCTTCCTGTTTGCCTTTCTTCTGCCTCTTTGCTGTAATTTCATCCAATTCTTTTTGTTCTTCCTAAGGAAATTAAGGAGTGAATTTTCTAAATGGATGTTCCAGAACCCCATCCTGGCCAACACTGGTCATAAATTCTTTACAATGAGGTGCACTTTTTTGGTCAAGCAATAGCTGCTAGTATGTTTCCCAGGATAACAATCTCAACTCTTTGGAAGATTACAAAATAGCATTAAACATACCGTGGGTACTAGTTAATATTTTTAAACTCATTTTCTACAAATCAAAATAAGTATGAGAATCTAAATCTCTAATCTACTTACCTGAAAAACAAAGTTTATTCTTTTAAAGTGTAATTTAGTAACAGTTATGAACTGTGAGCATACCTGAAGAATATTTAACTTGGGTTAAAAAGAAAAGGTTAAAGTGACCAGGGGACTAGTTACACGCCACAGAGAATCAACTGTATCTTAGGGAAGAACAGATTGTAAACCATAATCTCCTTTATCTACCTTTTTTCTCCCTTCCTTTTTCTACCTTAAAAAAAAATTCATTAGCACTTCAAAAAATATCATCTGTGGCTACCTCTTTTATTATAACAAAGAAGAGTTTGCTTTAATTTCTTTGGGATGAAAATTCCCCAATGTAATTTTTTCTTTTTTTTTAATTTGGCCTCTTTTATTGGTTCTTTCTTTCTTTATTTTCATCCATCTTTATTCTTTGGCCTGTGTGGGCTTCCCATTGCAGTGGCCTCTCTCACTGCAGAGCACTGGCTACTGGGTACATGCACTCTAGAGCGCTGGCTCATAATTGGACACACCAGTCCAGCCGCTCCACGCACGTGGAGCTTCCCAGGCCAGGGACTGAACTGCTGCCCTGTACACTGCAAGGCAGGCTCTGTACCCACTGGACCACCAGGGAAGCCCCCCAGTAAAATCTTAACATAAGATTTCCAGTAGCTGATTAGTAAAGGCAATTGATATATGAACAGAGAGTAAACACCTGAGAGTTTATCATAAAAATCAAGACGCATAAAAAATATATTACCATGTAAGATTGTCTTTTCTTCTCCAGGTTTCTCGTCTTCCTGTTTGCCTTTCTTCTGCCTCTTTGCTGTAATTTCATCCAATTCTTTTTGTTCTTCCTAAGGAAATTAAGGAGTGAATTTTCTAAATGGATGTTCCAGAACCCCATCCTGGCCAACACTGGTCATAAATTCTTTACAATGAGGTGCACTTTTTTGGTCAAGCAATAGCTGCTAGTATGTTTCCCAGGATAACAATCTCAACTCTTTGGAAGATTACAAAATAGCATTAAACATACCGTGGGTACTAGTTAATATTTTTAAACTCATTTTATACAAAACCTATCCTTCTGGAACACCTAAAAGTAATTTAGTATATTATGCTAATTATGTAGGTGAAAAGATAAGGCAATTAGAAAATCTAGTACAAAAAAAAAAAAAAGAAAATCTAGTACATACCAGAAAATATAGTAGTGCATTTTAGTAAACAATATTCTTCTTCATAAACAGTTTTTAATCATACTAAGGATATAAGCAATGACTACAGATTTGTGACACAACCTTTATATGAAAAGCAGTAAAAGGAAGGTGGGTGTTGGTGGTTTAGTTGCTAAGTCATGTCTGACTCCTGTGACCCCTGGTCTGCAGCCCACTAGGCTCCTCCATCCATGGCCTTTGCCAGGCAAGAACACTGGAGTGGGTTGGCATTCCCTTCTCCAGGGGATCTTCTCAACCCAGGGACTGAACTTGGGTTTCCTGCAGAGAAGGGCAGATATTTTTTTTTTTTTTACTGGACTCTACCACGAGGAAAGACCCAAAGGAAGATGGGGAAGTAGTAAATCCTTATACTCACTTAAGAAGTCAAAATAAATAAAGAGCAGCATATATGTATTACTAAGATAACTGCACAGGAGACACAGCTAGAATGCAAGCATTTTGAAGACAGAATTTTAAAAATCTGTCCACTGCTGTATCCCTAAGACCTAGAATAGGGGCTGGCGCATAGAGACAGTGGGGTTAGGAGGTAGGGTTTTATACGTTTACTTAACAAATTTCATAACATTATACAAAACATATATACAGATATACTACTTTGTTAAAATTTTAAAATTAATAAAACCCATCATCAATTCTACAATCACAGAAAGGCTGATTCTGTCATTACTATCTGATTATTGGTATCAGAAAAGCAACTACCATGGCAACCTTCATACTATTATCAAGGTGATTTTTATTAACAATTGTTCAATTCTGTATTTTAGTTAAAAATTATGGAAGAAAATAAATCAGAAAAATATAAACAAAAATTATTCCAAAGAAAAACAAAGGAATCTTTGTATCTTCTCAATCAACTAAGGCAGAGACATTCTGAATCATAATTCTTACAATGGGATTTTAGATGTGACCCAAAATAAGGAAAAAATTAAACATACCGTGGGTACTAGTTAATATTTTTAAACTCATTTTATACAAAACCTATCCTTCTGGAACACCTAAAAGTAATTTAGTATATTATGCTAATTATGTAGGTGAAAAGATAAGGCAATTAGAAAATCTAGTACAAAAAAAAAAAAAAGAAAATCTAGTACATACCAGAAAATATAGTAGTGCATTTTAGTAAACAATATTCTTCTTCATAAACAGTTTTTAATCATACTAAGGATATAAGCAATGACTACAGATTTGTGACACAACCTTTATATGAAAAGCAGTAAAAGGAAGGTGGGTGTTGGTGGTTTAGTTGCGAAGTCATGTCTGACTCCTGTGACCCCTGGTCTGCAGCCCACTAGGCTCCTCCATCCATGGCCTTTGCCAGGCAAGAACACTGGAGTGGGTTGGCATTCCCTTCTCCAGGGGATCTTCTCAACCCAGGGACTGAACTTGGGTTTCCTGCAGAGAAGGGCAGATATTTTTTTTTTACTGGACTCTACCACGAGGAAAGACCCAAAGGAAGATGGGGAAGTAGTAAATCCTTATACTCACTTAAGAAGTCAAAATAAATAAAGAGCAGCATATATGTATTACTAAGATAACTGCACAGGAGACACAGCTAGAATGCAAGCATTTTGAAGACAGAATTTTAAAAATCTGTCCACTGCTGTATCCCTAAGACCTAGAATAGGGGCTGGCGCATAGAGACAGTGGGGTTAGGAGGTAGGGTTTTATACGTTTACTTAACAAATTTCATAACATTATACAAAACATATATACAGATATACTACTTTGTTAAAATTTTAAAATTAATAAAACCCATCATCAATTCTACAATCACAGAAAGGCTGATTCTGTCATTACTATCTGATTATTGGTATCAGAAAAGCAACTACCATGGCAACCTTCATACTATTATCAAGGTGATTTTTATTAACAATTGTTCAATTCTGTATTTTAGTTAAAAATTATGGAAGAAAATAAATCAGAAAAATATAAACAAAAATTATTCCAAAGAAAAACAAAGGAATCTTTGTATCTTCTCAATCAACTAAGGCAGAGACATTCTGATGAATCATTTGGCTCTTGAAGGAAACCTCAGGTTTATTAATACAGATACCCTTCATAGAGACACAGCAGTGAGAAACATCAAAGCTTACTTCTGAAGGTTTGGCTACATCTTTTTCATCCACATATTTTGCCCACGGTCCCAAGAAACCATCAATATTAGATGCATCATTTTCTTTAAATTTTTTCCTCTTTTCTACTTTCTTCTGACCAGTTTCAAACACAGTTAATCCTACATTAAGAAAGTTAAAAAAAAAATAGATATCACAGATATGGGTATTTTCTGAACAGCTATATATATATATATATATATATACACACACACACACATATATATATATTTATACAGACTTCTTTAAAACATGAAATAAAACCTTATGAACCCAGATATACCAACTTATGCTATATAGAAAGACTCAATCTTCAGGGCAAGGCAGCTTCCTACCACTGCAACTGCAATATTTTGCAAGTTCTAATACATGTGAAGAAAAGACTCAGCTATGTAATCCTGCCATAGTACACAATCTTTTTAATTAATCACAGACCTGTATCAGTAGGTTTTATCACTTTTTGAAGGAAACAGAGCAATTTAATAATGTTAAGTAATGAAAAAGTTATCTTTGAAAGCAAGAATAAACTAAACTAAAATTGCTCATTTAAAGCTGAATTAGATAAAATTTCATTAATTAATAACTATTCCTTGTGTCACTTGCTTTGCTATACAAAATGAACAATATAAAGAAGGTTTCACAAGAATCTGTATTTCTTTCAAGTGAGCTCAATCTATACTTGACCTCTTATTATCATAAATCTTCACAGTAAGAGGAAAAGAAGAAAGAGGATGTTTCTGGTTGGGATTCTCATTTGATCAGTAGCAAGTGGCATGCTGTGCATAGTCATTTAATTGGAAAAAGAAAAGTTTACCAGAGTCATAGTCACAATTTACTGTTAACTGAGAATCTAGCTACATAAAGATGTAGCTTGTAGAGGTCTAACAAAGAGAAAACTTCCTATATTAACTCAAATCAATTTTTTTAGGTTGTGTTATAACAAAAGTTTTAAAATCCTATTTTAACAACAATCTTCTCAATCAACTAAGGCAGAGCATTCTGATTTGGTTTAAACCTTTTTCGATACCCTTCATAGAGACACAGCAGTGAGAAACATCAAAGCTTACTTCTGAAGGTTTGGCTACATCTTTTTCATCCACATATTTTGCCCACGGTCCCAAGAAACCATCAATATTAGATGCATCATTTTCTTTAAATTTTTTCCTCTTTTCTACTTTCTTCTGACCAGTTTCAAACACAGTTAATCCTACATTAAGAAAGTTAAAAAAAAAATAGATATCACAGATATGGGTATTTTCTGAACAGCTATATATATATATATATATATATATACACACACACACACATATATATATATTTATACAGACTTCTTTAAAACATGAAATAAAACCTTATGAACCCAGATATACCAACTTATGCTATATAGAAAGACTCAATCTTCAGGGCAAGGCAGCTTCCTACCACTGCAACTGCAATATTTTGCAAGTTCTAATACATGTGAAGAAAAGACTCAGCTATGTAATCCTGCCATAGTACACAATCTTTTTAATTAATCACAGACCTGTATCAGTAGGTTTTATCACTTTTTGAAGGAAACAGAGCAATTTAATAATGTTAAGTAATGAAAAAGTTATCTTTGAAAGCAAGAATAAACTAAACTAAAATTGCTCATTTAAAGCTGAATTAGATAAAATTTCATTAATTAATAACTATTCCTTGTGTCACTTGCTTTGCTATACAAAATGAACAATATAAAGAAGGTTTCACAAGAATCTGTATTTCTTTCAAGTGAGCTCAATCTATACTTGACCTCTTATTATCATAAATCTTCACAGTAAGAGGAAAAGAAGAAAGAGGATGTTTCTGGTTGGGATTCTCATTTGATCAGTAGCAAGTGGCATGCTGTGCATAGTCATTTAATTGGAAAAAGAAAAGTTTACCAGAGTCATAGTCACAATTTACTGTTAACTGAGAATCTAGCTACATAAAGATGTAGCTTGTAGAGGTCTAACAAAGAGAAAAACTTCCCTATATTAACTCAAATCAATTTTTTTTAGGTTGTGTTATAACAAAAAGTTTTAAAATCCTATTTTAACAACAATCTGCTCATAAACTGAAGGCAACTTGATCATATAGAGTCTAAAATTACTAAGTGCCCTCATACGAACAGCATGAACATTTTCTGTTGAACATTTTATGGATAAGATGCCAAGGGGCTGATGGGCTTTGTGGAAAATTAGCATTTAGAGTATGATGGTTTGTCTCCACAGTTATGCACAATGAAATTTTTTTTCTGCTCTGCTAAAATGTAGCTTTACATTAGTGTTGAGAAATAAATTGCTAAAATTAGTTATACATTCATTTTCATTTCTTGAATGATTTCTACAGTGTTGGTACTGTGCCAAGAACTCACCCTCCCTGCCAAAGGTTGCACATCTAGTAAGTGGCAAAAGCAAGCTCTAAATATTTAAATACATTGCTCTGAACTATATCACTCTACTGTCTCAAGTTTAAAAAAAAATAAGAGCTAAATTAAATACTAATTCTTTCCCTACTTTACAAGGTCAACCTGCAAACAATAAGATAGCTATGTATATTTGATATTAAATATTTCAAATAAATTACCTTGATTTTTTTCAGCTTCTTCTACAGAACCAATATACTTAGTAGACACTTGATGGTTATCTAATGAAGGGTCCAACGCATAACCTGCAAGGAAAAAAGTACAAATTAGACTCCATTTTCTTCCATTTACAATTCATTTTAATTCTATACACATTTACTCATTTTATATTTTCCTTCCCAAGATGTTGTTCATTTAATATAGCAAAGCAAGTGACACAAGGATAGTTATTAATTAATGAAACCTAAAAGGAAAAGGAAGGAAAATAGGACAAAAGAATTCATGCAAACCATTGATAGACAAAAAGCCAAAGGAGCTAAAAAAAAAACTGTAGGGCTTCTCTGGTGATCAGTAGCAAGTGGCATGCTGTGCATAGTCATTTAATTGGAAAAAGAAAAGTTTACCAGAGTCATAGTCACAATTTACTGTTAACTGAGAATCTAGCTACATAAAGATGTAGCTTGTAGAGGTCTAACAAAGAGAAAAACTTCCCTATATTAACTCAAATCAATTTTTTTTAGGTTGTGTTATAACAAAAAGTTTTAAAATCCTATTTTAACAACAATCTGCTCATAAACTGAAGGCAACTTGATCATATAGAGTCTAAAATTACTAAGTGCCCTCATACGAACAGCATGAACATTTTCTGTTGAACATTTTATGGATAAGATGCCAAGGGGCTGATGGGCTTTGTGGAAAATTAGCATTTAGAGTATGATGGTTTGTCTCCACAGTTATGCACAATGAAATTTTTTTTCTGCTCTGCTAAAATGTAGCTTTACATTAGTGTTGAGAAATAAATTGCTAAAATTAGTTATACATTCATTTTCATTTCTTGAATGATTTCTACAGTGTTGGTACTGTGCCAAGAACTCACCCTCCCTGCCAAAGGTTGCACATCTAGTAAGTGGCAAAAGCAAGCTCTAAATATTTAAATACATTGCTCTGAACTATATCACTCTACTGTCTCAAGTTTAAAAAAAAATAAGAGCTAAATTAAATACTAATTCTTTCCCTACTTTACAAGGTCAACCTGCAAACAATAAGATAGCTATGTATATTTGATATTAAATATTTCAAATAAATTACCTTGATTTTTTTCAGCTTCTTCTACAGAACCAATATACTTAGTAGACACTTGATGGTTATCTAATGAAGGGTCCAACGCATAACCTGCAAGGAAAAAAGTACAAATTAGACTCCATTTTCTTCCATTTACAATTCATTTTAATTCTATACACATTTACTCATTTTATATTTTCCTTCCCAAGATGTTGTTCATTTAATATAGCAAAGCAAGTGACACAAGGATAGTTATTAATTAATGAAACCTAAAAGGAAAAGGAAGGAAAATAGGACAAAAGAATTCATGCAAACCATTGATAGACTAAGAAGTCAGAAGAAACACCAAAACTGGGAGCTAAAAAAAAAAACTGTAGGGCTTCTCTGGTGATCCAGTGGGTAAGGACATCGCCTTGCAGTGCAAGGGGCGCCGGTTCGATCCCTGGCTTGGGAAGATCCCACGTGCCGCAGAGCGGCTGGACCAATGTGTCCAATTACCGAGCCGGAGCTCTGGAGCGCATGCGCCCAGAGCCGGTGCTAGGCAGCAACAGAGGCCACTGCGATGGGAGGCCCACAGGAGCCAAAGAACAAAGATGGAAATAAATGAAAAGACCAATAGAAGTGGCCAAAATAAATAAATAAAAAAAAACATAAAAAACAAAACAAAACAAAACAAAACTGTAGCATAAGTAAGTGGGATAATACGGTAAATGAGACTATCTTCCCAAATTAGGAATAAAGGTGGCTGTGATAATTATACACTTAGATTGTAACACACCTACAACCGTTTAAAAATGGGAAGAAAAGTAGGATTAATGTTTGTTCTATATCCCAACAGAGTTACAGAATGATAAATATGAGACTTAAGTAAAGCTGAATTCCTGTGCCATCTTCATGTCTCATAGGTAACACTAGTACAAAATATCAGGAAGGTTTGCTTCTTGGTACTTAGCAAATCACAGAAGCTAACAGAAAGGTCTATAGCTTTAAATTCCATGTATGAGAGTGAGAGGAAACAAGAGACAGGAATTACTATCTGGAACTAGACAATAACTTTTTATGAGAAAATGGTAATACTTTAAAATTAATAGTATTGTTTAGCACTTAAAAAAAGAAACAGAAAAGACTGCTAAACCTGAGGCTGGTTACCTTATTAATTTAAATTCAAATAAATGGTTTTCGGTTCTAAGATTTTCATAAGGGAAACAGACTATACACGTCTTAGTTTGCAAATGGCTACTCTTATTTCAGACTGCTCAATTAACACAGCATAGCCCACATTTACTCATTTTATATTTTCCTTCCCAAGATGTTGTTCATTTAATATAGCAAAGCAAGTGACACAAGGATAGTTATTAATTAATGAAACCTAAAAGGAAAAGGAAGGAAAATAGGACAAAAGAATTCATGCAAACCATTGATAGACTAAGAAGTCAGAAGAAACACCAAAACTGGGAGCTAAAAAAAAAGACTGTAGGGCTTCTCTGGTGATCCAGTGGGTAAGGACATCGCCTTGCAGTGCAAGGGGCGCCGGTTCGATCCCTGGCTTGGGAAGATCCCACGTGCCGCAGAGCGGCTGGACCAATGTGTCCAATTACCGAGCCGGAGCTCTGGAGCGCATGCGCCCAGAGCCGGTGCTAGGCAGCAACAGAGGCCACTGCGATGGGAGGCCCACAGGAGCCAAAGAACAAAGATGGAAATAAATGAAAAGACCAATAGAAGTGGCCAAAATAAATAAATAAAAAAAAACATAAAAAACAAAACAAAACAAAACAAAACTGTAGCATAAGTAAGTGGGATAATACGGTAAATGAGACTATCTTCCCAAATTAGGAATAAAGGTGGCTGTGATAATTATACACTTAGATTGTAACACACCTACAACCGTTTAAAAATGGGAAGAAAAGTAGGATTAATGTTTGTTCTATATCCCAACAGAGTTACAGAATGATAAATATGAGACTTAAGTAAAGCTGAATTCCTGTGCCATCTTCATGTCTCATAGGTAACACTAGTACAAAATATCAGGAAGGTTTGCTTCTTGGTACTTAGCAAATCACAGAAGCTAACAGAAAGGTCTATAGCTTTAAATTCCATGTATGAGAGTGAGAGGAAACAAGAGACAGGAATTACTATCTGGAACTAGACAATAACTTTTTATGAGAAAATGGTAATACTTTAAAATTAATAGTATTGTTTAGCACTTAAAAAAAGAAACAGAAAAAGACTGCTAAACCTGAGGCTGGTTACCTTATTAATTTAAATTCAAATAAATGGTTTTCGGTTCTAAGATTTTCATAAGGGAAACAGACTATACACGTCTTAGTTTGCAAATGGCTACTCTTATTTCAGACTGCTCAATTAACACAGCATAGCCCACATTCACTTTTTATGTCTTTAACTCACTAAATAGTTTATTCTGTGTCCTAATGGAAGAGGCAAAAAATTACCAGCTGTTTTTCCCCAAATAAGCTGTTTCTGAACCCAGGTCTAAAGCCAACTGAGCAGCTCTGAATAGCCAACTCTTGCTATAGGGCAGTTTAAGAAAAGTAGGTATCTGTATGAACTTACTTTGACTTTTTATTTTTTTAAGATTTACTCATTTATTTATGGGGGGTGGGGAGGGAGGGGAGCGGGCGGGCCACTTCTATTGGTCTTTTTCATTTGTCTATTTTCATCCATCTTTTGTTCTTTGGCTCCTGTGGGCCTCCCATCGCGGTGGCCTCTGTCGTCGCAGAGCGCCGGCTCTGGGCGCATGCGCTCCAGAGCTCTGGCTCGGTAATTGGACACATCGGTCCAGCCGCTCTGCGGCATGTGGGATCTTCCCAGGCCAGGGATTGAACCGGCACCCCTTGCACTGCAAGGCGGTGTTCTTACCCACTGGACCACCAGGGAAGCCCTTACTTTGACTTTTTTACTTGTCTTGTTTTGAAAATTTAAGCTATCTAAGTTATTGCTTAAGGTCCTTCTTTCTACAATCTAAAAAATACATGCAAAGTTTTCTTTTTGGGGGGGGGGCAGGTTGGGGAGGGAGGGCCACTTCTATTGGTCTTTCATTTATCTATTTTCATCCACCTTTGATGATACTTTTTCAGTGATACTTTTTTCCAGTGACACTTTTTCATAACAGTTATTTTCACTAAAAATTAACATAAACAAATTTTAAACATATAGGAAAGAGAAGATTACCTATAATTCCACTGTACTAAAATTCTACTTCTATTGACATTTATTCCTCCAAGTCTTTTTTATTATATGTATTTGTATTATAGAGCTATATAATCCTTCTATACTGAAAATATAGCAAGTTTTTTTTAAATTTTGAGAACAGGAATTACTATCTGGAACTAGACAATAACTTTTTATGAGAAAATGGTAATACTTTAAAATTAATAGTATTGTTTAGCACTTAAAAAGAAACAGAAAAGACTGCTAAACCTGAGGCTGGTTACCTTATTAATTTAAATTCAAATAAATGGTTTTCGGTTCTAAGATTTTCATAAGGGAAACAGACTATACACGTCTTAGTTTGCAAATGGCTACTCTTATTTCAGACTGCTCAATTAACACAGCATAGCCCACATTCACTTTTTATGTCTTTAACTCACTAAATAGTTTATTCTGTGTCCTAATGGAAGAGGCAAAAAATTACCAGCTGTTTTTCCCCAAATAAGCTGTTTCTGAACCCAGGTCTAAAGCCAACTGAGCAGCTCTGAATAGCCAACTCTTGCTATAGGGCAGTTTAAGAAAAGTAGGTATCTGTATGAACTTACTTTGACTTTTTATTTTTTTAAGATTTACTCATTTATTTATGGGGGGTGGGGAGGGAGGGGAGCGGGCGGGCCACTTCTATTGGTCTTTTTCATTTGTCTATTTTCATCCATCTTTTGTTCTTTGGCTCCTGTGGGCCTCCCATCGCGGTGGCCTCTGTCGTCGCAGAGCGCCGGCTCTGGGCGCATGCGCTCCAGAGCTCTGGCTCGGTAATTGGACACATCGGTCCAGCCGCTCTGCGGCATGTGGGATCTTCCCAGGCCAGGGATTGAACCGGCACCCCTTGCACTGCAAGGCGGTGTTCTTACCCACTGGACCACCAGGGAAGCCCTTACTTTGACTTTTTTACTTGTCTTGTTTTGAAAATTTAAGCTATCTAAGTTATTGCTTAAGGTCCTTCTTTCTACAATCTAAAAAATACATGCAAAGTTTTCTTTTTGGGGGGGGGGCAGGTTGGGGAGGGAGGGCCACTTCTATTGGTCTTTCATTTATCTATTTTCATCCACCTTTGATGATACTTTTTCAGTGATACTTTTTTCCAGTGACACTTTTTCATAACAGTTATTTTCACTAAAAATTAACATAAACAAATTTTAAACATATAGGAAAGAGAAGATTACCTATAATTCCACTGTACTAAAATTCTACTTCTATTGACATTTATTCCTCCAAGTCTTTTTTATTATATGTATTTGTATTATAGAGCTATATAATCCTTCTATACTGAAAATATAGCAAGTTTTTTTTTTTTTTAAATTTTGGGGAGGGGCACTTCTATTGTTCTTTCATTTTTTGTTTTTTGTTTTCATCCATCATTGTTCTTCGGCGCATGTGGGTCTCCCATCACAGTGGCCTTTCTCGTTGCAGAGCACCAGCTCCGGGCGCATGCGCTCCAGAGCTCTGGCTCAGTAGTTGGACACATCAGTCCAGCCGCTCCGCGGCACATGGGATCTTCCCAAGCCAGGGATCGAACCGGCACCCCTTGCACTGCAAGGCAGTGTCCTTACCCACTGGACCACCAGGGAAGCCCAATTTTGCAAGTTTTTAATGCAATATTCTGTCATAAGCAACTTTTGCAATATCCTACCAAGCATTTTTCAGTGTTACTTTATAATCTCAAAGCTTATTATTTTTAAGAGCTATATAATATCCATTGGTGAGTTTTATCATAACTTACACAATTGTAATGTTGGAAGATTTTTTTTTTCCTAATTTTTAGAGAGTGATGCAAACTGATTCATTATGAATTAGTTGTTTATCTACAATATGTTCTTGGAAACTAGTTGTAAAAAAGACTGTCATACTAATCTGGGAACATACATATCTGTAAACAACAAAACTCTGTAAAAGTTAAAAGCAAAAAAAAGGTTTAAAAAAAAATTGTCATATATTAAATTGTATTTCACTACGATATGGCTGTAACAGATTTAACAGGTGACAAAATTCTTAACAAAAGACTTTATACCTATAAAATTTCTGAAATGAGTGCAATGACACTTCCAGTCCAATAAAATGGTTATAAATGCATTGTACCCATTGCTTATATAAGGAATCCCATCTAAAGTGTACTGTGCTGTACATAAAAATCAGCTCTATTACATCATTAATTTATTATATCCTAGCCTACAGTAAAACAGATACTATTTCAGTGATACTTTTTTCCAGTGACACTTTTTCATAACAGTTATTTTCACTAAAAATTAACATAAACAAATTTTAAACATATAGGAAAGAGAAGATTACCTATAATTCCACTGTACTAAAATTCTACTTCTATTGACATTTATTCCTCCAAGTCTTTTTTATTATATGTATTTGTATTATAGAGCTATATAATCCTTCTATACTGAAAATATAGCAAGTTTTTTTTTTTTTTAAATTTTGGGGAGGGGCACTTCTATTGTTCTTTCATTTTTTGTTTTTTGTTTTCATCCATCATTGTTCTTCGGCGCATGTGGGTCTCCCATCACAGTGGCCTTTCTCGTTGCAGAGCACCAGCTCCGGGCGCATGCGCTCCAGAGCTCTGGCTCAGTAGTTGGACACATCAGTCCAGCCGCTCCGCGGCACATGGGATCTTCCCAAGCCAGGGATCGAACCGGCACCCCTTGCACTGCAAGGCAGTGTCCTTACCCACTGGACCACCAGGGAAGCCCAATTTTGCAAGTTTTTAATGCAATATTCTGTCATAAGCAACTTTTGCAATATCCTACCAAGCATTTTTCAGTGTTACTTTATAATCTCAAAGCTTATTATTTTTAAGAGCTATATAATATCCATTGGTGAGTTTTATCATAACTTACACAATTGTAATGTTGGAAGATTTTTTTCCTGATTTTTAGAGAGTGATGCAAACTGATTCATTATGAATTAGTTGTTTATCTACAATATGTTCTTGGAAACTAGTTGTAAAAAAGACTGTCATACTAATCTGGGAACATACATATCTGTAAACAACAAAACTCTGTAAAAGTTAAAAGCAAAAAAAAGGTTTAAAAAAAAATTGTCATATATTAAATTGTATTTCACTACGATATGGCTGTAACAGATTTAACAGGTGACAAAATTCTTAACAAAAGACTTTATACCTATAAAATTTCTGAAATGAGTGCAATGACACTTCCAGTCCAATAAAATGGTTATAAATGCATTGTACCCATTGCTTATATAAGGAATCCCATCTAAAGTGTACTGTGCTGTACATAAAAATCAGCTCTATTACATCATTAATTTATTATATCCTAGCCTACAGTAAAACAGACTTTTAAAAACTTTGCATGTGGGCTTCCCTGGTGGTCCAGTGGGTAAGGACACCGCCTTGCAGTGCAAGGGATGCTGATTCGATCCCTGGCCTGGGAAGATCCCATGTGCCACGGAGCGGCTGGACCAATATGTCCAATTACAAGCCAATGCTCTGGAGCGCATGCGCCCAGAGCTGGTACTCTGCAATGAGAGAGGCCACTGTGATGGGAGGCCCACACAGGCCAAATAATTAAGGTGGAAAGAAATAAAGGGCCAATAAAAGAGGCCAAAAAACCCCCACCAAAAACCCATGCTAACAACATAAAAAAAAAAAAAGTATCACTGCATACATAATATTCCACATAACTGTTTTCTTAATTTTGGGGGCCCTACCTTATAATAATGGAAGTTAATGTTAGATAGGACAGAAAAATTTGTTTAGAACTTTTAAAAAATTCTTTAAGAGATAAAGGAGAATGTATTAAGAGTTTTAAATGCAATTAAACTTAAAAAATAAGAGAGACAATGTTGCTGATGTCTAAAAATGTGATTATTAAATACGTTGTAAAAATGTTCAATGCATTCCCTGGTGGTCCAGTGGTTAGGACTCTTTCCGTCCACTGCAGGGTGCTGGGATTTGATCCCTAGTCAGGCAGCTAAGGTCCCACATACTTTATACCACAAGGCATAGTAAAGAAAAAAAAAAAAGTTCAAAGTTTTCTTTTTCAATTATCCTTTGAGGAAAGAAACATCATCACAAGCACTTCATTAATAAAGATTCCAACTACAACTACAATGTTCTCATGAACATTCTCAGGTACTCTGCTTAACCAAAAAGCTCTTCAAAGCAGGTGACCAGTGTATCTATCTATCTGCAGAAGCAGATTACAAGAAGAGAAAGAAGAGGTACCACCAAAAATAGATAAATCTGATGTAAGTGACTAGATTATGAT
The DNA here is from genome assembly GCA_022376925.1 of Tragulus kanchil. Taxonomy (NCBI): domain Eukaryota; kingdom Metazoa; phylum Chordata; class Mammalia; order Artiodactyla; family Tragulidae; genus Tragulus; species Tragulus kanchil. Next base: position 244,644,553 of record JAIOJX010000026.1, on the reverse strand, counting down.
CTGTGGAACCATCAACAAGGACATTATTATAAAGGCCATCTTTTAGGGGGGATTCCCAGCCTTGAAAGCACATTAACTTGTAGCCATTCCATTTCCTGATATCCTTCAGTAATCAACAGAAAACTTTTCAGAGATAAGATTTGAGAGAGTAAAGTCAACTAGTGAGTAAAAAAATAAAAATATACCTCTTAAGACTATCCTGTTATTCACCAATTTCACAGCAATCTGCATGTAACAGTCATTCGATAACAAGTGTTATGAAAAAGTACACAGAGAACATTGTTTTTAAGACCACAGAATATTTCTAGTACTCAGAAATCAGAACAGATTTAGAAGGATAGCTAAAAATATTAGTGCACTTTGCCATTTGTGTATTTGTAGATATGTACAAGAAAACACACTACCCTTTTACAGCATCCAGATTAATATATTTAAATTTGAAATAGATTATTATATATACACACACATCACTTCTAATAAGGCTTAACTTGAAACCCTCATATCACCTTACCGTAGGTGGCAAAAGTTCTTCTTTGCTGTTCGGCCCTACCTTATAATAATGGAAGTTAATGTTAGATAGGACAGAAAAATTTGTTTAGAACTTTTAAAAAATTCTTTAAGAGATAAAGGAGAATGTATTAGAGTTTTAAATGCAATTAAACTTAAAAAATAAGAGAGACAATGTTGCTGATGTCTAAAAATGTGATTATTAAATACGTTGTAAAAATGTTCAATGCATTCCCTGGTGGTCCAGTGGTTAGGACTCTTTCCGTCCACTGCAGGGTGCTGGGATTTGATCCCTAGTCAGGCAGCTAAAATCTCACATACTTTATACCACAAGGCATAGTAAAGAAAAAAAAAGTTCAAAGTTTTCTTTTCAATTATCCTTTGAGGAAAGAAACATCATCACAAGCACTTCATTAATAAAGATTCCAACTACAACTACAATGTTCTCATGAACATTCTCAGGTACTCTGCTTAACCAAAAAGCTCTTCAAAGCAGGTGACCAGTGTATCTATCTATCTGCAGAAGCAGATTACAAGAAGAGAAAGAAGAGGTACCACCAAAAATAGATAAATCTGATGTAAGTGACTAGATTATGATCTGTGGAACCATCAACAAGGACATTATTATAAAGGCCATCTTTTAGGGGGGATTCCCAGCCTTGAAAGCACATTAACTTGTAGCCATTCCATTTCCTGATATCCTTCAGTAATCAACAGAAAACTTTTCAGAGATAAGATTTGAGAGAGTAAAGTCAACTAGTGAGTAAAAAAATAAAAATATACCTCTTAAGACTATCCTGTTATTCACCAATTTCACAGCAATCTGCATGTAACAGTCATTCGATAACAAGTGTTATGAAAAAGTACACAGAGAACATTGTTTTTAAGACCACAGAATATTTCTAGTACTCAGAAATCAGAACAGATTTAGAAGGATAGCTAAAAATATTAGTGCACTTTGCCATTTGTGTATTTGTAGATATGTACAAGAAAACACACTACCCTTTTACAGCATCCAGATTAATATATTTAAATTTGAAATAGATTATTATATATACACACACACATCACTTCTAATAAGGCTTAACTTGAAACCCTCATATCACCTTACCGTAGGTGGCAAAAGTTCTTCTTTGCTGTTCAAACATAAAATCATTGATATGGGCTGGTTCAGCATATCCTGAAAGCATATTTCTAGGGGCAGCCATTTGCTGTGTTCTGAAGGGATTTTCTGGTCCAAACTGCAATATTATGAGAAAACAAACAACAACAACAACAAAATTCTCATATGGAACGAGTAGAATATAGACTATAGATGAACAGAATTACTGGACAGTGTATTTTCAACTCTAAATCATCAGGGGCTGATTAACCTATTTGAGGACTTGCTCACTTCATATGATTCAATACAGTAAGTCAACGGCTGGTTAGCACTGTTTGTCAGCCACTGTCACAGGGATAAGATGCTGATGCTGGAAAAACAGAAGGCAGAAGGAGAAGTGGACAACAGGATGAGATAGTTGGATGGCATCACTGAGTCAATGGACATGAGTTTGAGCCAGCTCCAGGAGATGGTGAAGCGCAGGAAAGCCTGGTGTGCTGCAGTCCCTGGGATCATAAAGTTGGACACAATTGAGCAAATGAACTAAACTGAACTGAACTAAGCACAAAGGAGGAATCAGCTCACCCTATTTAAATTAAAATTAATTAAAATATTCAGTTCTGCAGTCATTCCAGCCACATGCAATAACTCAATAGCCACATAGGATTATTGGCTACTACATTTTCACCACTTCAGAAAGTTCTATTTGACAGTGTTGCTCCAAATAATTGAGACTCATACAGTTTTTTTTCTAAACCATGATTTGGCTATTTTTGGAAAGGTACCATGATAAAATTCAAAAAGCACATGCTTCTCTGCTACTAGATTATGAATTCCTCAAAGATAGAGACTAGAATCCTCAGTACTTTCCATAGTACCTGGCATATAGAAAGCGCTAATGAAGGAAAGATTATTCGGAATCTCACTGGGGGCAGAAGGCGGGAAACTGGTGAAAAAAGTAAAATGCCTGGAAATCCCTAGGAAAAACATTTTAAACACAAACACAATTTCTCCATTGTGAAAAGCTACACTGTGAAAGTTTTACACAAAATTTTGCTATTATTACCGTGCAATAAAAAACCTACCTTAAATCCAGATTAATATATTTAAATTTGAAATAGATTATTATATATACACACACATCACTTCTAATAAGGCTTAACTTGAAACCCTCATATCACCTTACCGTAGGTGGCAAAAGTTCTTCTTTGCTGTTCAAACATAAAATCATTGATATGGGCTGGTTCAGCATATCCTGAAAGCATATTTCTAGGGGCAGCCATTTGCTGTGTTCTGAAGGGATTTTCTGGTCCAAACTGCAATATTATGAGAAAACAAACAACAACAACAACAAAATTCTCATATGGAGCGAGTAGAATATAGACTATAGATGAACAGAATTACTGGACAGTGTATTTTCAACTCTAAATCATCAGGGGCTGATTAACCTATTTGAGGACTTGCTCACTTCATATGATTCAATACAGTAAGTCAACGGCTGGTTAGCACTGTTTGTCAGCCACTGTCACAGGGATAAGATGCTGATGCTGGAAAAACAGAAGGCAGAAGGAGAAGTGGACAACAGGATGAGATAGTTGGATGGCATCACTGAGTCAATGGACATGAGTTTGAGCCAGCTCCAGGAGATGGTGAAGCGCAGGAAAGCCTGGTGTGCTGCAGTCCCTGGGATCATAAAGTTGGACACAATTGAGCAAATGAACTAAACTGAACTGAACTAAGCACAAAGGAGGAATCAGCTCACCCTATTTAAATTAAAATTAATTAAAATATTCAGTTCTGCAGTCATTCCAGCCACATGCAATAACTCAATAGCCACATAGGATTATTGGCTACTACATTTTCACCACTTCAGAAAGTTCTATTTGACAGTGTTGCTCCAAATAATTGAGACTCATACAGTTTTTTTTCTAAACCATGATTTGGCTATTTTTGGAAAGGTACCATGATAAAATTAAAAAAGCACATGCTTCTCTGCTACTAGATTATGAATTCCTCAAAGATAGAGACTAGAATCCTCAGTACTTTCCATAGTACCTGGCATATAGAAAGCGCTAATGAAGGAAAGATTATTCGGAATCTCACTGGGGGCAGAAGGCGGGAAACTGGTGAAAAAAGTAAAATGCTTGGAAAAATCCCTAGGAAAAAACATTTTAAACACAAACACAATTTCTCCATTGTGAAAAGCTACACTGTGAAAGTTTTACACAAAATTTTGCTATTATTACCGATTTGTTTATAATGTTTTGAGTTTCCAGAATGGCTTTCCAAGTATTATTTAATTTGATGTGTATGCAAATTCTGGGAAGTTAGGTATTCTCTATCTCATGTTAGAAATGAAGGAAGAAGACAAGAAGACATACCTTACCAACCTAGAGCCAGCAATTTGCTTAATGCTATTAAATAAGGTATTAGGAAAATTCAATTCTTGTCAGTTTTAAAATAAAGAATAAAACTAACTTTCCACTTTGGAAACAGTGGAACCAGACAGATCAACTGTCACAATGAAAGATTTTGACATTAGAACATCTTAAATCACTACCATTAGAAGTCACCTTTTCCATGATACACTTCCAGAGCCATAAATATAAATTACTGACCTCTTCTTAACCAGAATGCTGTCTGACCTACATATTAACATTATACTCCACGCAAATATCTGAATTTAAATGTTAGATTTGCCATATAATTTTTTCTGCTTTAGAAGAAAATAAAGTACCATAATATTTCTTTCTATTGACAGCCTCCATTTCTAGGTTTAAAATGATTCAATCTTAAGGTATCTAATTTATATATAAAGTTTTTATTACTATTAATTCTAAATTATAATAAAGGATAGGACAAGACTTAGCCCATATTAGTTCCTCCTATGTTGATAGGTGGAGCGTGATTGCTGAATGCTGGAAGATGAATTCAAGTCGAATTTTCAAAAATAAGAGCATCCATAAATTTATAAAAATGAGTTTTCAAGTCTATTCCAGCCACATGCAATAACTCAATAGCCACATAGGATTATTGGCTACTACATTTTCACCACTTCAGAAAGTTCTATTTGACAGTGTTGCTCCAAATAATTGAGACTCATACAGTTTTTTTTCTAAACCATGATTTGGCTATTTTTGGAAAGGTACCATGATAAAATTCAAAAAGCACATGCTTCTCTGCTACTAGATTATGAATTCCTCAAAGATAGAGACTAGAATCCTCAGTACTTTCCATAGTACCTGGCATATAGAAAGCGCTAATGAAGGAAAGATTATTCGGAATCTCACTGGGGGCAGAAGGGGGGAAACTGGTGAAAAAGTAAAATGCTTAGAAAAATCCCTAGGAAAAAACATTTTAAACACAAACACAATTTCTCCATTGTGAAAAGCTACACTGTGAAAGTTTTACACAAAATTTTGCTATTATTACCGATTTGTTTATAATGTTTTGAGTTTCCAGAATGGCTTTCCAAGTATTATTTAATTTGATGTGTATGCAAATTCTGGGAAGTTAGGTATTCTCTATCTCATGTTAGAAATGAAGGAAGAAGACAAGAAGACATACCTTACCAACCTAGAGCCAGCAATTTGCTTAATGCTATTAAATAAGGTATTAGGAAAATTCAATTCTTGTCAGTTTTAAAATAAAGAATAAAACTAACTTTCCACTTTGGAAACAGTGGAACCAGACAGATCAACTGTCACAATGAAAGATTTTGACATTAGAACATCTTAAATCACTACCATTAGAAGTCACCTTTTCCATGATACACTTCCAGAGCCATAAATATAAATTACTGACCTCTTCTTAACCAGAATGCTGTCTGACCTACATATTAACATTATACTCCACGCAAATATCTGAATTTAAATGTTAGATTTGCCATATAATTTTTTCTGCTTTAGAAGAAAATAAAGTACCATAATATTTCTTTCTATTGACAGCCTCCATTTCTAGGTTTAAAATGATTCAATCTTAAGGTATCTAATTTATATATAAAGTTTTTATTACTATTAATTCTAAATTATAATAAAGGATAGGACAAGACTTCGCAGCCCATATTAGTTCCTCCTATGTTGATAGGTGGAGACGTGATTGCTGAATGCTGGAAGTTACTGTTAACTTCATTCAGTCATGAAATTTGTTACAAAAATAAGAGCATCCATAAAATTAAAGATAATAAAACAACTGAAGTTTTCCAGATGATCTAATTGCTATAGACAATTAAAATCTACAAAGCAGCATGTGATATTTCTGGGGATAAAAAAATTCTAAAATAATAGAGTTTCCCATATCATTACTCCTATCACATATAATTACCAATCATGCTTATAATTTCCGATTTAAAAAAGAAAAGTACAAATTCTATAGTCTGATTTTATTAAGATTTTACAAAAAGAGACCAATTCTACTGGCCATACATGTCAAACTGTCCATATTTTACAGAAAAATTCTCAGTATTAAGAATTTTGATTTCTATAAGAATATAGATCCATATATTACAGCAAAGTATATCTGTGGTACTATTCTTTTTTCTTTTTCTTTGTTTTTGAATCAGACCATTTTACTAAGGGGCTTTGAGAGGGGGTTGCCAATGCTGGAAGGACAATGAGATGGACGTCTTACTCTCGACGGATCTTCCCAGCTCCACAGTCGCTGAGAGTTTTGGTGCTATTCTCGTCTGGAAATTTAAATGTGCTTGTATTTTATAAACATCTAACCTGTGACAACAACAATAAAACCTTCCATTGATATAGGAAGCTGGCCAGGGTAGGATTCATCTACTTCTGGCTCACCTTAACTTTCTGGTTATTGGCAGCTATCAGAGCTGACCTCAAAAGACATTAAATGTCAACAGAGGAAGGCAGAGAATATTATCCAGTAGGGCTCAGCTCTTACCACTTATTCTCCCAGATGTTCCTGGTCTGTGTGAGTATGCAACTCTTAATTCTGTGTTAGCCATTAAAAAACAAAACAACACATATTTTAAAAATCCACAGAACTTATTTCTAAAAGCTTCTTTTCAATTTTTGGTAGTTAACTAAGTTTAAATGTAAATTTATATTCAAGTTAGTTTTAAAAATAACTTTTAGTTCATTCATCATGAAATTTTGTTACTAATTAAATAAAAGGATAGGACAAGACTTGCAGCCCATATTAGTTCCTCCTATGTTGATAGGTGGAGCGTGATTGCTGAATGCTGGAAGTTACTGTTAACTTCATTCAGTCATGAAATTTGTTACAAAAATAAGAGCATCCATAAAATTAAAGATAATAAAACAACTGAAGTTTTCCAGATGATCTAATTGCTATAGACAATTAAAATCTACAAAGCAGCATGTGATATTTCTGGGGATAAAAAAATTCTAAAATAATAGAGTTTCCCATATCATTACTCCTATCACATATAATTACCAATCATGCTTATAATTTCCGATTTAAAAAAGAAAAGTACAAATTCTATAGTCTGATTTTATTAAGATTTTACAAAAAGAGACCAATTCTACTGGCCATACATGTCAAACTGTCCATATTTTACAGAAAAATTCTCAGTATTAAGAATTTTGATTTCTATAAGAATATAGATCCATATATTACAGCAAAGTATATCTGTGGTACTATTCTTTTTTCTTTTTCTTTGTTTTTGGATCAGACCATTTTACTAAGGGGCTTTGAGAGGGGGTTGCCAATGCTGGAAGGACAATGAGATGGACGTCTTACTCTCGACGGATCTTCCCAGCTCCACAGTCGCTGAGAGTTTTGGTGCTATTCTCGTCTGGAAATTTAAATGTGCTTGTATTTTATAAACATCTAACCTGTGACAACAACAATAAAACCTTCCATTGATATAGGAAGCTGGCCAGGGTAGGATTCATCTACTTCTGGCTCACCTTAACTTTCTGGTTATTGGCAGCTATCAGAGCTGACCTCAAAAGACATTAAATGTCAACAGAGGAAGGCAGAGAATATTATCCAGTAGGGCTCAGCTCTTACCACTTATTCTCCCAGATGTTCCTGGTCTGTGTGAGTATGCAACTCTTAATTCTGTGTTAGCCATTAAAAAACAAAACAACACATATTTTAAAAATCCACAGAACTTATTTCTAAAAGCTTCTTTTCAATTTTTGGTAGTTAACTAAGTTTAAATGTAAATTTATATTCAAGTTAGTTTTAAAAATACACAGTCAAGTTAATGAGGTATGAGTATTCAATAGATTTTAGCTAAGGTAATATTGATGTACAATGTAGCAAATTATAATGGCAAATGTCCCATATAAAATATACATACTTAAGCATTAATTCAGACTGTACCAAAAAAAAATGTTTCTGAGGTACGCAACCTTTCATCTAAGTGAAGTAGTGATTTATTTATAAACCTAGGAGAAAAACATTTTTAATTTAAGGCATTAGTTGGTAAATCTAAGATCCATGTATTATAAGGCAGTGGTTCTCATGTCATTAGCAGGCAGAGTACTTGAGAGTTGATGCCTTAGTTGTATATTATAACATCACAGGAATTAAGAAAATTCACATAAGTGAAAACCAACTATATGAAACCATAAGTTCATATACAGGAGAAAAACCCTAAGTTACTGAACAAATAATTATACTTAGATTGTTGCTAAGTTTTTCATGAATATTTATTGCAGTAATCAATGCATAAAATACTTATAAACAATTTTAAGGCAAGAAGAGTATATTTATTATTTTTCTACTATTCTGGAAAAGACCACAATTCAATTTTATTGGCAGAGTACCTCAATTTTGTGAGACAGAAGCACAGTTTAAATATTATGACAGCATATTTTATTAGTGGTTCTATAACCTGGAGCCTCAGTTTCCTCATCTATAAAATAAAAGAACTCATCTATCTGGCTTCTAAAGTACATTTTAACATTAATATTTATAGCAGCCCTTATGGCCATATTCTGAACGGTAACTGGCATTCTCCTCCGCCCTAAAATTTTATAATTCTTCTATTCCTAAAAGTAGTGCTATTTTTTTCTCATTTGTAATTTTAATTGAAGCATTGCTATTCATTTTTTGAAGTCTTTCCTTATAAGCACCAAATCTGAATATCTGTGTCAATTTTGGGGGGAAAGGAACTCCATCAGGAATTCCCCTCCAGAAGAAAACAATGATGTTCACTCCTCCAAACAACCAAATTCAAAGTCTACCAAAAAGATACAATTAAAAAAAAAAAAAGAAAAAAAACCCACACAAAAAAACAGAAACAAAAGCAAAAATTACATTCTAGGGATTCAGGACATTAAGCACCTTTCACTGTGCTGTCTAATCATCCTTCAGCTGACTTTCAAAAAAATAACACCCTAGCTCATCAAAATATACATTTTCCATTTGCGTATTAAATCTGAAAAACAATTATAACAGGAAGCATGAAGGAATTCATAATGGCCTGACTCATTTGATCTCATGTACAGGATAGGAAGGTCAGGAAGGCTATCTGCAGCACACACGATTCAGGGAGATGGGTTTTCAAGGTTTAGCTTTCTTCCAAACGGTGTAAAATACCCACAATTACAAGTATGAAGGGACACTGACGATCTCCTTTGAGAATTCCACAGGACAACACAGGTGCCCCAGTTGTTCTTCACAGAGTGTAAGGGTTCCATCAAATTGACACAGTTCCCCTGTGTAAAATATTTCCCACCCTGTTTCAGTACTTTCATTGAAAGGTTAAGAATCAGTCTGAGGAACTCCCATGTGGAATCTTCTGGAGATGTGGAGATTGGAACAGCTGTCAAATCATTAATCACATAATCAAACTCTCTCCCTTCTTTGGCGTACCTCTTCAGTACTGGAATACAGTCTTCTATTAGAACCTGATAGCAGTCTCCTTTAAGATTGTCTAAGATATCACCACGTTTGTCGCATGTATTTCTTAAAACCATCAATCACCATTTGGTCAGTCTCTATCATAGTGATCATCTTTGGTTTCAGTTTGACTGTTTCATATACTATACACCTATCTCTGCCTCCCCAAATCAGTACATCTTTGCCAGTGTAATCATCTTTGCCAGTGCCCATGATGGCCTGAGTACATGCCAGATCACTTTCACTAAATAGCCATGCTTCTGTCAGGTGTGCACCAACTCCATCATCCCCTGCTCCTGGAAAATGGACTGGAGGCCTTTCAGAATGGTCTCACCATCAGCTTTGGCACCGAGCACAAAGGGGGGCCCGTAATATGCTGTATTCATTTTTGAAGTCTTTCCTTATAAGCACCAAATCTGAATATCTGTGTCAATTTTGGGGAAAGGAACTCCATCAGGAATTCCCCTCCAGAAGAAAACAATGATGTTCACTCCTCCAAACAACCAAATTCAAAGTCTACCAAAAAGATACAATTAAAAAAAAAAAAAGAAAAAAAACCCACACAAAAAAACAGAAACAAAAGCAAAAATTACATTCTAGGGATTCAGGACATTAAGCACCTTTCACTGTGCTGTCTAATCATCCTTCAGCTGACTTTCAAAAAAATAACACCCTAGCTCATCAAAATATACATTTTCCATTTGCGTATTAAATCTGAAAAACAATTATAACAGGAAGCATGAAGGAATTCATAATGGCCTGACTCATTTGATCTCATGTACAGGATAGGAAGGTCAGGAAGGCTATCTGCAGCACACACGATTCAGGGAGATGGGTTTTCAAGGTTTAGCTTTCTTCCAAACGGTGTAAAATACCCACAATTACAAGTATGAAGGGACACTGACGATCTCCTTTGAGAATTCCACAGGACAACACAGGTGCCCCAGTTGTTCTTCACAGAGTGTAAGGGTTCCATCAAATTGACACAGTTCCCCTGTGTAAAATATTTCCCACCCTGTTTCAGTACTTTCATTGAAAGGTTAAGAATCAGTCTGAGGAACTCCCATGTGGAATCTTCTGGAGATGTGGAGATTGGAACAGCTGTCAAATCATTAATCACATAATCAAACTCTCTCCCTTCTTTGGCGTACCTCTTCAGTACTGGAATACAGTCTTCTATTAGAACCTGATAGCAGTCTCCTTTAAGATTGTCTAAGATATCACCACGTTTGTCGCATGTATTTCTTAAAACCATCAATCACCATTTGGTCAGTCTCTATCATAGTGATCATCTTTGGTTTCAGTTTGACTGTTTCATATACTATACACCTATCTCTGCCTCCCCAAATCAGTACATCTTTGCCAGTGTAATCATCTTTGCCAGTGCCCATGATGGCCTGAGTACATGCCAGATCACTTTCACTAAATAGCCATGCTTCTGTCAGGTGTGCACCAACTCCATCATCCCCTGCTCCTGGAAAATGGACTGGAGGCCTTTCAGAATGGTCTCACCATCAGCTTTGGCACCGAGCACAAAGTCAAGGGTGCTGTGCCGTGCTGCTGCCGTAGTGAGGCGAGGCCCTGGGCCGTGCCTGGGGGAGGTGGCCGGGGAGACTGGGGGGACACGCGACATGTCAGGCTGTGGCCGATGGGGCATAAAAGTAATGTTATTTTAAGGAATCTGAAATTCTCTCTGAGACTTAGTGCTTTATATGAGTCTAGAAAATCTAACAAATACACTTTTCTCCAAGCAGATCCAAAAGGACTGAGTGAAATGAAGAAAATCGCTAGACTAAAACAATAGCTATTATGTCTTCAGGTTCTATATGTAACTTGAGAAAGCTTATCTGGATAACTACGTAGATCAAGTAGGAAAAATCCTTGGTTGGAAAGAAAATAGTAATTTATAAAATAAAATAGCCAATCTGTTAATTTAAGCAGTCAAAACTGCAAACTACACTATGGCTATCTATATGGTCTCAGACAGATGATTGTTAAGAATGATCTTGACTCAAATCCCCAAATATGGCACTTGCTGGCAGTATAATCTAACAGTTGAATTCCTCACTGTAAAACAGGAGTACATGTACTTCATAACTCAAAGTCAATAATTATGTCACAGACTACTCTTTTGAAAAACTGTAATTTTTCTTTACTTTTCATTCTCATCACTCTTTTCTTAAATTGTTGACAATAACTATTGAAATGTTCCTAACATAAACTAGTTCATACACTAATGGGAGGAAAAAAAGAAAAGAACAGAAAATTAAAGGACTGATAAACCCAAAAATAGAATGATAAATCAAATGCCTTGTTAATAACACCCCAATTTTTTTGACCTTTTTGAGTTTTTCTTGCAAGTTTTTGAACATTAATCATATAGCAATAATTAGTTATGCACAGGATCTAAAATTTTAAAAACAGGCTTCATAGAAAATACACTGACATAGGAATATCTTATATCATGCCACTCCCAAATTTTCTCACTTTCTGAATTCAGTGGCTTAAATGGAAGTACTTTACATTACAAAAAAAAAAAAAAAAAAAACTACACAGAATTTATGATATACTACCTGTATTTAATGTGCCAACTAAAATGGTGCCAAGAGATACAAAACAGCTTATAATTTAACAGGTTATAAGGATTTAAGAAATAATGGAATAAATAAAAATTTGCCCATCTCAGAGCACAAGAGTGAGATTTTCTGCTTACTGTACACTTAAGAGAACAGCTAGAGCATTAGCACTGTCATCCTTGACTGCGCTATCCAGTTCCACTGCCAAATTTCAAGTGACTACAGAAACCTACGCAGGCAAAAATCACATGAAATAACCTTATCAAAAAAAAAAAAAAAGAAGAAAAGAATAATGACTATATGCTAAAAAATGAAAAGCATTAAAAAGTACTTTCTCCACCAGAATGCAATAAGATATAGCTGCTCCCTTCATCTTAAAACTGCTCTTAAAGATCCTGCTACTGAACTGGTATTATTATTATTTCTTATAATGGCCTTTTTCTGACATTTGGTATTTTATCAATTAAGCATTCTTTTCTCCTATTTTTAAAGGCCAAGCATTTAGAAAGCTAATCTTTTCTACAAAGACATTCCTAAACAGACAATTTTTACTATTTGGTTTTTTTTTCCTTCAGCCTTCTTTACCTTCCATCACCATTTATCATTATCAGAAAAAAAGAATTTGGAAGATGTCTGACTCAAAGAACGCAATAAATGGTGTGACTATTTTTGATCTGTAACCACATCAGCATGGCATCTCTTTTCAGTGTTAAACACTGTAGCATTTGTCACTAGATGTTTCATAATATACCATGCATTAACGATGCTGTGCTGTGCAGTCGCTTCAGTTGTGTCCGAACCTTTGCGAGCCCATGCACTGTAGCCCACTAGACTCCTCTGTCCATGGGATTCTCCAGGCAAGAATAGTGGAATGGGTTGCCATGCCCTCTTCCAGGGTTTATGATGCTAATCAACTAAAATTTTTTCCCTCACGGTTAACTTATAAAAACTCCCTTATCAACACTGAGAAGATATTAACTAAGTTTGCATTAAGAATTATATATTATTTTTACAAAAGCGTACTATTTAACTTCTGGAGAATGGAAGGATATATTTTTCTTTTTTAAATTGAGATATAACTATCATATAACAGGGTATGTTTTCTAACAGTTAAAACAGTATCCTTTCATGAGAAAACTTTGAAAAATTCACCAACTGTTTATTTACCTATGTATGGACTTTCCAGATGGATTACTGGTAAAGAATCCACCTGCCAAGTAGGAGATGCAGGTTCAATTCCTAGATCAGGAAGATCCCCTGGATACAGAAATGGCAACCCACTCCAGTATTATTGCCTAGGAAATCCAATCAACAGAGGGGCCTGGCAGGTTATAGTCCATGGGGTCACAAAAGAGTTGGACATGACTTAGTGATTAAAACAACAACAAAGAACAATCACTTAACTACTTTAGCAAAATACACTCTTTTTTTTTTTTTTTAAAGATTGATTGATTTATTTATTTTGGGCGGGGGTCGGGTTGGGGAGGGAGGGGAGCGGGCGGGCCACTTCTATTGGTCTTTCGTTTCTCTATTTTCATCCGTCTTTGTTCCCCGGCTCCTGTGGGCCTCCCATTGCGGTGGCGTCTGTCGTCGCAGAGCACTGGCTCTGGGCACACGCGCGCCAGAGCTCCGGCTCGGCAACTGGACACATCGGTCCGGCTGCTCCGTGGCATGTGGGATCTTCTCAGGCCAGGGATTGAACCGGCGCCCCTTGCACTGCAAGGCGGTGCCCTTACCCACTGGACCACCAGGGGAAGCCCCAAAATACACTCTTAATATAATATGTTACCTCAGGAGCAAACATGGTCTCATAGGTGGGATTATACTGAACTTCCTTGATAGCAGGGTCAAGGTGAACTCCAGTCTCCAAATCTTCCTACAAGAAAACCAAATGAACATTTAAGATATGACAAGCAATTACTATATTGTAGAAACGACATTAAGGTCACACTAGCCATTTTAATACCAATTTTATGAAGACTCCAATTTTATGAAGAGTGCTTTATGATTAATCATTCTAATAATCAAAGGCTAATAAAAGTATATAATATAAATAGTTATAGAGGTTGGAATGCATAACAAAATTTTTTCCTTCCAAAACACTGACTACCCCATCTGAACAAATTAAAATTTCTAAATAAGTTAACACTTCTCAAAGCCTTAAAGAGAGTCCAACCCTTTTTAATTAGCTCCAAAGACCTGATCTTCTGGTTCCAAATTCAGGAGAAGCACTCCTTCATTCGGCATACCTTATTTGATATATACCCAAATGGACTTGGTTAGGGACTGCTGAGGAAATAGAAGGGAATGACAGGACCCAAATCTTCTAAACCTCATAATCTGTTATTATCTATACCAACTCTTAATCCCGCAACTTAATGAACATAAAAATCTTATCTCCACTAAAGAATCCCTGGAAGTCTATCTTGTGTAACCCCACCACATGAACAAATATGTATAACCATTTGCTAGCCTGGATCTCTTCCCTAAAATTCTAGGGATTTATATATCTGAGCTTCAACTCAACGTTTCTCCCAGGATATCTAACAGATATTTCAAGCTTAATATACTCCAAAGGGGAACTTCTGGCTTTCCTTTCTGCAGTGACTCCTTCTAGCCTTCTCTAAATGAACCATAATTCCACTCTTATATCTGTTCAGGTGAAAACTGCCAGAGTTATCCCTGACTCCTCTTTCTTTCACATTGTATATACAACCCATCAGCAAACCCTCTACCATCTCTGGACACCCAGAGTTCACCCACTTCTCAAGCTTCCTGCACTAACACCTCAATCCAACTTATCTTCTTGCACATGGATTACTGCAATAGCCTCCAAACTGGTCTCCCTGCTTTTGCCCTTGTCTACCCACACCCTTACTGCACACAGAGGTCAGTGGGAGTCTTTTAAAATATTAGTCAGATGATGTTACTCTTTCACTCTTAAACCCTCCCATAGCATCCCCATTTAGGGTAAGAGCCTAAAAAGGCCTATAGGGCTCATTACCAAGTTGATCTCAGAAAGTCTGGCTCCCAAGGGTAGTTTTTCATATGGCATTGCTGTCTTCCTGGATTGTCCTGTCTCAAGCACTGACTATTAAAAACATGTTTTCGCCACATGTTTTATTTACATATTAAACATGTTATAAATAAATTTCCTTTAATGAGGACATTCAAATTATAGTTCAAAATTTTAAGGAAATTAAATATCATATGTGAATTACATTTCAGTAAAGCTGAAATTACAAAATTGCCATGATAAAATGAAAAAGTCTGAGTCTACCTGGTTGAGAATTTACCCTCCATAATCCTTCCCTCACCCCTACCAACTTCTGTCTTCACCCGGTCATGTGCCTGTGCTCATTTCACTCCATCTGGCTTGCTCATCTGTTACTCCTGCAATTCACCAAAAGACAATTTTGCTTCAGGGTCTCTGCACTTACTCTTCCCTCATCTTGGAATCTTCTTTCTGTGGAGAGCCCTATGACTTATCTTTCTTTCCCTTTCACTTTATTTAAATCTTATCTCCACTGAAGAATCCCTGAAGTCTATCTTGTGTAACCCCACCACATGAACAAATATGTATAACCATTTGCTAGCCTGGATCTCTTCCCTAAAATTCTAGGGATTTATATATCTGAGCTTCAACTCAACGTTTCTCCCAGGATATCTAACAGATATTTCAAGCTTAATATACTCCAAAGGGGAACTTCTGGCTTTCCTTTCTGCAGTGACTCCTTCTAGCCTTCTCTAAATGAACCATAATTCCACTCTTATATCTGTTCAGGTGAAAACTGCCAGAGTTATCCCTGACTCCTCTTTCTTTCACATTGTATATACAACCCATCAGCAAACCCTCTACCATCTCTGGACACCCAGAGTTCACCCACTTCTCAAGCTTCCTGCACTAACACCTCAATCCAACTTATCTTCTTGCACATGGATTACTGCAATAGCCTCCAAACTGGTCTCCCTGCTTTTGCCCTTGTCTACCCACACCCTTACTGCACACAGAGGTCAGTGGGAGTCTTTTAAAATATTAGTCAGATGATGTTACTCTTTCACTCTTAAACCCTCCCATAGCATCCCCATTTAGGGTAAGAGCCTAAAAAGGCCTATAGGGCTCATTACCAAGTTGATCTCAGAAAGTCTGGCTCCCAAGGGTAGTTTTTCATATGGCATTGCTGTCTTCCTGGATTGTCCTGTCTCAAGCACTGACTATTAAAAACATGTTTTCGCCACATGTTTTATTTACATATTAAACATGTTATAAATAAATTTCCTTTAATGAGGACATTCAAATTATAGTTCAAAATTTTAAGGAAATTAAATATCATATGTGAATTACATTTCAGTAAAGCTGAAATTACAAAATTGCCATGATAAAATGAAAAAGTCTGAGTCTACCTGGTTGAGAATTTACCCTCCATAATCCTTCCCTCACCCCTACCAACTTCTGTCTTCACCCGGTCATGTGCCTGTGCTCATTTCACTCCATCTGGCTTGCTCATCTGTTACTCCTGCAATTCACCAAAAGACAATTTTGCTTCAGGGTCTCTGCACTTACTCTTCCCTCATCTTGGAATCTTCTTTCTGTGGAGAGCCCTATGACTATTCTCCCTCTTTTAAGGTCTTTCTATTTTCCCTTTACACTTTATTTTTTTCTCCATTTTATTCATCATCATCACCTGACATATTTATTGTCTACCTCCCTCTATTAAAGTATATGCTACAGAAGTTGGACTTTGTGTAAACAGATGTATCCTCAACCCCTAGAACTATCCCAATCATATCATCATCTTTATTCTGCTGGCCTCTTGCAGATGTAGGATACATCTGTCAACACAAATGCAAAGATAATACAAAGCAGTGGGGCAGATTTTGCAGAACAGGTGGGATATCAAGAAGTTGATAGTGATGCTGGAGAAGTTAACGCCACAGACAAATGAAGACTTGGTAGAGTTAGACCAGTACCATCAAAGACAGAAAACTGACAGGAAAAATACTACTACAGGTACAACAGAGTTATTGGTTCAGAATGTTGTCACCATTAAAACACCTTTCACCAAAGCAGGCAATGCAGTTACTCTACTTCACAAAGACAGTCCTTCAGGTCTCTCTTAAACCTCCTTCCTCTCTTGTTTCAAAATTGTCGAGATCTTGATCTTACCCTTCTCTTGACTTCAATCACTACCCCAAATTTTTGTCTGCAAAGTGTTTGACAGCATCAAAGACTTCTCTGTGTCCAAATCAGAAGATATCATTCCCTCACGACTCTGCAGTCACAAGCTAACAAATCAGGCACTGAGTCTCACTGATTCTACCCCTGAAACATTTCTCCAGCAAACCTATACCCACCCACCCTTCTATAGTACACACTTCATCATGTTCTGCCTGGTCTATTATAATATATCCTTATCTGCTTGAATGTACCCTCATTTTTGCCTTATTAGATTAATTGTTGATATTTTTCAAGTATCAAGCGCTTCATGCTTTCTTTGCTGCTGGCAATGTTCTTTTGTTTCTTATGTATTCCCCTTCATTATCTAATAATGTCATCTTCTTTTGCCTGATATTTTTCCTTGTCTTGGCTCAAGAAAAGTGCTTTTCATCCATGGTTCTAAGAGATGTATATAACTCCTGATAGCCCTTGTGATATATTATTTGTTGTACATGACTTCTTTCTGTGGAGAGCCCTATGACTATTCTCCCTCTTTTAAGGTCTTTCTATTTTCCCTTTACACTTTATTTTTTTCTCCATTTTATTCATCATCATCACCTGACATATTTATTGTCTACCTCCCTCTATTAAAGTATATGCTACAGAAGTTGGACTTTGTGTAAACAGATGTATCCTCAACCCCTAGAACTATCCCAATCATATCATCATCTTTATTCTGCTGGCCTCTTGCAGATGTAGGATACATCTGTCAACACAAATGCAAAGATAATACAAAGCAGTGGGGCAGATTTTGCAGAACAGGTGGGATATCAAGAAGTTGATAGTGATGCTGGAGAAGTTAACGCCACAGACAAATGAAGACTTGGTAGAGTTAGACCAGTACCATCAAAGACAGAAAACTGACAGGAAAAATACTACTACAGGTACAACAGAGTTATTGGTTCAGAATGTTGTCACCATTAAAACACCTTTCACCAAAGCAGGCAATGCAGTTACTCTACTTCACAAAGACAGTCCTTCAGGTCTCTCTTAAACCTCCTTCCTCTCTTGTTTCAAAATTGTCGAGATCTTGATCTTACCCTTCTCTTGACTTCAATCACTACCCCAAATTTTTGTCTGCAAAGTGTTTGACAGCATCAAAGACTTCTCTGTGTCCAAATCAGAAGATATCATTCCCTCACGACTCTGCAGTCACAAGCTAACAAATCAGGCACTGAGTCTCACTGATTCTACCCCTGAAACATTTCTCCAGCAAACCTATACCCACCCACCCTTCTATAGTACACACTTCATCATGTTCTGCCTGGTCTATTATAATATATCCTTATCTGCTTGAATGTACCCTCATTTTTGCCTTATTAGATTAATTGTTGATATTTTTCAAGTATCAAGCGCTTCATGCTTTCTTTGCTGCTGGCAATGTTCTTTTGTTTCTTATGTATTCCCCTTCATTATCTAATAATGTCATCTTCTTTTGCCTGATATTTTTCCTTGTCTTGGCTCAAGAAAAGTGCTTTTCATCCATGGTTCTAAGAGATGTATATAACTCCTGATAGCCCTTGTGATATATTATTTGTTGTACATGACTTTTACTTATATATTTTATATCCTTACAGCCTAGCTGAATGCAGGGCATTAAGTCCATGTTCAATAAATATTTGCTAGATTGAAGAAAGAAATGTCAAATCCATAGAGAAATGAAAGGATAAAGACTGACCAAAGATCATGGAGTTCTGCAATTATGTCACAAAAAAACCTTTGCGAGCAGTTTTGGTAGCAAGGTGAAGTATGGAGAGCCCGTTGCAAGGGGCAGAGGTATTAACTGAAGAATTAGGTAAAACAAGACAAAGTAATATTTTTGCTTGTTCAAGACATTTGGTAGTAAAGAAGAGATGGCATGCCAGATTGAAGGATTTTCATGGTAAATTTTTTTTTTTCCTTTTTAAAGAAATGGCTAAACCAAAGATTCAGTCAGTCATAAGCTTGCCAGGTTCCTCTGTCCGTGGGATTCTCCAGGCAAGAATACTTGAGTGGGTTGCCATTTCCTATCTCTCATAATATTCAACTTACAATGATAAGGTGATTAAAATAACAAGAGGCTTAGACACATTCATACCTCCCTAATGGTTTTTTTTAAAAAACAGCTGCTAGAACCATGTTATAATATGGTTTACCAGATCTTCCTGATTAAAGGTATTTTAAATATTCTAAATTTGAAGTACTTTAAACAGAGAACTATGAGACATCAAGTTTTAAACACAAATTACAATTTAAAAAGCACTACTTTAAAAAAGCAACAGTGACAACTAATAAAAAATATAAATAGGTCTCAGTCTCTGGCTCCTGCTAATAAAATTACAGAACAAACTCAACAACTCTTCAGAAACTGAGGAGTTATTAATTTTACACTTAATTAGAAAAACTTGGACAACATTACAACCTTGTTTTAATGCCCACGAGGAGCTCAGTAACAATTAGGCATGCGACTGAAATTAGCAAAGAATTACAAAGGATTTCTATTCAGCTTCAATTATCCATAAAAATTAAATTACAGTAGGGAAGGGCGCCCTGTGGTTCAAATAAGTTTAAACACACTATCTTTTGTTGATTCAAAGTAATTTGAGAATAAATTTTAAAATTTTTTACATGACTTTTACTTATATATTTTATATCCTTACAGCCTAGCTGAATGCAGGGCATTAAGTCCATGTTCAATAAATATTTGCTAGATTGAAGAAAGAAATGTCAAATCCATAGAGAAATGAAAGGATAAAGACTGACCAAAGATCATGGAGTTCTGCAATTATGTCACAAAAAAACCTTTGCGAGCAGTTTTGGTAGCAAGGTGAAGTATGGAGAGCCCGTTGCAAGGGGCAGAGGTATTAACTGAAGAATTAGGTAAAACAAGACAAAGTAATATTTTTGCTTGTTCAAGACATTTGGTAGTAAAGAAGAGATGGCATGCCAGATTGAAGGATTTTCATGGTAAATTTTTTTTTTTCCTTTTTAAAGAAATGGCTAAACCAAAGATTCAGTCAGTCATAAGCTTGCCAGGTTCCTCTGTCCGTGGGATTCTCCAGGCAAGAATACTTGAGTGGGTTGCCATTTCCTATCTCTCATAATATTCAACTTACAATGATAAGGTGATTAAAATAACAAGAGGCTTAGACACATTCATACCTCCCTAATGGTTTTTTTTAAAAAACAGCTGCTAGAACCATGTTATAATATGGTTTACCAGATCTTCCTGATTAAAGGTATTTTAAATATTCTAAATTTGAAGTACTTTAAACAGAGAACTATGAGACATCAAGTTTTAAACACAAATTACAATTTAAAAAGCACTACTTTAAAAAAGCAACAGTGACAACTAATAAAAAATATAAATAGGTCTCAGTCTCTGGCTCCTGCTAATAAAATTACAGAACAAACTCAACAACTCTTCAGAAACTGAGGAGTTATTAATTTTACACTTAATTAGAAAAACTTGGACAACATTACAACCTTGTTTTAATGCCCACGAGGAGCTCAGTAACAATTAGGCATGCGACTGAAATTAGCAAAGAATTACAAAGGATTTCTATTCAGCTTCAATTATCCATAAAAATTAAATTACAGTAGGGAAGGGCGCCCTGTGGTTCAAATAAGTTTAAACACACTATCTTTTGTTGATTCAAAGTAATTTGAGAATAAATTTTAAAATTATTTACTTTTTAGTCCTTTACACATTTCTGTTTCATGAATAAGAAAATGGATGTGAAAGTACTTTGTAAACTAAAAAGGAGGACATAAATGTTAGCCATTGTTACAAACTATCAATTTATGTTATAGGTTTTTTCCCTAGAAAGTAGAAATGAATAGACTTCCTAAAATGGAGGTTAAAGAGGCTGAAATAAAATAACAGAAATTCATATAGAGATATCTTTTGAGTTTGGCCCTTAAAAAATACAGGGGAAAAAAAGAGACTATAATAAAATACAAAATATCTTGTATTCTTTGAAAATTTAGCCCATGGATCACTGAATATAATTTCATAATTTTCAAATGTAGGGATTTTATGGTTATCTTTTTGTGGCAATTAGTTTAGATGCATTGTAGTCAGAGAATGTGATAATATGATTTAAAATGTACTGAGATGTATTTTATGGCCTAGTACATGGGGTGGCAAACCATAATTATCAGACCAGGTCTAACCCAGAGTCTGTTTTCATACCAACAAGCTAACTAAATATAAGATACTTAAATTTTAAAGGGATGTTTTAAAATATAAAAATGGAAAGACAGACAATAAGATGTGACAAAGACTGTATGTGGCCAGCATGCAGTGTGTTAGTCACTTAGTCTAGTCCGACTCTTTGTGGCCCCATGAATTGTAGCCCATCAGGCTCCTCTGTCCATGGAATTCTCCAGGCAGGAATACTGGAGTGGGTAGCCATTCCTTTCTCCTGGGGTTTGTCCCAACCTAGGGAATGAACCCAGGTCTCTTGCACTGCAGGTGGATTCTTTACCATCTAAGCCACCAGGAAAGCCAGTACAACCAAAATATTTACTGTATGGCCCTTTACCAATCCCTGGGCTAGTGTACGGTCAGTTTTTTAAAAATACTTTATTAGTGCTTGAAACAATTTTCTGCACTGAGTGGTATGTCCTTTATATTCTTTAGATAAAGTTGCTAATTTTGTTGCTTGGATTTTCTCTATCATTATTGACATTGTTTTGGTTATTCTATCAATTATTGAAAAAGGTATGTTAAAATCTACTGTTGTACTAGATTTGCCAATTTCTCTCACAGTTATAAAAAATTTTGCTTAAATATTTTGAGCTTGTAATATTGTGTGCTAAGTCACTTCAGCTGTGTCTGACTCCTTGCAATCCTATGGACTGTAGCCCACCTGGCTCCTCTGTCCATGGGATTTTACTGGTAAGAATACTGGAGAGGGGGCTTCCCTGGTGGTCCAGTGGGTAAAGAGTCCACCTTGCAGTGCAAAGGGCACCAGTTTGATCCCTGGCCTGGGAAGATTCAGCCACGGAGTAGCTGAGCCAGTGCGTCCCAATTACAAGCCACAGCGCTCTGGAGCGCATGCACCCAGAGCCAGAGCTCTGCAATGAGAGAGGCCACTGTGATGGGAGGCCCACACAGGCCAAAAAATAAGGATGGATGAAAATAAATAAATAAAAAACCAATAAAAGAGGCCAAAATTAAAAAAGAAAAAAACAAAAAAGAATACTGGTGTGGGTTGCAATGCCCTCCTCCAGGAGATCTTCCTGACCCAGGGATTGAACCCTTATCTCCTACATCTCCTTCACTGGAAGGTCGGTTCTTTATCACTAGTGCCCACCATTAGGTACATATAAATGTAAAACTGTTATGTATATCTTTGTGAATTAAGCCTTGAATCATTCTGAAGTGATCCTTTTTCTGTTTTAAAGTCTATTTTATTGATCCTAATACAACCAATGTAATTTTCTTTTGCTTGGAATTTGCCTGATACATTATTCTTCCCTCTTTATATCTTTGATGTTTGTGGCGATCTTAGCAACCATGGCAAGGGAACAAACAACAAAAAAATAGATAAAGGAATAAAAAAAATACTATTGTTTATCACTGATACTGTTATGAATAGTAGACCCAGTTTTGGATTCTTTACCATCTAAGCCACCAGGAAAGCCAGTACAACCAAAATATTTACTGTATGGCCCTTTACCAATCCCTGGGCTAGTGTACGGTCAGTTTTTTAAAAATACTTTATTAGTGCTTGAAACAATTTTCTGCACTGAGTGGTATGTCCTTTATATTCTTTAGATAAAGTTGCTAATTTTGTTGCTTGGATTTTCTCTATCATTATTGACATTGTTTTGGTTATTCTATCAATTATTGAAAAAGGTATGTTAAAATCTACTGTTGTACTAGATTTGCCAATTTCTCTCACAGTTATAAAAAATTTTGCTTAAATATTTTGAGCTTGTAATATTGTGTGCTAAGTCACTTCAGCTGTGTCTGACTCCTTGCAATCCTATGGACTGTAGCCCACCTGGCTCCTCTGTCCATGGGATTTTACTGGTAAGAATACTGGAGAGGGGGCTTCCCTGGTGGTCCAGTGGGTAGAGTCCACCTTGCAGTGCAAAGGGCACCAGTTTGATCCCTGGCCTGGGAAGATTCAGCCACGGAGTAGCTGAGCCAGTGCGTCCCAATTACAAGCCACAGCGCTCTGGAGCGCATGCACCCAGAGCCAGAGCTCTGCAATGAGAGAGGCCACTGTGATGGGAGGCCCACACAGGCCAAAAAATAAGGATGGATGAAAATAAATAAATAAAAAACCAATAAAAGAGGCCAAAATTAAAAAAGAAAAAAACAAAAAAGAATACTGGTGTGGGTTGCAATGCCCTCCTCCAGGAGATCTTCCTGACCCAGGGATTGAACCCTTATCTCCTACATCTCCTTCACTGGAAGGTCGGTTCTTTATCACTAGTGCCCACCATTAGGTACATATAAATGTAAAACTGTTATGTATATCTTTGTGAATTAAGCCTTGAATCATTCTGAAGTGATCCTTTTTCTGTTTTAAAGTCTATTTTATTGATCCTAATACAACCAATGTAATTTTCTTTTGCTTGGAATTTGCCTGATACATTATTCTTCCCTCTTTATATCTTTGATGTTTGTGGCGATCTTAGCAACCATGGCAAGGGAACAAACAACAAAAAAATAGATAAAGGAATAAAAAAAATACTATTGTTTATCACTGATACTGTTATGAAAGTAGTAAGATCAGTCAAAAAATTAAATAATGGAAAAAATAACACAATTTATTATTGTTATAGCATAAAAATATGATGCACCCAGAAATCTCTGCAGGACTTTTCTAGGTGTTTATAGCTATGTTTATAGCTTCGGGAAAAGGATTTCTCCAACACAATCCATAGCAAGCCACAAATTTGCAACATACCTAATTGACACTGGGTAATATCCAAAATATATAAAGATCTCTTACAGATCGAAAGGAAAAGACAACTCTATAGTAACTTCAAACATAAAATAAAATCACTAATAAGATATACGAAATCTCATTAGAGTTCGATGATATGGATTAAAAAATACTTTGCCAAAATGCTTGGGCTTCCCTGTTGGTTCAGTGGGTAAAGAGTCTGCCTTGCAGTGCAAGGAGCACCGGTTCAATTCCTGACCTGGGAAGATCCAGTGTGCCATGGAGCGGCTGGGCCAGTGTGTCCAATTATGAGCCAGTGCTCTGGAGCACATATGCCCAGAACCCGTGCTCTGCAACAAGAGAGGTCACTGCAACAGGAGGCCCACAAAGGCCAAAGAGTAAAAATATGGATGAAAATAAATAAATAAAAAGACCAATAAAAGAGGCCAAAATTTAAAAAAAATGCTTGCTATTAATCACAATACAATTTGACAATTACAGAGGAACGTATGTGTATGCTTCATATCTCTTACCCTGGACATTTTTCTGTCATTAAATTGACTAGGTATAAGCTTTTTTTTTTCTAAAGCATATTAACAAACTAGTAATGATCAATATCCCTTACTCTCTCAGCACAGACACTAGATCACAGAGAGTTTAGCCCCAGTTTTATTTCTTTTACTTTTTTAATGATTGATTTATTTTTGGGCCACTTCTATCGGTCTTTTATTTATCTTTGTTCTTTGGCCTGTGTGGACCTCCCATCGCAGTGGCCTCGCTTGTTGCAGAGCGCCGGCTCTGGGCGCATGCACTCCAGAGCTCCGGCTCGGTAATTGGACACATCTGTCCAGCCGCTCCGCGGCACGTGGGATCTTCCCAGGCCAGGGATCGAACCAGTGCCCCTTGCACTGCAAGGCGGTGTCCTGACCCACTGGACCACCAGGGAAGCCCATAGCCCCAGCTTTATTTCTAATGGACATCTGATACCGTATTCAATCTTTCTCCTGTCTTATCTTACCTATAACAAAGTGATTGAACTGAGTTCTAGAGAGATCTCCACATTCCCACCCAATCAGTGTACACTCAGCCTCAATGTACACGCTTTTTAGAGAGTTTTTCACTGTTCTTTATTATCTCACCTTATATATCTATCATAATCCTGTATACTAGACACTGAAGACACGAAGACAAATATACACAATAATCACAGGTCTCCAGGGTCTGGTCCAGAGGAAAGAAAAAAAATGAACAAATCACAGCAATGTAGCAAATACTATAACTGAGTTATGGAAAGGGAGCTAAGGTAGACAGAGAAGAAAATGTGTACTGAGACTGAAGGACAGTAGAGTTCTGGAGGGTGGGATGAGGGGAGGCATGAGGCAAGGGATTTCCAGGCAGAGACTAGTGTGAGCAAAATCTTAGGAGGGAAAAAGGAAATAGGCTTTGAGGGCTTTGTTGAGAGTTCATCATGGGAGAATAGCAGGTCTCGTATGTTATTAATACATAAGGAATACTTAGAAATTACCCAGCAAGCAACAGGGCATCTTTGACAAGGAAGTGATGTAACACTGGAATTTAGAAAGACCACTCTGGGTGCACTGGGAAAGGAACAGCGCGTATGGAACAAGAAAGAAGGAAATAGAAAGTCCAGTTAGAAGGTTATTATAATTGTCTTGAAGAAAAAATATAAAATTATAAGAATCTGAACAGTGGTAGCAGAAAGGAAAGAGGGGTTTGATAAACATCATAAGTACTATCGGGTAATGGGTCCTGTTCATTATCAGGATCCACTACTCAATAGTAGGAGTTCAGAGAGAAAGAAAAGTCAGGAATGACTCTTGAGAGAAGTTAAGGAAGATATGAAGTAAGGATGTATCAGTAAAAATAGAGAAGAAGGAATTGTTTGGGGAGAAATTAATGAAGCAGAAATGTTAGAACCAGCTGAATGATGAGCTTCAGGGGCTGAGGAAGGAGGAGAAGGAAAACCTGTCTGTTTTAGTGAGTAAGCTGTGGAATCGTTAATCCAAATGGGAAAAATAGGCAAAGAAGATCTCAAGGGAAAGAAAATGCTCGTTTTTTTAGCACATTGGATTGGAGGTGACTGAGAGCTATCCTGGGAGAGAGGTCAATACTTCTTTAGTGAGCAAGGAGCTTAGAATGGAAACAGACAGTATGCCTGGCATACTGTTATCCCTACTTTACAGACGAGAAAAAAGACATAACGCACTTAAATAATTTATCCAAGGTCACCATTTGGTAACTGCTGGAGGCAGAATTTGAATCCTGGCAGTCTTGACTCTGGAGCCTGCAGGAACCACTTCATGGTATTCATCTGTGAGACATTAGAAGCACTGCACGTTGAAGGCTGGGGGAGTGTCAGTATTGAAAGGGAGGGCAGAAGAACAAACAATCAGAAGACTGAGGATGGCCCCATGGAAGCCAAAAGGAGAGGAAAGTTTCCAAGAAACTATTTAATAGTGTCATGACGCGGATATTCAGCTCCGACGACAGAACCTGACAACTGGAAGGCCAGTGACATTACTCTGAAGGAGTAAGTTTCCCAAGAGGCTAGGGCAAGGCTACACAGAGTCAAGGAGACAATGAGATGAGGTGGGAGAGTTCCAAAAAGCCGAGGAGGCTGCTAGAGGCAGGTAAGTTTGAGGAGCTGGTTTTGTTATAAAAGTAGAAGGATTCTAAGCATTCTTTCATACTTGATATCCACTAGTAAAATGAATAAACAGCTCAGTAAAAACCTGTAAGAGGCTTAAGTTCTAACACTAGACTTGGGAACATCGTAATTACGAAGCGGGTTTGCACACTGCTTCCCCTCCTCCAAGCCTGAGCTCCTGACCCACCCCGACCAGGCTCTTCTGGGCCTGCACCACAACTGGTGGATGCTCCTCCAGTCCTACAGACACACAGGCACTCCGTATTTTAGACCCTTTTTTCTCAAGGCGCGCAGAATGGGGAATCGAAGTAGATTAGGAGAAGAAGTAAATGTTGAAGAATTTTCAGTAAAAATAGAGAAGAAGGAATTGTTTGGGGAGAAATTAATGAAGCAGAAATGTTAGAACCAGCTGAATGATGAGCTTCAGGGGCTGAGGAAGGAGGAGAAGGAAAACCTGTCTGTTTTAGTGAGTAAGCTGTGGAATCGTTAATCCAAATGGGAAAAATAGGCAAAGAAGATCTCAAGGGAAAGAAAATGCTCGTTTTTTTAGCACATTGGATTGGAGGTGACTGAGAGCTATCCTGGGAGAGAGGTCAATACTTCTTTAGTGAGCAAGGAGCTTAGAATGGAAACAGACAGTATGCCTGGCATACTGTTATCCCTACTTTACAGACGAGAAAAAAGACATAACGCACTTAAATAATTTATCCAAGGTCACCATTTGGTAACTGCTGGAGGCAGAATTTGAATCCTGGCAGTCTTGACTCTGGAGCCTGCAGGAACCACTTCATGGTATTCATCTGTGAGACATTAGAAGCACTGCACGTTGAAGGCTGGGGGAGTGTCAGTATTGAAAGGGAGGGCAGAAGAACAAACAATCAGAAGACTGAGGATGGCCCCATGGAAGCCAAAAGGAGAGGAAAGTTTCCAAGAAACTATTTAATAGTGTCATGACGCGGATATTCAGCTCCGACGACAGAACCTGACAACTGGAAGGCCAGTGACATTACTCTGAAGGAGTAAGTTTCCCAAGAGGCTAGGGCAAGGCTACACAGAGTCAAGGAGACAATGAGATGAGGTGGGAGAGTTCCAAAAAGCCGAGGAGGCTGCTAGAGGCAGGTAAGTTTGAGGAGCTGGTTTTGTTATAAAAGTAGAAGGATTCTAAGCATTCTTTCATACTTGATATCCACTAGTAAAATGAATAAACAGCTCAGTAAAAACCTGTAAGAGGCTTAAGTTCTAACACTAGACTTGGGAACATCGTAATTACGAAGCGGGTTTGCACACTGCTTCCCCTCCTCCAAGCCTGAGCTCCTGACCCACCCCGACCAGGCTCTTCTGGGCCTGCACCACAACTGGTGGATGCTCCTCCAGTCCTACAGACACACAGGCACTCCGTCACTTCTTCAGAGACTCTAATCTCTTTGCCATCTCAAGGCGCGCATCTCCTTTTGCTGGGAAACATTGACCTTACCATGCACGTGGCTGGCTTTTTCCTGGTCCTCAAAACCACTTTTTTAAGAAGACTTCCCTGAACAATCTATAGAAGTCATGCTAGTATCTTATTCTCCACCACAGCACACTACTCCTTGGAGTTCTATTTTTTTCCTTCACAGTCCTCTATTCAATCTGTAATCACTTTATTCGCTCATATTTTACTGGCTACCTCTTCCACTAAAACCATCACATCATGTTGTCAAAGATGTTTGGCTTATTGGCCTCTGTGTCTTCAACTCTTATAACAGTTCCTGGCAAGTAACATGTGTTCACTAAATATTTGTTAATGGAACTATAAAACTCAAAATTTCTCTATCACCTTCATCATGCACAATGTTTCTTAAGTTCAAGGTCTTTTCTCACTGTCTTTGTCATACATATGAGCTTTTATTAGACACCAAGCTCTCGGCTACAAGTTTTATTTGTATTTTTTCACTTAATCGTCACAATAACCCTCTCATGTATATAGGTGCTTTAAAAATTACATCTCCATTGTAAAGACGAGAAAACAGAGAGGTTGTAAAACTTGCCCGAGTTCAAACAAGTGGTGGCGCGGGGATCAGAATCTAGTTCTGACTTGAAAACCAAAACAAAGCCAGGCCGCTGCCCACTTCAATGAGGAGACCTACTCTACTCTGGGAAATCCTGACTTAGCTTTGTCTACGTTGTTACACCTACTCCATCCAGGCCACATCCTGATCCAGAAATTCAAATTTCACCCTCTTGCTAAAGGCGGGACGCAAGAGCAGGGAGTGGAGAAGTGTCCTGAACTTCCAATTCCCAGCTTCTCCCAAGAAAGACCCACGCTGGGAGAAGAACCCAAGCATTAGCCACTCACCTATCTGGACTAAAGAAGAGGTAACCCAGGGTCTAACAAATGACTGTCGGATTCTAGAGCAGAAACAAGACAATTCCCGGCGCACCAGTGGCCGAAGAGCTTACCTTAACAGCCACCTCCGGAGCGGAGTCCACTGCCACTGCCAGAGAGGGCTTTTCCGAAGACGATTTAGTCAAGTGCATGAGGGAATCCGCGGCTGGCAGGGAACACCGTCCGCCCTCACTGTCCGAGTCAGATTCGGACCCCGAACCCGAACCATAGGAAGCAGCGAGAGCTGCGATTGCAGCCGACATGACGGCAACAGATACTCTGCGGAGACCAGGCCGTGGCGGAAGTAGGAGCAGCTTCAGGTCCTGACAGATTACCATAACACATATTATTTATTTCCCCTTCTAAGACATCATTCACATTTTAAAACAATACAATAGATTGAATGAGACTAATAAAAGCATTAAATAACTCAGTATTTGGAAATAGTTGTCCAGGGTAATAGAATTATAATAGTTTACAACTTTCAGGACCTATGTGGCTAGATTAAAGACTAGGAGTTCCGAAATCCTTTGAGGCGGCGAAGTGCTACACTCCCGACGTGCGGCGCGGCGGGGAGCGAAAGAGGCACGATGGGAAGTGTAGTTTGGAGTGAGAAGCTGGGCGGGGCAGACAAGCCCCTCTTTGACCCCGCCCCTGAATGGTTGGTTCATTCAATTGGCTATCATCTTCCCTCATTCCCTGGCCAAGCACTGTTCTCGCCGTCCCCCTCCCCCAAACTGAGGATTGGGCAATACCATATAAGCCTCAGAAAAGAGGGGGCGGGAGAACGCTATTCATTCCCTCCCCCACTAACGTGTGAGTGGGTGGGGGCTGAGTGTCCCACTACAGCTGCACCTGGGCATTGAGAGCTGAAGAGCAAAGTGAGAATCTTAAGTGGGAAGACCTTGACTGACGGAGAATAAGCTCCTGATGGGAAAGATGGGGGATTAGGTGGCGAGAGTCCAGAGGTTCCCCCCCTGCTTCAGGCGCGGGTCCCCGCGTCCGGTTGTGGAGCGTCGCGAGCGGGGAGGGGGCGGGTGGGGGGCGGCGGCGGCGACTCGCGGTGTTGTTCGCTCGCGCGTCGAGCACACGGCGGGTCCAGCGACCGGCGGGCGTCGCAGGCGGCGTTCCCTGTGGCCCGGTGCCTCGGCCGCTGCCCACAGCCGGCTCCACCCGGGAGACTGACGCTCGTGGAGGCTCCAGGTGGAGTCCCAGGAGCGAAGGGGGACAGGCGGCCGCCGCCGAAGCATGAAGAAGAGGTAAGGCAGGAGCCCCTCAAGGTTTCTCGGTGAGCTCGAGTCTCAGAGGAATTGGCGTTTTTTTGGCGGTGGGGTGGGGGGTCAGGGTGCCGGCAGAGGAACTCTTCTTCGCTGGCCAGAACCGAGAGAGGTGTGCGTGGAGCGCTCGCCGGCCGAAGGTTGCGGGGATGGGCGCGCCTCCCCCGCGACGGCCCCCACCCCCGCTCGCGGGTTTCCCGAGCTCCGGCCGCCCACCCGCCAGCCGGACTGGGTACCGAGGGACACGGCGGCCGGCGGGCGCGCCAGGCGCTCGGGTGCGGGGACCGCCCCGAGGCTGCTTTGGGAGGGGAGACTGCGGGTCTCACCTGAGGTGCCGCCGCGGCCCGCCCCCGTGCCGGCTTGCTCTGGGCGAGGCTGCGGCACGCGGCGCCCGGAAAGCCCGGCTCGAGCTACGTGCCCGAGGCTGTGTGAAGCCCGCTGGTGGCGCGTTCGCGTGTTGGCGCGGCGAGTCTGTGTCTGAAGGCACAACATAACGGTAAAGTGAGAGCGGGGATCCCTTTCTTCGCTGGAAGAGAAGGCGAAGCGGGACTGTTGCCTCCGACGCCTGCTATGGGGGAGAGGGGGCCTTGGGCAGAGTTAAGGAGCTGCTCACCCAGCTCCGTTGTCGGCAGGACTCGCCCATTGTGCCACCCGGATAATTATTCAACTCTGCAGCATTCATTCCCTCCCCACTAACGTGTGAGTGGGTGGGGCTGAGTGTCCACTACAGCTGCACCTGGGCATTGAGAGCTGAAGAGCAAAGTGAGAATCTTAAGTGGGAAGACCTTGACTGACGGAGAATAAGCTCCTGATGGGAAAGATGGGGGATTAGGTGGCGAGAGTCCAGAGGTTCCCCCCCTGCTTCAGGCGCGGGTCCCCGCGTCCGGTTGTGGAGCGTCGCGAGCGGGGAGGGGGCGGGTGGGGGGCGGCGGCGGCGACTCGCGGTGTTGTTCGCTCGCGCGTCGAGCACACGGCGGGTCCAGCGACCGGCGGGCGTCGCAGGCGGCGTTCCCTGTGGCCCGGTGCCTCGGCCGCTGCCCACAGCCGGCTCCACCCGGGAGACTGACGCTCGTGGAGGCTCCAGGTGGAGTCCCAGGAGCGAAGGGGGACAGGCGGCCGCCGCCGAAGCATGAAGAAGAGGTAAGGCAGGAGCCCCTCAAGGTTTCTCGGTGAGCTCGAGTCTCAGAGGAATTGGCGTTTTTTTGGCGGTGGGGTGGGGGGTCAGGGTGCCGGCAGAGGAACTCTTCTTCGCTGGCCAGAACCGAGAGAGGTGTGCGTGGAGCGCTCGCCGGCCGAAGGTTGCGGGGATGGGCGCGCCTCCCCCGCGACGGCCCCCACCCCCGCTCGCGGGTTTCCCGAGCTCCGGCCGCCCACCCGCCAGCCGGACTGGGTACCGAGGGACACGGCGGCCGGCGGGCGCGCCAGGCGCTCGGGTGCGGGGACCGCCCCGAGGCTGCTTTGGGAGGGGAGACTGCGGGTCTCACCTGAGGTGCCGCCGCGGCCCGCCCCCGTGCCGGCTTGCTCTGGGCGAGGCTGCGGCACGCGGCGCCCGGAAAGCCCGGCTCGAGCTACGTGCCCGAGGCTGTGTGAAGCCCGCTGGCGGCGCGTTCGCGTGTTGGCGCGGCGAGTCTGTGTCTGAAGGCACAACATAACGGTAAAGTGAGAGCGGGGATCCCTTTCTTCGCTGGAAGAGAAGGCGAAGCGGGACTGTTGCCTCCGACGCCTGCTATGGGGGAGAGGGGGCCTTGGGCAGAGTTAAGGAGCTGCTCACCCAGCTCCGTTGTCGGCAGGACTCGCCCATTGTGCCACCCGGATAATTATTCAACTCTGCAGCATCCATTGCACCTTTCCCATTTTTCTTTTCCCCTTGCTATAGCGTGCCCCCTAGCTTCGGTCCTCTGACGCCTTCTCCTGCACTTGCGGGCGATGAATTGGAATAATGGTGAAAAGAAAGCACATCTGATCTGAGCATTCACAACCTGTCCTATAGCCGACGAATTAAAGAAGCCCTTACTAGACTAGATACTTTAACACGATTCGGTCTGATTCTGTCGTTATCTATGCAAAGTGTGCCTAGGATTTTATTTTATTTTTTTGATGTTAATCCACGTATTAACTAGTACATCTTGTTTGTATCCATCCAGTAAGTGGTGTAATTGATTTATTGGGTATTCAGCCCGTCTAATATTCTTTAATTTGTATAGGAGATAACTTTCATTTTTCTAATTGTTGATAGCATTATATCATAGTTAAGGACGAAGTCGCAGTCTTTGAACTCTCAGGAACAGTTTTTCCCCTTATGCGCTAAGATACTGTTGGGAAAAGTGTTTTTCTTTACTGTCCAGTATTGATATAAAATTTCTCACGTTTTTAATAAGGAAAGTTTTGTATTTCTTTATTTTTCAATAATGGAATACTTGATTGCTAATCCTAGCCTTCAGTTGAATGAA
Source organism: Tragulus kanchil (assembly GCA_022376925.1). NCBI lineage: Eukaryota > Metazoa > Chordata > Mammalia > Artiodactyla > Tragulidae > Tragulus > Tragulus kanchil. The sequence goes on along the minus strand of JAIOJX010000026.1, from coordinate 244,611,664 downwards.
AGGAAGTTTAATATTTAAGATGGAGTTTTAACTGAAATAATGATACTTCCTAAGTTTGTCTAAATTTTACTTTTTATTCACTTCTTTTGTTTGCAATGTCTTGTACTTAATTACTTGTTATAGAATTTTGTATCATTTTTTAACTCTTGTTTGCAAGAATGGGTAGGCTACAATTTTGCATGATCTACTGGAAAGATGAAATACTTTTTGGAAACAGAAGAAACAACTGTTGGTTATTTTAGTATTATGTTAAAAACTGTTTGCATCTCATTATTTATAAGTAAATGATTCACTGCCAAAAATAAGTGTTTTATTTTTCTTTTTTGTAATCCTCCCTTTCCAGCTTTTCTTGTTTAAGATTGTTGCCGTATCCTCAGGGTAAAATGAAATTGCACATAGGCATTGCAGAGGCAGTTGTTTTAGGATACACTGATTGTTTTATGGCACTTGGAAGTGGCGCACATAACTTGATGGTGTTGGATCAGTTGCTTGTTAGGAAATGACCATGCAGTTTACAAAATGGGCACCTTGCCTTGGTTTCCTTATATGTAAATGGAAAAAACCCTTTTATGCCAGCAAGTAGTATGCGTAAGTTAAGTAAATATGTTTTCTTGATGCTTTTAAATATTTTAAAATATTTTAGCTAATGAATGGTGAAAATATCTCAGTGTAAATTAAAATGCAGTGAAAAATGTCATTAGGATTTTCTGTGGTATGTTAGAATGACTGATTTGCATTGAATTTTGCTTTGGCGACATGGCTCTAAATTGAAGAATATTTCTCATTTACCATATTTTTAATAGTTGCAAATTTGATAAGTACTATAGTTAACAAATATATGTAGTTATCAATATAGGTTTAGTTAATATTGACAGTAAAGTTATATGACTTGGTAATAAAGTAGAATGTTGAATAAAGTTCGTGAAAGAGAAAATCTCCAGAAAGCATTATAGCTTTTTTCATTGAAAAGTTTGCAGATGGCACAATTCAGAATACATTTTGAATTTGTAATACATTGATTTTTGTTGTGTAATGTAATGCATTGACTTTGTAATAGGTTGAAAAATATGATGATCATTTGTAAGGTTATGATATGGAGCTACTTTATTATTCAGGTTTGTAAATAACCATATATCCAGAGACTCTGTATCAGTATAATACTATATTTAATTATACATTTTGCCTATTGTCAGAATAATTTAAGGTATTTCCAAGTACTTGATTTTCATTATTACAGTAGCTGGTCGCTTTGATTTCCTTTTTGAGGGATTAATTCAGTTAATTTTCACAGCAAAAACTACTGTTAAAATATATTATTACTTATACCAAAACCATGCTTTTAATTGCTTTGTGGTGAAACTTTATATAAATAAGACTATTCAAATTTTTTAAAGTTACTATTATATACTTTCCTTTTTTGAGAATTAATTTGATGACATTGTTGATGTTTTCTAAGTAACCAGTTCAGTTGCCATTATAACGTGCATAAATACAGTCAATTCAAGGTTTCTCTAAGCTCCTTGAGGATAGGAACAGACCTTATGCTTATTGTCATAAATCTGGAATTGCTAGCATATATTTAATTTTTTTGGACAAATAAAATGAGATAATGAGGAATCTCCATTGATTTAGGGAACCATGTAGAAAATTTTTACGCATATCAAATAAATTTTCAGTTCATAAAGCATACATGAAATGAAACCTTTTAAATATTTGTAAAATATGTTTTCTTGATGCTTTTAAATATTTTAAAATATTTTAGCTAATGAATGGTGAAAATATCTCAGTGTAAATTAAAATGCAGTGAAAAATGTCATTAGGATTTTCTGTGGTATGTTAGAATGACTGATTTGCATTGAATTTTGCTTTGGCGACATGGCTCTAAATTGAAGAATATTTCTCATTTACCATATTTTTAATAGTTGCAAATTTGATAAGTACTATAGTTAACAAATATATGTAGTTATCAATATAGGTTTAGTTAATATTGACAGTAAAGTTATATGACTTGGTAATAAAGTAGAATGTTGAATAAAGTTCGTGAAAGAGAAAATCTCCAGAAAGCATTATAGCTTTTTTCATTGAAAAGTTTGCAGATGGCACAATTCAGAATACATTTTGAATTTGTAATACATTGATTTTTGTTGTGTAATGTAATGCATTGACTTTGTAATAGGTTGAAAAATATGATGATCATTTGTAAGGTTATGATATGGAGCTACTTTATTATTCAGGTTTGTAAATAACCATATATCCAGAGACTCTGTATCAGTATAATACTATATTTAATTATACATTTTGCCTATTGTCAGAATAATTTAAGGTATTTCCAAGTACTTGATTTTCATTATTACAGTAGCTGGTCGCTTTGATTTCCTTTTTGAGGGATTAATTCAGTTAATTTTCACAGCAAAAACTGCTGTTAAAATATATTATTACTTATACCAAAACCATGCTTTTAATTGCTTTGTGGTGAAACTTTATATAAATAAGACTATTCAAATTTTTTAAAGTTACTATTATATACTTTCCTTTTTTGAGAATTAATTTGATGACATTGTTGATGTTTTCTAAGTAACCAGTTCAGTTGCCATTATAACGTGCATAAATACAGTCAATTCAAGGTTTCTCTAAGCTCCTTGAGGATAGGAACAGACCTTATGCTTATTGTCATAAATCTGGAATTGCTAGCATATATTTAATTTTTTTGGACAAATAAAATGAGATAATGAGGAATATCCATTGATTTAGGGAACCATGTAGAAAATTTTTTACACGCATATCAAATAAATTTTCAGTTCATAAAGCATACAGCTTTATCTCAAGAGAAAAGAAAAAAATGTATTGGAAAGTTCTTTAAATTTAATTTACCTGTTCAGGTATAATTCCTTTATCCACACGTTTTTTGAACTAACACCAGGTATTGCATATGTTGTCAGTCTTTCATTTATGAAATGCTAATAATTTTCTTCTTACCTCTTATAAGTTACTTCATGAAAATATACATTAAAGGGTTTTATAATTCCTAAATTAGATGAGTGTGGAAGTGTATATGATTCTTTTTTACTTCGTGTATTTTTCCAGTAAAATATTAGTAAAAAGATGTATGTAGATTATATCTTGTGCTTGAATACTCAGTTTTAAGAACAAGTGACCTCTAGTGTGGAGGTTTTTATAAAAGAATGAAGAATCATGTGTTTTTAGTCTGCCACACTCAGTTTATAGTTTTGAATCTTTGTGTATTGGTAGTTCCTAACTTACAATGGAATTTATATTTTAAACTTGTAAAATGGTTTAGAATTTGGAAATTAATTCCTCAGAAACAAATGCTTGGTGGTTAGATTCTCAGAGAACTCACTAAATTTAGCCCATAAGATACTTGACTTACAGAAGTAGACTAATAATATTGGAGAGTTGTAAAATTGTGTTCATAATTAACTGTAAATATTGTATTAAAAATACCTATAATACTGTGTACAACAGTCTTTCTGTGGGAAAATCAATTCAGCATCTACCTTCAAAAGCTAGGAGTACATTTTTCTTAAATATGACACATTATTAGGAACTCATCCTCTGATACCCATTGGACATGAAGAGGACGATCTTTCTCAGTTCAGTGAGTGGTGCCACCTTTCATCATCTGGGAAAAGAGGTCAGAGAATGAGAAACTAAAAGGAGCTATGGTAGTCTTTGTAACGTTGGAGAAGTCATTTTACCTCTTAAGGTCTTTGGTTTTCTCATTTATCAACTGAGACGGTCTAAGTAGATGATCTCTGAGATTCCTTTCGGTTACAAATAAAATTCAAAGATACTATGAAGCTAAGTGTAACCCTTTGTTCTCAGAGTTCATTTTCCCTTTCTAAGTTACGGCTTATATACGTTCTGCCAGAATATTTCTCCTTTTGTGAATCTACTTGCCTATTCTTGGAAGCAGTATTTTTAAGGGTTTTTTTTTTCTTTTTTTTTTTGGCCGCTTCTATTGATCTTTCATTTTTTTTTATTTCTGTTCTTTGGCCTGTGTGGGCCTCCCATTGCAGTGGCCTTGCTTGTTGCAGAGCACCAGCTCTTGGGCACATGTGCTCCAGAGCACTGGCTTGTAATTGGGCACACCCATCCAGCCACTCCATGGCACGTGGGATCTTCCCAGGCCAGGGATTGAACTGGTGCCCCTTGCACTGCAAGGCAGTGTCCTTACCCACTGGACCACCAGGGAAGCCCAATATTTTTTAGGTTTTTAAAGGAGTTGTTATGGTTGCTGTTTTGCTTGCTTTTCTTTTTCTTTTTAAAACTCCTAACACCGCCAAAAAACAGAATTAAGATAAATTTCTTTGCTTTCCTCTTTTGAGATTTTTTTACTGATGATGAAGTCAACATATACTTTGTTTGTACTTTGGAGAAAAATCATATCTGGTATGTCTCCAGAGAAATTTTTTTAGAAGGCAAAAAACCTAACAAAGGTTGCAGAGTGGGTGTATGAAGGTAGAGGTAGAAGATGACCTGAGAATAGAGTTAGTTGACAGATAATGTATGGGGAGATGTGGGTTTGATCCTTGGGTCAAGAAGATCCCCTGGAGAAGGAAATGGTAACCAAGTCCAGAATTCTTGCCTAGAGAATTCCAGGGACAGAAGAGGACGATCTTTCTCAGTTCAGTGAGTGGTGCCACCTTTCATCATCTGGGAAAAGAGGTCAGAGAATGAGAAACTAAAAGGAGCTATGGTAGTCTTTGTAACGTTGGAGAAGTCATTTTACCTCTTAAGGTCTTTGGTTTTCTCATTTATCAACTGAGACGGTCTAAGTAGATGATCTCTGAGATTCCTTTCGGTTACAAATAAAATTCAAAGATACTATGAAGCTAAGTGTAACCCTTTGTTCTCAGAGTTCATTTTCCCTTTCTAAGTTACGGCTTATATACGTTCTGCCAGAATATTTCTCCTTTTGTGAATCTACTTGCCTATTCTTGGAAGCAGTATTTTTAAGGGTTTTTTTTTTCTTTTTTTTTTTGGCCGCTTCTATTGATCTTTCATTTTTATTTATCTCTGTTCTTTGGCCTGTGTGGGCCTCCCATTGCAGTGGCCTTGCTTGTTGCAGAGCACCAGCTCTTGGGCACATGTGCTCCAGAGCACTGGCTTGTAATTGGGCACACCCATCCAGCCACTCCATGGCACGTGGGATCTTCCCAGGCCAGGGATTGAACTGGTGCCCCTTGCACTGCAAGGCAGTGTCCTTACCCACTGGACCACCAGGGAAGCCCAATATTTTTTAGGTTTTTAAAGGAGTTGTTATGGTTGCTGTTTTGCTTGCTTTTCTTTTTCTTTTTAAAACTCCTAACACCGCCAAAAAACAGAATTAAGATAAATTTCTTTGCTTTCCTCTTTTGAGATTTTTTTACTGATGATGAAGTCAACATATACTTTGTTTGTACTTTGGAGAAAAATCATATCTGGTATGTCTCCAGAGAAATTTTTTTAGAAGGCAAAAAACCTAACAAAGGTTGCAGAGTGGGTGTATGAAGGTAGAGGTAGAAGATGACCTGAGAATAGAGTTAGTTGACAGATAATGTATGGGGAGATGTGGGTTTGATCCTTGGGTCAAGAAGATCCCCTGGAGAAGGAAATGGTAACCAAGTCCAGAATTCTTGCCTAGAGAATTCCAGGGACAGAAGAGCTGGGTGGGCCTCAGTCCATGGAGTTGCAAAGAGTTGGACGTGACTTAGTGACTAAACAACAACAATCTTGTATTTTCATTTGCTAAATATGACAGCCTTACCTTGGATGATGTGCAACTTTGAGCAGGACAAGAGTGTGGGTATGAAGCTTTCCAGGTGGTGCTAGTGGTAAAGAACCCACCTGCCAAAGCAGGAAGCTTAAGAGATGCAGGTTCCATCGCTGGGTTGGGAAGATCCTCAGAGGAGGGCATGGCAACCCACTCCAGTGTTCTTGCCTGGAGAATTCCATGGACAGAGGAGCCTGTGGGCTACAGTCCATAGGATTGCAAAGAGTCGAACATGACTGAAGTGACTTAGCATGCATACATGCAGGCATGGTGTGGTTGGAGCCAGAGTGAGAACGTCCTTCCTGAGGACGAGACAATTTTGTTGTTGTTATTTTAGTTTGTTGTTTTATTTTGCTTTGCTTCATTTCTGTGTTTCTAATACTTTTTTTTAAAGTTAAATAGATATTTGAGTTGATATAATTACAACAGAAGAGCAGATGAGTAAGTCTCTTAGGGAGGTGGTAAGATCAAGATGTTGTGAGAAAAGGGGTCATGAAACACAGCTCTGTTTTTCATATACACTGGAGTATTTTGTGGGGTTTTAATTAAGTTCTTATTTGGAGGTTAATAATAGCCAAGAGTAACAGGTAATAAGGTCCCCTGAGAGGAAAAGAAGTACCATGCATGCTTGGTTTGTGTGCAAGCTACTATATAGGTAGTTACATTTATTAGCTTACTTATTTGATATTGTAGTCTTAGGAGGATTTTATGGAAGAGGCGGATTAACTGAGTTAAACAAGTTTATTCAGCTCAGTAGAAGCCCTGGTTCTCTGGAAACCACTCTCTTCCCTTTTCCCAGTAAGTTACTACGGAAGTAGCCATTTTAGTAGCTTGATAATAGTAATTCTGCTTGCCTACTGTCCTCTTCTTCATCTGCATCTGGACAATCTAGTGGTGATTATCTCACGCTAAGCCAGTTATTCATTTAACACTTAATTGTTGGGGGCCAACTAGGTGCTAGATAGATAGAATAAAGAGTAAAGTAGAGGTCTTGATTCTCTTGGAGTTAATAGTATGCTAAGAGTCAGATACTAAACAAATGCACATGTTTATTAATAGAAATTGCAATGAGTTCTATAAAAGACAAGAGCAGCTAACCTAGTTTACCTTGGAAATCAGGGACAGCTTCTTTGAGGAAAGTGAAAAAGGAAGAGAATGTAAAGAATACTTGGAAGACAATTTTGAAATGGGAAAGAGTTTGGGAAGTTCAAGGAACTAAAAAAAGGCCAGAGTTGCTAAAGCTCAGCTGTATAGTGAGCAGGAGAGATTGTGGCTTGATAGGCTGTTGTGGAGGTAAACAGGAGCCTGACCACACAAGGCGACAGAAGTTTTGATTCAGTAAGAGGTACATATTTTTATTTCAAGTGTATTAGGGAAGGAAATAAAGGATTTTAATCAGGGTAATCAGTGAATCAAATCTAACTTGTAAAAAGACCACCGTGGCTTAGAGGGGGTCAAAGAAATAAATCACAGTTCTGCCCATTTCTGTAGTTTATTGGTCCCATTCTAAATTCTGCATTGAGCCAGGCTACTCAGTTTTCCTGGATCCCAAGTGTGCTGAAGGTGGAATACTTTGTTTTCTCTCCAGTAACTGAAGCTGTACGGCGCAGAACTGAGAAACTGTGACTGGGCTTGTTTCTTGCCTTGCCAGGTAGATAAGCAGGCACATCTTGAGGAAAGAACAAGAAGCAGGTACACAGAGTCCTGGCTGTGTTCAAGTGTCTTTGTCCATGGTCCTGAGATTGGGTTACCTCAAGAGGCACCATAGTATCTCTGTAATAAGTTGTCCTTTCAACAAACTAGTTGGAATGATACTTTTGGTACCTAGCAACCAACCAGTTGAGTCTTCTCATAGATTAAGTAATTTGTACAAAGTCACAATGCTAATAAAATGGTAGAGGTGGAACTTGAACAGATTTCAAGTCCATTTGAATGAGATTTCAAAGCCAGTTATTCATTTAACACTTAATTGTTGGGGGCCAACTAGGTGCTAGATAGATAGAATAAAGAGTAAAGTAGAGGTCTTGATTCTCTTGGAGTTAATAGTATGCTAAGAGTCAGATACTAAACAAATGCACATGTTTATTAATAGAAATTGCAATGAGTTCTATAAAAGACAAGAGCAGCTAACCTAGTTTACCTTGGAAATCAGGGACAGCTTCTTTGAGGAAAGTGAAAAAGGAAGAGAATGTAAAGAATACTTGGAAGACAATTTTGAAATGGGAAAGAGTTTGGGAAGTTCAAGGAACTAAAAAAAGGCCAGAGTTGCTAAAGCTCAGCTGTATAGTGAGCAGGAGAGATTGTGGCTTGATAGGCTGTTGTGGAGGTAAACAGGAGCCTGACCACACAAGGCGACAGAAGTTTTGATTCAGTAAGAGGTACATATTTTTATTTCAAGTGTATTAGGGAAGGAAATAAAGGATTTTAATCAGGGTAATCAGTGAATCAAATCTAACTTGTAAAAAGACCACCGTGGCTTAGAGGGGGTCAAAGAAATAAATCACAGTTCTGCCCATTTCTGTAGTTTATTGGTCCCATTCTAAATTCTGCATTGAGCCAGGCTACTCAGTTTTTCCTGGATCCCAAGTGTGCTGAAGGTGGAATACTTTGTTTTCTCTCCAGTAACTGAAGCTGTACGGCGCAGAACTGAGAAACTGTGACTGGGCTTGTTTCTTGCCTTGCCAGGTAGATAAGCAGGCACATCTTGAGGAAAGAACAAGAAGCAGGTACACAGAGTCCTGGCTGTGTTCAAGTGTCTTTGTCCATGGTCCTGAGATTGGGTTACCTCAAGAGGCACCATAGTATCTCTGTAATAAGTTGTCCTTTCAACAAACTAGTTGGAATGATACTTTTGGTACCTAGCAACCAACCAGTTGAGTCTTCTCATAGATTAAGTAATTTGTACAAAGTCACAATGCTAATAAAAATGGTAGAGGTGGAACTTGAACAGATTTCAAGTCCATTTGAATGAGATTTCAAAGCCGCATTTTTATCTATTACCCTATGCTTAAATTTACTGATTCTAAAGGGATTCTAAGGAGGAGGGTGTTGAGTGTGATGACACCTGTTGGGTGATGATGCTAGCAGTGAGTTCCAGTGTTTGTCAATAGGACAGCTTCCTGACATTATTTTCTCTTGAGTACAGTTACTCAGGTCTACTCTGATGAGTTAACCTTTTCTATAAGGACTAACTCATTTGGGAAAAAAAAAGGAAAAAGCTTGTATGTCAGAGAGTGGATTAACTTATTTGATTTCTCTACTGAAAAATATGAAGTCTCTTATGTTTTCCTATTATGCTACAAAAGGAAGCTTTTTTGTTTTCCACTCCTTGATATGACATATGTTGTCTTGTATCTGGGTTTGTTGTTTATTTGCTTGTTTTGATAAATTTTTGTAACATAAATGTGCTAGAGATTATATTTTAGTTGAAGACTAGCACTCATTTAATTTAAAAAGCTGAGCAAAAGCTTTGTGATAAATTATAATACATGGCTATAAGTTTATCAATTTTGCTGACATTTTCAAAGAACCCTCTTTTGCTTTCATTGGTTTTTCTCTGTTGATTTCCATTTTCAATTTCATTGATTTCTGCTCTTTTTTTAAAATTCTGATTAATTTAGGCTTATACTACTCTTCTTTTTGTTATTTCCTAGGGTGGAAAGTGAAGTTATTGATTTTAGATTTATCTTCTTTCCTAATATATGCATTTAGTGCTATAAATTTCCCTTTAAGCTTGCTTTTGATAGATTCCACACAGTTTGACAAGTGGTATTTTCATTTTCATTTACTTTAGAATATTCAAAAATTTATCCTCAGACTTCTTTGGCCCCTAGATTATTTAGAAGTATGGTGTTTTGTGCTCGAGCTCAATGGCTTCAATCATTTTTACCTTTTTGCATACCTGTGGACTGTAGCCTGCCAGGTTCCTCTGTCCATAGAGATTCTCCAGGCAAGAATACTGTACAGGGTTGTCATTTCCTTCTCCATGTTATTTAGAAGTGTGATGTTTCATATTCAAATATTTTGGGATTTTCCATCTATCTTTCTGGTATTACTTTTCAGTGTAATTCCGTTGTGGTCTGTGTGTACACATTGTATGATGTCTGTTCTTTTGCAGGGATGGTGTTTTACAGCCCAGGAAGTGGTCTGTCTTGTTGAATGGTCTGTGTGAGCTTGAGAAGAATGTGTGTTCTCTGTTGTTGGGTGAAGAACTATGTAAATGTCAGTTAGATCCAGTTGACTGATGAGTGTGTTTAGTTCAACCCTATTCTTAATTAATTTTCTGCCTGTTGGGTCTGTCAATTACTGATAGGTATTCTAGTCTCTGTAATAGTGAATTCATCTATTTCATCTTGAAATTCTATCAGATTTTGCCTCATGTTTGGTACTCTGTTGTTAGATATGTATACTGATTGGTCAAAAAGTTCCTTTGGTTTTTTAAGTAAAAATGGAAGACACATTTTCCATTTTCACTAGTAATTTTATTGAACAACATATTCACTATTTTGTTCCACTACCATCTGCCGTTTTTCAGGCAGCTTCATAATTCCACCTTCACAAGACATTTTGTTTTGTTTTGAGCAAAGAACTGTTCCAGCTGCCTTTCACAGTCTTCCAGGGAATTTAAATTTTTTTCCATTAAGAGAATTTTGTAAAGACTAAAATAAATGGACAGATGAAGACGCAATGTCCAGTGAATACAGCAGATGAATCAGAATTTCCCAGTCAAACTGTAATCGTTTTTGCCCAGTCATCAGCGAAACATGCAGTCTTGCCTTATCATGATGGAAGATAATGTGTTTTCTGTTGACTAATTCTGAATGCTTTTTGTCAGCTGCTGCTTTCAGTTGGTCTGATTAGGAGCAGTTACTTGTTGCAGTTGATTGTTTGGTTTTCCAGAAGGAGATCATACTAAAGGACTCCCTTCTGACCCCACCATATATACAACATCACCTTCTTTGGATGAAGATTAGCCTTTGGTGTGGTTGGTTGTGGTTCATTTCACTTGTTGCATGATCTCTTCCATTCCACATTATTGTACAGTATCCACTTTTCATCATCCATCACAATTTGTTTTAAAAACAGAATTTATTTTTTCACTTAACTTACGTGAAACCCAAACATCAAAGTAAATAATATAACCAAGCTAATGGAAATGGTTTTTAGTGCTTGACAGGGATATTTTGAGTATGTCGACTGGCTCCTTCATGGTATAACATTGATTATTCTCAGTTAGTGTCTAGGGTTGATTGTTAACAACTTCAACTGGTCTACCTGACTGTGGAGCATTGCCCAGTGAGAAATCCTCAGCGCAAACTTTGCAGATCACTTTTGACGCATTTGATCATTCACAGCACCTTCTCCATGCACAGCACAAATCTTTTTCCACTTCAGTTACATTTTTACTTTTCTGAAAATAATAAAGCATAATATGCTGAAAGGTGGTTTTTTTTTTCCATCTTAAATATTAAAATGGCTATACAAAAATTAACCTATTTTGATGATTTTTAAAAAATACATATGCTGATATGACAGCTATCAAATTACAAGCTAATAAATTGTTTTGAATGAAGTCAAAGACAGCTAAGTGGCTACTAGGGCTATCTTACAGGAAAAACTGAAAGAACCTTTTGGCCTACCTAGTACGTTAAGGTTCGTTTTGTCTTCTTAGAGAATTTATACCCTCATCATTATGTAATATCCTTCTTTATGCCTGAGATGTTCCCCTGCTCAGAAATGCATTCTCTGAAATTCTATGTCTTTATACTTAAAGTGAGTTTCTTATACACAACATATAGTTCAGTCTATTTTGTTTGTTTTTCTTAGTGTACTCTGATATTCTCTTATAATTGGTGTATTTGACCCATTCATGTTTAAAGTAGTTGTTGATATAGTTGGGATAACTATCTGCATATTTGTAACTTTTTATTCATTATATTCTTCTTTTTAAAAGATATTTTTTTCTTTTTCAGCCTTCTTTGATTTTAATTAAGTGTATTATATGGTTTCATTTTTCTCTCCTTTTCTAGCATATCAATTATACTTCTTTTTAAAAATGTTTGTAGTGCCCTAGAGTTTGCAATGTACATTTACAACTAATCTAAGTCCACTTTCCAGTAACATTATGCTGCTTTGCAGGTAGCACAGGTATCTTATAACTGAATAGTCCCAATTCCTGCCTGCATTCTTTGTAACATTGCTTCCATTCATTTAATATAACCATATTCTATAATTACCCAGTATTTTTTGGCTATTACTACTTTGAACAGTTATCTATTAAAATCAGAGAGAAATTTAAAAAATAAAGGTTTTATTTTACATTTGTTGATTCATTCTCCGTAGTGTCTCACCTCCTTTCTTTATGTAAATTCAAGTTTCTAATCTGTTATTTTCCTTCTCTCTTTACCTCTTTTGTCTTTTCTTTCATGGCATGTCTACTGGTGACAAATTCCCTCAGTTTTCAATTGTTCGAAAAAGTCATTATTTCTCCTACATTTTGAAAGGTAATTTCTCTGGGTTGGTGGTTTTTCTTTTAGCACTTTAAATATTTCACTCTACTCTCGTTCATGGTTACTGACGAGAAGTTAATGTAATTCTTAACTGTTTGTAAAGTATTTTTTCTCAGGCTTTTTCAGTATTTTCTCTTTATCTTTCATTTTCTGCAATTTGGATATTATAGGCCTAGGTGTAGAGTTTCTGGTTTTTCATTCTTGGTGTTCTGTAAGCTTCATGGATTTATGGTTTGGTTCCTATCGTTAATTTTTAAATACTCTCAGACATTATTACTTCAAGTGTGCATATTTCTCCTTTCTCTCTTTCTGGTATCTCCATTGTACATATGTTACACCTTCTTTCATTGTCCCACAGTTCTTAGATATTTTGTTCTGTTTTCTCCTTCTCTTCTCTTTTTGCATTTTAGTTTGGGAAGTTTTTGTTAGCACATCTTTGAGTGTTCTGATTCTTTTCTCATTTGTGTCCAGTTTGCTGATGATCCTATTAAAAGCATTCTTCATTTCTGTTGCAGTGTTTTTTATTTCTCATCATTTTTCGATTAGTTCTTAGAATTTCTGTCTGATTACATTATCTATCTGTTTTTACACGTTACCCACTTTTCACACTGGAACCCAGAATAGTTGTGGCTATTTTAAATTCTCAGTCTAATATTACAAAATCCCTGCTATATCTGAGTCTGGTTCTAAGGCTTGCTTTGACTCTTGATTATACTGTTTCTTTCCCTTTTAGCATGCTGTGTATATTTTTTGAAAGCCAGACACAATGTATAAGCTAATAGGGACTAAAGTAGGCAGGTCTCTGATGTGAGTTTTTATATTTATCTGACGAGGAATTAGGCTGTGATGACTGGGTAATAAGTGTTAGAGTTCCATTTTGGGTTCCATTTCCTTTAGTGTGCTTGTTTTTGTTTCCCTCGTTGTCTTTGGATTTCCCTAGAAACACCTTAAATGGAGTTAGGGCCTTGCATTGTTTCAGCCATAACCCTGTTAATATATAGAAGCCCTATTCATATGGTGGTAAGCTGTAGGGATTATGAAGTGGTCTATAACCCTATGATAACAGCCCTCACAGGGTCCGTGCTCCTGAGCCTTCACAAGTGCTTCTCAGCTTCTCCTCCCTTTACTGTAGGTATGTCTGTAAGGCTAGAGTGAACTGGAATTGGGTAATTTTCTTTTCTCCAAGTTGGATAAAACTCTGGCAAAGTCTTTCCCTTTGCTGAACAGGCTTTTGTCATGGATAATTCTCTGGATTTATTTCAAAATGGTTACTTTCCCCCTCCTCAGGCCACACTGAAGGTGATTTTTCTCTGATCCTCACTATGATAACCTTGTGGGGCATAAAGCCCAGGAATGTATTGCAGCCCCCTGCTTCTTAGAAGAGATCACTCAGGAGTTTTTGTCTAGTCCACAGTCAATGTCTAGCAACTTGTTGATGTTGCTATTTAAGTCTTCGTACCAGTACCTAGTTCCTTGGCTTTGGCTTCATTTAGCTAATCTCTATTCTCTGGCTTCACCATTTCCCCTAGTTTTTGGGTAGTACTTTGTGCTGTGACCCCAGTCTCTGATAGATCTAAGAAAAGGCAATTGGTTTTCAGTTTGTTCAGCTTTAATTTTGTAATGAAAAGAGTGATGACTTCCAAACTCATGTTGGAGTAGAACCTCAAAGTAACCATATGTATTTTAAAAAATCACATAGTATTTCATTGTATAGATTAACCAAAATTTACTTCACTTATTCTTCACTGTTAGATGTTTAGGTTACTTCCTGTTTATATTACAAGCCAGGATGTAATGACTTTAGTTTTGATATTAATGACTATTTTCATGTATCTGTATTCCCTCTTACAATTACATAGAAATTAATTAGTAATTGACTGTTTAAGTCAGAAGATTGGATTTAATTCTTAGTACTTTCATTCAGTAGAAAAGCTCCTGATGCTGGGAAAGACTGAGTGCAGGAGGAGAAGAGGGTGACACAAGATGAAATGGTTGGATGGCATCATCAACTCAGTGGACAGGAGTTTGAGCAAGCTCCGGGAGAGATTAAGGACAGGGAAGCCTGGGATGCTGTAGTCCCTGGGGTCACACAGAGTCGCACACACGACTGAGCAACTGAACAACAACAGTTTCATTTATTATACCATTTTACTTCTGACAAGTTTCCTTATTTATGAAATGTAACTGATAAAAACAACCATGAAGAGTTTGTTGTGAGGATTAAATAATATAATGGGATGTTACAAAGCACTATATAAGACCTTATTTATTGAAATGTTTTTACTTTCCTCCTTTTCCAGTTGCTGAAACCCACAGGCTTTTGTCATGGATAATTCTCTGGATTTATTTCAAAATGGTTACTTTCCCCCTCCTCAGGCCACACTGAAGGTGATTTTTCTCTGATCCTCACTATGATAACCTTGTGGGGCATAAAGCCCAGGAATGTATTGCAGCCCCCTGCTTCTTAGAAGAGATCACTCAGGAGTTTTTGTCTAGTCCACAGTCAATGTCTAGCAACTTGTTGATGTTGCTATTTAAGTCTTCGTACCAGTACCTAGTTCCTTGGCTTTGGCTTCATTTAGCTAATCTCTATTCTCTGGCTTCACCATTTCCCCTAGTTTTTGGGTAGTACTTTGTGCTGTGACCCCAGTCTCTGATAGATCTAAGAAAAGGCAATTGGTTTTCAGTTTGTTCAGCTTTAATTTTGTAATGAAAAGAGTGATGACTTCCAAACTCATGTTGGAGTAGAACCTCAAAGTAACCATATGTATTTTAAAAAATCACATAGTATTTCATTGTATAGATTAACCAAAATTTACTTCACTTATTCTTCACTGTTAGATGTTTAGGTTACTTCCTGTTTATATTACAAGCCAGGATGTAATGACTTTAGTTTTGATATTAATGACTATTTTCATGTATCTGTATTCCCTCTTACAATTACATAGAAATTAATTAGTAATTGACTGTTTAAGTCAGAAGATTGGATTTAATTCTTAGTACTTTCATTCAGTAGAAAAGCTCCTGATGCTGGGAAAGACTGAGTGCAGGAGGAGAAGAGGGTGACACAAGATGAAATGGTTGGATGGCATCATCAACTCAGTGGACAGGAGTTTGAGCAAGCTCCGGGAGAGATTAAGGACAGGGAAGCCTGGGATGCTGTAGTCCCTGGGGTCACACAGAGTCGCACACACGACTGAGCAACTGAACAACAACAGTTTCATTTATTATACCATTTTACTTCTGACAAGTTTCCTTATTTATGAAATGTAACTGATAAAAACAACCATGAAGAGTTTGTTGTGAGGATTAAATAATATAATAGAAGGCAATCGTTAACCATAAAGCACTATATAAGACAGTTTAGGTGTATCAAATTGAGGTATGAACTGTGAGTCTTAGTAATCAATCATCCTGATACTTAAATACCATTAGACCAGTCTGTTCAGTATGATATTTTAAAAGAAAATACTTTGATTTACTGATAATTCCTAGAGAAGGGGGCATAAGTGGTTCTGAGTAAAATAGCTGAATGATGAGTACAGTTTGAAAACTTACTGATAAAATAATATGTTGATGAAAGCTGATGTAGTATACTGTTAAACTTAAGGTAGAATATATTAGGTATGAAGATAAGGATTAAGAAAAATAAGCAGAGCCAATTTTAATTTAACTTTACGGTTATGCATTCGATATATGTTGTTCTAAAACATTTGAGAAGACTTAATAAGATAGAATTTTGACTTTTCATTTATTTCAATATTCTTCTCCAAATCTGCTTAGTGATTTTTGAGGTCATACAGTCCTCAGTGCCTTGGTACTCAGAAATGTGATCTGCGGATCATTAGCGTCATCTGGAGAATCTTTTAAAAATGCAGAATATGGGGTCTACCTCATATATACTGAAACAGAATCTACTAAATCATTTTAACAAGATCCCTGGTGACTAGTATGCACCTTAATGTTTGAAAAACTCTATCTTAGTATGCCTAAGATAGAGTTTTTTGCAGTTGAAAAAGACCTTTGTCAGGGTTTTCAACTGCATAATATTTCTAAATCGCTTATGGTTCAAAGAGAGCAATGGATATTAAGTGTAACTTGACCAGTATTGTTAGAAATTATATTGAACAGAGGAATGCACTTATCTTATTAAAGTCTCGCACACTTATAACAGAGATGGGGGATAGGCTGTTGAAAGCCTAATGATCTATAGGGCAACAATGAATTTTTTCTTCAAAAGAAAAATTCATTTAATTTTTAAACTTGTGAAATGTGGTAATGGTTTCTTCATCTGATTTCATTGGAAATTAAGAGATCCCATTTACATGCCTTTTCCAAAAACTTAGATCTTTTCCTTTTAAAAGTCAACTTTGGGACTTCCCTGGTGGTCCAGTGGGTAAGGACACCACCTTGCGGTGCAAGGGGCGCCGGTTCGATCCCTGGCCTGGGAGGATCCCACGTGCTGCGGTGCAGCTGGAATGATGTGTCCAATTACCTAGCTGGAGCTGTGGAGTGCACGCGCCCAGAGCTGGTGCTCTGCGACAACAGAGACCACTGTGATGGGAGGCCCACAGGGGCCAAAGAACAAAGATGGATGAAAATGGACAAATGAAAAACCAATAGAAGTGGCCCGCCTGCTCCCCTCCCTCCCGACCCCACCTCCACCAAAATAAATAAACAAATAAATCTTAAAAAAAAAAAGTAAACTTTGTGTTTTAAGTACTCCCCATGGCAACAATTTTGAAACAGACAATTTTTAAACTGTGTTTAAGGAAACTTTGCTTCCTTTAAGTACATGAAATACAATTTAGGGCTTCCCCTGGTGGTCCAGTGGGTAAGGACACCGCCTTGCAGTGCAAGGAGCGCCGGTTCGAGCCCTGGCCTGGGAAGATCCCACGTGCCCCGGAGCGGCTGGACTGATGTGTCCAATCACCGAGCCGGAGCTCTGGAGCGCATGTGCCCAGAGCCGGCTCTGCAACAACAGATGCCATCGCGATGGGAGGCCCACAGGAGCCAAAGAGCGAAGACGAATGAAAATAGAGAAATGAAAGACCAATAGAAATGGCCAGCCCGCTCCCCTCCCTCCCCAACCTGACCCCCGCCCAAAGTAAATAAATATATAAATCTTAAAAAAAAAAAAAAAAAATAAAAAAAATAAAAATACAATTTAACCCTTTCTTTTTCTTTTAAATTTTGGACTCTTTTATTGTTTTTTTATTTATTTATTTTCATCTGTCTTTATTCTTTGGCCTGTGTGGGCCTCCCATTGCACGGCCTCTTCTCGTTGCAGAGCATGCACTCGTTGCGCATGCGCTCCAGAGCGCTGGCTCCTAACTGTATACACCCGCCCAGCTGCTCTGTTGCACGTGGTATCTTCCCAGTCCAGGGATCAAACTGGTGCCCTCTGCACTGCAAGGCAAACTCTTTACCCACTGGTTTTGGATGTATTGAAAATGAATTAATGAGACATTGTATTGCAGTCTGCCAGATGGATAGCACAGGTCTAAATTTTTACAGGGATGTTAGTGTCATTTGTATCAGTAGTTTAGAAGTGATAGTTCAAGATCTGGATATAGATGGATTTATGAAGAAAAGAGGGTATAGAATGAACTGGGGTATTAACAAAACTGTTGATGCCTGACTCACTATTTACAGAGTGGAAATTAAAAAGACAGCCAGAAGAGGATGCTAATGATGTGATCAGAGAAGATGTAATATGTTTATACTGATATGACTGTTCAGCTGGGACCAGAGGTTAAAGTAAGGCCTTTTGGTCAGGGTCAATTCTCTTGAACAGGAATCTGAAATGCTAGTGAGGTAAGAAGGCAAGTAAGCCAAAAGTATGTTGATGGTTTTAAAAACAGAGGAGAATGAAAGGATCACAAGGACTTGGTAAGGACAAAGAAATTTAATAATGAGAAATTGGAGGGATGGAATAGGATATTTAGGTCAGAAAGGGACATTTCATAGATGGAGATCTTAGAGGCAGAACTGTGAGAGTCTATACGGGCATTTGATTTTAAAAAGGTTTTTAGAAAGGGACAGTTGAGCCCTCTTTTAAAGATTTGAGTCAGAGGCATGAAGCCTTGAGATCCCACGTGCCCCGGAGCGGCTGGACTGATGTGTCCAATCACCGAGCCGGAGCTCTGGAGCGCATGTGCCCAGAGCCGGTGCTCTGCGAAAACAGATGCCACCGTGATGGGAGGCCCACACAGGCCAAAGAACAAAGATGAAAATAGAGAAATGAAAGACCAATAGAAATGGCCAGCCCGCTCCCCTCCCTCCCCAACCTGACCCCCGCCCAAAGTAAATAAATATATAAATCTTAAAAAAAAATAAAAAAAAAATAAAAATACAATTTAACCCTTTCTTTTTCTTTTAAATTTTGGACTCTTTTATTGTTTTTTTATTTATTTATTTTCATCTGTCTTTATTCTTTGGCCTGTGTGGGCCTCCCATTGCACGGCCTCTTCTCGTTGCAGAGCATGCACTCGTTGCGCATGCGCTCCAGAGCGCTGGCTCCTAACTGTATACACCCGCCCAGCTGCTCTGTTGCACGTGGTATCTTCCCAGTCCAGGGATCAAACTGGTGCCCTCTGCACTGCAAGGCAAACTCTTTACCCACTGGTTTTGGATGTATTGAAAATGAATTAATGAGACATTGTATTGCAGTCTGCCAGATGGATAGCACAGGTCTAAATTTTTACAGGGATGTTAGTGTCATTTGTATCAGTAGTTTAGAAGTGATAGTTCAAGATCTGGATATAGATGGATTTATGAAGAAAAGAGGGTATAGAATGAACTGGGGTATTAACAAAACTGTTGATGCCTGACTCACTATTTACAGAGTGGAAATTAAAAAGACAGCCAGAAGAGGATGCTAATGATGTGATCAGAGAAGATGTAATATGTTATATACTGATATGACTGTTCAGCTGGGACCAGAGGTTAAAGTAAGGCCTTTTGGTCAGGGGCAATTCTCTTGAACAGGAATCTGAAATGCTAGTGAGGTAAGAAGGCAAGTAAGCCAAAAGTATGTTGATGGTTTTAAAAACAGAGGAGAATGAAAGGATCACAAGGACTTGGTAAGGACAAAGAAATTTAATAATGAGAAATTGGAGGGATGGAATAGGATATTTAGGTCAGAAAGGGACATTTCATAGATGGAGATCTTAGAGGCAGAACTGTGAGAGTCTATACGGGCATTTGATGTGCTTAGTAGCAGAAGGGAAGGGGCTCCTCCTCACTCTTCAGGACTGGAAGGACTGACAGTTGAGCCCTCAAGAGAGATGGGGTATACTTTAAAAAGATTTGGTCTGAAGCCTTATGCCTCTAACCCTTGTTCTGAGGTCAGAGGCAGTGCACAGCCACATCATTTGAGATGGAAATCTTGGAGGAAGGAGAAAAGGTCGTGCATATTTATGAATGATCAGTCATAAATATATCTTCCTTCTTGCTTGCAAAAATAAGTGTTTTTTCTTTGTGATAGAGGCAGCCAACAATGGTTGAACATCAATGTTAATATCATTTTTATCATCACTGTAGTCATAGAAGTAAATGAAATAAAGAATGTCTCTTAATGGCTATGTGTATAAGGGACTTAGTTGCATTAACATTAAAAAGAAAATGTAAATTTCCTTTTTGTAATTTTATACTAAGTACAGAAAGATGATGTCAATGACCTGTCATCAGTTGAACATGAATTTTAATATATATTTCTTGTAATAGGGATGGATTTATGAGTTCTCTGACTAATTTGAAATTAATTAAATCTGCACATTAAAAGCCTGCTTGTTATATGAGAGGTCATGTTAAGAGCAGGAACTGCTAGCTTAAATACTATTTACTGTAATATTCTTTGGGAGTCCTTTTTAGGGTAAAATGAGGTAATTGTTATAAAAAAGGCTTTTGAAACAAGTTTATATTAATGTAAGTTGTTACTGTTTTTTTATAGACCCATATGGGACTAGGACCATGGATAAGCTCAGATTTACATTTTTAAGAAAATATTTAGTGTGGTATTTAAATGTTTCTAATATAATAAATGACTGGAATAAGTAAAAAGTATTTGTTTTGGTATTTATCAACATAGCTTTATTTAATTTTTAAGTAGCTCTCTATGCCAGTAATACTGGTGATGATCTAATGAAAATTAAATTGCTTATTTTCTTTTTAACTTTTTGTGTATCTCTTTGAATCTGCTTTTCATCTGCATCTGCTTCCCCAAATGATAAAATTATCTATTCCTTATTTGAGGATTACAGTGAGGCAATTAAGTCCTTTAAGTTAGATATAGTTGTATCTTACTTTAAGAAAATTTAATATGAAACTGCTAATGGTGTGAATATCGATTAAAATAAGGAAAAGGTCCAAGGAGTAAGTCCTAGAGTGCTCTTAAGATTTGGAAGTAAAGTAGATGAGAAGGAGATAGGAGGAAAGTTAGGAACTTGAAATTTCTTGCCAAATTAAATGATTTTAAGGAATGAACAGCTGTTAAGAGGTTTCATGAAAAGTGACTTCAAAATTAACCACTGGATATAGCAGATAATTGACCTTGGGAAGATGGTTTGATACAGTGTTGAAAATGAAAGCTGGAATGAGACAGATTTAAGTGAGAATTGCAGGAGAGAAATCAGAGAACTAATTCAAGGAATTTTGCCAAAAAGGAGAGTGAAGAAATCAGGAAGTAGGAGATAGAATGGCTAGATGCAGAAGTAGGACCAAGAGAAGTTTTGTTGTTGCTATTCTCGTTTTTTTTTTTTTTTTTGAATTTAAAATCGATGAGCTTATAGGATGTCTCTATGTTGATGACAGTGATGTAGTAGAGGAAAAACAGTGATGCTGAAGAAAGAGGGGATAATTAATTCCTACTGCTTAAATAAAATTTAGGTCCTCGCCTGAGCTATGCCACCATGTGAAATGGTTTCTGTGGAGAAATTTTCACATAGATTACAAATAACTAGGAAATACTATTTACTGTAATTTTTGGATAAAGGGTTTTCAGATTAAAACTGTTTTTATAGACCCATATGGGACTAGGACCATGGATAAGCTCAGATTTACATTTTAAGAAAATATTTAGTGTGGTATTTAAATGTTTCTAATATAATAAATGACTGGAATAAGTAAAAAGTATTTGTTTTGGTATTTATCAACATAGCTTTATTTAATTTTTAAGTAGCTCTCTATGCCAGTAATACTGGTGATGATCTAATGAAAATTAAATTGCTTATTTTCTTTTTAACTTTTTGTGTATCTCTTTGAATCTGCTTTTCATCTGCATCTGCTTCCCCAAATGATAAAATTATCTATTCCTTATTTGAGGATTACAGTGAGGCAATTAAGTCCTTTAAGTTAGATATAGTTGTATCTTACTTTAAGAAAATTTAATATGAAACTGCTAATGGTGTGAATATCGATTAAAATAAGGAAAAGGTCCAAGGAGTAAGTCCTAGAGTGCTCTTAAGATTTGGAAGTAAAGTAGATGAGAAGGAGATAGGAGGAAAGTTAGGAACTTGAAATTTCTTGCCAAATTAAATGATTTTAAGGAATGAACAGCTGTTAAGAGGTTTCATGAAAAGTGACTTCAAAATTAACCACTGGATATAGCAGATAATTGACCTTGGGAAGATGGTTTGATACAGTGTTGAAAATGAAAGCTGGAATGAGACAGATTTAAGTGAGAATTGCAGGAGAGAAATCAGAGAACTAATTCAAGGAATTTTGCCAAAAAGGGAGAGTGAAGAAATCAGGAAGTAGGAGATAGAATGGCTAGATGCAGAAGTAGGACCAAGAGAAGTTTTGTTGTTGCTATTCTCGTTTTTTTTTTTTTTTTTGAATTTAAAATCGATGAGCTTATAGGATGTCTCTATGTTGATGACAGTGATGTAGTAGAGGAAAAACAGTGATGCTGAAGAAAGAGGGGATAATTAATTCCTACTGCTTAAATAAAATTTAGGTCCTCGCCTGGAGCTATGCCACCATGTGAAATGGTTTCTGTGGAGAAATTTTTCACATAGATTACAAATAACTAGTAACCCAGCTCATCTACTATTTTATACTTGTAGATTACTTTTCGTGATGGCATGGAAATTATTAAAGCCACATACTTACCAGTTTCCTATTTTCTTGTTAAGTTTAAATCATTTTCTTGTTAATAGGAAATAGAAAATAAGCATTTATGGCAATATATGAACATTAACTATATTGGAATAAATTGTTATTGCTATTTGATTAAATGGATTTTTGAGACTATATCAGAATATAATTGATAAACAATGACTTGTAACAATTGGATAAGTTTTGACCTATGGATGCGCCTTGAAATCATTATGATCAAGATAATGACTTCCCCCGCTCCCCAGTTTCCTATTCTTCCTTTGTAATTCCTGCATCTTGGTTTTCTTTACTCCTTCCAGCAATCTCAATCCCTACTCTGCTATCTGACACAATAGATTAGTGTTTTCTGGAACTTTATATGAATACAGTCATACAGTGTAGTCTTTTTTTGTTTGGCTTCTTTCACTTAGCATAATAATTGTAAAATTTATCTGTATTTTCACATTCATTATTAGTTTTTTTTTTTTTTTCCACTGAACACTATTCCATTTTATAAACATTATTCGAGTGGATAGCAATTTGTCATTCATTACTCTGTTGGTGATCATTTGGGTTGTTTCCAGGTTTTGACTATCACAAATACAGCTACTGTGAGTGTTCATGTAGAAGTCATTGTTGGGTATATATTTTCCTTTCTCCTGAGTAAATACCTAGAATAAAATGGCTGGGTCGTATAGTGTCATATGTTTATAAAAAAGTACCAAAGTGTCTTTCAAAATAGTTCTGTCATTTCTACAAGCAAGGTGGAAGTTCAGTTGCTCCACATTCTTGCTCATGTTAGTTTTAGCCATTTTACTAGGATTGTGGCTTATAGGACCAGAGAAGTTTTTTATTCTCTTTTTTTTTTTTTGAATTTAAAATCGATGAGCTTATAGGATGTCTCTATGTTGATGACAGTGATGTAGTAGAGGAAAAACAGTGATGCTGAAGAAAGAGGGATAATTAATTCCTACTGCTTAAATAAAATTTAGGTCCTCGCCTGGAGCTATGCCACCATGTGAAATGGTTTCTGTGGAGAAATTTTTCACATAGATTACAAATAACTAGTAACCCAGCTCATCTACTATTTTATACTTGTAGATTACTTTTCGTGATGGCATGGAAATTATTAAAGCCACATACTTACCAGTTTCCTATTTTCTTGTTAAGTTTAAATCATTTTCTTGTTAATAGGAAATAGAAAATAAGCATTTATGGCAATATATGAACATTAACTATATTGGAATAAATTGTTATTGCTATTTGATTAAATGGATTTTTGAGACTATATCAGAATATAATTGATAAACAATGACTTGTAACAATTGGATAAGTTTTGACCTATGGATGCGCCTTGAAATCATTATGATCAAGATAATGACTTCCCCCGCTCCCCAGTTTCCTATTCTTCCTTTGTAATTCCTGCATCTTGGTTTTCTTTACTCCTTCCAGCAATCTCAATCCCTACTCTGCTATCTGACACAATAGATTAGTGTTTTCTGGAACTTTATATGAATACAGTCATACAGTGTAGTCTTTTTTTGTTTGGCTTCTTTCACTTAGCATAATAATTGTAAAATTTATCTGTATTTTCACATTCATTATTAGTTTTTTTTTTTTTTTCCACTGAACACTATTCCATTTTATAAACATTATTCGAGTGGATAGCAATTTGTCATTCATTAGTCTGTTGGTGATCATTTGGGTTGTTTCCAGGTTTTGACTATCACAAATACAGCTACTGTGAGTGTTCATGTAGAAGTCATTGTTGGGTATATATTTTCCTTTCTCCTGAGTAAATACCTAGAATAAAATGGCTGGGTCGTATAGTGTCATATGTTTATAAAAAAGTACCAAAGTGTCTTTCAAAATAGTTCTGTCATTTCTACAAGCAAGGTGGAAGTTCAGTTGCTCCACATTCTTGCTCATGTTAGTTTTAGCCATTTTACTAGGTTAGTGGTATCTCCTTGTGGCTTTAATTTGTGTTTTCCTAAAGACTCATGATGTTAATCATCTTTTTTTTTTTTTTTTTTGCCTCTAAGTCATCATTTGTTTTCATCCATCTTTATTCTTTGGCATGTGTGGGCCTCCCATCGCAGTGGCCATTCTCACTGCAGACTCTGGGCGCATGTGCTCCAGAGGGCTGGCTCACAATTGGATACACAGCAGCGGCTCCGCAGCACGCAGGATCTTCCTGGGCCAGAGATCGAACCGGCACCCTTGCACTGCAAGATGGACTCTTCACCCGCTGGACCGCCAGGGAAGCCCCTTGATCATCTTTTATATATCATCTGTTATATTTTCTTTTTGAAATATATGTTCAAATATCTAGATGTTTACCATTGGATTATTTGTTTTCTAATTGAATTTTGTGCGTTCGTTTATTCATGTTAGTTGTTCAATCATGTCAGACTCTACAGACATGGGCTGTAACCTACTAGACTTCTCTGGCAATGGGATTTTCCAGGCAGAGTCCCTTTTCCAGGGACTCTTACCGGATTGAATTCAAGTTTCTTGAATTGCAGGCAGATTCTTTATCTGAATTTATTTACTTTTATCTTTATCTTTATTCTTTTATTTTATCTTTATCTTTATTGTTTATCAGAAAGGTTTCTTTTTGCTAGATACATCATATATGTGATTTACAAATATTTTCTCTCAACCTGTGAATTGTCTTTTCACTCCCTTAATGAGAAAGCAGAAGTTCTTTTGATTTTCCAGTTCCTAATTTTGATGAATTCCATTTCAAAAAATTCCTTTTTTATGGATCGCGCTATTGGTGTTAGCATCAAAGAAATCTTTGCCTAAGTCAAAACCATAAAAATTGTGTTTTTTAAAAGTCTTATAGATTTACATTCTACATTTAGGTCTATGACTCATTTGTACACAGTAAGAGATAAGGATCAGAGTTATTTGGTTTCTTTTTAATACAGATATCCAGTTGTTTTGGCACCTTTAAAAAAAAAAAAAGAATAGTAACTTGGCATCTGTGTAAGAAATCAGTTGACCAAATAATTTATCAGTTGGATTATTTCTGGACTCTTTTCTGTACCATTGGATATTTGTCTATCTTTATACCAATGCCACACTACCTTGAATAGTGTTGTTTATAATAATAAGTATTGAAGTCAGATAGTATAAATCCTCTAATACTAGTATATTAATCTTTCTTCTGCATGTGTGGCCTCCCATCGCAGTGGCCATTCTCACTGCAGACTCTGGGCGCATGTGCTCCAGAGGGCTGGCTCACAATTGGATACACAGCAGCGGCTCCGCAGCACGCAGGATCTTCCTGGGCCAGAGATCGAACCGGCACCCTTGCACTGCAAGATGGACTCTTCACCCGCTGGACCGCCAGGGAAGCCCCTTGATCATCTTTTATATATCATCTGTTATATTTTCTGTTTGAAATATATGTTCAAATATCTAGATGTTTACCATTGGATTATTTGTTTTCTAATTGAATTTTGTGCGTTCGTTTATTCATGTTAGTTGTTCAATCATGTCAGACTCTACAGACATGGGCTGTAACCTACTAGACTTCTCTGGCAATGGGATTTTCCAGGCAGAGTCCCTTTTCCAGGGACTCTTACCGGATTGAATTCAAGTTTCTTGAATTGCAGGCAGATTCTTTATCTGAATTTATTTACTTTTATCTTTATCTTTATTCTTTTATTTTATCTTTATCTTTATTGTTTATCAGAAAGGTTTCTTTTTGCTAGATACATCATATATGTGATTTACAAATATTTTCTCTCAACCTGTGAATTGTCTTTTCACTCCCTTAATGAGAAAGCAGAAGTTCTTTTGATTTTCCAGTTCCTAATTTTGATGAATTCCATTTCAAAAAATTCCTTTTTTATGGATCGCGCTATTGGTGTTAGCATCAAAGAAATCTTTGCCTAAGTCAAAACCATAAAAATTGTGTTTTTTAAAAGTCTTATAGATTTACATTCTACATTTAGGTCTATGACTCATTTGTACACAGTAAGAGATAAGGATCAGAGTTATTTGGTTTCTTTTTAATACAGATATCCAGTTGTTTTGGCACCTTTAAAAAAAAAAAAAGAATAGTAACTTGGCATCTGTGTAAGAAATCAGTTGACCAAATAATTTATCAGTTGGATTATTTCTGGACTCTTTTCTGTACCATTGGATATTTGTCTATCTTTATACCAATGCCACACTACCTTGAATAGTGTTGTTTATAATAATAAGTATTGAAGTCAGATAGTATAAATCCTCTAATACTGTTTTTCTTTTTCTAAGGCCTGTGCATTTCTTTTTTCATTAGGTTTAGTCATTTGTCTTTCCAGGATTTTTCCATTTCATTTAAAATGTGAAATTTATTTGTATAAGTTGTTTATTGTATTTCCTAGCTGTATCTGTAGAATCTACAGTTATAGTACACCTCTCATTCCAGATATTGTCAGCTTATATTCTCCTCACAGGTCACCCATACCCATCAGCCTGGCTGGTGGTTTATCATTTTTATTGATGTTCTCTGATGTTTTCTGTTCCATTGATTTTTGCTCTCACCTTCACTATTTCCTCTTTTTTGCTCACTTTCCAGTTTAACTTGCTTTATTTTTTCTCATTTCTTGAGATGAAAATAGTTGAGGACATTCATTTGAGATCTTTCTTCTTTTCCAATATAGACATTTTGATGCTATAATTTCCCTTTATGCACTACTGCTTTAGCTGCGTCCCTCAAATTTTGATACATTGTTTTCATTTTCATTCAGTTCAAAACAACTGTTTTTTCCTTTTTTATTTCTTCTTTGATTTGGAGTTACTTGGAAATATGTTTCCTAGTTTCCAATTACTTGAGAATTTTCCATATATCCTTTCGTTGTAATCTCTTTTATTTTTATTTTTTTTATCTTTTACAGAGTTTTGTGGTTTATTGCCACACACTTGACCTGAATCTGCCATAGGTATACATACTGCCCCCTTCCACCCCCGAACCTACCTCCCATCTCCCTCCCCATCTCACTCCTCCAGGTCACCACAAAGACCCTGTTTGAGATCCCCTAGTCCCATAGCATATCCCCATCCCTCACCCAAATGTTGTGATTTCTGATGTGATTAGATTGTGGTCAGAAAACATACTTCGTAGGACTTAAATCCTTTTACATTTATTTACTTATGACACAGAAGTGGTCTCTCTTAGTAAATGTTATGTGCATAC
This sequence comes from Tragulus kanchil, assembly GCA_022376925.1. Taxonomy (NCBI): domain Eukaryota; kingdom Metazoa; phylum Chordata; class Mammalia; order Artiodactyla; family Tragulidae; genus Tragulus; species Tragulus kanchil. The sequence goes on along the minus strand of JAIOJX010000026.1, from coordinate 244,584,093 downwards.
TTGTAATACTTAAATGTATACTGTATTATTTTTAGGATAGGATGTTCTGTAAAGTTCAATTAGGTCAAGCTGGTTGATAGTATTCTTCTAGGCATCTCTATGCTTACTGACTTTCTGTCTGCTTGTTCTGTTAGTGATTGAAAGATGTTGAAATTTCCAGCTATATCTATGGACGTTTCTGTATTATCTTGTACTTCTATTGCTTTTTACTTTTTGAATCTATTTATTTGTAAGGTCAATTAACATTTTTGATTATTATGTCTTCTTGTTTAATTGACACCTTTGTTAGTATGAATGATTCTCTTTATCTCTGATAATATCCTTTCTCTGATTTAATGTATAAGTTGTTTATTGTATTTCCTAGCTGTATCTGTAGAATCTACAGTTATAGTACACCTCTCATTCCAGATATTGTCAGCTTATATTCTCCTCACAGGTCACCCATACCCATCAGCCTGGCTGGTGGTTTATCATTTTTATTGATGTTCTCTGATGTTTTCTGTTCCATTGATTTTTGCTCTCACCTTCACTATTTCCTCTTTTTTGCTCACTTTCCAGTTTAACTTACTTTATTTTTTCTCATTTCTTGAGATGAAAATAGTTGAGGACATTCATTTGAGATCTTTCTTCTTTTCCAATATAGACATTTTGATGCTATAATTTCCCTTTATGCACTACTGCTTTAGCTGCGTCCCTCAAATTTTGATACATTGTTTTCATTTTCATTCAGTTCAAAACAACTGTTTTTTCCTTTTTTATTTCTTCTTTGATTTGGAGTTACTTGGAAATATGTTTCCTAGTTTCCAATTACTTGAGAATTTTCCATATATCCTTTCGTTGTAATCTCTTTTATTTTTATTTTTTTTATCTTTTACAGAGTTTTGTGGTTTATTGCCACACACTTGACCTGAATCTGCCATAGGTATACATACTGCCCCCTTCCACCCCCGAACCTACCTCCCATCTCCCTCCCCATCTCACTCCTCCAGGTCACCACAAAGACCCTGTTTGAGATCCCCTAGTCCCATAGCATATCCCCATCCCTCACCCAAATGTTGTGATTTCTGATGTGATTAGATTGTGGTCAGAAAACATACTGAGGACTTAAATCCTTTTACATTTATTTACTTATGACACAGAAGTGGTCTCTCTTAGTAAATGTTATGTGCATACTTGTAATACTTAAATGTATACTGTATTATTTTTAGGATAGGATGTTCTGTAAAGTTCAATTAGGTCAAGCTGGTTGATAGTATTCTTCTAGGCATCTCTATGCTTACTGACTTTCTGTCTGCTTGTTCTGTTAGTGATTGAAAGATGTTGAAATTTCCAGCTATATCTATGGACGTTTCTGTATTATCTTGTACTTCTATTGCTTTTTACTTTTTGAATCTATTTATTTGTAAGGTAAATAAACATTTTTGATTACTATGTCTTCTTGATGAATTGACACCTTTGTTAGTATGAATGATTCTCTTTATCTCTGATAATATCCTTTCTCTAAAATCGACTTTGTGTGATATTAATATAGTCACTCTGGCTTTTTTTTTTCTTTAGGATGGTGTATCTTTTTCTGTCCTTTTACTCTTAACCTGTATTTATCCTTTTACTTTTAACTTTTCATATTTAAAATTGTTTCTTACAGGCTGCATGTGGATGGGTCTTATTTTTTTTATCCAGTGTTACAGTCTCTGCCTTTTAGTTGGCATGTTCAGATCATTCATGGTTAATGTGATTATTGATGCTTGGATGTAAATTTACCATTGTGTTATTTATTTTCTTTTTGTTGTAGCTGTTCATAAATCTCTTATTTCCCTTTTTATTTTCTTTCAGATTTAGTACTTTTAAAATATTTACTTATTTATTAATTTTTGGCTGTTCCGAGTCTTCATTGCTCTGTGGCCTTTCCTCTAATTGGCGGTGAGCTGGGCCTACTCTGCAGTTACAGTATGTGGGCTTCTCATTGCAGTGCCTTCTCTTGTCACAGAGCACAGGCTTTAGGACATGTGAGCTTCAGTAGCTGCAGAAGGTAGGCTCAGTAGTTGTGGTCCCCAGACTCTAGAGCACAAGGTCAGCAGTGGAGCCCAACAGGCTTAGCTGCTCTGTGACATGTGGGATCTTTCCACACCAGGATCAAATCTGTATCTCCTGCATTGCCAGGCAGATTCTTTACCACTGAGCCACTGGGGAAACCTGAGTAATTTTTTTTTAATGATTCTGGTTTTTCTCTCCTTTGTTGGCTTAATAGCTGTAATTCCCTGTGATGTTTTTGTGTTTGCTTTAGATTTAACATATACCTTGTAGATTTATCATAGTTTACTTTTAGGTGGAATGGTGAATTTTTCAGACGAATTTATTCAGCTTTCAAATTATGTCACTGCAAGTTCATATTCATTTGAACTCTGGAGTCATATCTACCTGTATTCAAATCCCAGCCATCATACTTACTCAATGCAGAAGGCACACTTTCTATACCGTATTTTTCTTATCTATAAAATGGAGTTAAACTCTTTCCTAGAACGGTACCTGACAAACAGTAAACACTATAATTTGTATCTGCTTTTATTAAAAATCATGTTGATGAATATCTCTAATGCATTCTAACTACCTTGGCATCATTCTACTTCTTCCATCACCCTAGTGAAAGTACCTATTACTTTTATAGATTAGTCATTTGTCTGCTACACTTCTGCCTTTCCCGATTTGAATCAATCCTCTTGCCAAATTAATCTTTCTCCAATATAACACCAATCCTATCACATCATTTCTCTGTTCAAAACTATTTCTACCTGACTGCTCACTTCTTCCAGAATTAAGTACAAATTCTTCATCCTGACAAGCAACATAGCCCATTATATTTGTCTTCATCTTTCCTTTCTTTTCTTTCACTGCTGTTCTACTTTTAGTCTATTATATAGTTCAGTCAAACTGCCTTCTCTTTCTTCTCCAAATATATACTGTATTTTCCTGTCTCTGAATTTGTTGTTAACTATTTTGTATGTCTCTATAAAATTTTGAGAGCAAGTATGTCTGAAAATTACCTTTGGTACCAGTCCTGATAATCCTTTAACTCTGCCAAGGTTCAGGCACAGTTTAGGACATGTGAGCTTCAGTAGCTGCAGAAGGTAGGCTCAGTAGTTGTGGTCCCCAGACTCTAGAGCACAAGGTCAGCAGTGGAGCCCAACAGGCTTAGCTGCTCTGTGACATGTGGGATCTTTCCACACCAGGATCAAATCTGTATCTCCTGCATTGCCAGGCAGATTCTTTACCACTGAGCCACTGGGGAAACCTGAGTAATTTTTTTTTAATGATTCTGGTTTTTCTCTCCTTTGTTGGCTTAATAGCTGTAATTCCCTGTGATGTTTTTGTGTTTGCTTTAGATTTAACATATACCTTGTAGATTTATCATAGTTTACTTTTAGGTGGAATGGTGAATTTTTCAGACGAATTTATTCAGCTTTCAAATTATGTCACTACAAGTTCATATTCATTTGAACTCTGGAGTCATATCTACCTGTATTCAAATCCCAGCCATCATACTTACTCAATGCAGAAGGTACACTTTCTATACCTTATTTTTCTTATCTATAAAATGGAGTTAAACTCTTTCCTAGAACGGTACCTGACAAACAGTAAACACTATAATTTGTATCTGCTTTTATTAAAAATCATGTTGATGAATATCTCTAATGCATTCTAACTACCTTGGCATCATTCTACTTCTTCCATCACCCTAGTGAAAGTACCTATTACTTTTATAGATTAGTCATTTGTCTGCTACACTTCTGCCTTTCCCGATTTGAATCAATCCTCTTGCCAAATTAATCTTTCTCCAATATAACACCAATCCTATCACATCATTTCTCTGTTCAAAACTATTTCTACCTGACTGCTCACTTCTTCCAGAATTAAGTACAAATTCTTCATCCTGACAAGCAACATAGCCCATTATATTTGTCTTCATCTTTCCTTTCTTTTCTTTCACTGCTGTTCTACTTTTAGTCTATTATATAGTTCAGTCAAACTGCCTTCTCTTTCTTCTCCAAATATATACTGTATTTTCCTGTCTCTGAATTTGTTGTTAACTATTTTGTATGTCTCTATAAAATTTTGAGAGCAAGTATGTCTGAAAATTACCTTTGGTACCAGTGTTCACCTGTCATAATCCTTTACATCTTTGAAGGCTCCCAAAACCCAAACAATCTTTTTGGCCAACCCAGTACTATCTATTTCATTGAGCTTTTCCTGATACTTAACTGATTGTGATTTTTCCATTCATTAGATTTCTAGAGTTCCCCTGTGCTTTTCTTGTATCACTAGCCATGTACTACCTTTATTTATACAGGTCCAAAGTTCCTATCTGTAGTTCTAAAGTTCAAAGACTCTGAAAACTACAAGTTGCTTTTTTAAAAAACAAACAAACAAACAAAACTAATTTGGTGACTCTGATGGGCAAAATAACAGCCCCAACAAAACATCCTAATGTCCTTATCCCTGGAACCTATGAACATATTACATTCCGTGGCAAAAGGGATTTTGCAGAGTTCGTCAAATTAAAGACCTTGCAGTAGGGAGATTAGCTTGGATTATGCAGATGGGCTCAATGTAGTCACAAGGGTCCTTATGAGAGGAAGAGGGAGGCAAGAGAATCAGAGAAGAAAATGCCATGACAGAAGTAGAGATCAGAGTGATGGAATTGTTCATTATGAAGATGAACGGCCAAGAGTCAAGGAAAGCAAAAAGCATGTAAAAGTCAAGTGAGGCAAAGAACAGATTCTCCCATGGATCCTCTAGAAAAGAACCCAGCCTTGTAGACAGCTTGGTTTGCCCCAGTGACAGTTCCGACTTCTAGAACTGTAAGATAATACATTTGTATTGTGTAAGCCATTACATTTATGTTAATTTGCTACACCAGGAGTTTGAAGCTAATATAGTATTAAACTTTACCTGAATGGATAGGAGGCTACTTATAGTCTATATTTATACCAGTTTAAGTAAGTTTAAGAGGGAGGGGACATATGTGTACCTATGGTAGATTCAGATTAATGGGCCAGCAAACAACAAAACTCTGCAAAAATTTTTAAAAAGAAAGAAAAAAACATTTGTGGACCTAATGTTATTTATACTAACAATTCCTCTTTCTCTAAAAGATTATAAGTTATGTGAGGACTGAAATTTTACCTATAAAATTTTGAGAGCAAGTATGTCTGAAAATTACCTTGGTACCAGTGTTCACCTGTCATAATCCTTTACATCTTTGAAGGCTCCCAAAACCCAAACAATCTTTTTGGCCAACCCAGTACTATCTATTTCATTGAGCTTTTCCTGATACTTAACTGATTGTGATTTTTCCATTCATTAGATTTCTAGAGTTCCCCTGTGCTTTTCTTGTATCACTAGCCATGTACTACCTTTATTTATACAGGTCCAAAGTTCCTATCTGTAGTTCTAAAGTTCAAAGACTCTGAAAACTACAAGTTGCTTTTTTAAAAAACAAACAAACAAACAAAACTAATTTGGTGACTCTGATGGGCAAAATAACAGCCCCAACAAAACATCCTAATGTCCTTATCCCTGGAACCTATGAACATATTACATTCCGTGGCAAAAGGGATTTTGCAGAGTTCGTCAAATTAAAGACCTTGCAGTAGGGAGATTAGCTTGGATTATGCAGATGGGCTCAATGTAGTCACAAGGGTCCTTATGAGAGGAAGAGGGAGGCAAGAGAATCAGAGAAGAAAATGCCATGACAGAAGTAGAGATCAGAGTGATGGAATTGTTCATTATGAAGATGAACGGCCAAGAGTCAAGGAAAGCAAAAAGCATGTAAAAGTCAAGTGAGGCAAAGAACAGATTCTCCCATGGATCCTCTAGAAAAGAACCCAGCCTTGTAGACAGCTTGGTTTGCCCCAGTGACAGTTCCGACTTCTAGAACTGTAAGATAATACATTTGTATTGTGTAAGCCATTACATTTATGTTAATTTGCTACACCAGGAGTTTGAAGCTAATATAGTATTAAACTTTACCTGAATGGATAGGAGGCTACTTATAGTCTATATTTATACCAGTTTAAGTAAGTTTAAGAGGGAGGGGACATATGTGTACCTATGGTAGATTCAGATTAATGGGCCAGCAAACAACAAAACTCTGCAAAAATTTTTAAAAAGAAAGAAAAAAACATTTGTGGACCTAATGTTATTTATACTAACAATTCCTCTTTCTCTCTAAAAGATTATAAGTTATGTGAGGACAGAAATTGAGATTTATTACTCATCTTTGTGTCTCCCAGTTTGATGACTTATAGGTAATACGTATTAAAAATATTACTGAATTGACCCTAAATATTTGTAAACACTGTGGGAAATGTAAAGTTATGGGAGACCTGCCCCAAATCATCTCAGATCCTAGTGAGGACATAAGACGTGTGTGTATTAGGTCATAATGAGGCACTGCAATGTAAGTAACATACAAATTGCATCAGAAAAGGACTGAAATAATCTGTGAAAGTTCAACTAAAGAGGTGAAGGCTCTTTGTTTGAAGGCTTTTTGTTTGTTTTGTTTTGTTTCCTTATTTTTATTTTTTTGCCTTCAAGTCATCATTTTTTTTCATCCATTTTCATTCTTTGGCATGTGTGGGCCTCCCATTGCAGTGGCCCCCGTGCCACAGAGCACTAGCTCTGGGCACATGTGCTCCAGAGCGCAGGATCACAATTGGACACACCAGACCAGGCGCTCCGTGGCACGTGGGATCCTCCCAGGCCAGGGACTGAGCCGTACGATACCCCTTGCACTGCAAGGTGGACTCTACCCATTGGACCACTAAGCCCAAGAGGTGACTTTTTGGCTGTTACAATGACTACCATTTGTATAGCACCTAGTGTACCAGGTTCTTAATGTGCATTACTAAATCCCCACAGAAATCTTATGATAAAACAGATGCTTAGGGATATTACACAACTAAGTCCTATAGGTGAGTGGATTGAGATTGGGTTCATCCTTCAAGGACAGAATGGCATGAACAGAAGTCTGGAAGTAGTTGGATCAAAGGCAAAAAGAATGAAGACTTATATTGTTAATTTGCTACACCAGGAGTTTGAAGCTAATATAGTATTAAACTTTACCTGAATGGATAGGAGGCTACTTATAGTCTATATTTATACCAGTTTAAGTAAGTTTAAGAGGGAGGGGACATATGTGTACCTATGGTAGATTCAGATTAATGGGCCAGCAAACAACAAAACTCTGCAAAAATTTTTAAAAAGAAAGAAAAAAACATTTGTGGACCTAATGTTATTTATACTAACAATTCCTCTTTCTCTCTAAAAGATTATAAGTTATGTGAGGACAGAAATTGAGATTTATTACTCATCTTTGTGTCTCCCAGTTTGATGACTTATAGGTAATACGTATTAAAAATATTACTGAATTGACCCTAAATATTTGTAAACACTGTGGGAAATGTAAAGTTATGGGAGACCTGCCCCAAATCATCTCAGATCCTAGTGAGGACATAAGACGTGTGTGTATTAGGTCATAATGAGGCACTGCAATGTAAGTAACATACAAATTGCATCAGAAAAGGACTGAAATAATCTGTGAAAGTTCAACTAAAGAGGTGAAGGCTCTTTGTTTGAAGGCTTTTTGTTTGTTTTGTTTTGTTTCCTTATTTTTATTTTTTTGCCTTCAAGTCATCATTTTTTTTCATCCATTTTCATTCTTTGGCATGTGTGGGCCTCCCATTGCAGTGGCCCCCGTGCCACAGAGCACTAGCTCTGGGCACATGTGCTCCAGAGCGCAGGATCACAATTGGACACACCAGACCAGGCGCTCCGTGGCACGTGGGATCCTCCCAGGCCAGGGACTGAGCCGTACGATACCCCTTGCACTGCAAGGTGGACTCTACCCATTGGACCACTAAGCCCAAGAGGTGACTTTTTGGCTGTTACAATGACTACCATTTGTATAGCACCTAGTGTACCAGGTTCTTAATGTGCATTACTAAATCCCCACAGAAATCTTATGATAAAACAGATGCTTAGGGATATTACACAACTAAGTCCTATAGGTGAGTGGATTGAGATTGGGTTCATCCTTCAAGGACAGAATGGCATGAACAGAAGTCTGGAAGTAGTTGGATCAAAGGCAGAGAATGAGTTCAGAAAATTAGATTCTTTTTTAAAGTGTGTATCTGCATAATACTGTAATCTAAAATATGGGTATATAAAGTACAGGTATTTATTAAAGTGTTAACTGTTAGTCTCTGGTTGCTGGGAATTGGGATAATTTTATTTTCATGTATATGAATACATTTCAGATTTTCTTCAAGAAACATACTGATTACATATGCATGCATGCTAAGTCACTTCAGTCATGTTTGACTCTTTGGGACCCTATCGACTGTAACCCACCACGCTTCTCTGTCCATGGAGATTCTCTAGACAAGAATGCTGAAGTGAGTTGTCATGCCCTCCTCCAGGGGATCTTCCCAACCCAGGGATTGAACTTGTGTCTCTTATGTCTCCTGAATCGGCAGATGGGTTCTTTACCACTAGCGCCACCTGGGAAGCCCCTACTGATTATATAACTGGCAGCAATAAACATTTCACATGATTAAAAGACAAGTATGTTGTTTCTGAATGTAGTTGGGAAAACACTTCTTTTGATGCTAGCTACTATGTGGTGTCTTTTTTTTTTTTTTTTTCCAAATTAGTGAGCTACCTAAACTTATTTATATGCCACATGGACATGTTATTTCACTTTAAAGTAACTGACCTTAGGAATTCCCTCTTTTAACTGCCTGCAGAGAACCATTATTTAAAAACTTGTTTCAGCGTTAATTGGGGCTTCCCTGGTAGCTCATATAGTAAAGAATCTGATTGCAATGCCAGAGACTCAGGTTCGATCCGTTGGTGGGGAAGATTCCTGGAGAAGGGAATGGCAATCCATTCCAGTATTCTTGCCTGGAGAATCCCATGGACAGAGGAGCCTGGTGAGCTACAGTCCATGGAGTCACAAAGAGTCAGACACGACTGAGAAAGTGACATTTCAACATTAATGACTACCATTTGTATAGCACCTAGTGTACCAGGTTCTTAATGTGCATTACTAAATCCCACAGAAATCTTATGATAAAACAGATGCTTAGGGATATTACACAACTAAGTCCTAGAGGTGAGTGGATTGAGATTGGGTTCATCCTTCAAGGACAGAATGGCATGAACAGAAGTCTGGAAGTAGTTGGATCAAAGGCAGAGAATGAGTTCAGAAAATTAGATTCTTTTTTAAAGTGTGTATCTGCATAATACTGTAATCTAAAATATGGGTATATAAAGTACAGGTATTTATTAAAGTGTTAACTGTTAGTCTCTGGTTGCTGGGAATTGGGATAATTTTATTTTCATGTATATGAATACATTTCAGATTTTCTTCAAGAAACATACTGATTACATATGCATGCATGCTAAGTCACTTCAGTCATGTTTGACTCTTTGGGACCCTATCGACTGTAACCCACCACGCTTCTCTGTCCATGGAGATTCTCTAGACAAGAATGCTGAAGTGAGTTGTCATGCCCTCCTCCAGGGGATCTTCCCAACCCAGGGATTGAACTTGTGTCTCTTATGTCTCCTGAATCGGCAGATGGGTTCTTTACCACTAGCGCCACCTGGGAAGCCCCTACTGATTATATAACTGGCAGCAATAAACATTTCACATGATTAAAAGACAAGTATGTTGTTTCTGAATGTAGTTGGGAAAACACTTCTTTTGATGCTAGCTACTATGTGGTGTCTTTTTTTTTTTTTTTTTCCAAATTAGTGAGCTACCTAAACTTATTTATATGCCACATGGACATGTTATTTCACTTTAAAGTAACTGACCTTAGGAATTCCCTCTTTTAACTGCCTGCAGAGAACCATTATTTAAAAACTTGTTTCAGCGTTAATTGGGGCTTCCCTGGTAGCTCATATAGTAAAGAATCTGATTGCAATGCCAGAGACTCAGGTTCGATCCGTTGGTGGGGAAGATTCCTGGAGAAGGGAATGGCAATCCATTCCAGTATTCTTGCCTGGAGAATCCCATGGACAGAGGAGCCTGGTGAGCTACAGTCCATGGAGTCACAAAGAGTCAGACACGACTGAGAAAGTGACATTTCAACATTAGTTACTGCTTTTATGCCAGAAATGGTGTAATTCTGTATTTGGAAATACACAGGACTATGTTTGAAATTAGTGTATAAATTCCACTTTTGTGTATTTCAGCAGCCTAGTATTTAACCTGCAAAGTGTTCCTGTAGATAAATAGAAAAGGCGAGAAAAGCTTATTTTGAAAAGTCACACTAGCAGTAATATGATGATTCCTGTGTTGGCGAGAGGTGAACTGCTGGTTCTACCTAGATACTTTAGGCACATGAGATGATGTTTTATTTGTTGTCTGTATATGTGCTGAGTCATGTCCTGCTCTTTGCAATCCCATGGACTGTAGCCCCAGACTCCTCTGTCCATAATAATCTAAGATGATGGTAGTAAGTACTTATTTGGTAATAATTTTATTTGCACATAAAATATTGACCCTGGAAACCTTTTCATTTTCATTCACTCTGGTAATTTTAGTTTTGGCCATCCTTCTTCCTATCAGCAGTTATTGGCAAATAAGTCAATATGGTGCCATACAAACAATTAAATATTGATTATTTAAAAAATATATTTATTGAACACTTGCTGTGTAGCAAGCAGTATGCTAAATATTTGTACTGTAGTAAATGAAACATAGTTTGTACTCTCATGGAGCTTACAGGCTGGTAGGAAGGACATAACAAATAGATAAACAAGGAAATATGTATTTATAAATTGAAAACATGCTATGAAAGAAACAAATAGGCCACTATAATAGGATAAGAAGGGGACCTATGTAAGAGGAGTTTGGAAGGGCCTTTTGAGCCTTGAGAAATGAAAAGAGGCCAGTGATGCCAAGAGGGAACAGTGTATACAAAGGCCCTACAGTGGAAAGAAGCTTGATGTGAAATGAAAAGGGTGGAGTTACTGGAGCAACAAAGAGAAGGGTTAAAGATGAGGATGGAAAGGGCTTAAAGGCTACAGTGAAAGGATTACATTTAGAATAGAAAAGCTATTGGAAGGGGTTTAAGCAGAAGAAATAATTTGATCAGACATATATTTTATTTATATTTTACTTATATTTTAAGAATATCTTTAGCTCTTGTCTAAGAAGACAAGAATGGATGCAGGGAGATGAAATGAGTGTCACTTATGTTCTTGTCTAAGAAGATAAGAATGGATGCAGGGAGATGAAATGAGTGTCAGTTATGGTCTGACAAGTGACAGTAGTAGTTTGGTTCAAGGTAGTGTTAGTGGAATTAGTAGTAGATGGATTTGATATATATTTTGGAGGTAGAATCAACCAATGTGAGGAATGAATAGAGACAGGAGTCAGAATGATTCATAGGCTTCTGACTAGGGTAATTAAATGCATATTTGTGAATATCTATTAATACATACGGGTGATGCAATTTGTTGAACTTGGTATTCCATTAACTATTGCAGGGTTTGATGGTAAAAAAGAATATAGTTTCGAGCTTCCCTGGTGGTTCAGTGGGTAGAGAGTCCGCCTTGCAGTGCAAGGGGCACCAGTTCAATCCCTGGCCCAGGAAGATCCCACATGCTGAGGAATGGCTGGGCCGGTGTGTTCAATTGCGAACTGGCACTCTGGAGCCCACGTGCCCAAAACCGGTGCTCTGCAATGAGAGAGGCCACTGCGATGGGAGGCCTACACGTGACAAAGAATAAAGATGAATGAAAAAGAAACGGTGACTTAAAGAAAACAAAAACAAAAACTGTGCCTCCATTAAAAAAAAAAAAAGGAATATAGTTGCATTAAAATCGTAGATCCCAGAAATTTCTCTGAAAATAAATACTTCCATTATCAATACTTTCTTCAAGGGAGAGATCTTAAAGGAAACTTTATAGTAAAGTTTATAAGAGCAGATTATGTTGCTGTATCTTCAGTATGTAATAATAGTGACTGACATAGGAAACAGGCATTCAGTAGTAGTTTGTTGAATAAATTCTTCTCTTAGAAAGAAAAATAATGTTCCCAGAATCAAACTGAAACAAAATGATAGCTGTGCCATGTAAATAGCTTTTGATTAAAGTTGCCCACAAGTGATTTGTTAGGTCGACTGTGACAAAGAAATCAAGCAAATAGGATTTATATTTACATCTCAAATTACAAAATATTTTGTTTTGTGACATTACTTAGAGGCTACTTTATGGAGGTGTTATAGGATCATTAGGATCTCGCAGTCAATTTCTAGACAAAACAGAATGACATAATGGAAGAAACATTGAACTAGATAGGACCTAGGGAACTTGATTTCCCATTTTTTAATTTAATTTTATTTATTTATTTTTGGCCATTCTGGGCCTTCGCTGCTGCTGCAGGCTCTTTAGTTGCAGGATGTGGGGGCTACTCTCTTGAGGTGAGCAGGCTTCTTGTTGCGGTGACTGCTCTTGTTGTTTAACTTGGCCTCCAGGGCACACGGGGTTCAATAGTTGCGGCACATGGGCTTCATAGTTGCAGCTCCAAGGCTCTAGAGCACAGGCTCAATAGTTGTGGCCCACGGACTTCGTTGCTCCACAGCATGTGGGATCTTCCCAGGTCAGGGATTGACCCCAGGAAAGTCTTTGATTTCCAATTTTTACCCTGCTATGTATAAGTAACAATATTTTGGGCTAGTTACTAGCTCCCTACATTTCAATTTCCCCATATGGAAAATAGGAGTGGTCTATATCTCTCTTCAGGACTTTTTGTAATAATTTAATGTAATAATTAAATATATAAAACATTTACATCTACATGTACATAACATGTAAAGGACCTTTACAGTACCCAATATATAGGTCTCTGGATAAATTGCAAAATGACAACAGTCCTTTTTAAGTCTTGGTTTGCCTGGTGATATGCTGTGGCTAATAAACACAGTGAAATTTGTATTTTGTGGGTTATGAGCCTGGCAATTAAGAGGCCTTGCGTGATTCCACATGTAGTCAAATCTAGGCCAGATAGATGATGAGAGATCCTTTAGAATAGAGACAGCCATGCCAGCCGTGCTACCCTGCACCAGCCTGTCCACCTGGCAGCTGTCCACAGCACATGATTGAGCCTGGCCAAGATCAACAGAACTGGTCAGCTGAGCATAGCCTAAATTGCTGACTCAGAATTGGTTGTTAGTTTAAGCTACTAATATTTTGAGGTGGTTTTGTTATGTAACAAAAGCGAGTTGATACAATTGATGTCCTTAATAAATCTAATTAAATTAATAGAAAAATAGAATTGATGAGGGTGCTATTATTTGCCAGATACTTTAAAAATTTTTACACGTCTTCTCTTGTTTCAAATCCTTAAAACTGCTCTTAGTAATTTTCGACTAGTATGATTGAATTTAAGTCTTCCTAATCCACAGTCTGTGTCCTGGCCATTAAGCCATGCTACCTCTCAAATGAGATTATGTAGAAATGTTTTATAAATTTAAAGACTATAAAGTGTTATAGTAGATGAAATTACTATCGCATACAGTGTCCTTTCAGATTGTAAAGAAGAATATTCAGATTTCCTTAGCTAATGAAAGCTCACTCCAGAGTAGGTTGCAGAGAGGCTGGATCCTAGTGCTTACAGAATAAGGATTTATATCATGTTGCTCAGGATGCAGTAGCACCTTTAGTGATCAGTTTTTCAGTGTTGATATTGCATTCCTGTTACTTAATAAAGGATTTGAATTTGTTTGTCACTGCCTTCCATGAAGTTTCCCATTATAGCAGAATTTTGGGCTATTTGTCCCTACATTTCAATTTCCCCATATGGAAAATAGGAGTGGTCTATATCTCTCTTCAGGACTTTTTGTAATAATTTAATGTAATAATTAAATATATAAAACATTTACATCTACATGTACATAACATGTAAAGGACCTTTACAGTACCCAATATATAGGTCTCTGGATAAATTGCAAAATGACAACAGTCCTTTTTAAGTCTTGGTTTGCCTGGTGATATGCTGTGGCTAATAAACACAGTGAAATTTGTATTTTGTGGGTTATGAGCCTGGCAATTAAGAGGCCTTGCGTGATTCCACATGTAGTCAAATCTAGGCCAGATAGATGATGAGAGATCCTTTAGAATAGAGACAGCCATGCCAGCTGTGCTACCCTGCACCAGCCTGTCCACCTGGCAGCTGTCCACAGCACATGATTGAGCCTGGCCAAGATCAACAGAACTGGTCAGCTGAGCATAGCCTAAATTGCTGACTCAGAATTGGTTGTTAGTTTAAGCTACTAATATTTTGAGGTGGTTTTGTTATGTAACAAAAGCGAGTTGATACAATTGATGTCCTTAATAAATCTAATTAAATTAATAGAAAAATAGAATTGATGAGGGTGCTATTATTTGCCAGATACTTTAAAAATTTTTACACGTACTTCTCTTGTTTCAAATCCTTAAAACTGCTCTTAGTAATCTCTCGACTAGTATGATTGAATTTAAGTCTTCCTAATCCACAGTCTGTGTCCTGTCCATTAAGCCATGCTACCTCTCAAATGAGATTATGTAGAAATGTTTTATAAATTTAAAGACTATAAAGTGTTATAGTAGATGAAATTACTATCGCATACAGTGTCCTTTCAGATTGTAAAGAAGAATATTCAGATTTCCTTAGCTAATGAAAGCTCACTCCAGAGTAGGTTGCAGAGAGGCTGGATCCTAGTGCTTACAGAATAAGGATTTATATCATGTTGCTCAGGATGCAGTAGCACCTTTAGTGATCAGTTTTTCAGTGTTGATATTGCATTCCTGTTACTTAATAAAGGATTTGAATTTGTTTGTCACTGCCTTCCATGAAGTTTCCCATTATAGCAGAATTTTGTGCCATGTCACTTTATAAATGACACACCTTTCCTATGTCTTGTCATATGTGGCTGAATGCTTGCTAAGTCGCTTCAGTCGTGTCCATCTCTTTGCAACCCTATGGACTTGTAGCCAGCCAGGCTCCTCTGTCCATGGGATTCTCCAGGCAAGAATACTGGAGTGGGTTGCCAAGCCCTTCTTCAGGGCTGACCTACTTTAGATCAAATACCAATCCAGTGGTTGTGATCATATTACCAGGTTTGGTTTAATTGAAAGTGAAGTGGTACAACACCTTAGTTTTATTCTATGCAAAGATAATTTCATTTCTTTAAAAGGGGTTGTGTATCTATTACCTCTTGCAGGATAATAAACTACTTCAAACCTTCATGGCTTAAAACAGCTATTTTATGTGTTCATGATTCTGTATGAAAGGAATTTGGACTGAGCTGAGCAGTGCATCTGCTGATCTTGTCAAGTTACTTACATAACTGCAATTATCTGGTGGGCAAATTTGGGTTGGATAGTCTGAGACAGTCATCTAGATTTTCTGGCATGCTGTAGTCCATGGGGTCGCAAAGAGTTGGACATGACTTGGCCACTGAATAACCAACAGCAGTCTGAGAAGACCTCATTCACACGGCTGGCAGTTGGTTCTGGATATTTGCTGGGCCATGTGTCTCCAGGAGTCTATCTGAACCTATCTGTGGAAGAGTTCTAAGAGAACACTTACAGGAGCTGTGAGGTCTCTTGAGGCCTAGACTTAGAAATCACACAGCTTCCTATCAGTCTGTGTCCTGTCCATTAAGCCATGCTACCTCTCAAATGAGATTATGTAGAAATGTTTTATAAATTTAAAGACTATAAAGTGTTATAGTAGATGAAATTACTATCGCATACAGTGTCCTTTCAGATTGTAAAGAAGAATATTCAGATTTCCTTAGCTAATGAAAGCTCACTCCAGAGTAGGTTGCAGAGAGGCTGGATCCTAGTGCTTACAGAATAAGGATTTATATCATGTTGCTCAGGATGCAGTAGCACCTTTAGTGATCAGTTTTTCAGTGTTGATATTGCATTCCTGTTACTTAATAAAGGATTTGAATTTGTTTGTCACTGCCTTCCATGAAGTTTCCCATTATAGCAGAATTTTGTGCCATGTCACTTTATAAATGACACACCTTTCCTATGTCTTGTCATATGTGGCTGAATGCTTGCTAAGTCGCTTCAGTCGTGTCCATCTCTTTGCAACCCTATGGACTTGTAGCCAGCCAGGCTCCTCTGTCCATGGGATTCTCCAGGCAAGAATACTGGAGTGGGTTGCCAAGCCCTTCTTCAGGGCTGACCTACTTTAGATCAAATACCAATCCAGTGGTTGTGATCATATTACCAGGTTTGGTTTAATTGAAAGTGAAGTGGTACAACACCTTAGTTTTATTCTATGCAAAGATAATTTCATTTCTTTAAAAGAGGGTTGTGTATCTATTACCTCTTGCAGGATAATAAACTACTTCAAACCTTCATGGCTTAAAACAGCTATTTTATGTGTTCATGATTCTGTATGAAAGGAATTTGGACTGAGCTGAGCAGTGCATCTGCTGATCTTGTCAAGTTACTTACATAACTGCAATTATCTGGTGGGCAAATTTGGGTTGGATAGTCTGAGACAGTCATCTAGATTTTCTGGCATGCTGTAGTCCATGGGGTCGCAAAGAGTTGGACATGACTTGGCCACTGAATAACCAACAGCAGTCTGAGAAGACCTCATTCACACAGCTGGCAGTTGGTTCTGGATATTTGCTGGGCCATGTGTCTCCAGGAGTCTATCTGAACCTATCTGTGGAAGAGTTCTAAGAGAACACTTACAGGAGCTGTGAGGTCTCTTGAGGCCTAGACTTAGAAATCACACAGTATCACTTCCACTACATGTTACTGTCAAATCAAGTCACAGTCCGTATTTAAGGAGTATGGAAATAATGTAATAAAGAGTTAAAAGAATTTGCAGTCATTTTTAATTTGCCATAGGACCTTAAAGTTATATGAACTGAACAATACCTATGGATAATAATACACAATTACTGAAAATTACCGCACAGATTTGACTTGTGTTATTTGGTAAAATACGCTAGAGTTGTAGCCCTGGGGGAATATGGGAGGTGATAAGATGAAGACTAAAGTTTACACTTTACTTAAATGGCGTGAAATAGCAAAGGGAGATGTTATTTGCAAGGAATGGATTCTCACAAAGAGAAAAATTTAACAGTTTTTATCTTTTTTAGAAGACAGTTACATGCAGGTAGACTTTCAGAAATCTGAAAACTGGTAATTTTTCAATCTTATTTAATATTCATTTTTAATTGCAGGATTACTTCTTGTGATATTGTGATATAATGAGAAACATGTAGTTGGTCTTTGTCCCTGGTTCCTGGCACAAGCTTCTAAAACTTTTGAGTGGCTTTTGGTATGCCAATAAAATAACTAGTGGCAGGGGTCCTCTAGATGCCCCTTCATGGGGACCATAAAAACCAAGACTTGATTAAGAAGCTTGGAACTTTCAGCCTTACTTCCTAACCTCCAAGAGGTGGGGCCTAGGGATTGTTAATCATTAACGAACAGTGATTTCATCACCATCCTACTTCAAACCTTCATGGCTTAAAACAGCTATTTTATGTGTTCATGATTCTGTATGAAAGGAATTTGGACTGAGCTGAGCAGTGCATCTGCTGATCTTGTCAAGTTACTTACATAACTGCAATTATCTGGTGGGCAAATTTGGGTTGGATAGTCTGAGACAGTCATCTAGATTTTCTGGCATGCTGTAGTCCATGGGGTCGCAAAGAGTTGGACATGACTTGGCCACTGAATAACCAACAGCAGTCTGAGAAGACCTCATTCACACAGCTGGCAGTTGGTTCTGGATATTTGCTGGGCCATGTGTCTCCAGGAGTCTATCTGAACCTATCTGTGGAAGAGTTCTAAGAGAACACTTACAGGAGCTGTGAGGTCTCTTGAGGCCTAGACTTAGAAATCACACAGTATCACTTCCACTACATGTTACTGTCAAATCAAGTCACAGTCCGTATTTAAGGAGTATGGAAATAATGTAATAAAGAGTTAAAAGAATTTGCAGTCATTTTTAATTTGCCATAGGACCTTAAAGTTATATGAACTGAACAATACCTATGGATAATAATACACAATTACTGAAAATTACCGCACAGATTTGACTTGTGTTATTTGGTAAAATACGCTAGAGTTGTAGCCCTGGGGGAATATGGGAGGTGATAAGATGAAGACTAAAGTTTACACTTTACTTAAATGGCGTGAAATAGCAAAGGGAGATGTTATTTGCAAGGAATGGATTCTCACAAAGAGAAAAATTTAACAGTTTTTATCTTTTTTAGAAGACAGTTACATGCAGGTAGACTTTCAGAAATCTGAAAACTGGTAATTTTTCAATCTTATTTAATATTCATTTTTAATTGCAGGATTACTTCTTGTGATATTGTGATATAATGAGAAACATGTAGTTGGTCTTTGTCCCTGGTTCCTGGCACAAGCTTCTAAAACTTTTGAGTGGCTTTTGGTATGCCAATAAAATAACTAGTGGCAGGGGTCCTCTAGATGCCCCTTCATGGGGACCATAAAAACCAAGACTTGATTAAGAAGCTTGGAACTTTCAGCCTTACTTCCTAACCTCCAAGAGGTGGGGCCTAGGGATTGTTAATCATTAACGAACAGTGATTTCATCAACCATGCCTACATAATGAAACCTCCATAAAAACTCTTCAACTACAGGATTTAGAAAACTTTCGGATTGATGAACACATTGAGATGCTGGGAGGGTGATGTGCCCAGAACAGGGCATGGAAACTGCACAGATTTCTCCACACCCCCAATACCTTGTCCATATTTGTTCTTGTTTTATCACTAAGTCGTATTCAAGTCTTTTGCAGCTATGTGACTGTTTTTTAGTTGTATCTTTTATAACAAACCAGTAATAGTAAGTAAAATTCTTTCTTGAGTTACTTGAGTTGTGCTAGCAAATTATCAGACCTGAGGAGCAAGGCATGGGAACCCCTGATTTATAGCTTGCTGGGGAGAACAGGAGGCCAAAGACTTAACTGGCTTCTGAAGTTGGGGGCAGGCTTATGGGAGTGAGCAGCCTGTGGGGTTGCGCTGTCTCCAGGTGGTTAATGTCGGAATTGAATTGACTTGTAGGACACTCGGTTGATGTCCACAGAGAACCGGAAAACTTGGTATGTAGGTGTCTACTCTTTTGTTGTCAGAAGCAAGGTGTGGGTAAAAACAGAGCAGAGTACTTATGTTCTTCTGTGTCTTTTAAAAACTAACATTCAGATTTGATTACTGATTATGTTAAAGACCAGAACAGTCTGTCTGAAGTTTCAACGAAACACTTTTCTACAAGCACATACATAATGGATTCTGTGGTCATGCAAGATAATAGTTCGTGAAAGGGAAAGTGGCAGAAATCCAGAAAACTGCTGTTTCTGTTCATTCAAATATTGTTCTTTAAAATGAAAACAACCCATTACAGTTATAGCAAGATAGTGTAGCTGTTTATCCTTAGAAAATTCTTCTTTAAGAAATACAGAGTCTTTTCATAGAAATAATTAACATCTTTGAGTTCTTACTTGCTATGCATCAGGCCCTCTACTAGTCATTTCAGCTTATTTAATCTTCGCAAACAACAAAGTGAAGCAGGTATTATCCCAGAGGCACAGAGAGGTTAAAGTCCTTAGCACAATTTGTAAGTGGCAGAACCATATTCAAACCCCATCTCCTCTGTTGTCAGACTCTGTATTTCTAATCATTATATGTGTGTGTGTGTGTGTGTGTGTGTGTGTGTGTGTATATATAGTCTGAGCCACTTGACTGATGGACTCTTAGTTCTCCAACTAGATACTGAACCCAGGCCCTTGGCAGTGAAAGTGTAAAATCCTAACCACTGGACTATCAGGGAATTTTTATTGTTTTGATTTGTAGTTCTCTAATAACATATGATGTCAAATATCTTTTCATATGCTTTTTTGCCATTTATGTATCTTTTTCAGTGAAGTGTCTGTTTAGATCTTTGGCCCAGTTTTTAATCAGGTTATTCCTTTTTTTTTTTTTTTTAAACTTGTATATTCTGGATAACAGTTCTTTTTCAGTCTTTTGCAAATATCTTTTTCACAGTTTGTAACATGTCTTCTCATTCTCTGGTATCTTTTGTAGAGCAGAAATTTTTAATTTTAATGAAGTCTGGCTTGTCCATTATTATTTCATGGTTCTGAAAAGTCACTGACAAACTCAAGGCCATCTAGATTTTCTCCTCGTTATCTTAAAGAAGTTTTATGGTTTTTCAATTCACATTTAGGTCTGTGATTCATTTTGAGCTAATTTTTGTCAAAGGTGTAAAGTCTGTGTCTGTATTCACTTTTTAAATGTGGATGTCTGGGACTTCCCTGGTAGCTCAGTGGTAAAGAGTTTGCCTGCCAATGCAGGAGGCATGAGGTCAATCCCTGACCTGGGAAGATCCCACATGCTGTAGAGCAACTAAGCCTGTGAACCACAACTAGTGAGCCTGTGCCCTAGAGCCTCGGAGCTGCAACTGTTAGCCCGTGCCAATTAACATGCTTTGAAAGTTCTAAAAAACCCTTGGCAAGATAGTGTAGCTGTTTATCCTTAGAAAATTCTTCTTTAAGAAATACAGAGTCTTTTCATAGAAATAATTAACATCTTTGAGTTCTTACTTGCTATGCATCAGGCCCTCTACTAGTCATTTCAGCTTATTTAATCTTCGCAAACAACAAAGTGAAGCAGGTATTATCCCAGAGGCACAGAGAGGTTAAAGTCCTTAGCACAATTTGTAAGTGGCAGAACCATATTCAAACCCCATCTCCTCTGTTGTCAGACTCTGTATTTCTAATCATTATATGTGTGTGTGTGTGTGTGTGTGTGTGTGTGTGTGTATATATAGTCTGAGCCACTTGACTGATGGACTCTTAGTTCTCCAACTAGATACTGAACCCAGGCCCTTGGCAGTGAAAGTGTAAAATCCTAACCACTGGACTATCAGGGAATTTTTATTGTTTTGATTTGTAGTTCTCTAATAACATATGATGTCAAATATCTTTTCATATGCTTTTTTGCCATTTATGTATCTTTTTCAGTGAAGTGTCTGTTTAGATCTTTGGCCCAGTTTTTAATCAGGTTATTCCTTTTTTTTTTTTTTTTTAAACTTGTATATTCTGGATAACAGTTCTTTTTCAGTCTTTTGCAAATATCTTTTTCACAGTTTGTAACATGTCTTCTCATTCTCTGGTATCTTTTGTAGAGCAGAAATTTTTAATTTTAATGAAGTCTGGCTTGTCCATTATTATTTCATGGTTCTGAAAAGTCACTGACAAACTCAAGGCCATCTAGATTTTCTCCTACGTTATCTTAAAGAAGTTTTATGGTTTTTCAATTCACATTTAGGTCTGTGATTCATTTTGAGCTAATTTTTGTCAAAGGTGTAAAGTCTGTGTCTGTATTCACTTTTTAAATGTGGATGTCTGGGACTTCCCTGGTAGCTCAGTGGTAAAGAGTTTGCCTGCCAATGCAGGAGGCATGAGGTCAATCCCTGACCTGGGAAGATCCCACATGCTGTAGAGCAACTAAGCCTGTGAACCACAACTAGTGAGCCTGTGCCCTAGAGCCTCGGAGCTGCAACTGTTAGGCCCACGTGCCACAACTGTTGAAGCCCGTGTGCCCTGGAGCCTGAGTTAAACAACAGGAGCAGTCACTGCAATAAGAAGCCTGCTCGCCTCAACTAGAGAGTAGCCCCCACACCCTGCAACTAGAGAAGAGCCTGCAGCAACAGTGAAGACCCAGAATGACCAAAAATAAGTAAATAACTAAAAACTTTTTTTAAAAGCCTTTTTTAAAAAAACTAGATATCTAGTTGTTCCAGTGCCATTTGTTGTCAATACCGTCTTTTCTATATTGTACAGGCATACCTTTGACAGGGTGTGGGTTTGGTTCCAGACCACCCCAGTAAAGTATATATCACAATCAAACTGGGAATTTTGTTGTTTCTCAGTACATATAAAACTTAGGTGTATACCATACTTTATACTAGTATGTGTGGAATAGGATTATGTCTAAAAAAAAAATCTGCATCCATACGTTAATTAAAAAATAACGTCATCTAATAACATAGGGTTGCCACAGACCTTCAATTTGTAAGAAATGCAGTATCTGTGAAGCACAATAAAATGATGTATGCCTATTATTACTTTTGCTTTTTTGTCTAAAATCAGTTGACTGTATTTATGTGGGCCTATTAATGAGCTCTCTGTTTTGTTCCATTGATCTTTTTGCCTGTGTTTTTTTGCCAGTACTGTACTGTCCTGCTTATGTAGTTTTATACTGAGGCTTGAAGTTAGATAGTGTCAGTTCTCCAACTTATTTTTTTTCCTTCGGTCTTGAGTTGCTGTCTGGGTCTTTTGGCTTTCCACATAGTCTTCTGGATCAGTTAAAATAAATTGCTAGAATTTTGATTGGGATTGCATTGAATCTTTAAGTCAGGTTGGGAAGAACTTATATCATGACCATATTGAGTCTTCCTATCTATGAATGTGAAATATTGCTACGTTTGCTTAGTTCTTCTTTGTTTTTTTTAATCATTGTGTTACAATTTTCCTCATATAAATCTCATATAACTTTTGGTAAATATATACCTAAGTATTTTGGGGTTTGGGTTGCTAATGTAAATTATATATTATTAACTTAAATTTCTGGTATATAGAAAAACAGTTCAGTTTTATGTATTAACCTTGTATCCTGAAGCCTTGCTATAGTAATTATTAGTTCTAAGAGTTTTTTGTTGATTATTTTGGGTATTCTACATAGATAGTCATGTTATCTGTGAATAAAGACAGTTTTATTCCTTCTCAATCTGTGTGCTTTTTCCTTTCCTTGTCTTATTGCACTAGCTAAGACTTTGAGTAGAATGTGATGCCTTGTTTCTGATCTTGGCAGGAAAGCTTCTCATTTCTCACCATGAAATATGATGTTAGCTGTAGGTAACAGTTTTAGCTAGTAGATGTTCTTTATCAAGTTTAGGACCTTACTCTCTATTCCTAGTTTGCTAACCATTCTGAATTTATCATGAACAGGTGTTGGGTTTGTCAAATGATTTTTCTGCATCTATTAATATGATCCTGTGACTTTTCTTCTATAGCCTGTTGATGTGGTGGATTTAGTTTGATGATTTTTGACTGTTGAACCAGTCTTCCATAACTTGAATGAATCCCACTTGGTCATGGAGTATAATTTTTATATAGCTTATTGAGTTGACTTTGCTAGTTTTTGTAGGGGACTTTTGCATCTATGTTCGTGAGAGATGTTGATTTGTAGTTTTCTTTTCCTAATATTAATAAATCTTTAACTGACTTTTGTATTAGTGTAATGCCATCTTCATAGAGTTAGGAAGTATTTCTTCTACCTTTGTCTTTGTTTTATGGCTTTTGAGGCAAGCCATGTTCTGTCTGCCAGGTACATCTTAATTTATATTTCAAGAATAGTATACAGTGAAAAAATTAAAATTGATTAGGTCAGAATAGATTCACAGAAGAGAAATCATGAAAAAATATGGGAGTTGGAACAGAATTCATCTCTGTGTTCTAGAATCTGTCCTGCCCCAAAAAGAAAATATTTTTTGTAAGTAATCATTTTTGATAAATTCAGATTACCTTTTAAAACATTTTTGAGCATATTTTCTAAAATATATGCATTGAAATGCCCAATGGATACACAAATGTATCCATGAGATAGCTGGAATTTAAATTTCACTGATTGCATGTGCTCTTTCAAAATTGCTTGTTAATAGAATGTAGATTTATTAATGTCTGTTAATGGTGACAAGATCTCCCTATTGTATGTTTTGTTTTAGACCTCTTTTCTGTATTTGCTTATGTTTGTGATACTTATCAATTGAAGACTTATATGGGCTAGGTTCTTGCTCCTCTGTGGTCCTTCCATAGTGGTCAGGTTAAGGCTAGGCCATGGTTGTTTTATTCCTTCTCAATCTGTGTGCTTTTCCTTTCCTTGTCTTATTGCACTAGCTAAGACTTTGAGTAGAATGTGATGCCTTGTTTCTGATCTTGGCAGGAAAGCTTCTCATTTCTCACCATGAAATATGATGTTAGCTGTAGGTAACAGTTTTAGCTAGTAGATGTTCTTTATCAAGTTTAGGACCTTACTCTCTATTCCTAGTTTGCTAACCATTCTGAATTTATCATGAACAGGTGTTGGGTTTGTCAAATGATTTTTCTGCATCTATTAATATGATCCTGTGACTTTTCTTCTATAGCCTGTTGATGTGGTGGATTTAGTTTGATGATTTTTGACTGTTGAACCAGTCTTCCATAACTTGAATGAATCCCACTTGGTCATGGAGTATAATTTTTATATAGCTTATTGAGTTGACTTTGCTAGTTTTTGTAGGGGACTTTTGCATCTATGTTCGTGAGAGATGTTGATTTGTAGTTTTCTTTTCCTAATATTAATAAATCTTTAACTGACTTTTGTATTAGTGTAATGCCATCTTCATAGAGTTAGGAAGTATTTCTTCTACCTTTGTCTTTGTTTTATGGCTTTTGAGGCAAGCCATGTTCTGTCTGCCAGGTACATCTTAATTTATATTTCAAGAATAGTATACAGTGAAAAAATTAAAATTGATTAGGTCAGAATAGATTCACAGAAGAGAAATCATGAAAAAATATGGGAGTTGGAACAGAATTCATCTCTGTGTTCTAGAATCTGTCCTGCCCCAAAAAGAAAATATTTTTTGTAAGTAATCATTTTTGATAAATTCAGATTACCTTTTAAAACATTTTTGAGCATATTTTCTAAAATATATGCATTGAAATGCCCAATGGATACACAAATGTATCCATGAGATAGCTGGAATTTAAATTTCACTGATTGCATGTGCTCTTTCAAAATTGCTTGTTAATAGAATGTAGATTTATTAATGTCTGTTAATGGTGACAAGATCTCCCTATTGTATGTTTTGTTTTAGACCTCTTTTCTGTATTTGCTTATGTTTGTGATACTTATCAATTGAAGACGACTTATATGGGCTAGGTTCTTGCTCCTCTGTGGTCCTTCCATAGTGGTCAGGTTAAGGCTAGGCCATGGTTGTTGTTGTCATGTAACCTGATCACAGAGGATAGTAACATCAGTCATGATAGTAAATGAGAAAACTGGAATGCAAGCATTTTTATTATTTTTTTTTTTAAGATTTATTTATTTACTTATTTTGGGCGAGAGTCGGGTTGGGGAGGGAGGGGAGCAGGCGGGCCACTTCTATTGGTCTTTCTTTTGTCCATTTTCATCCATCTTTGTTCTTTGGCCCATGTGGGCCTCCCATCGCGGTGGCCTCTGTTGTCACAGAGCACCCGCTCTGGGCGCAGGCGCTCCAGAGCCCAGGCTCAGTAATTGGTCACATGGGTCCAGCCGTTCCGCGGCACGTGGGATCTTCCCACGCCAGGGATTGAAGCAGTACCCCTTGCACTGCAAGGCGATGTCCTTACCCACTGGACCACCAGGGAAGCCCACATCTTCATTATTAATAATACATTGAAAATGTATTAAGTATGTCTCTGTGATACTGTATTTTATTAGGCATATAAGCGACAAAAATAAAACCATTGAAAAGAAAGATACATTGGGGAAAAAGTAGAATTTAGAAGAGACTTCAGTCTCTGCCTGTTGGCCCATCTTCCTTGTTATTTAAACTGTTTGTAGAATCCTAGTTCCTCTGACATTTTTCCCAGGTGCAAAAGAGGAGAGTTCACAGCTTCTCATGAGAACTACTTTGAGAACTCAAAACAATCCCTCTCATTTTTGGCAGTAAAGCCACCATTGACTCTTTGCCTGCCACTGACTCTCTCCCTGCCCTGCCTTAAGCCCTTAAAATAAACCTGTGTATATTATTTCTCCAAGAAAAACAAACAGGTTCATACACAGACTTACACAGATATTTGTCGTCACTTTACTTGTAATAGCCTTGAACTGAAAATAACTCAAATGTCCATCAACAGATGAATGGATAAATTATGGTACATCCATACCATGAGTAAAATTCAACAGAAATAATGAATTACTGATATACAGTAGCATGAATGAATCTAAAAAAATCATTAAGCCAATGGAAAGAAGACAAGCAAAAAAGAGCAAATATGATTCTACATATATAGAATTCTGTAACAAGCAAACAGATCTGTAGTGACAGAAAGCAAGTCCCTGGTTGATTGCAGGCATAAGTGGAAGGAGGGATTGCAAAGGGGCCCAAAGAGGTAAGGAGTAACCGTCATCTTTTCACAGTGTTAAACAGTTAAAACTGCTTTAAAACTAATTAAATTGTACACGTATGTACACTTAATTTTCTGTTTGTGCTTACCAGATTACCACAAATTTAGCAGGTTAAAATGGCATCTATTAATTATTTCACAGTTTTGTAGGTCAAAACTTTGAATAGGCTTGAGTAGTTTGCTGCTTAGAGTATGATAAGGCTAAAATCAAGGTATTAACCACACTACATTCATTTCTAGAGGCCTGGGGGGGCACAGAAATCAGCTTCCAAACCCATTCAAATTGGAAGAATCAGTTCCTTGCAGTTATACATTTGAGATTCTTGTTTTATTCTTGGTTGTCAGCCAAATGGTGCTCTTAAGTCCTTGAGGCTACTCTTAGGTCCTTTCCAAGTGCCTCCATCTTCAAGCCAGCAATGATATGGGTATCTCTTTCATGATTTGAATCTCTGACTTCATCTGCTGGATCTGGATCTGCTTTTAAAGGGCTCATTTGATTAGGTTAAACCCATGCACATAATCTTTGTATATTAAGGTTAGTTGATTAGCAAACATAATCAGAATATCTTGAGGAGAAGGAGATCTGGGGGCCATTTAGAATTCTGCCTGTCACATAGGGCAGAATACTGTACTTCAGTTCTACTTCAGTAAAGTTTGTGTATGTATTTTTTCTAAAAATAAGGCCAAAGACCTAATAATAATAATGGTTATAATAAATGCCTGCAAAGAGATGATTGTGAGACTCAGTAGAGGTGTAGATTGATTATTCTCACTGATTCAGCATAGCATTTGCAAAAAATTTCCACGTCCCAAGTCAGGAAATAGAACTAAAATATTAATAATATGCCTGGAACCTTTTCAGCATTAATATTTTTTTCACCTGTAATGAGAAGAACCTGCAGAATGTTAAGGATGTAACTGTGAATCATACATAATAGAAAAGATGATTTTGTAAGTTTTACAAGTTCTTGACTCAAAATTGTGACTAATGAACATTGTAATTTTAATTGTATGTCTCCAAATATAAGTTTAATAAAATTCCTATTCATTATTTAAACTTGTACAGTAGATGGGGCTTCCCAGGTAGCTCAGTGGATAAAAAACCTGCCTGCCAGTGCAAGAGACACAGAAGATGCTGGTTCGATCCCTGGGTCAGGAAAATCCCCTGGAGGAGGAAATGGCAGTCCACTCCAGTATTTTTGCCTGGAGAATCCCATTGTCAGAGGGGTCTGGAGGGCTGTAGTCCATGGGGTCACAAAGAGTCAGACAGACATGACTGAGTGACTAAGAATGATGTGCAGTAGAGTAATTAAATATAGCTATGAATTTTGAAGATTCTGTTATTACTTAGGCCAATCTTGGAATTCTTGAGTTTATAGAATTCTTACATTGCAGAATGTAGGAAATAGTCTTTCTGTATCATGGAAAAAGTTTTATCTACTCATCATTTACTTTCCAGAAAGGATTAAAGAATGATATATTTAATACTTCATTATAATTACTTTTTTTTAAAGATCTGTTTATTTATTTAATAATTTTTGGCTATTCTGGGTTTTCACTGCTGCCACAGGCTCTTCTCTAGATGCAGGGAGTGAGGGCTACTCTCTAGTTGAGGTGAGCAGACTTCTTGTTGCAGTAGCTTCTCTTGTTGTGGGACTCGGCCTCTAGGGCACATGGGCTTCATTAGTTGCACATGGGCTCCATAGTTGTGACTCCAAGGCTCCGGAGCATAGGCTCAATAGTTGTGACAAAAGGACTTAGTTGCTCTGCAGCATGTGGGATCTTCCTGGATCAGGGGTCAAACTTGTGTCTTCTGCATTGGCAGGGAAACACTTTACCACTGAGCAACCAGGGAGCCCTCTCCAGCAATCTTGACTCCAACCTGTGATTCATCCAGCCCAGCATTTTGCATGGTGTACTCTGCATATAAGTTAAAAATGGGCCTGCAAAGAGATGATTGTGAGACTCAGTAGAGGTGTAGATTTATGATTCTCACTGATTCAGCATAGCATTTGCAAAAAATTTCCACGTCCCAAGTCAGGAAATAGAACTAAAATATTAATAATATGCCTGGAACCTTTTCAGCATTAATATTTTTTTCACCTGTAATGAGAAGAACCTGCAGAATGTTAAGGATGTAACTGTGAATCATACATAATAGAAAAGATGATTTTGTAAGTTTTACAAGTTCTTGACTCAAAATTGTGACTAATGAACATTGTAATTTTAATTGTATGTCTCCAAATATAAGTTTAATAAAATTCCTATTCATTATTTAAACTTGTACAGTAGATGGGGCTTCCCAGGTAGCTCAGTGGATAAAAAACCTGCCTGCCAGTGCAAGAGACACAGAAGATGCTGGTTCGATCCCTGGGTCAGGAAAATCCCCTGGAGGAGGAAATGGCAGTCCACTCCAGTATTTTTGCCTGGAGAATCCCATTGTCAGAGGGGTCTGGAGGGCTGTAGTCCATGGGGTCACAAAGAGTCAGACAGACATGACTGAGTGACTAAGAATGATGTGCAGTAGAGTAATTAAATATAGCTATGAATTTTGAAGATTCTGTTATTACTTAGGCCAATCTTGGAATTCTTGAGTTTATAGAATTCTTACATTGCAGAATGTAGGAAATAGTCTTTCTGTATCATGGAAAAAGTTTTATCTACTCATCATTTACTTTCCAGAAAGGATTAAAGAATGATATATTTAATACTTCATTATAATTACTTTTTTTTAAAGATCTGTTTATTTATTTAATAATTTTTGGCTATTCTGGGTTTTCACTGCTGCCACAGGCTCTTCTCTAGATGCAGGGAGTGAGGGCTACTCTCTAGTTGAGGTGAGCAGACTTCTTGTTGCAGTAGCTTCTCTTGTTGTGGGACTCGGCCTCTAGGGCACATGGGCTTCATTAGTTGCGGCACATGGGCTCAGTAGTTGTGACTCCAAGTCTCTATAGCATAGGCTCAATAGTTGTGACAAAAGGACTTAGTTGCTCTGCAGCATGTGGGATCTTCCTGGATCAGGGGTCAAACTTGTGTCTTCTGCATTGGCAGGGAAACACTTTACCACTGAGCAACCAGGGGAGCCCTCTCCCAGCAATCTTGACTCCAACCTGTGATTCATCCAGCCCAGCATTTTGCATGGTGTACTCTGCATATAAGTTAAAAATGCGGGTGACAGTATACAGTCTTCTTGTACTCCTTTCCCAATTTTGAACTAGTCACTTGTGCCACTCTGTTTCTAACTGTTGTTTTTTGATCCACACATATATTTCTCAGGAGACAGGTAAGGTGATCTGGTATTCCCATTTCACATATACTCCATAATAAAAGATAAGAACTCTTTAAAAACTTTAAAGTCAAATATTTCTCATCTTTTACTCCTTAAGAAGAGTCATGTGTTCTTTATTGAATTTCAAAGTTTTTCATTTTGATTGTATTTTGTCTTTTAGTTCTATTTTTATGTTCCTTTCAGGCATGTCTCCTTGTTTTTACTCTCTTATCCTTGACTTAAAATATCCTGTCTCCTTGCCATTTTATCTATCATAGACATCAGTGTTGTCTGATACAGCTTTCTACAGTTATGGGATAAGTTTCTATAATCATGTTGTCCACTATTGCAGCCACAAGCCACATGTGACTGTTGAGCACTTGAAATGTGACTAGTGTGACTGAAAAACTGAATTTGAAATTATTTATTTATTTTTAATTTAGATTACATGGGGCTCGCAGTTAATATACCATAGGTCTTTATCAGTATTGGCTTTCTTAACTCTTTAGCCTGTTTTTTTTTTTTTTAAAGATTTATTTATTTATTTATTATTTTGGGGGTGGGGTGGGGAGGGAGGGGAGCGGGCGGGCCACTTCTATTGGTCCTCCATTTCTCTGTTTTCATCCGTCTTTGTTCTTTGGCTCCTGAGGGCCTCCCATTGCGGTGGCGTCTATTGTCACAGAGCACCGGCTCTGGGCACACCCACTCCAGAGCTCCGGCTCAGTGATTGGACACATCTGTCCAGCTGCTCCACGGCACGTGGGATCTTCCCAGGCGAGGGATCGAACCGGCGCCCCTTGCACTGCAAGGCGGTGTCCTTACCCACTGGACCACCAGGGAAGCCCTTTAGCCTGTTTTGATTTCATTCTTTCTACATGGCTAGTAATTTATTGTGTCCTACTTTTGGACCTTAGCCATATGTTAACTTTTATTGTTTTAAAATTTTTACCATATATCTTCATTTCCTTATTACCTCGTAAGCTTCTGGGTAGTAAGGTACTTTATTTCTTTTATATCTCTTTTACTACTTGTGTTTTGGTCATAATAAATAATCTGAAAATATTTGTTGAAGAAGGTAGTCACCTAGAAATTGGGAAGCTTCAAAATACTATTGAAAATCTTCTAGGGTATTGTGAGATCTGAAGGCTGATTTGTCAAGAACATAAAATGGAATTTAAAAATACTAACAGGTCTTCCCTGGTGGCCCAGTGGGTGGGGAGTCCACCTTGCAATGCAAGGGGCACTGGTTCAATCCATGTCCCCGGAAGATCCCACGTGCTGAGGAACAGCTGGACGGGTGTGTCCAATTACAAGCAAGTGCTCTGGAGTGCATGTGCCCAGAGCCGGTGTTCTGCAATGAGAGAGGCCACTGCAATGGGAGGCCCACACAGGCCAAAGAATAAAGATGGATGAAAATAAATAAATAAATAAACCAATAAAAGAGGCCAAAAATTTTTGAAAAAAACAAAACCCAAAACAACCTGACAGATCAAGAGTAGAGCAGTAAATTTCAAAATCTGGAAATTTGAAAATCTAGTATTAGCTCTGATGTTAATTTTGTGAAATTAGACAAGTTTTTAAATTTTCTCAGGTAAATATGTTCATGTGAAAAGTGAAATAGTTTATTTTTAATATCTCTTCCAGCTTAAGATTCTTGAAAGAGGCCTGCTATTTTGAATTGAGAACTATTAACAGTGGGGATTAATGTTGATACTGGCTTTATACTCCTTTTGGCTCCAGGGCCCATTGCGTGGCGTCTATTGTCACAGAGCACCGGCTCTGGGCCACCACTCCAGAGCTCCGGCTCAGTGATTGGACACATCTGTCCAGCTGCTCCATGGCACGTGGGATCTTCCCAGGCGAGGGATCGAACCGGCGCCCCTTGCACTGCAAGGCGGTGTCCTTACCCACTGGACCACCAGGGAAGCCCTTTAGCCTGTTTTGATTTCATTCTTTCTACATGGCTAGTAATTTATTGTGTCCTACTTTTGGACCTTAGCCATATGTTAACTTTTATTGTTTTAAAATTTTTACCATATATCTTCATTTCCTTATTACCTCGTAAGCTTCTGGGTAGTAAGGTACTTTATTTCTTTTATATCTCTTTTACCACTTGTGTTTTGGTCATAATAAATAATCTGAAAATATTTGTTGAAGAAGGTAGTCACCTGGAAATTGGGAAGCTTCAAAATACTATTGAAAATCTTCTAGGGTATTGTGAGATCTGAAGGCTGATGTGTCAAGAACATAAAATGGAATTTAAAAATACTAACAGGTCTTCCCTGGTGGCCCAGTGGGTGGGGAGTCCACCTTGCAATGCAAGGGGCACTGGTTCAATCCATGTCCCCGGAAGATCCCACGTGCTGAGGAACAGCTGGACGGGTGTGTCCAATTGCAAGCCAGCACTCTGGAGTGCATGTGCCCAGAGCCAGTGTTCTGCAATGAGAGAGGCCACTGCAATGGGAGGCCCACACAGGCTGAAGAATAAATATGGATGGAAATAAATAAACAAAAAAATCAATAAAAGAGGCCAAAAATTTTTGAAAAAAAAAAAAAAACCCAAAACAACCTGACAGATCAAGAGTAGAGCAGTAAATTTCAAAATCTGGAAATTTGAAAATCTAGTATTAGCTCTGATGTTAATTTTGTGAAATTAGACAAGTTTTTAAATTTTCTCAGGTAAATATGTTCATGTGAAAAGTGAAATAGTTTATTTTTAATATCTCTTCCAGCTTAAGATTCTTGAAAGAGGCCTGCTATTTTGAATTGAGAACTATTAACAGTGGGGATTAATGTTGATACTGGCTTTATATTTTAAAAATGTTCGAGAAAGCCCATGTTGAAATGCCAGTACATTCCTCTGTGCAGTGAAATGCCAAGATGAAAAATTATGTGAAGATCTAATGCAACTATGCATGGACAAGAAAACAGCAAACTTAGAATACAACTAAGGAAAAATGAAACTATATTTAAATGATTTTAATGATTGTTTTCCAAGTAATTAATTAAAAGTCCAGGAATAAGATTTAGGAGAAAGTGTCAACTTGTTGTAATGAAGGAAACACTGAATTGACAGTCAGTACTGAGATTATTATCCCTGTGGTGCCAATAATTAGCCATATCACAATACATGGTAAAGTTTGAAGGGATATTCAGTTCTTCATGCCATAGTATCGTCTCTTGATACCTTCGGGATCATAGCATAAACCAAAGTGTGTGTTCATAGTCTCTGAAAAGACCTAGAAATAATCTCACTGTGCCTCATGTCACTGTTCATCTGTGTCAGCTGGGAGATGCAAAAGCCTTATTTTCTGTTATCTTTTGAACTCACATCTTCTTACTTGGACAGTTCCGTGTTTGAGCGATTTTCTCTGTCTTTCTCACATCTTCCATTATAGTCTATAGAGACCTTCTGTCTCTGACTTGCAGGCTTCTCTGTGCATAGTCATTTTTCATCCTTTTCTCCAACTTAAGCCTTCTATCTCTTTGCCTTAACTGATAACTGGCTGGTCCATCTTAACTCTCTTTTTGGAGTGAGTGCCATTTCCATACATCCCACATAAAAAGTTTGGAAATATGTGGTCAGCATCTTTTTTACTCCCTAACACTGCTTCCATGTGCTATTTTCCCCTTAATGTGGATCCAAGAGTACTATCAAGTCTATCTCCTAACAATCAATGTTGGTGAGAAATTCAAATAAAGTAGTAGTCATTGGGTAATCACCGTATGCCAGGGTCTCCCCTTTCCCAGTTTCATTGAAATGTAATTGACATATAACATCATATAAATTTAAAGTGTACAGTGTGATAATATTGTACAAATATGTACCATGAGATGATTACCACAGTGAGATTATTACTTATTTCATCCAACATTTCACATAGTTACCTTTTTTAGTTGTTGTTTAGTTTTAGTTGTTGTTATTGTGAGACCAGTTGAGAGCTCTCTCTCACCAACTTCTGAGTGTATAGTACAATATTATCGATTACAGGCACTATGCTATACATTAGATACCCAGAACCTACTTATCATATACCTGGAGATTTGTACTCTTTGACCATCATTTCCCCTTGTGCATTAGTCTCCAGTCCCTGGCAGCCACAATTCTGCTTTCTGTTTCTGAGTTCAGTTTTTTTGAATTCAACATATACATGATATCATATATTGTTTATCTGACTTAATTCATTTAGCACAATGCCTTCAAAGTTGTCTTAGATGGCAGAATTTCCTTTATTTTTATAATATTATTTCACTATATAAACTATATATATCACATCTGCTTTATACATTCATCCATCAGTGGACATTTAGAATGTTTCCCATATCTTGCCTATTTAATGCTGCAGTGAACATGGGGTTGCAAATATCTCCTCAGAATAATACTTCAGACGTATACCTTGAAGGACGATTGCTGGATCATGTGATAATTCTATTTTTAATTTTCTTTTTTAGGAGACTCTATTCTGTTTCCATAGTAGCTGTACCAATTTACATTCCCATCAGCAGTTCACAGTGGTTCCCATTTCTCCACATCCTTTCCAGTAGTTGTTATCTCTTGCCTTTTTGAGAATAGCTCTTCTAACAGTTGTGAGGTGTTACCTCATTGTGGTTTTAAATTGCATGGTAACACCTGTATGTGGAATCTAAAGAATACAACTAGTGAATGCAAAAAAAAAAAGAAGAAGAAGAAGAAAAAGCAGACTCACAAATGTAGAGAACAAACTACTGTTTACCAGTGGGGAGAGGGGAGGGACTACATGGGGGTAGGAAGGTGGGAGGTACAAACTATTGGATGTAAGATATCCAAATATCATTTATTGAAAAGACTATCTTTTCCATTTTGACTGTTCTTGTCTCCTTTGTCAAATATTAGTCGACCATTTACACATGCATTTATCTCTGGATTCTTAATTCTCATTAGTCTGTATATCTTATTTTTCTGTCAGTACTGTAGTTTCTAATTTGTATACCCTTTAGTATAAAATAAGGAAGTGTTTGCTTCTAGCTTTGTCCTTCTTTCTCAAGATTGCTTTGGCAGTTTGGGGGTTTTGGTGTTTCCATGTGAATTTTTAGGGTTACTTTTTCTATTTCTTTGAAAAATGCCATGGGAATTTTGATAGGAAGTTAGTGCATTCAAAATGCATTTGTACAAGGTAGGACTGTAAAACTCCACTAAGATTAGCTCTAGGTGGACAGATTAATGAGGTACTGTAGAACTTCCAAACAGATTTAAAGATACATAGAAACTTGGTTTGTGATACAAGTAACCACAGTAGAGCAATGGGGAAAGAAAAGTCTGAAATTTTCAGTGAATGGTGTTAAAATAACGTACAAGAAGCTTTACTGCTGCCTAACACCATTCACAATAAATTAATTCCGTGTCAATTATAAATTAAAAGTACAAGGCATAACAGCAAAACTATCAAACAGAAGATCATACTTACGATCATAGTGTATAAAATGATTTTTATAAAAACCTGTACTTTCATACTAAAGAAAGATTGATAAATTCCATCACTTTCTCATAAAAGACCTCAAGAGAATGAGATAGCAGATGCCACAAGAAAAGATATTTGCATCATACAAAACGTCAAATGGCTCACATCCAGTATTCTTACAAATCAGCACTAAGACAAAAATGGTAAATAGAAGTTAGGCAAGAGCACGGAATAGACAGGGCTCAAGTGAAGAAAATCCAAAACACAAACACATGAAAAGGTGCTTAAACCCTCATTAATTGTGGGAAACATAAAACTGCAATATGTTATCACAACTTACCTACAAGAATTGTGAGATTTTTAAAAAACTGACAGCATCGAGTGTCGTGAGGATGTGGCACAGCAGTAGCCTCCTACGCTGTTGAAAGGAGTCTGCGCTGCTACAGCCGCTTTTGGAACAGTTTGACGTCATCGCCTAAAGTTCAAGCTGTGCTTGTCCATAACCTAGCTATTCTCCTGAAGTGTATTTCCAACAGAAATGTGTATATCAAGACACTTGTATGTGAATGTTCATGGTAGTGTTATTCTTCGTAGACTCAAACTAGAAACAACTCATGTATATAATACCAACATTTGAATGGGTAAATAAATGGTGGTGTAGCTAACCAGGAGAATATCTTACAGCACTGAAAATGGACACCCTACAGCTACACAAAGCAAAATAGAAGAATATTACAAATATAGTGTTGACTATAAAAGGTAAGACAAAATAATAATACATGTCATATGGTCCTATTCACGTAAACTTCAAAAAACAATAAAAATAAAGCTACAGTGTTTAGAGTTACCTGCTTTAGGTGTGAAAGCATAAAGAAAAACAAGGAAATGTGTATTGTAAGGGCATAATGGTTACTTTTGTGAAGGAAGGAGGAAAGGGTGATTGGGGAAGAAATCAAAGTGGGAGTATTCTGGGTTTTTATATCTTATGTTTTGTCTCCTATGTTAGCTTATGTGTTTGCTTACATCATTGAGCTGTACAGTTTTGTGTACTTTATTTTATTTTGTTTTTTTTCTTTTTGTATTTTTTTCTCTTTCATTTTATTGTGTGTACTTTATTTTAAAATGTATTTCATTTTGTACAATTGAAAAAAGGTTTAAAACTGTAGATAAAATGCTAAACAAACTGATCAGAGGAGACATTTCATGTGAAAATTCGTTTTTAAAGAATGTTCATCAGTAACACTTACATGCAAATTGTATCCCAAATTTTCTGTTTGGTAGTGATTAAAGCTCAGTAAAAAAAAAAATGCCTTCCTTAAGTAAACATTGTTTAACAGTAGGTAAGTACATGCAGTCCTTATTTTGGATGGTAGTTTGGGACCAAAAAGAAATGCCCATATAACATAATGAAACTGTACAAAGTCACCTGAATAATCATTGAGTGAAAATTGCAGTTGTTCCATGATCTTTAAAAAAATTTGTCAAAACATTAAGAATTCTCCTATGTCGATTATATATATAGGGAAATGAAAAAATAGTAAAACCAATAATAATTTAGAACAATGTAATATGAAACATTAGAAACAATTAGAATTACAGTGTTAAATATTGTAGAAAACTTACAAAGAGTAGTTGAGGGGCTTCTCCTGGTGGTCCAGTGGGTAAGGACACCACCTTGCAGTGCAAGGGGCGCCGGTTCGATCCCTGGCCTGGGAAGATCCCACGTGCCGCGGAGCGGCTGGACTGATGTGTCCAATCACCGAGCCGGAGCTCTGGAGCGCAATGTGCCCAGAACCAGCGCTCTGTGACAACAGAGGCCACCGCGATGGGAGGCCCACAGGAGCCAGAGAACAAAGACAGATGAAAATAGATAAATGAAAGACCAACAGAAGTAGCCCGCCTGCTCCCCTTCCTCCCCAACCCGACCCCCGCCCAAAATAAATAAATGAATAAATCTTTAAAAAAAAAAAAAAGAGTAGTTGAACAGTGCTCTGCCTTCTCCTTGTGTAACTTAGAAAAAAAGAGCCAGTTGGGGCAGCATCTTTTCTGTGCCTTGCAAATTATTGTATTATTTTTTTTCTTCTAAATTGAATCAGCTTGGAACATTTTATCCTTTGCACTTTCAGTGCCATGGAATATCCCCAAGAATTCCTTTATGGTGAAGTTTTTTGCTGTTGCCACTTTTTCTGGGACATCTTCCCTTTTTTTTTTTTTTTTTTAAAGATTTCTTTATTTATTTTGGTGGGGGGGGGGGGGGGGGGGGGGGGGGCAGGCAGGCCACTTCTATTGGTCTTTCATTTGTCCATTTTCATCTGTCTTTGTTCTCTGGCTCCTGTGGGCCTCCCATCGCGGTGGCCTCTGTTGTCGCAGAGCACCAGCTCTGGGCACATGCCCTCCAGAGCTCTTGCTCGGTGATTGGACACATCAGTCCAGCGCCCGCGCACGTGGGATCTTCCCAGGCCAGGGCTTGAACCAGTGCCCTTGCTGGGTAAGGCGGTGTCCTTACCTACTGTACAAAGTCACCTGAATAATCATTGAGTGAAAATTGCAGTTGTTCCATGATCTTTAAAAAAATTTGTCAAAACATTAAGAATTCTCCTATGTCGATTATATATATAGGGAAATGAAAAAATAGTAAAACCAATAATAATTTAGAACAATGTAATATGAAACATTAGAAACAATTAGAATTACAGTGTTAAATATTGTAGAAAACTTACAAAGAGTAGTTGAGGGGCTTCTCCTGGTGGTCCAGTGGGTAAGGACACCACCTTGCAGTGCAAGGGGCGCCGGTTCGATCCCTGGCCTGGGAAGATCCCACGTGCCGCGGAGCGGCTGGACTGATGTGTCCAATCACCGAGCCGGAGCTCTGGAGCGCAATGTGCCCAGAACCAGCGCTCTGTGACAACAGAGGCCACCGCGATGGGAGGCCCACAGGAGCCAGAGAACAAAGACAGATGAAAATAGATAAATGAAAGACCAACAGAAGTAGCCCGCCTGCTCCCCTTCCTCCCCAACCCGACCCCCGCCCAAAATAAATAAATGAATAAATCTTTAAAAAAAAAAAAAAGAGTAGTTGAACAGTGCTCTGCCTTCTCCTTGTGTAACTTAGAAAAAAAGAGCCAGTTGGGGCAGCATCTTTTCTGTGCCTTGCAA
This sequence comes from Tragulus kanchil, assembly GCA_022376925.1. Taxonomy (NCBI): domain Eukaryota; kingdom Metazoa; phylum Chordata; class Mammalia; order Artiodactyla; family Tragulidae; genus Tragulus; species Tragulus kanchil. Next base: position 244,545,958 of record JAIOJX010000026.1, on the reverse strand, counting down.
ATTATTGTATTATTTTTTTTCTTCTAAATTGAATCAGCTTGGAACATTTTATCCTTTGCACTTTCAGTGCCATGGAATATCCCCAAGAATTCCTTTATGGTGAAGTTTTTTGCTGTTGCCACTTTTTCTGGGACATCTTCCCTTTTTTTTTTTTTTTTTAAAGATTTCTTTATTTATTTTGGTGGGGGTGGGGTGGGGAGGGAGGGGAGCAGGCAGGCCACTTCTATTGGTCTTTCATTTGTCCATTTTCATCTGTCTTTGTTCTCTGGCTCCTGTGGGCCTCCCATCGCGGTGGCCTCTGTTGTCGCAGAGCACCAGCTCTGGGCACATGCCCTCCAGAGCTCTTGCTCGGTGATTGGACACATCAGTCCAGCCGCTCCGCGGCACGTGGGATCTTCCCAGGCCAGGGCTTGAACCAGTGCCCCTTGCTGGGTAAGGCGGTGTCCTTACCTACTGGACCACCAGGGAAGCCCAACATCTTCCTTTTTGTCGTAACTATTTCCCTCGTTTATATCAATAATTTCACCTTCACTGAATTCCTCTGACTACACGTCTAGTGTCTCTCAAACAGTGGCAGTGGCAACATTTCCACAGTCAACTGTTTTCTTTTTCTGTTACTCCACTTATATTCAATTTGAATTCCACTCCAGTGCTGTCATTTTTCTCTTTCTTTGCCACATTTCTATCTTTGTTGGCCATTTCCCTCTCTCAGTTATCATTTTGTAAAATTTCGTATAAGTTTATCATTGGGAAGCAAGAAGATAAACCAACTATGTACTTTGCTGTCTTTAGGCAAACTGAGTAACAGATGAAAGTGACCTTATCACCAAAGGGGTTTAAATAGAAATGATGTGATTGGTCACTGAAGTGATGTGCCTCTCTCTTGTGAACTGAAATGCCAGCAAAGAAATGTGTATTTATGTAGCTACACACAATTTGTATATCGTGGTGAGTAAAATTGGAACCATGTTGTTGGGGGACTGGTGTTATTTAACTAAACTGTGGAAGCTGACATTTGTCAATTTGGGAAACCTGGGAAGTAAGGAGTAACTGTAATTCAAAGAAGATTGAACTCTTTGATCAAGTAAATAAATATTTGGTTGGTTTTGATGAGATTAAGGATGCAGGGTTACTTGGATTATCTGATTTTTGAGCTGTTGAATGGATCATATATTTTATGTGGAAAAGTAATTTTAATACTAATCTTGCAGCTTCTTTAATCTTTTTAGGTTCTTCCTTAAAAGGACCTTCCATACTGACTTTCTAGAATAAAACCTCTAGTTGTAGTAAGTAAAATCGTTGGTTTTAGGAGAATAATAGTGATGACAATTGTGAATTCATTATGAAGCAGTTGATACTGAATGTAAGTTTTTAAAAATGTTTCATATAATCTTGACATTCTAATAATTGAAGATAAAAAAATGTTAATGGATCAATTTTGATTCACATGACTCCATTTTCACTGTCTTCATACTAGCAAATATTTTATTATGAAATGTGAAAGATAAGGTCTCACCCCTTCAGTATTAGTTGAAATTGAAAGGTATTAATTTATTGTTTGATCTACAGGTGAACTGGCTCAGAGTTTGATCTCAAGATGCCATTAGTGAAGAGAAACATTGATCCTAGGCACTTGTGCCACACAGCACTGCCTAGAGGAATTAAGAATGAACTGGAATGTGTGACCAATATTTCTTTGGCAAATATAATTAGACCACAAAAATGATTAACATTTTTCTTTCTTTGCCACATTTCTATCTTTGTTGGCCTTTTCCCCTCTCTCAGTTATCATTTTGTAAAATTTCGTATAAGTTTATCATTGGGAAGCAAGAAGATAAACCAACTATGTACTTTGCTGTCTTTAGGCAAACTGAGTAACAGATGAAAGTGACCTTATCACCAAAGGGGTTTAAATAGAAATGATGTGATTGGTCACTGAAGTGATGTGCCTCTCTCTTGTGAACTGAAATGCCAGCAAAGAAATGTGTATTTATGTAGCTACACACAATTTGTATATCGTGGTGAGTAAAATTGGAACCATGTTGTTGGGGGACTGGTGTTATTTAACTAAACTGTGGAAGCTGACATTTGTCAATTTGGGAAACCTGGGAAGTAAGGAGTAACTGTAATTCAAAGAAGATTGAACTCTTTGATCAAGTAAATAAATATTTGGTTGGTTTTGATGAGATTAAGGATGCAGGGTTACTTGGATTATCTGATTTTTGAGCTGTTGAATGGATCATATATTTTATGTGGAAAAGTAATTTTAATACTAATCTTGCAGCTTCTTTAATCTTTTTAGGTTCTTCCTTAGAGAGGACCTTCCATACTGACTTTCTAGAATAAAACCTCTAGTTGTAGTAAGTAAAATCGTTGGTTTTAGGAGAATAATAGTGATGACAATTGTGAATTCATTATGAAGCAGTTGATACTGAATGTAAGTTTTTAAAAATGTTTCATATAATCTTGACATTCTAATAATTGAAGATAAAAAAATGTTAATGGATCAATTTTGATTCACATGACTCCATTTTCACTGTCTTCATACTAGCAAATATTTTATTATGAAATGTGAAAGATAAGGTCTCACCCCTTCAGTATTAGTTGAAATTGAAAGGTATTAATTTATTGTTTGATCTACAGGTGAACTGGCTCAGAGTTTGATCTCAAGATGCCATTAGTGAAGAGAAACATTGATCCTAGGCACTTGTGCCACACAGCACTGCCTAGAGGAATTAAGAATGAACTGGAATGTGTGACCAATATTTCTTTGGCAAATATAATTAGACAACTGAGTAGCCTAAGTAAGTATTTTTACATTGATTAAAAATATTACTCGCAAACCAGAATTATTCTTTAAGGTATTAAAACGATATTCTTGTGACTAATTGCGGAGGGGGGGAATAGTTGATGAGAAAAGTAGAAAATTACCTAATTATTTTGAAAAATAGTCTTTTTAAGTAAAATTAATGCATTTAGAATCATTTCTTCTTCCCTTGCATTGAGAAAGGGAAATAAGGACAGAATCTTTTAAGAACAGAATGGCATGATGAATAAGAATTACTGAGATTGTTTTTAAAATATGATTTTGTCTATAAAAGGTGCTGGTAGAGTTGTACTTTTGCTTGCTTGTTACCACTATTTACTGTTTTAGAGGCTTCAACTATTTGTGTTCGGGAATACTAGTATCTCTCTCTTTTTTTGTTTGTTTGATTTTTTTTTCTCTCTCTCTCTCTCTTTATACATATATGTCTTATTAGCCTAGGGGAGTATTTTTGTATTATCAAATATCTAAAAGTGAAAGATGTGGGACAGTAACTAACTAGTTGGAGGATTAGGTTAGTCAAATGGATTGTCTAAAGGACATCAGGATATGAGTCAAGTGTCTGATTTTCAGCCTGATGGCAGACAGAAGGCCAGAAGTTTGGCCAGATAATAAAAGCCAGTGGAAGGGACAGGTTAGGGGAGAAGGTGATGGTCAGTATGTTTCCATTATAAGATAACTGAACAGAGCTGCTAGGTTAAGGAATTAAATTCCTTCCCATTTATTCTAAATGTAATGTTTAAGAAAATATTTTTTCAATCCAGTTTAGGGCTTCCCTGGTGGTCCAGTGTGTAGAGAGTCTGCCTTGCAGTTCAGGGGGTACCAGAATAAAAAATTTTTAAAAATAGGGCTTGCCTGGTGGTCCAGTGGATAAGGACACTGCCTTGCAGTACAGGGGGCTCCGGTTCGATCCCTGGCCTGGGAAGATCCCACGTGCCGCGGAGCGGCTGGACCGACGTGTCCAAGTACGGAGCCGGAGCTCTGGAGCTCGTGCACCCAGAGCCAGTGCTTTGCAGCAACAGAGGCCACTGCGTGGGAGGCCCACACGGGCCAAAGAACAAAGATGGATGAAAATAGAGAAATGAAAGACCAATAGAAGTGGCCCGCCCGCCCCCCTCCCTCCCCAACCTGTCCCCCGGAAAAAAAAATAAATAAAGAGGCCAAAATTAAATATATATATATATATTTAAAATATTTCTTTGAAATTAATATTAGATCTAATATAGGCATCTCATTTTAGGTATATTTTCTTTTTTCTTTTTTTAAAGATTTATTTATTTATTTATTTTGGGCGGGGGTCTGGTTGGGGAGGGAGGGAAGCGGGCAGGCCACTTCTATTGGTCCTCCATTTCTGTTTTCATCCGTCTTTGTTCCTTGGCTCCTGTGGGCCTCCCATCGCGGTGGCGTCTGTCATTGCAGAGCGCCGGCTCTGGGCGCATGCGTTCCAGAGTTCCGGCTCGGTAATTGGACACATCAGCCCAGCCGCTCCGCGGCACGTGGGATCTTCCCAGGCCAGGGATTGAAGCGGCGCCCCTTGTACTGCAAGGCGGTGCCCTTACCCACTGGACCACCAGGGGAAGCCCCTAGGTATATTTTCAATATAGAATTTAGAACTAATGTAATGATTTAATTATTAACCCATTTGTAATATAACATAAACGTAAAATTTTAAGAAATTTTCACATCCAATCACATAAGCAACATTTGTCAGCCAGCCATGGTTATGTTGTTACCAGGCTCTGAAAATAGAAATGCATTGTAAAAATATAACTAAAATTAGGCTTTGAGTGCTTCATACATGGAATTGAAGACTATAGAGGCATTTTCATGGTAGTTTGTAGAGATTTTTTTTTTTTTAAGATTTATTTATTTATTTATTTTTGGTGGGGGTGTGGTGGGGAGGGAGGGGAGCAGGCGGGCCACTTCTATAGGTTTTTCATTCATCCATTTTCATCCGTCTTTGTTCTCTGGCCCGCGTGGGCCTCCCATCGCGGTGGCCTCTGCCGTTGCAGAGCACCGGCTCTGGGCGCATGCATTCCAGAGCTCCGGCTAGGTAATTGGACACATCAGTCCAGCCGCTCCGCGGCTCGTAGGATCTTCCCAGGCCAGGGATTGAAGCGGCGCCCCTTGCACTGCAAGGCAGTGTCCTTACCCACTGGACCTCCAGGGAAGCCCGAGATTTTTTAAAAATAATAAAAAAGAGAGAAAAAGCATAAAATGTTTTAGCAAGGTATAACAGTAGTTTACTAACCTAAAATTAAGCTCTCTAGCAGCTTTCCCACTTGACATAGTTGAGGACCTGGAATTAAATTTAAAAGGCCTCGAAATATGGGCTTCCCTGGTGATCTAGTGGGTAAGGACACCGCCTTGCAGTGCATGGGGCGCTGGTTCGATCCCTGGCCTGGAAGATCCCAACGTGCCGTGGAGCAGCTGGACCGACGTGTCCAACTACCAAGTCGGAGCTCTGGAGAGCACGCGCCCAGAGCAGGTGCTATGCAGCAAGAGAGGCCACTGCGATGGGAGGCCCACACGGGCCAAAAAACAAAGATGGAAATAAATGAAAGACAAATAGAAGTGGCCAAAAAAAATTCAAAAAAAAAAAAAAAAAACAAAAGCCTCGAGATAGCCAGAATATTTAATAAGCCCAGGAATTAGTGACCATGCACATAAAAAAAAAATTGGACCCCTCTCCAAGCTTATTTACTTTTACCTTGATAATTCAGACAGGTTTGATGATGTGGTGTCCAAACACCCATGCTTAAGAGCATTAAAAGAGGAGATATGGGGGGATGCAGATAGTAGAAGTAGGCATTCCTGAAGCCAACTAAAAGGTGTAGTTTATAGCAAAGAAAGAGATGACATAAGGGAAAAAGCAACACAATAACTAGAAAAAGGCCATTTAATGTAAAAGCAAATATCCTTATACATTTTAACACTGTTGTTTCTCATAATCAATTCATGACCACGAGTCCTCAGAAAAAGGTTAAATTTATGTTTAATTTTTATTTAAGAAGACAGGGAAGCTTAGAGTAGATTTCATATCAGTTTCTATCCAAAATAGTTAAAATAATAATTAATGCATTAAATAATCTCTGAATTACTTATAAGACTAGGCTATTGAGAATGGTTCTGGGTAATTCAGATTTTCACTTTGGGGCTAATCCTAGCACCAAAAGTACCATAGCACTTTCACGGTAGTGAAGGTCACTTCAGGGCTGAGCATGGCTTGGGGCTGAGCCGTCATTCTGACATCTTCCTTGTAAAAATATACATCCAGTTCAGTTGTTTTTCCTAGTAGAACACAATTCTGTTTTATAATTACTGACAACCTAGAATTTACTGTATTTAAATTTCTTCTGCTATACCAAAATTTTCCCCATTTTACTGCTGTCTTATTTAACAGCTTTACTGGAGAGATCTTTTACCATTTTTTTTTCTTCCCAGTGCCTTTCTCTCATTAAATATAGTTACTTTGTGCTACCAAGATGAGCTGATAGAGCCTGCTTCTTGTTCTCAATCATAGAAAATCTGACAGGTAGCAAAGTAGAGAGGTAAGAGGATAGATAGATAGATTGGCTCTGTAAGACTAATCGGATAATAGACAATGGACAGATAATACTGAATATTTTGCTGTGTGATAAAGGTACGTGTTTCCTGTCCAAAAAGAACATACCCCACTTAGTGGAAGAGTCTAGTATACTGAAACTGTTCTGTGAATTTCAAACAGTGTGAGCGTATATATAGTTAAAATCATGAGTTTTAGATTATAGGAACTGATAAAAGACAGGTAAGTATACATGAAATCATGAGAGGAGGTTTGCTGAATAATATGTAAGTTGAATTGGAGCCTTTAATAAAACAAAAGAATTTGGCAAATATAGAGGAATAAAAAAGGAAGGCATTTCAACTTGCTTGAAGAAGTAGGCAAGTGAATGGAGGCAAAAATAAATATGAGGGAATTTTTTCTTTTTTTCCACACAGCATGTGAGGGTCTTAGTTCCCCAACCAGGTATTGAACCCATGCCCCCTGCACTGGAAGTGCAGAGTCTTAACCAGGGAATTCCCATGGTAGAGGGATTAAAGGGACAAAAGATCTTAGATAAATATGGTGGAGCTTGATTATAAAGGACATTGTTAGATAAGAGGATTTAGATTCTCATATCAGAGATAATGAGACCTCACAGCTTCCTGAGTAGAGAATGTAATGTAAATGTAATCTCTGAATTACTTATAAGACTAGGCTATTGAGAATGGTTCTGGGTAATTCAGATTTTCACTTTGGGGCTAATCCTAGCACCAAAAGTACCATAGCACTTTCACGGTAGTGAAGGTCACTTCAGGGCTGAGCATGGCTTGGGGCTGAGCCGTCATTCTGACATCTTCCTTGTAAAAATATACATCCAGTTCAGTTGTTTTTCCTAGTAGAACACAATTCTGTTTTATAATTACTGACAACCTAGAATTTACTGTATTTAAATTTCTTCTGCTATACCAAAATTTTCCCCATTTTACTGCTGTCTTATTTAACAGCTTTACTGGAGAGATCTTTTACCATTTTTTTTTCTTCCCAGTGCCTTTCTCTCATTAAATATAGTTACTTTGTGCTACCAAGATGAGCTGATAGAGCCTGCTTCTTGTTCTCAATCATAGAAAATCTGACAGGTAGCAAAGTAGAGAGGTAAGAGGATAGATAGATAGATTGGCTCTGTAAGACTAATCGGATAATAGACAATGGACAGATAATACTGAATATTTTGCTGTGTGATAAAGGTACGTGTTTCCTGTCCAAAAAGAACATACCCCACTTAGTGGAAGAGTCTAGTATACTGAAACTGTTCTGTGAATTTCAAACAGTGTGAGCGTATATATAGTTAAAATCATGAGTTTTAGATTATAGGAACTGATAAAAGACAGGTAAGTATACATGAAATCATGAGAGGAGGTTTGCTGAATAATATGTAAGTTGAATTGGAGCCTTTAATAAAACAAAAGAATTTGGCAAATATAGAGGAATAAAAAAGGAAGGCATTTCAACTTGCTTGAAGAAGTAGGCAAGTGAATGGAGGCAAAAATAAATATGAGGGAATTTTTTCTTTTTTTCCACACAGCATGTGAGGGTCTTAGTTCCCCAACCAGGTATTGAACCCATGCCCCCTGCACTGGAAGTGCAGAGTCTTAACCAGGGAATTCCCATGGTAGAGGGATTAAAGGGACAAAAGATCTTAGATAAATATGGTGGAGCTTGATTATAAAGGACATTGTTAGATAAGAGGATTTAGATTCTCATATCAGAGATAATGAGACCTCACAGCTTCCTGAGTAGAGAATGTAATAAATGTAAGTTTAGTTGAAATTCAAATACATATGTAATTTGCTTTACATTGAGAACTTTATTCTTTTCACCTCTCTCTAGAAGGGAAGGAGGAGGTAGATATAGAAAATAAGAAGGGATATGAAAGAAGAACAGGACGGGGGTACCTGCATTACCCACTTCAGTGCTTTGGTACTTGAACCTGAGGAGGGGAAAGTATAGACTCTTTCTAAAAATCTGTTTTTTAAAAAAACAAACCCAAAACCTGTGGGCCCTTTTTCTAGAAAAATACAAATTCAGTAAAAATCTGCATATAACTTCAAATGTTATACACACTATAAGTTAAAGATTCACATATTAGGGCTTCCCCTGGTGGTCCAGTGGATAAGGACACCGCCTTGCAGTGCAAGGGGCGCTGGTTCGATCCCTGGCCTGGGAAGATCCGACATGCCGCGGAGCGGCTGGACTGATGTGTCCAATCACCGAGCCGGAGCTCTGGAGCGCATGCGCCCAGAGCCAGCGCTCTGCGACAACAGAGGCCACTGCGATGGGAGGCCCACACGGGCCAAAGAACAAAGACAGATGAAAAATAGAGAAATGGAGGACCAATAGAAGTGGCCTGCCCGCTCCCCTCCCTCTCCAATCAGACCCCCGCCCAAAATAAATAAATAAATAAATCTTTAAAAAAAAATAAGATTCATATATTAAACTAAGTTCTCTTAAGAGTAGAATTGTCTCTTCCATCTCTGTTTTTAACATTTGATGAATAAAAAAGTATCTTTATACTTGCCTTTTGTTCTACCTGTGATGCTTCCCTTATTTACCAAAGAAACTGTCTCTGGAGGTTTCTCTAATACCATCTCACACCCAAAAGTTTAAATGCTTCTTTCTCTGTGCTCTGTGGCTCTAATCTTTGTTTTATAGTAAGAGCTGCCTGATTTTGAATTCCTGTCCTGTATCAGATACTCTACCATTGCCCCTTTCCCGAATTTTTTTTTTTTTTTTTGCCTCCTTCTCTTACAACTTCTTTGAAGGAGATTTTTTTTTTTTTGGAGGGGGTGGTGGAGAGGGAGGGAGGTGGGCGGGTGGGCCACTTCTATTCGTCTTTCATTTATCTATTTTCATCCATCTTTGTTCTTTGGCCCGTGTGGGCCTCCCATCGGGGTAGCCTCTGTTGTCGCAGAGCACGGGCTCTGGGCGCATGCGCTCCAGAGCTCTCGCTCGGTAATTGGACACATGGGTCCAGCCACTCCGCAGCACGTGGGATCTTCCCAGGCCAGGGATCAAACCGGTGCTCCTTGCACTGCAAGGCGGTGTCCTTACCCACTGGACCACCAAGGAAGCCCTGAAGGAGAAATTTTATTTCTTTTTTTACAGGTAAAGAAATGTATGCCAAGGCCTCAAAGTGAATGGGACAGATTTGGACTTATTTATTAAATTGGTTTTCATATTTATTTAAATGTCTCTTTCTCTCTCTGTTCAAAACTTGTCAGTGGTGGAGACCTTCTTCCAGTCACTTTTCTGTCTCCAAGGTCTAGAACATTGTCTGCCACATAAGGCATTCATTTTTGTTTAAAGAATATATAAAATGATCCTTTTTCTCTTCCTTTATTATAGAGAGATTAAAATTCTTTTGTGTGTGTGTGTGTGTAAACATTATAAAATAGTCTGGGATAGAAATTTTATGCTTCATTTTTTTCTTTTTTTTAAAGATTTATTTATTTATTTATTTTGGGCGGGGGTCGGGTTGGAGAGGGAGGGGAGCGGGCGGGCCACTTCTGTTGGTCCTCCATTTCTCTTATTTTTCATCCGTCTTTGTTCTTTGGCTCCTGTGGGCCTCCCATCGCGGTGGCGTCTGTCGTTGCAGAGCGTGCGCTCCAGAGCTCCGGCTCGGTGATAGGACACATCAGTCCAGCCGCTCCGCGGCACATCGGATCTTCCCAGGCCAGGGATCGAACCGGCGCCCCTTGCATTGCAAGGCGGTGTCCTTATCCACTGGACCACCAGGGGAAGCCCTATGCTTCATTTTTTGATGTCTTCTAAAAAATATACCTTTGAGGCACAGGCTGAACCCTAAGTAAACACTTGTTTTAATGATAATATACTGAAGTTGCTTTGAAAAGGAGACAGCCATTGTTCAAATGTAAACTGGTGGAATTAATGAATTCATTGTGTAAATGTTCAGTACCCTGTTATGATATAGAGCTTACTGTTGAGCTGCATTTAATCTAGACTGTATGCTTGGGTTTAAATTATCTTAATTTAGGAAGACCATTGATTTTTCTTTTTTAATTTAGGTTATAGATGGTGATTGACTTATCTTTATATTGTGAGCATTTATTTGTATGTCCTAAATACAGTTGAATATTTTTAAATTATAGGTCGTCTAAAACTTTTCCCTGGCTTATTTATTAGGTAGAAAATTTCATTTCTCCTTTCGAATGGGATTATTTTGTCTTATTCTTCACAGTAGTGGGAATTTACAAGACTAGAGGAATACAGTGATTTTAGATTTATGATTTTTTAAGAAACTAGAATGAGAGAAAATGTAAAATATCTCATAAATTTTGAGAGCCCATGTTTTGGACATACTTGAGATTAGGTCATCTATTAGGTTTATGAAAATTCTTGCATTCTGCTACTTGGTCAGAAATTCAGTGCAAGTGTAGACTCTGTTTATAATTGCTGATTTGGGATTAAGAGATTAATTATTGATATTTACTTTACACCATAGGGGCTTCCCTGGTGGCTCAGTCAGTAAAGAAACTGCCTGCAGTAGAGGAGACCCAGGTTCAGTCCCTGGGTCAGAAAGATCCCCTGGAAAAGGAAACTGCAACCCATTCCAGTATTCTTGCCTAGAGAATTCCATGGACAGAGGAGCCTGGTCGAGTGCAGTCCATGGGGTTATAGTCAGACACAACTGAGTGACTGACACACACTTAAAATCTTTCTAACCCTTAACAGGTATATAGATAGAGATAAAGCAGCAGAGTATTTGCATTTTAGCCACAAGTCACTACCAGAAAGTGGTGCAGCTAGTATTTAAAACCATATTTCCTAGGGCTTGCATTTTTTCCCACTCTATCACAGTTGGATTACTGTAGGTCTAAACTAGTTCAAATAAATATCAAAATAATCAGAGCAATATTTTTAAATGTTAAATTGTTTTATATTTGTCTCTCATTCAACTTTACGATATATGCTTCATTTTTGCTTAGGTAAATATGCTGAAGATATATTTGGAGAATTATTTAATGAAGCACATAGTTTTTCCTTCAGAGTTAACTCGTTACAAGAACGTGTGGACCGTTTATCTGTCAGTGTTACACAGCTTGATCCTAAAGAGGAAGAATGTAAGTTTATTCATGTTATGTTTTCTTTCACATGTGTGATTTTGGTTAAGTGAAATGACAGATCTTTATAAGAACAGTATTATACATGAATTTATTTAAAAAACAACAACTGGGAGAAATGTGCTTCAATTAATCAAAGAATTTGGTTAATGAATTTACTACAATTCTTTTTTTACCCATGACCTTTACTGAACATGTTGTAATAAACTATTAGCTTATCTGTAAGTTCCATTAGCGTGATGCTCCTAGGTTCTGTACTCTTTTTTTTCCTCTTCTTTTTGTGATTAAATAGCTCTTCATTTTTTGATGTAGTTTTTTTTAGCCAGACTTTTCTTCTTTTTTCTTTTCTGTCATGATTTTTATTTATTTATGACTGCATGGCATCTTCATTGTGCACAGTGCAGGCTTCTCATTGCAGTGGTATCTCTTGTGGCGGAGCGTGGCCTCTAGGCAATGCAGGCTTTAGTAGTTGTGGCCCATGGACTCAGTATCTCCCTTATAATTTATTTGTATACTTTTATCTTACAAATAAAATTATTGTTTGATTTTTTTAAGACTGCACTTCCTTATAATATGCTGTTACGTGTGCATATTGCTTAATTGCCAGAATCTTATCTGGTTATTTGTAACTTCCCATTTTAAATGAACATTTCTCCTCCACATCCCCCCAAAAAAGCAAAACCCCAAATTGCCAATACACAGGACGAAAAATGTTCTCCCATCCAAGTACTAACGAGGTCCGATCCTGCTTGGCTTCTCTATCAGACGAGATCAGGTGCATTCAGGGTAGTATGGTCATAGGCCAAAATTGTTTTATACTAAGATATTAAGCTAGGATATCAGGTTTAAAAAAATAACATTACAGGCTAAAATAGTGGTAAAATATTTCATGCATTATAGATGGAATATATTGAATAATGACATTTTTCTAATTGCTCTTTCTATTTTGTTATATTTTATTTTTCTACTAAGAAATGAAACTATTAAGAACATAATTTTTGCTTATCTACCCTAGAGAATTATTTAATGTGAATCTCTTACAATACTCTGTTCAAAATTGTAGAATAGCATTTTTATTATAATAATTGTAAGTTATAATATAGATATAAACTTGAACAATAAAAATATTAAAGGATATCACTGGAAAAAGCAAAAGTTGGAATATAATGATAAATGTTTTAGTGATTGAAGCAACAACTTCTGACATAACCTAATTTAATGCCTACATAAGGAGAGGTGAATATTCACTATGCTAAGTTTCCTCTGCAAACAAAGATGTAAACTCACAGGTCTGGATATAAGAAAAAACCAAGACAGTACTTTAAACAAAGAAACAACTTTGAGATACATTTCATACATGCTACAGCTAACTCATGTGAGGTTAAAGTGTACAATTCAGTGGGTTTTAGTATTTTCACAGTTACACAGCTATCACCACAGTCAGTTTTAGAATATTCTCCTCACCCCAAAAAGAAGCCTTCTATCCAGTAGCAGTTACTTCTCATCTCCCCTTCTCCCTAACCTCTGGCAATCACTGTCTACTTTCGATCCCTATGGATTTGCCTATTCTAGACATTTCATATAAATGGAATCATATAAGTGTGTGACTTTTTGTGACTGGCTTAATTTCTTAGCATGTTTCCAATATTGGTTCATTTTGTAGAATGAATTGGCATTTCCCTGATGACTAATGATGTTGAGCATCTTTTCATGGCTTATAAGTCATTCAGAGACAAGTCACCCAGCGGGAAAGTGGTAGATAGGATTAAAACCAGGGTTTACACCCTTGATCTTACTCTTGAGTGAAGTGGACCAAGTGCACAATTTTTAGAGACTGTGTACAAAACAGGGAATGGATTGTTGGTATATGGGTGACATGGAATGAGGGATAATCAGTCTAGTCATGCCAGACTTTTCTTTTGTCCAAGGAAGCCAGAATATCTAGATTTCTCATGCCTCTTGTTTTTAAATGTTGACAATTGCAACTAGTTCAGTTAAAAACAACAAAGGCAAAAATAATTGTTTGTGCAAAGGACTGGATCTGGACTTTACATGTACCAAAAGTCTTATAACAGAATTACCAATAGGTAGTTAAAATGTGCTTCTTCCCTTAATAAAACTATAGTCAAATGTAATTCACAGTGATGTATAAATGTACAAAACAAATTAATACAAGAAATAGATTTTTTCTCTTACAATACTCTGTTCAAAATTGTAGAATAGCATTTTTATTATAATAATTGTAAGTTATAATATAGATATAAACTTGAACAATAAAAATATTAAAGGATATCACTGGAAAAAGCAAAAGTTGGAATATAATGATAAATGTTTTAGTGATTGAAGCAACAACTTCTGACATAACCTAATTTAATGCCTACATAAGGAGAGGTGAATATTCACTATGCTAAGTTTCCTCTGCAAACAAAGATGTAAACTCACAGGTCTGGATATAAGAAAAAACCAAGACAGTACTTTAAACAAAGAAACAACTTTGAGATACATTTCATACATGCTACAGCTAACTCATGTGAGGTTAAAGTGTACAATTCAGTGGGTTTTAGTATTTTCACAGTTACACAGCTATCACCACAGTCAGTTTTAGAATATTCTCCTCACCCCAAAAAGAAGCCTTCTATCCAGTAGCAGTTACTTCTCATCTCCCCTTCTCCCTAACCTCTGGCAATCACTGTCTACTTTCGATCCCTATGGATTTGCCTATTCTAGACATTTCATATAAATGGAATCATATAAGTGTGTGACTTTTTGTGACTGGCTTAATTTCTTAGCATGTTTCCAATATTGGTTCATTTTGTAGAATGAATTGGCATTTCCCTGATGACTAATGATGTTGAGCATCTTTTCATGGCTTATAAGTCATTCAGAGACAAGTCACCCAGCGGGAAAGTGGTAGATAGGATTAAAACCAGGGTTTACACCCTTGATCTTACTCTTGAGTGAAGTGGACCAAGTGCACAATTTTTAGAGACTGTGTACAAAACAGGGAATGGATTGTTGGTATATGGGTGACATGGAATGAGGGATAATCAGTCTAGTCATGCCAGACTTTTCTTTTGTCCAAGGAAGCCAGAATATCTAGATTTCTCATGCCTCTTGTTTTTAAATGTTGACAATTGCAACTAGTTCAGTTAAAAACAACAAAGGCAAAAATAATTGTTTGTGCAAAGGACTGGATCTGGACTTTACATGTACCAAAAGTCTTATAACAGAATTACCAATAGGTAGTTAAAATGTGCTTCTTCCCTTAATAAAACTATAGTCAAATGTAATTCACAGTGATGTATAAATGTACAAAAACAAATTAATACAAGAAATAGTATTCTGTTTTAACAAAAAACAGTTAAATGATTTTTGGCCAGTTATATATCTTCTTTGGAGAAGTATCTTCAGATCTTTCTCCCATTTTTAATTTGGATTATTTTTCTTTCTATTGTTGAGTTACGGAAATTTTATATATATTCTGGATCCAAGTCCTAAACTTATGATTTACAAAGATTTTCTCTAATTTTCTGGTGGTGTTTTCTTGGTGGTATCCTTTGAAACATGTTTGTATATATTAGTTACGTGTCATGAAATTCTTGAAATAAAAATCATTGCTAGTATTTTAAAAATATTTTATGCCCATACTTTCAAACATATCATTTGGATTCAAAATTTCTTTTTTAAGTAATTTAAACATGTAAGTTACAAGTGCATTTCATCTAATGTAAAATTGCACGGGTGGCTCTTTTAGGTAACAAATAAAAATTAACATTTAGTTTCAAAATACTATTAAATTTTAAGATATTTTTGCATCCCCATTTAAAATTGAAAATGAAAATATAGGTACTAGTAAATAACTTAAGATGGTTTTAAGTGTTTAAAAAAATTCTTAATGTCCCAACAACTATCCGAATTATTTAGTCCTTAAAAATTATATGGAGCATTGGAGAAGAATTCAGAATCTTAAAAGTTGAACTAGTTAATTTGAAATTGTCTTGGGGATATTGGATAGAAGAATTTTTGAATTTATTTAACCTTGATTCTTTAAGTCTGTTAAAGTTCAAATAAAATTGTGAGTAGAATAATAAATTACCAAATATAACATCAATATTTTGAGTTTTTAGATTACCATTAAATAGTTAACAGAACTATCAAGAGTTAGAAAGGACAAAACACTGAGTTTTAAACAAATATCTATATAATTTTATTTAATTCAGTTATGTTTACAAACATTTTGCTGACTTGCTATCTTATTATAACACCAAGTAATATGTCATTGTTGGCATCTGGAAGGGGCTTTGTCACAGTAGTCTGTTAACAAATGAAAGAAATGATACATAAGAGGATGTTAAGAATGAAAAATGCTTATTACTTTACATGTTCTTTGTATCCAAGTTTTGGGAGATTAAACATTAGGTGTCATACATGGTTAGTAAGTGGAATAGGAGAGTGCCCATAATTATCCATTTTGATTGTGGAAGACAGAGGCCACTTGTGACATGAACCAGAGGAGCTATATGCAGGATTGTGGCAAAGGGATTAGCCTCAAAGGCAGACAGATCTGCATATTCTGTTCTGGCTCTGCTGTTTATTAACCATTTTATCTTGGATCTGCTGTGTAATATTTTGTTTTCTTATGTTTTAAAGTAGTATAATTCCTATCTCATTAGGTTATTATAAAGGTTAATTAAAATTAGTGAAAGCATATGCCACTATAGTTTGTACTCACTAAATATCACTCATACTACTCTTCAGTTATAGTAGGAAGAAATTTTGTTTTCCTTCTGAATTTTATTTTGTTGTTTTTAAGTGTGTTACAAGTCAGGTAGCAGTGGAACTGCTGGGGATGCAGTCATATTGTGGCCATTGCATAGCCAGCCTTATGAGGATGAAAGAGCTACTATTTTAGGGAGAAAAATAATTTAAGAATTGTTTTGATGATTTAGTACTGACCTTTTTATGACAGAAAGCATTTATCATACTTAAAGCCATATGTAAATATGTAAATTTAACTACATAAAAAAAAATCACTGGGCCTCCCTGGTGGTCCAGTGGATAAAGAGTCCGCCTTAGAATAGAAGAATTTTGAACTAGTTAATTTGAAATTGTCTTGGGGATATTGGATAGAAGAATTTTTGAATTTATTTAACCTTGATTCTTTAAGTCTGTTAAAGTTCAAATAAAATTGTGAGTAGAATAATAAATTACCAAATATAACATCAATATTTTGAGTTTTTAGATTACCATTAAATAGTTAACAGAACTATCAAGAGTTAGAAAGGACAAAACACTGAGTTAAACAAATATCTATATAATTTTATTTAATTCAGTTATGTTTACAAACATTTTGCTGACTTGCTATCTTATTATAACACCAAGTAATATGTCATTGTTGGCATCTGGAAGGGGCTTTGTCACAGTAGTCTGTTAACAAATGAAAGAAATGATACATAAGAGGATGTTAAGAATGAAAAATGCTTATTACTTTACATGTTCTTTGTATCCAAGTTTTGGGAGATTAAACATTAGGTGTCATACATGGTTAGTAAGTGGAATAGGAGAGTGCCCATAATTATCCATTTTGATTGTGGAAGACAGAGGCCACTTGTGACATGAACCAGAGGAGCTATATGCAGGATTGTGGCAAAGGGATTAGCCTCAAAGGCAGACAGATCTGCATATTCTGTTCTGGCTCTGCTGTTTATTAACCATTTTATCTTGGATCTGCTGTGTAATATTTTGTTTTCTTATGTTTTAAAGTAGTATAATTCCTATCTCATTAGGTTATTATAAAGGTTAATTAAAATTAGTGAAAGCATATGCCACTATAGTTTGTACTCACTAAATATCACTCATACTACTCTTCAGTTATAGTAGGAAGAAATTTTGTTTTCCTTCTGAATTTTATTTTGTTGTTTTTAAGTGTGTTACAAGTCAGGTAGCAGTGGAACTGCTGGGGATGCAGTCATATTGTGGCCATTGCATAGCCAGCCTTATGAGGATGAAAGAGCTACTATTTTAGGGAGAAAAATAATTTAAGAATTGTTTTGATGATTTAGTACTGACCTTTTTATGACAGAAAGCATTTATCATACTTAAAGCCATATGTAAATATGTAAATTTAACTACATAAAAAAAAATCACTGGGCCTCCCTGGTGGTCCAGTGGATAAAGAGTCCGCCTTGCAGTACAAGGGGCACTGGTTCCATCCTTGGCCTGGGAAGATCCTATGTGCCGCAGAGCAGCTGGACTGGTGTGTCCAATTACAAGCTGGTGCTCTGGAGTGCATGTGCCCAGAGCCGGTGCTCTACAACTAGAGAGGCCACTGCAATGGGAGGCCTACCCAGGCCAGAGAATAAAGATGGATGAAAATAAATAAATAAAAAACCAATGGAAAAGGCCAAATTTAAAAAAAAAAAAAAAAAAGTGAGAGAAAGAGATCTCTGGTGTCTCTTCTGAAAAAAAAAATCACATAATTTTTTAGTATCAGGAAGTTACTCTTAAGAGTTAAGAACCTAGTATTTTGGCACATTTTTATTTTAACATGCTGCACACTTCAAAAGAAAATGAATAAATTAAGTTTTTTAAAATCCTCATATGTATAATGAAGCTATGTTACTAGAGGTATTAATGTACAAGACAGCTTCAGTCTTCAAGAACTATTAGTTACTTGGAGATCCTTATAGAATAAGATAAAAGATAAGTGAAGGGGCTTCCCTGGTGGTCCAGTGGATAAGGACACCGCCTTGCAGTGCAAGGGGCTCCAGTTCGATCCCTGGCCTGGGAAGATCCCACGTGCCGCGGAGCGGCTGGACAGATGTGTCCAATTACCGAGCCGGAGCTCTGGCGCACCTGCGCCCAGAGCCGGTGCTCTGAGACAACAGAGGCCACTGCGATGGGAGGCCCACACGGGCCAGAGAACAAAGATGGATGAAGATAGATGAGTGAAAGACCAATAGAAGTGGCCCACCCGCCCCCTCCCTCCCGAGCCCACCCCCTCTCCAAAAAAAAGAAAAAAAAAATAAAAAGATAAGTGAAACTGGCAATAATACAGATTGCTCAGTACTTGAAGATTTCATTTTCTTTTTTTTTTTTTTTAAAGATTTATTTATTTATTTTGGGCGGGGGTCGGGTTGGGGAGGGAGGGGAGCAGGCGGGCCACTTCTATTGGTCTTTCGTTTCTTTATTTTCATCCGTCTTTGTTCTTTGGCTCCTGCGGGCCTCCCATCGCGGTGGTGTCTGTTGTTGCAGAGCGCCATCTCTGGGCGCATGCGCTCCAGAGCTCCGGCTCGGTGATTGGACACATCAGTCCAGCCGCTCCACAGCACGTGGGATCTTCCCAGGCCAGGGATCGAACCGGCGCCCCTTGCACTGCAAGGCGGTGTCCTTATCCACTGGACCACCAGGGGAAGCCCGATTTCATTTTCTTTACAGTAGAGTTGTTTGTTTTAACTTTATAGTCCATGTATATTTATAATCTCTATAGCATTGAATACAATACTGTGTCTACCCCAGACTGCCACTAATAATAGCTAAGTAATTCCTTCAGTGTTATTGGTATAAGCTAAATAACAATAATAAAGGAAGATGGTAAAAGATGATAGAAAAAAAGAAGAAAATGTAGGTTGATGGGGGCTAGTATGGTAAATAGGGAAAAGAAAAAGGTTTTTTGATGGAAAATGTAGATATGTTTCAGATGTTACTAGAACCTTCTGAGCTGTAGAAATCAGAGGTTGCCCTAAAGCCCATTTAGTTGGGGAAATAAAGCACAAAATGATTTGGGATATAATGATAGAATGTATAAAATATGATTCCTGATTCATAAGCCACTAGAGTCAGAACCTTTTTTCTTGAACTTTTACATGTTTCGTGTGGGTGTTTTTTTTAGTGTCTTTGCAAGATATAACAATGAGAAAAGCTTTCAGTTTAATGATCACGTGCGGACGGCCGAGTCAGAGCCTGGATGCGGGCTGCTCTGAGACAACAGAGGCCACTGCGATGGGAGGCCCACACGGGCCAGAGAACAAAGATGGATGAAGATAGATGGTGAAAGACCAATAGAAGTGGCCCACCGCCCCTCCTCCGAGCCCACCCCCTCTCCAAAAAAAAGAAAAAAAAATAAAAAGATAAGTGAAACTGGCAATAATACAGATTGCTCAGTACTTGAAGATTTCATTTTCTTTTTTTTTTTTTTTTAAAGATTTATTTATTTATTTTGGGCGGGGGTCGGGTTGGGGAGGGAGGGGAGCGGGCGGGCCACTTCCATTGGTCTTTCATTTCTCCATTTTCATTCGTCTTTGTTCTTTGGCTCCTGCGGGCCTCCCATCGCGGTGGTGTCTGTTGTTGCAGAGCGCCATCTCTGGGCGCATGCGCTCCAGAGCTCCGGCTCGGTGATTGGACACATCAGTCCAGCCGCTCCACAGCACGTGGGATCTTCCCAGGCCAGGGATCGAACCGGCGCCCCTTGCACTGCAAGGCGGTGTCCTTATCCACTGGACCACCAGGAAGCTTTCATTTTCTTTACAGTAGAGTTGTTTGTTTTAACTTTATAGTCCATGTATATTTATAATCTCTATAGCATTGAATACAATACTGTGTCTACCCCAGACTGCCACTAATAATAGCTAAGTAATTCCTTCAGTGTTATTGGTATAAGCTAAATAACAATAATAAAGGAAGATGGTAAAAGATGATAGAAAAAAAGAAGAAAATGTAGGTTGATGGGGGCTAGTATGGTAAATAGGGAAAAGAAAAAGGTTTTTTGATGGAAAATGTAGATATGTTTCAGATGTTACTAGAACCTTCTGAGCTGTAGAAATCAGAGGTTGCCCTAAAGCCCATTTAGTTGGGGAAATAAAGCACAAAATGATTTGGGATATAATGATAGAATGTATAAAATATGATTCCTGATTCATAAGCCACTAGAGTCAGAACCTTCTGACTTTTAAAAAAGTACAGTGTATGAATTTGTCCTTATGTTAAATCATGTTAGTAAAACAATACATGTTTCGTGTGGGTGTTTTTTTTTAGTGTCTTTGCAAGATATAACAATGAGAAAAGCTTTCCGAAGTTCTACAATTCAAGATCAACAGCTCTTTGACCGCAAGACTTTGCCTATTCCGTTACAAGAGACGTATGATGTTTGTGAACAGCCTCCACCTCTCAATATACTCACTCCTTACAGGTCAGTAGGCTAATAAATGAGAAGCCTGGTTATTTGTCTCAGACTTCCAAGTTCAAAGAGGTAGCAGTCTATCTTTAAATGGACTCCTGACCAATGCAGGAGTCCCTCCTTAGCCACCACCTTTAGAAAACCTTTGCTTTATTCTACTAGGTGAGTTCCCAAGATTCTGGCATACAAAAGATAAGACTTACTCAAAGAAGTTGTTCTGACAAGTATTTTTAAGAAAATCCAGTGGCAGGTATTATTATGAAGGGACAAGGAGTTGTTATTGTCTTTTTAATTTAATTTTGAATTTGATGTCAAAGAAGAAATAAAGAGTTCAAACTCTCACATTAATAAAATACTGTTTTTCCTTGTTCTTGCCTACTGTTGATCTGTATGCATCCAATTTCTGTGTAATGAAATATAGTATCTGTTTTTAATACTCTTTTTGCCGTTTTAAAAAATCTGGAGTTATTCAGTCTTTCTTTGGAGTCTTTCACGTAATTTTTTTTTTTTAAGTTATTTATGTACCATTTGCAGTTGGGACCTAGTCATAAAAAAAGCTAAGTAATTCCTTCAGTGTTATTGGTATAAGCTAAATAACAATAATAAAGGAAGATGGTAAAAGATGATAGAAAAAAAGAAGAAAATGTAGGTTGATGGGGGCTAGTATGGTAAATAGGGAAAAGAAAAAGGTTTTTTGATGGAAAATGTAGATATGTTTCAGATGTTACTAGAACCTTCTGAGCTGTAGAAATCAGAGGTTGCCCTAAAGCCCATTTAGTTGGGGAAATAAAGCACAAAATGATTTGGGATATAATGATAGAATGTATAAAATATGATTCCTGATTCATAAGCCACTAGAGTCAGAACCTTCTGACTTTTAAAAAAGTACAGTGTATGAATTTGTCCTTATGTTAAATCATGTTAGTAAAACAATACATGTTTCGTGTGGGTGTTTTTTTTTAGTGTCTTTGCAAGATATAACAATGAGAAAAGCTTTCCGAAGTTCTACAATTCAAGATCAACAGCTCTTTGACCGCAAGACTTTGCCTATTCCGTTACAAGAGACGTATGATGTTTGTGAACAGCCTCCACCTCTCAATATACTCACTCCTTACAGGTCAGTAGGCTAATAAATGAGAAGCCTGGTTATTTGTCTCAGACTTCCAAGTTCAAAGAGGTAGCAGTCTATCTTTAAATGGACTCCTGACCAATGCAGGAGTCCCTCCTTAGCCACCACCTTTAGAAAACCTTTGCTTTATTCTACTAGGTGAGTTCCCAAGATTCTGGCATACAAAAGATAAGACTTACTCAAAGAAGTTGTTCTGACAAGTATTTTTAAGAAAATCCAGTGGCAGGTATTATTATGAAGGGACAAGGAGTTGTTATTGTCTTTTTAATTTAATTTTGAATTTGATGTCAAAGAAGAAATAAAGAGTTCAAACTCTCACATTAATA
Organism: Tragulus kanchil; assembly: GCA_022376925.1. Lineage (NCBI taxonomy): Eukaryota > Metazoa > Chordata > Mammalia > Artiodactyla > Tragulidae > Tragulus > Tragulus kanchil. The sequence continues at coordinate 244,523,840 of JAIOJX010000026.1, read as the reverse complement.
AAATACTGTTTTTCCTTGTTCTTGCCTACTGTTGATCTGTATGCATCCAATTTCTGTGTAATGAAATATAGTATCTGTTTTTAATACTCTTTTTGCCGTTTTAAAAAATCTGGAGTTATTCAGTCTTTCTTTGGAGTCTTTCACGTAATTTTTTTTTTTTAAGTTATTTATGTGTTTGGTTGCGCTGGGTCATAGTTGCAGCATGTGGGACCTAGTTCCCTGACCAGGGATTGAACCCAGGCCCCACTGAATTGGGAACACAGAGTCTTAACCACTGGACCACCAGGGAAGTCCCCATAAATTGTTAAGTGGCTTATTTAAGAGGCACAACACATATCCTGAATAAAATGGTATTTGGATTGTTATTTGAAACTGTTTGTCAGTATACAAGTCATTGAATATAGCTATTACATTAGAATGACTACTTGGTGATACATTTTTCAGTTTAATAAGATGATAAGTAAGAGTATTGGCAGAAACCCTGTATAGTTTTGTCTATTCTATTGTCATTTCAGGCTTTTAAATTGCCAGAATAATTTGTAATTATTGGGATTTTCCACAGAACCTTTAGAAAATTTGGTTTTTAGTAGAAGTTAGGTGTGAAAATCAGTTATGCTTTAAATTATTAATCCCAAATCTGAAAAACTTCTGGTTTTCCATTTTCCTAGTTTCCTGTCCGATTGGTGAGAAATGTTCTATTGGTATATATTCTGATTTATCTTGCCAGTGTTTTTACACATGCTATATTTTGTTAATGTAAGAGGAAACAATTTTAGTAGAATTATTTCTATTCTGATTGCCTGTCTAAGTCTTACTAATGTATATTTTCACTGATATTTTATATTTCAGAGATGATGGTAAAGAAGGTTTGAAATTTTATACCAATCCTTCATATTTCTTTGATCTTTGGAAAGAAAAAATGTTACAAGATACAGAAGATAAGAGGAAGGAAAAGAGGAAGCAGAAGGTATTACAAGAAATTCAAAAAATTGAAGTTAGTTTTCATGTATTTGTGTTTTGCATATGTGGAAGTTTATTATTCTGTACTTTGACAGTTTTGTTTTATTTAGTCCATATAGTTAAATACTGAAATCTTTATAATCACACAGAAAGTCATAGTCTAATAGGAAGTAAATATGATGTGAGAAGTGCCTGATAGAGGTAAGTTTTTTTTAACTGTTGATCTGTATGCATCCATTTGGTATGCTGCTGGTTAAAAATCTGGAGTTATTCAGTCTTTCTTTGGAGTCTTTCACGTAATTTTTTTTTTTTAAGTTATTTATGTATTTGGTTGCGCTGGGTCATAGTTGCAGCATGTGGGACCTAGTTCCCTGACCAGGGATTGAACCCAGGCCCCACTGAATTGGGAACACAGAGTCTTAACCACTGGACCACCAGGGAAGTCCCCATAAATTGTTAAGTGGCTTATTTAAGAGGCACAACACATATCCTGAATAAAATGGTATTTGGATTGTTATTTGAAACTGTTTGTCAGTATACAAGTCATTGAATATAGCTATTACATTAGAATGACTACTTGGTGATACATTTTTCAGTTTAATAAGATGATAAGTAAGAGTATTGGCAGAAACCCTGTATAGTTTTGTCTATTCTATTGTCATTTCAGGCTTTTAAATTGCCAGAATAATTTGTAATTATTGGGATTTTCCACAGAACCTTTAGAAAATTTGGTTTTTAGTAGAAGTTAGGTGTGAAAATCAGTTATGCTTTAAATTATTAATCCCAAATCTGAAAAACTTCTGGTTTTCCATTTTCCTAGTTTCCTGTCCGATTGGTGAGAAATGTTCTATTGGTATATATTCTGATTTATCTTGCCAGTGTTTTTACACATGCTATATTTTGTTAATGTAAGAGGAAACAATTTTAGTAGAATTATTTCTATTCTGATTGCCTGTCTAAGTCTTACTAATGTATATTTTCACTGATATTTTATATTTCAGAGATGATGGTAAAGAAGGTTTGAAATTTTATACCAATCCTTCATATTTCTTTGATCTTTGGAAAGAAAAAATGTTACAAGATACAGAAGATAAGAGGAAGGAAAAGAGGAAGCAGAAGGTATTACAAGAAATTCAAAAAATTGAAGTTAGTTTTCATGTATTTGTGTTTTGCATATGTGGAAGTTTATTATTCTGTACTTTGACAGTTTTGTTTTATTTAGTCCATATAGTTAAATACTGAAATCTTTATAATCACACAGAAAGTCATAGTCTAATAGGAAGTAAATATGATGTGAGAAGTGCCTGATAGAGGTATGCATGGAGGGTTTGAGCAGCACAAAATGCCATCTGCTTTAGAGAGGATGGGACTGATAAACACTTCAACAAAGCTGGTGATGAACCTTGAAGAATAAATAAGAATTAATTGGACCAGGAAGAGAAAGGCATTCTACTGGAAAGGAACAAGGGAACGTTTTACAGATATTGGTAAAGTAGATTAGTTATTATTTTCTTGCCACAGAGCATATCCTAAATGTTCTGGAAAGGTTGTAACATTTTCACTAAATTCCTGTTATCTGTCTGCTCTACTGATATTTTCTGTTTTCTAATGAGATTTACTTGGATCTCTTTTAGTCCATGTTAATGATAAATAGAAATATAGAAGGAGGAAGCAAATTTGGATGTAGGCAGAATTATGAAGGTGGCAGAGTTTGTCTTTATCATCCCTCTGTTTCTCCTGTAGCTATTTCTGCTCTCCCTGCTCTTCCCCATAAAGCCTGCATGTTATCATTTTTTGCACTAGACAATACACCAGTGTTCTAGCCAGAGTTTGCAAACTGGTGACTGGTAGCCCAGGCTACGCTTGCAAGCAGTTTTGTTTGACAAACACAGTGGTTTTTAAATTTTTGAACTGGAATGCCTTATATGACTATGGCCATCTAGTTCACTGACTCTTTCCATTCATTTATGGTACCTGCTTGGCCCCTTTGACGTTTGACTTTATTGTATCTTTTCTTTCTATACTTTTTTTCCCACAGTTTGAATCACTTTTGTTTCATTTTCAAATACCTTGTTTTCTGTTGAGATGACATGGTAAAGAAGGTTTGAAATTTTATACCAATCCTTCATATTTCTTTGATCTTTGGAAAGAAAAAATGTTACAAGATACAGAAGATAAGAGGAAGGAAAAGAGGAAGCAGAAGGTATTACAAGAAATTCAAAAAATTGAAGTTAGTTTTCATGTATTTGTGTTTTGCATATGTGGAAGTTTATTATTCTGTACTTTGACAGTTTTGTTTTATTTAGTCCATATAGTTAAATACTGAAATCTTTATAATCACACAGAAAGTCATAGTCTAATAGGAAGTAAATATGATGTGAGAAGTGCCTGATAGAGGTATGCATGGAGGGTTTGAGCAGCACAAAATGCCATCTGCTTTAGAGAGGATGGGACTGATAAACACTTCAACAAAGCTGGTGATGAACCTTGAAGAATAAATAAGAATTAATTGGACCAGGAAGAGAAAGGCATTCTACTGGAAAGGAACAAGGGAACGTTTTACAGATATTGGTAAAGTAGATTAGTTATTATTTTCTTGCCACAGAGCATATCCTAAATGTTCTGGAAAGGTTGTAACATTTTCACTAAATTCCTGTTATCTGTCTGCTCTACTGATATTTTCTGTTTTCTAATGAGATTTACTTGGATCTCTTTTAGTCCATGTTAATGATAAATAGAAATATAGAAGGAGGAAGCAAATTTGGATGTAGGCAGAATTATGAAGGTGGCAGAGTTTGTCTTTATCATCCCTCTGTTTCTCCTGTAGCTATTTCTGCTCTCCCTGCTCTTCCCCATAAAGCCTGCATGTTATCATTTTTTGCACTAGACAATACACCAGTGTTCTAGCCAGAGTTTGCAAACTGGTGACTGGTAGCCCAGGCTACGCTTGCAAGCAGTTTTGTTTGACAAACACAGTGGTTTTTAAATTTTTGAACTGGAATGCCTTATATGACTATGGCCATCTAGTTCACTGACTCTTTCCATTCATTTATGGTACCTGCTTGGCCCCTTTGACGTTTGACTTTATTGTATCTTTTCTTTCTATACTTTTTCTCCCACAGTTTGAATCACTTTTTGTTTCATTTTTCAAATACCTTGTTTTCTGTTGAGTGACATAGTTATTGTGTAATTGAATTTTTTTTCTAATGGATTATTGGCTAGCTAATTAGTCATTTCTCAGATAATGTAACCTAACGTAACTAATTTTCCCATTTGGGCTATTGGTAGACAGTACCATTAATGATAGAAATTTCACTCATTATGACATAAACTAATAGATGGGGAGCAGAGTTTATGAATCTTTTTTCATCTGAAAGGACTTTCTAATCTCAAGTTTTATTACTTACAAATATCGTTTTTATCTGATACATCAATTCCAAGTAGAGGTTAAAAAAGCATTATAAAGTGGGATTACAAGCAGACTAGCTAAGATTTAACTCTGAATGAACACATTAACTGTCTCTGTGTTGCTTTTACTGTACTATGATAACTTGTCTTTTTTAGTAATTAATGTTAGAATTCTATTTTGATTGTTTTAACCTCTTTTTAAAAGCATAGAACTTCAGCATTTGGCTTTGTTTCAATACATCTGTTATAGCAGAAAAATCTAGATCGTCCTCATGAACCAGAAAAAGTGCCAAGAGCACCTCATGACAGGCGGAGAGAATGGCAGAAGCTGGCGCAAGGTCCAGAGCTGGCTGAAGATGATGCTAATCTCTTACATAAGCATATTGAAGTTGCTAATGGCCCAGCCTCTCATTTTGAAACAAGGTTTCTTTTCTTTTGTTTGTTTTTTAACAAAATTAATAATAAAGAACTGGCTTTATTTCTGGTATCTATATGTCTAAGCCTTAGATCCTGAACTGTTGAATTGATAGACCCTGTTCTATAACCACAGGGATGATTTTGCAACCCTAACCACTGTGAGCCTACTGAAGTCTGATGTTATCATTTTTTGCACTAGACAATACACCAGTGTTCTAGCCAGAGTTTGCAAACTGGTGACTGGTAGCCCAGGCTACGCTTGCAAGCAGTTTTGTTTGACAAACACAGTGGTTTTTAAATTTTTGAACTGGAATGCCTTATATGACTATGGCCATCTAGTTCACTGACTCTTTCCATTCATTTATGGTACCTGCTTGGCCCCTTTGACGTTTGACTTTATTGTATCTTTTCTTTCTATATTTTTTCTCCCACAGTTTGAATCACTTTTTGTTTCATTTTTCAAATACCTTGTTTTCTGTTGAGTGACATAGTTATTGTGTAATTGAATTTTTTTTCTAATGGATTATTGGCTAGCTAATTAGTCATTTCTCAGATAATGTAACCTAACGTAACTAATTTTCCCATTTGGGCTATTGGTAGACAGTACCATTAATGATAGAAATTTCACTCATTATGACATAAACTAATAGATGGGGAGCAGAGTTTATGAATCTTTTTTCATCTGAAAGGACTTTCTAATCTCAAGTTTTATTACTTACAAATATCGTTTTTATCTGATACATCAATTCCAAGTAGAGGTTAAAAAAGCATTATAAAGTGGGATTACAAGCAGACTAGCTAAGATTTAACTCTGAATGAACACATTAACTGTCTCTGTGTTGCTTTTACTGTACTATGATAACTTGTCTTTTTTAGTAATTAATGTTAGAATTCTATTTTGATTGTTTTAACCTCTTTTTAAAAGCATAGAACTTCAGCATTTGGCTTTGTTTCAATACATCTGTTATAGCAGAAAAATCTAGATCGTCCTCATGAACCAGAAAAAGTGCCAAGAGCACCTCATGACAGGCGGAGAGAATGGCAGAAGCTGGCGCAAGGTCCAGAGCTGGCTGAAGATGATGCTAATCTCTTACATAAGCATATTGAAGTTGCTAATGGCCCAGCCTCTCATTTTGAAACAAGGTTTCTTTTCTTTTGTTTGTTTTTTAACAAAATTAATAATAAAGAACTGGCTTTATTTCTGGTATCTATATGTCTAAGCCTTAGATCCTGAACTGTTGAATTGATAGACCCTGTTCTATAACCACAGGGATGATTTTGCAACCCTAACCACTGTGAGCCTACTGAAGTCTGATCTTGGGCAGGTCATTTTCCTACCCAGACTCCAGTTTTGTCATCTGTAGAAAGAAGTGGTTGGAGTAGATGATCTTCCGCTTTGTTTTAGCTTTCATATGAAGTCTCAACTCCTTCTCAGTAGTTCAGGCAGAGTCTGTTAGAATTTCATACTAGAGCAATGGGGAGGAGGTCTGGATTTTTTTGAAGTATTATTGATTCACTACATATAAAATAGGAGTTGAGAAGGGGTTACATTTTGTTCCTTTTTCTTCCCCCTGATTTCCTTTCTATGCCACATTTTCTACCTCAGATACATCAGGACTTTCAAACAAAATCACTCATCCCCTTTTGCAGAGATATGCAATAGGTCCTTTTTCTTTCTCAGTAGCCAGGGGCCCTATCTAACTAACATGCAACCCTAAAAAAACATTATACTAGCGTCTCTCTGTGAAGAAGTGTGTGTACAGTTGAATACAGTTATTATTATATGTCTTATAGTTACTGATTTTTTCAATGGAAAAGAACTTGAGACTCTTTCAAATAATACCTGTAAGTGGTTGGGTCATAAGTGTAAGTTATCTTGGCCTATTTTAGGAGTAATATACATGTAAGATATTATCTATATACAGTACTGAAAGAGGTTGTAAGTCTGGATTTTTTTTTTTTATTCTTTATTTTAAAGGTTTTACAGAGTTTTGTTGTTCATATACATGTATGTTCCCAGATCAGTCATATGCATATCCATGGTCCCCACCCACCCAGATCCCCCCATCCCACCCCTTGGATTTTTTTAATGAATAATCTATAGACAAAAATTTATTTCTAATCACTGTTAAGTGATTGAGATATTGAGCTGACCCAATAGTGTAAATATAATCATTTATAACTTGCTTTATACATATCTTTTAAAGCCAACTTTGTTCCCAGCATGCACTGCAATCATTAAGCATTTATAAATCTTCTCATGCTCAAAATATCTAAAATTTTGCTTAAATCTGTCTTAAGTCACATGTTGTTATGTTACTTAGCTATTTTCTGAGTACCCTGACACCTTTGAAAACATCAAAAAGACAAAAATAATTCAGTTAGGGCTTCCCTGGTGGTCCAGTGGGTGAAGAGTCCACCTTGCAGTGCAAGGGGTGCCAGTTCAATCCCTGGCATGGGACGATCCCGTGTGCCGCAGAGCAGCTGGACCGGTGTGTCCAGCTACCAAGCCAGCTGCAATGAGAGAGGCCACTGCAGTGGGAGGCCCACACAGGCCAAAGAATAAAGACGAATGAAGATACATAAATAAATAAATACGACCAAAATTAAAAAAAAAAAAAACAATTTAGTTAGGAATCTCTCTGATACTAGTATCAGGGAGACCTATCTCCCTTGGGCACGAGATATTTGGAAGTCACATAAAAGAACAGCAGGATATTCTGGTTGTAGAAATTTTTCATGTGCTAGATTTTTGTCATTGGCATCTTATTGTAAAGAAAAAAATTAAATAGAGGCAGATAGCTTTGAACACAGTTTGCTAAAAGTTGACTGTTTTCTTTTTTGGGGGAGGGATGGGTTGGAGGGATGGGGACAGGCAGGCCGCTTCTATTGGTCTTTCATTTATCTGTTTTCATCCATGTTTGTTCTTTGGCCCATGTGGGCCTCCCATCGCAGCAGCCTCTCTTGTCACAGAGCACCGGCTCTGGGCGCATGCGCTCCAGAGCTCTGGCTCGGTAATTGGACACATCTGTCCAGCCGCTCCGCGGCACGTGGGATCTTCCCAGGCCAGGGATTGAACCGGCGTCCCTTGCGCTGCAAGGTGGTGTCCTTACCCACTGGACCAGCAGGGAAGCCCCCGACTGTTTTCTTCTTTATCAGACTACGGATGTAACACTTTTCACCTTTGTGAGTTGAATTAGTATTATATTGTAAAGTAATAAAATAACTAAAGTTCATCATAATAATGTAAATCAGCAAGGAAAGGTTGTATTGTGAACAGCATTCTGTGTTTTAAAAGCAGGATGCGTAAATTTCTGAAAATTTCCTAAAAGTAGTTAAAATATTGGAATTCAAAGGATAAACCTTAAATATCTCATGTAGAACACTTTACTTCACCAGTAATTCAAGAAGGATACATTGATTTGTATTTTTTATTCTAGACCTCAGACATATGTGGATCATATGGATGGATCTTATTCACTTTCTGCCTTGCCATTTAGTCAGATGAGTGAGCTTCTGACTAGAGCTGAGGAAAGGGTATTAGTCAGACCACATGAACCGCCTCCACCCCCACCTATGCATGGAGCAGGAGATGCAAAACCCATACCCACCTGTATCAGGTATGTTGGAAGAAGTATATGATGTGTTTATCTCATGTGTTGGTAACCTTTTTCTTTAAGGCCCTTAGAATAAGTATTTATGGCTCTGGGAAATAAAGCTTCTTTCACAGCTGCTGATTCTGACATCATTGAATGGAGGCAGCCATGGACTATACATAAACAAATGAATACGTTTGTGTTTCAACAAAATTTACTTACAGAAACGGGGATCAGTTAAGATTTGGTCTGTGGGCTGTAATTGGAGGGATTTGGGAAACAGGCAGGCCGGGCTTTCTTTAAATTGGGTTTTCTTTTTTGGGGGAGGGATGGGTTGGAGGGATGGGGACAGGCAGGCCGCTTCTATTGGTCTTTCATTTATCTGTTTTCATCCATGTTTGTTCTTTGGCCCATGTGGGCCTCCCATCGCAGCAGCCTCTCTTGTCACAGAGCACCGGCTCTGGGCGCATGCGCTCCAGAGCGCTAGCTTGTAATTGGACACATCAGTCCAGTCGCACCAGCGCACGTGGGATCTTCCCAGGCCAGGGATTGAACCGGCGTCCCTTGCGCTGCAAGGTGGTGTCCTTACCCACTGGACCAGCAGGGAAGCCCCCGACTGTTTTCTTCTTTATCAGACTACGGATGTAACACTTTTCACCTTTGTGAGTTGAATTAGTATTATATTGTAAAGTAATAAAATAACTAAAGTTCATCATAATAATGTAAATCAGCAAGGAAAGGTTGTATTGTGAACAGCATTCTGTGTTTTAAAAGCAGGATGCGTAAATTTCTGAAAATTTCCTAAAAGTAGTTAAAATATTGGAATTCAAAGGATAAACCTTAAATATCTCATGTAGAACACTTTACTTCACCAGTAATTCAAGAAGGATACATTGATTTGTATTTTTTATTCTAGACCTCAGACATATGTGGATCATATGGATGGATCTTATTCACTTTCTGCCTTGCCATTTAGTCAGATGAGTGAGCTTCTGACTAGAGCTGAGGAAAGGGTATTAGTCAGACCACATGAACCGCCTCCACCCCCACCTATGCATGGAGCAGGAGATGCAAAACCCATACCCACCTGTATCAGGTATGTTGGAAGAAGTATATGATGTGTTTATCTCATGTGTTGGTAACCTTTTTCTTTAAGGCCCTTAGAATAAGTATTTATGGCTCTGGGAAATAAAGCTTCTTTCACAGCTGCTGATTCTGACATCATTGAATGGAGGCAGCCATGGACTATACATAAACAAATGAATACGTTTGTGTTTCAACAAAATTTACTTACAGAAACGGGGATCAGTTAAGATTTGGTCTGTGGGCTGTAATTTGTCAGTCTATGATAAGAGCTGATACATTCTCTTGGGAAAATTTTGCTAATGATAATTTACTTTGAAGATTAAAGTGTGATTTATTTTATTATAGCTTTGTTATCAAGTATATGATGTGCAGTATATTAATAAAAATTAAGCATTTTTAGCATGTAGTTAGGGGCGAAGAAATGGGAACCCAAGATTTAATTATAAATGTTAATTTGGTATTGGGGACATACTCTTAAATTTGAGAGAGAATAAGCAATTGCTCATAATGATCTCTTAGCAAAGCTTTTTGAGGTTTAATTTTGTCCACTGTTATCCACATTATAATTTTCTTAATAGAGAAATAGAGATCAGCTTTAAAATTTTCAGTTTTAAAAAATCAGCTTTATATCACTGACTCATTTGGTATTCCATCCTCAGGAAGGAAGAGGGACATCAGTTTCCTTTGTCATTTGTAATTATTTGTCATTGATTTCACCGAAATGACATATAATGAGCCTTAAATAGCTTCAATAAAAATACAGTATTGTTTTGGCCATAGGTGTTGCTACAAATGTAGTAATATGACAGATGTTGAGTCACTGTGAAGACTCATTACAGCATAAAATTGAACATTTATTTACAGCATAAAACGCTGTAGTAGATATGAAAGTTGTGTTAGCAGATGAGTCCACTTAGAATGTAAATCACATGTATTAATTTTATTGTTAGCGTACTTTTAGTTTTTACTTTATTCTAAGTGTTGATGAAGAATTTAAAATTTTTATAGGAATTATATCAAGGTATAGTTGATATATATAATTGATAAATACCTTGCTATAATTACTGGTGGGCATTTATATTTTGTGTGGTTATTCTTTTCTCTTTAAATAACTTGCTAGAATCTCTGTCATTTTTCAGCTCTGCTACAGGTTTGATAGAAAATCGTCCTCAGTCACCAGCTACAGGCAGGACACCTGTGTTTGTGAGCCCCACACCCCCACCTCCTCCACCACCCCTTCCATCTGCCTTGTCAACTTCTTCATTGAGAGCTTCAATTACTTCAACTCCTCCCCCAGCAGTGCCTCCCCCACCTCCACCTCCAGCCACTGCTTTGCAAGCTCCAGCAGTACCACCGCCTCCAGCTCCTCTTCAGATTGCCCCTGGAGTTCTTCACCCAGCTCCTCCTCCAATTGCACCTCCTCTAGTACAGCCCTCTCCACCAGTAGCTAGAGCTGCCCCAGTATGCGAGACTGTACCAGTTCATCCACTGCCACAAGGAGAAGTCCAGGGGCTGCCTCCACCCCCACCACCGCCTCCTCTGCCTCCACCTGGCATTCGACCATCATCACCTGTCACAGTTGCAGCTCTTGCTCATCCTCCCTCTGGGCTACATCCAGCTCCATCTACTGCCCCAGGTCCCCATGTTCCATTAATGCCTCCATCTCCTCCATCACAAGTTGTACCTGCTTCTGAGCCAAAGCGTCATCCATCAACCCTACCTGTAATCAGTGACGCCAGAAGTGTACTTCTGGAAGCAATACGAAAAGGTAATTTTCTCATTTATCAAATTCAAAGGTAAATTTCTCATACTGAAGCATTGCAATAGCAGTATTAGACCCTTTTTTTTAAGTTAAATATAATGAGCCTTAAATAGCTTAAATACAAATACAGTATTGTTTTGGCAATAGGTGTTGCTACAAATGTAGTAATATGACAGATGTTGAGTCACTGTGAAGACTCATTACAGCATAAAATTGAACATTTATTTACAGCATAAAACGCTGTAGTAGATATGAAAGTTGTGTTAGCAGATGAGTCCACTTAGAATGTAAATCACATGTATTAATTTTATTGTTAGCGTACTTTTAGTTTTTACTTTATTCTAAGTGTTGATGAAGAATTTAAAATTTTTATAGGAATTATATCGAGGTATAGTTGATATATATAATTGATAAATACCTTGCTATAATTACTGGTGGGCATTTATATTTTGTGTGGTTATTCTTTTCTCTTTAAATAACTTGCTAGAATCTCTGTCATTTTTCAGCTCTGCTACAGGTTTGATAGAAAATCGTCCTCAGTCACCAGCTACAGGCAGGACACCTGTGTTTGTGAGCCCCACACCCCCACCTCCTCCACCACCCTTCCATCTGCCTTGTCAACTTCTTCATTGAGAGCTTCAATTACTTCAACTCCTCCCCCAGCAGTGCCTCCCCCACCTCCACCTCCAGCCACTGCTTTGCAAGCTCCAGCAGTACCACCGCCTCCAGCTCCTCTTCAGATTGCCCCTGGAGTTCTTCACCCAGCTCCTCCTCCAATTGCACCTCCTCTAGTACAGCCCTCTCCACCAGTAGCTAGAGCTGCCCCAGTATGCGAGACTGTACCAGTTCATCCACTGCCACAAGGAGAAGTCCAGGGGCTGCCTCCACCCCCACCACCGCCTCCTCTGCCTCCACCTGGCATTCGACCATCATCACCTGTCACAGTTGCAGCTCTTGCTCATCCTCCCTCTGGGCTACATCCAGCTCCATCTACTGCCCCAGGTCCCCATGTTCCATTAATGCCTCCATCTCCTCCATCACAAGTTGTACCTGCTTCTGAGCCAAAGCGTCATCCATCAACCCTACCTGTAATCAGTGACGCCAGAAGTGTACTTCTGGAAGCAATACGAAAAGGTAATTTTCTCATTTATCAAATTCAAAGGTAAATTTCTCATACTGAAGCATTGCAATAGCAGTATTAGACCCTTTCTGAATAGTTAAGATAATAATGTTTTCTTCATTTATAAAATTTTAGATGATCATGGTTTTGCACAAATGGTCTTTAGAAAGTAGAGCTATGTTCAGTTTATATTTTAAGTCATTTTGAAGAAAATTTATCACAATCATTTTATTTTCGTTTTTAAGAGGGATTCTTAAAATGTTTATTGAATGAGGAATTAAAAATATCAGACTTAAATGTTATGGAAAATCTAGTTAAAATTTACTCTTTGTATTACATTTAATATGTATATTAACTACTTTAAAAATGGTATTTTCTTCAGTGCTAAGGCTCTTCATTTGGTGTAGAAGTGACAGTTGCTTTACCAGTACCTTTAAAAGATTTAGGTTCCTACTTTAGTAACAAAGGAACAACATGTCATACTCATTTATTTGTTCAGCCAACATTTCCTAAGCACCTACTATATGCCAGGTGCTAACAGTACGGAATGAATAATATTCCCTCAAGTACTTGGGAAAATAAAGCCACAGCAAATGTGCTCAACAATGTTTAATTTATTTTACCATAATGTAACAAACAAAAAAAACATATCATCTGGTTAACTTTAGGTGATGATGAGTAGGGAAGCACAATAGACCATTATGGCTAAATAAACTATAGACATCCACTGGGATATATGGTAAGTTTCATCAAGTACTATCACAGATAATAACATAATAAAATAATGTCTCTCTAAATAGGAGTCCTTCAAATTCTTTTTAATAGATCTTGCTATTTATTTTCCTGATAGTATTTCTTATGTGTACTTGATTTTATTAGTTTAATAATGTCTAGTAATTATTAGACATTGTTTTTGTTTATAATCAATGTTTGGATTTACTCTTAATCAGGTATTCAGTTACGAAAAGTCGAAGAGCAGCGTGAACAGGAAGCTAAACATGAACGCATTGAAAATGATGTTGCCACCATCCTGTCCCGCCGTATTGCTGTGGAATATAGTGATTCAGAAGATGATTCAGAATTTGATGAAGTAGATTGGTTGGAGTAAGAAAAAATGCATTGATAAATATTACAAAACTGAATGCAAATGTCCTTTGTGGTGCTTGTTCTTTGAAAATGTTTGGTCATTCCAGTGTTTTGCAAATGAAAATTTTAAAGTCATTTTGAAGAAAATTTATCACAATCATTTTATTTTCGTTTTTAAGAGGGATTCTTAAAATGTTTATTGAATGAGGAATTAAAAATATCAGACTTAAATGTTATGGAAAATCTAGTTAAAATTTACTCTTTGTATTACATTTAATATGTATATTAACTACTTTAAAAATGGTATTTTCTTCAGTGCTAAGGCTCTTCATTTGGTGTAGAAGTGACAGTTGCTTTACCAGTACCTTTAAAAGATTTAGGTTCCTACTTTAGTAACAAAGGAACAACATGTCATACTCATTTATTTGTTCAGCCAACATTTCCTAAGCACCTACTATATGCCAGGTGCTAACAGTACGGAATGAATAATATTCCCTCAAGTACTTGGGAAAATAAAGCCACAGCAAATGTGCTCAACAATGTTTAATTTATTTTACCATAATGTAACAAACAAAAAAAACATATCATCTGGTTAACTTTAGGTGATGATGAGTAGGGAAGCACAATAGACCATTATGGCTAAATAAACTATAGACATCCACTGGGATATATGGTAAGTTTCATCAAGTACTATCACAGATAATAACATAATAAAATAATGTCTCTCTAAATAGGAGTCCTTCAAATTCTTTTTAATAGATCTTGCTATTTATTTTCCTGATAGTATTTCTTATGTGTACTTGATTTTATTAGTTTAATAATGTCTAGTAATTATTAGACATTGTTTTTGTTTATAATCAATGTTTGGATTTACTCTTAATCAGGTATTCAGTTACGAAAAGTCGAAGAGCAGCGTGAACAGGAAGCTAAACATGAACGCATTGAAAATGATGTTGCCACCATCCTGTCCCGCCGTATTGCTGTGGAATATAGTGATTCAGAAGATGATTCAGAATTTGATGAAGTAGATTGGTTGGAGTAAGAAAAAATGCATTGATAAATATTACAAAACTGAATGCAAATGTCCTTTGTGGTGCTTGTTCTTTGAAAATGTTTGGTCATTCCAGTGTTTTGCTTTCTTTTCCTTAAGGTAAATAACTCTTTTCCTCCATAAGTTTTCATTTTTAAGAAAAATATTAGCGTACATTTCAAACTAAATGTTTTACAGTGGCTTATCTTATTTTTCCCTGAAAAGACTTCATTTGGTCAAATAAACCACTAAGTATTAAGCATGGACAGCTGTTGTTAGAGTAGCAGATTCAGTTTTTTGATATATCTTAATTGTGCACTTTGTGAATTTTAATTTAAAGAAAGCAATTGAGATTAAAAATCTTGCGGGCAGCTGTATCTATTAATAAGCCTTATCCCATTTCCTGGTGTTTTAAAAGAAGAAACACTGCCTTGATTATATGAATACACTCAGAAAGTACATTTAGCTTGTAGTATTGAATTCTCTTAAAGGAATGCTTGAAATTTTTTAATTATTGTTTTATTGTTTTAAAATACTTGCCTTATTTGAATGTTTAGCAGTATCCCCTTCCTACTTATATATTGTGTGATACAATTTTGCTTGATGATAAGAGTTTAAAAAATTCCCATGTGAAATACACTGACATAAACCATGTAACTTACATAACTGTTAAGAATAAGTCTGATTTAATAAATGGTTCATTTTAAAGGTTCACTGGTGTTTCCTCTGAATAAAACTTTCTGATAATTTATCAAATAATATAAAGTAAGCTCTAAATAGTTAATGAAATATTTAAAAACTACTTAAATTGTATACATTCCTTAAGGTAAGTTTTATGTCATTTTTCCTAAAGTCAAAAAATCAGTATTTTTAAACTCCTTATGCTCTTAAATTAAAATCTCAACTTGCTCTTTAATTTTAGCACATCTGACTTCAGTTTAACAGCATTCTTGAAATTATACTTTGCAATGATGAAATTAAATGCTAATGTTTACACAGTCCAGATTCAGGGAGGGAGAAGCAGCATCCATATCAGGTCACTTAGTGTGAAGAAAAAACTAAATGAGGTTTTGGTAGTTTGACTGTAAAAGAACTGTAATCTTCATCCTTACTTCTAATGCATCAATAGAGTGATCCCTCTATCACAGTTCTGCCATTTAGAAATGAGTTCTATTCTCACTCCCTTTGAATCTGAGTGTCCCTGAGGCTTATTTTGACCAAATGTGGCAAAAGTAAGTTCAGCCTAGCCTGCTGGAAGTTCAGAAACCTCACTCAGAGAGTTACCCAAGTGAGGCCAACTTAGACCAGCCGGTTGCAAGCTCACCTGCTGGCTGACTATAGACAGATGATCAAGCCTGTCTAAAATTAGCCCAGCCCAGAACTGTGCATAAGTAAAAATAATTTTATGAGTAAAAATAAATGTTTATTGTCTTACACCTAAGTTTTTAATTTTTTGGCCACTTTCATTTATTTATTTCCATCCATCTTTGCTCTTTGGCCTCTGTGGCCTCTTTGGCCTCTTTGGCCTGCAATGGGCCTCCCATTGCAGTGGCCTCTCGTTGCAGAGCACCGGCTCTGGGCACACGCGCTCCAGAGCTCCAGCTCTGTAGTTGGACACATCGGTCCAGCCGCTCCACGGCATGCAGGATCTTCCCAGACCAGGGATCAAACCAGTGCCTCTTGCACTGGAAGGCAGTGTCTTTATCCACTGGACCACCAGGGAAGCCCTGTCTTACACCTAAATTTTTAAACAGATTATTTCACATAGCATTGTGGCAATAGGTAGGTAATACATGAGGTCATTGGTAACTTGCAATTTGAGGGTTATCTATGCACTAACTAATGATCTTTAATCCTTGTAGAAGAGGAAAAATGAACTAAGTCCTTCGGTAGTGGTACAGTAAGGACGTTAAAACAATTTCTGATGGCTTTAATTAAAAAAAAAATTGGTTTGCTTTGTTGGATAGATTTGCCTAAACCTAGAAAAAGAGATTAGATGGCCATTGGAGGTTTCTATACAGCCTTACAAAACTGTATAGTGTTGAACTTAACTCAAGAAAATATGCCATTTAAAGTTTGTCTTTACAAATGTGCTTCTGATCAAAAGGGATAGCTAGTAATAGTTTTTGTGAAGATCAGTTGGCCAGGTAACTAAAAAGAGAATGATACTGGTATTGGTGCAGTTAAAGGTTGTATAAAAGAAAATGGTTGAAGATTTCTCTTTTTTTTTTATTTTTGACTTTAATTTTATATTGGAGAATAGTTGATTAGCAATGTTGTTTTAGTTCCAAGTGTACAGCAAAGTGATTCAGGTATACATACCACATGTACCTATTTTTCAAATTCTTTTCCCATTTAAGTTACTACAGAATATTGAACAGCCTTCCCTGTGCTATACATTAGGTCCTTGTCAGTGTGTACGTGTCAGTCCTAAACTTAATAACAGAAGTTGATCTGTTGTAAAGCCTGGCAGTATGTGTCCTAAATAGTTTATGATAATTTTTTTTGTTTTTCAGAACGTATCTAGAAGATCAGAAAGTGCCCACAGACTGAAGAGGTCATACATGTAGTACTTTTTTTTTAATCAAAGTAACATTTCAGACTAGTATTCAGCTTACCTTGCAGAGAGTTTTGGAGCAAATTACTCTGTAGTTAATTTTAATACTAAGAAGAATCAAAGTTGCTGGGTAATGACCTTTTTTTTTCTTATTAAATTATGTTGCTTATTGTTCCACAAGGTCACATACGTAAGCATAGAGTCAGAAAAAATGAATTATATATCATGGAGAAACAAGTGGCTTCACTTGTTACGGTTGAAGCCACCTACTACCTCCATATTACCAAATCCAACAAACACTCTTTAGTTCCGAACTTCTGTGATCTTTATATTCTGCGTATACTCTGCCTCTTTGAAACTGTCAATCCTTCTGGCTTTTTTTTTTTTTTTTTTTTTTGGTAACACTGTTCCTTCCCCTTCTCAGTAATTGTGGAACAGAAGAGGAGGAAAACACTTAGCAGCAGTGGAGTCTTGGATGAAATTCCGTCATTGTGTGTGGGGAAAGGAAATGTATCTATAACTTTTCCTAAGTAAGGGATATTTATTTGTAAACTACTGATCTATAAGCTATAACTACTACTTTTCATAATTTTTAATCTATTTGGGCAGATAAGATGGCTTCTTATGCATCTTCATGTTATAGGTATGTGTTGCTCAGTGGTAAAGAATCTCCTGCCCAGCAGGAGATGTAGGAGACCTGGGTTTAATCCCTGAGTTAGAAAGAGTCCCTAGAAAAGGAAATGGCCAATATTCTTGCCTGAGAAATCCCGTGGACAGAAGAGTGGTGAGCTACAGTCCATGGGCTCACCGCAAAGATAGGAAAAATGTTCATTTCAGTTGCATTCTGTAAATTTTAAAACTCTATCCTTTATTTCCACTTTTAAGAAGCCCCACCCTTTCTTCAGCAACAATCTCACATCTGTATTTTCGTGAAATATA
The DNA here is from genome assembly GCA_022376925.1 of Tragulus kanchil. Classification (NCBI taxonomy): domain Eukaryota; kingdom Metazoa; phylum Chordata; class Mammalia; order Artiodactyla; family Tragulidae; genus Tragulus; species Tragulus kanchil. The sequence continues at coordinate 244,505,879 of JAIOJX010000026.1, read as the reverse complement.
AGATCACCACAACTATATATAGGTCATACTCCTTTTCAGTTTCTCAAGTTCTCCTAGAGGCTTTCTTCAAGTGATACTTAAGCCACTTTGCATCACAGTTATCAACTATTTGAGCTTGCCAAATAGGTTGCTCTCAAGACAGCAGGGCTTTGTCTTAAACAGGCAACTCACCGTATCTTCTTGTAAACAGTTTCAGAAATTCTCCTTTTTTTGTTCTCTTCACTAAGGCTCTTAAAATCACATCTTCCTTGACAGTACTTCTGCTTTAAAAAATGTCCCCCTCTGATCTCAGTGAAAGAATTGACAAACTAGTCCAAGTTTCATAAAAACTGTGTGTGTGTGACTTAAGAAATGGAAAGTATAGATTCAGCTCTTCTGGCCAAAAGAAGAAAGTTATTAGTATTCTTGAAGTAATTTATTAAGGCAGAGAGCAAAATTGATCAAAGTTTTTCATTTAATGGGAGTTCTCCTAAATGACTTTCAAAACATAGCTTTGACTTTGACTTTAGTAAACATACTTCTGCTGAGTTTTTTTTTTTTTTTTTTTTTTTTTTTGGTTTGTTTTCATTCTACTACATTTAACACCAGATTATTTTTTTTTAATATTTATTTATTTCTGGCTGTAAATGGTCTTCATTACTCTGTGAGGTTTCCTTTTTCTTTTTTCTTTTAAATTTTGGCCTCTTTTGTTGGTCTTTCATTTATTTTATTTGCATCCATCCTGTTCTTTGGCAGGTGTGGGCCTCCCACCTCAGTGGCTTCTCCTGTTGCAGAGCACTGGCTCTGGGCGCATGCACTTTAGAGCACCAGCTCGTAATTGGACACGCCCATTCAGCTGCTCCAGGGCATGTGGGATCTTCCCCTGCCAGGGATGAAACCGGCTCCTCTTGCAGTGCAAGGCAGACTCTTTACCCACTGGACCACCAGGGAAGCCCAGATTTTTTTTTTTAACTACCTCTCTAAACTGAAACGAGGGTAAATTACTTAAAGCTCCTAAATAGTTTAGTAAATTCCTTTTGGAATTCATGATCACTGTGTTACCTACTTCAAAAAATGCAAATAAAACTATGCAAGATGCTAATCATGCAGTTTCAGGATTTAAAAGGCTTTGCTCATTGAAAATGAAATATCAAATTACAAATGCAAAATAAAACTATGCAAGTTCTCCTAGAGGCTTTCTTCAAGTGATACTTAAGCCACTTTGCATCACAGTTATCAACTATTTGAGCTTGCCAAATAGGTTGCTCTCAAGACAGCAGGGCTTTGTCTTAAACAGGCAACTCACTGTATCTTCTTGTAAACAGTTTCAGAAATTCTCCTTTTTTTGTTCTCTTCACTAAGGCTCTTAAAATCACATCTTCCTTGACAGTACTTCTGCTTTAAAAAATGTCCCCCTCTGATCTCAGTGAAAGAATTGACAAACTAGTCCAAGTTTCATAAAAACTGTGTGTGTGTGACTTAAGAAATGGAAAGTATAGATTCAGCTCTTCTGGCCAAAAGAAGAAAGTTATTAGTATTCTTGAAGTAATTTATTAAGGCAGAGAGCAAAATTGATCAAAGTTTTTCATTTAATGGGAGTTCTCCTAAATGACTTTCAAAACATAGCTTTGACTTTGACTTTAGTAAACATACTTCTGCTGAGGTTTTTTTTTTTTTTTTTTTTTTTTTGGTTTGTTTTCATTCTACTACATTTAACACCAGATTATTTTTTTTTAATATTTATTTATTTCTGGCTGTAAATGGTCTTCATTACTCTGTGAGGTTTCCTTTTTCTTTTTTCTTTTAAATTTTGGCCTCTTTTGTTGGTCTTTCATTTATTTATTTGCATCCATCCTGTTCTTTGGCAGGTGTGGGCCTCCCACCTCAGTGGCTTCTCCTGTTGCAGAGCACTGGCTCTGGGCGCATGCACTTTAGAGCACCAGCTCGTAATTGGACACGCCCATTCAGCTGCTCCAGGGCATGTGGGATCTTCCCCTGCCAGGGATGAAACCGGCTCCTCTTGCAGTGCAAGGCAGACTCTTTACCCACTGGACCACCAGGGAAGCCCAGATTTTTTTTTTTAACTACCTCTCTAAACTGAAACGAGGGTAAATTACTTAAAGCTCCTAAATAGTTTAGTAAATTCCTTTTGGAATTCATGATCACTGTGTTACCTACTTCAAAAAATGCAAATAAAACTATGCAAGATGCTAATCATGCAGTTTCAGGATTTAAGATGGCTTTGCTCATTGAAAATGAAATATCAAATTACTGTATTTCTAAATTGTATCATGTAAATGTAATTAACAGAAGTCATCTTACTAAAGCCAAACAGAAGGCATAGAACCCTTGTAATACAAAGAATAAGGCTTTTTCCTCCCTTTATTCATTGCTGAACGAAGAACAAATTTATTTATGTTCTCCATGACTCTGCTGTAAAATGCATCAGTAAGCTCTGTTGCTTTTCAAGCCTGACCACCAGGCTCTGAATAAAGAATGAATACCAGCCTTGAATGACCATTTCAGGCACTGTTTCTTTGCAGACTAGTTATCAATACCTTTTTCTCATTATTGTAAGGCCAGCTGCCCTGACTCTTTTTCTTTAGAAAAAAAAAAAATTTAAGCCTAACTGAGAATGTGTTGAAGTCATTTTTCTCAGGATGTTTATACTTCTTTTTCCTATAATAGATGAATTTGTTAAATTCTATGATCTATGTAAATATGTTCCTTGTGTAAGTGTGTAATACTGAAAGACGACTTGAAAAATCTCTGATTTATCCATCCTTTAGACTAGATGTTACTCTTTCAATAAATGACATTGATGTCTCCTGGAATAATAAAATTATACATTTCTGGCCTGGAAACAATCTAAAAGATACAAGAGTCATCAAATCACAATCTGTCTTCTATTGTAACAGCTTTCAGTATTACTTGAAAGTGTCTATTTCATTCTTACGTATCAAAACCGTGAATGTTCTACTTTTAAAGAAAATCTATGGCAACTTTTATTCGACCACACCAGATAAAGGAGCACATCTATCATCAATGGTTTGTTTCGCTTTTTCTTTTTACATTGATTATATTTCTATTTATTCAACAATTTTTTTTTTTTTTACAGAGTTTTCAACGAAAATTTTTGATGCCTGCAGTTACTCTGCTGGCTATTGGGGACACAACAGTGAATAAATAGAGCCTTACTTACTGAGCATAAAGTTAAATAAACAAAGAACAATGAATGCTATGTTGGGAAAGCTCATAGCACAGAGACCAAACCTAGTCTAGAAGTCAGGAAGGGCCTCCAAAAGGAAATTATATTTACAGTTTGAGGCAGCCTAGGCAGGTGAGTGTTGAGGTAAGAGTGGACAGTCTCTCAGACAAAGGAAATAAGCACATGCTTGCCTGGAAATGCTTGGTGCAAAGCATGCAAGGAGTGGAGTAAATAGAAATAAATAAGAAAGTTTAGCGAGAGGGCTTCCCTGGTGGTCCAGTGGGTTAAGAGTCTGCCTTGCAGTGCAAGGGGCACTGGTTGAATCCCTGGCCAGGGAACATCCCATATGCCGCTGAGGGGCTGGACCGGTGTGTCCAATTAGGAGCCACCTCTCTGGAGCGCATGCGCCCAGAGCTGGTGCTCTGCAATGAGAGAGGCCACTGCAATGGGCGGCCCCCACAGGCCGAAGAATAGAGATGGATGAAGATAAATGATGACTTAGAGGCAAAAAAAAAGGGTTAGCAAGAGCAAACTCTGAGGTCCTGGGAACCATTTTATGGAGCTTGTGTTGTATTTCGTGGGCAGTAAAATTGAGGAAGGGACATCAGAGTAGCATTTTGAAAAGATAATTGGCAGCTGCAAAGTGGTAAATGAGTTAGAAGTACACTTGGAAGTCAAGGACCAGTCATGCAGATATAGTAGATGACAGTAATTGAGGATGATGATGACAGAGGAGACAGATAGGAGACATGTAGGCTGTGGAATATACTGGACTTGGTAATCAGAGAGGAAGGAGTAAGGATAATTTTCATAAGAGGAAGAGCATGTTTGGAATGAATAAGTTAATGCAAAAAAATTTTGGGGGGATTTTACATTTAAAAGGAAGCCTTGCTTGCAAGGAAGAGGATGCTAAATTTAACACTTTCAGTTTACTTGAATCTATTCATTTTACGACAAACCGTGAATGTTCTACTTTTAAAGAAAATCTATGGCAACTTTTATTCGACCACACCAGATAAAGGAGCACATCTATCATCAATGGTTTGTTTCGCTTTTTCTTTTTACATTGATTATATTTCTATTTATTCAACAATTTTTTTTTTTTTTACAGAGTTTTCAACGAAAATTTTGATGCCTGCAGTTACTCTGCTGGCTATTGGGGACACAACAGTGAATAAATAGAGCCTTACTTACTGAGCATAAAGTTAAATAAACAAAGAACAATGAATGCTATGTTGGGAAAGCTCATAGCACAGAGACCAAACCTAGTCTAGAAGTCAGGAAGGGCCTCCAAAAGGAAATTATATTTACAGTTTGAGGCAGCCTAGGCAGGTGAGTGTTGAGGTAAGAGTGGACAGTCTCTCAGACAAAGGAAATAAGCACATGCTTGCCTGGAAATGCTTGGTGCAAAGCATGCAAGGAGTGGAGTAAATAGAAATAAATAAGAAAGTTTAGCGAGAGGGCTTCCCTGGTGGTCCAGTGGGTTAAGAGTCTGCCTTGCAGTGCAAGGGGCACTGGTTGAATCCCTGGCCAGGGAACATCCCATATGCCGCTGAGGGGCTGGACCGGTGTGTCCAATTAGGAGCCACCTCTCTGGAGCGCATGCGCCCAGAGCTGGTGCTCTGCAATGAGAGAGGCCACTGCAATGGGCGGCCCCCACAGGCCGAAGAATAGAGATGAAGATAAATGATGACTTAGAGGCAAAAAAAAAGGGTTAGCAAGAGCAAACTCTGAGGTCCTGGGAACCATTTTATGGAGCTTGTGTTGTATTTCGTGGGCAGTAAAATTGAGGAAGGGACATCAGAGTAGCATTTTGAAAAGATAATTGGCAGCTGCAAAGTGGTAAATGAGTTAGAAGTACACTTGGAAGTCAAGGACCAGTCATGCAGATATAGTAGATGACAGTAATTGAGGATGATGATGACAGAGGAGACAGATAGGAGACATGTAGGCTGTGGAATATACTGGACTTGGTAATCAGAGAGGAAGGAGTAAGGATAATTTTCATAAGAGGAAGAGCATGTTTGGAATGATAAGTAATGCAGTTTGGGACATAAGGCAAGGAAAGGATTACTAACATGGTTGGAGGGAAGGATTTATCTTACATTTTAAAAGGAAGCCTTGCTTGCAGGAAGAAGAGGATGAATGTGTAAAAGGATTTGAAGATGTGGTGCCAAAAAAATGTTAAGAAAGTTTCCTTCTAATTGGCATCCGTTTTCTCTTTGAAGTAGGTGACAGTACTGCTCAGGATGACTGGGGAGCAGAGTGAGGCCATCATTGTGAGAAATGGGAGAGAACTTTCCAGGGAAATAGGAAATTGTCATAAAATATGTAAAACATTGTTGAGATTGGTGACTATGAGCTTATAGTGGCTCAGGTCTCTGCAATATGTGATTCCCACCCCCCAGCTGTTGGAAGACAGTTGTCAGAAAGAGACAATTGAATTTATCCAGAGTTGAGTTTGACTATATTGTGAGATGGGAGAGTTATATCTCTAGGGAAGATGTACTGATCTCCTTTGTATCATAATCCCATGATTAACCCTCCAGTTGAAGTTTTTCTCTTCCAGTGTACCTTAATGATAGTTGGACCTCCTTCTCTCATTAAGTACACTTCAGTAGGCTCTCCTGGATTGTCAGATCATACAGATGAATCTTTAAGACTACATCCCATCTCCCCTAGGCTCAGCACCATCTAGGTTTCCTTTTTACCTCGGCTTATTAAGCAGTTTCCCCTTTCCATCCGGTTATATCTGCTGAATCTCTGCTCTATTCCCATTTTAACATGCTCAGCTATCCTTTATTCTGCTATCTTTCAAATCTAGAAACCTTCTTCTAAGGATTCTGTCAAAGATAAATCTGCCATGCAGGTTCGTAATTCAAAACAAAGCAGCAGCAAGGAAGGAGGCTTTGGGGAATTAGACCTTCTTATCTATCCCTTTCATGTCCATGTTATCTCTTCTGCCTCATTTATTTTGTTGGCAGGAATCCATTTTTTTTATTAAGACAGCTCAAAAAATAAGTATAATACTATGTGTGATTCTATTAATCTTGTTTTTTAGAGCATTTTAAAATGAAGCCATGTTTTTATATTTGATTGCTGGATTGGTTAATTTTCTGCAGCTATTTGGCAGTACACTGTTTTTGTCTCTTTTTTTTTTAACCCTTAGCATCCGTCTCAAAAATGTCTGGCATAGGGTCTCAGTGAAAGAATCTGAGTAATTCAATTGAACTACTTATCATTGTCAGTGAAATAACTCAAGGCCATACTAAGCAAATACTAAACCTTTCATCTTGATATCAAAGACCTGACCATTCCTTTTGTTTGATTTGGTTTTTTAATCTTTTTTATTGCAAAGCATGCATACAGAGAAGTGTATAAATTTTTCAGCTCAGTAGTGTGAATACAGATTAACCACTGTCTAGGTCAAAAAATAGAATATAATCATTTCTCCAGAAAGCCTCTGTCACGGCCTTCCTAATTGCCACCCCTTCCCACCACTCCAGTCCTAATTTATGGTAATCATTTCCTTGCTTCTGTATAGATTTATACCACCTAAGCACCTTAAGCGTATCTGAATATACTAGTTTAATTTCGCCTCTATTTTAAACCTTATATAAATGGAATCTTTAGTATGTGCTTTTTTTGTGTCTGGCTTCTCTTACTTAAAATGTTATTTATGAGATTCAGCTATTTTATTATCTGTAAATTGCCTTATTTATTTTCATTGGTAATGGTGATCCATGGTATAAATATACCACAGTTTATCTGCTGTTGATGGATATTTTAGCTTGCAGTTTGAGGCGTTTAAAAGTAATACTGGTGTGAACAGTTTTGCATATGTTTCTAGTTCATGTGCAGGCGTTTCTGTTAAGTAAATACCTAGCAGTGGAATTGCTCAATCATAGGATGTGCTTATCTTCAGCTTTAGTAGTAATGCCAAACAATTTTCCAAAGAAATTATGCCAATTCATATTCCTACCAGCAGTCTGAGACTTCTATTGCTTTTTATCCTTACCAACTTCTGGTATTACTCTGTTTGATTTTAGCTGTTCTAGTGGGTTTGTGGCAGTGTCTCCTTATGGTTTAAGTTTTATTTTCTTTGATTATTGATGAAGTTGGGGATCTTTCCATGTTTTCATTAGACATATCATCTCTTTCTCTGTGGCTTGTCTTCTCACTTTACTGGTGCTCTTTGAAAATAAGTTACTAACTTAATGCAGTTCATTTTATCCATCTTTTTATGGTTAATGCTTTTTATGCCCTGGATAACAAATATTTTCCTATGCCAAGGTTACATAATTTTCCTGTGGTGTTTTCTAAAGGCTTTGTTATTTTATCTTTCACAATTAGATCTGTAATCTATCTAGAGTTGATCTTCGTGAGCCTTTGAGGTCATGTTAAGTTTCATTTAGTCTTTATAGAAATATGGAATCAAGTTAGCACACCGTTATTGAAAAGACTCTCCTTTCCCCATTACTCTACAGGACCAGTTTATTAAGAATACATAAATACAGGGCTTCCCTGGTGGTCCAGTGGGTAAGGACACTGCCTTGCAGTGCAAGGGGCACCAGTTCAGTCCCTGGCCTGGGAAAATCCCACATGCCATGGAGTGGCTGGACTGGTATGTCCAATTATGAGCCAGCACTCTGGAATGCATGAGCCCAGAGCTGGGGCTCTGCTACAGGAGAGGCCACTGCGATGGGAGGCCCACACAGGCCAAAGAACAGAGATTGATGAAAATAAATAAATGAAAGACCAATAAAAGAGGCCAAAATTTAAAAAAAAAAGAATACATAAATACAGACAAAAATAGATATATCCAGGTATTTATATTGATACATGCTTATATAGTAAGACTGTATAATCGTGGCAGGTGGTGTATAATGAAAGACACAAATACACAAGTTATTTATAGACTTTATTCTTTTCTACTGGTATATCCTTACACCAATATCGCATTTTTTCCAAATGGCTATTATAGAAAGTGTTGATATCCAAGAAATCAAGCCCTTCTGCTTTATTGTTTTTATTTAAGATAATCTCTATTATTCTTGGTCTTTTGTATTTCTTTGTAAATGTTAGAATTAGATTGGCTGCTAACACACTAGACATTAGCAAACCAGCAGTCTGAGACTTCTATTGCTTTTTATCCTTACCAACTTCTGGTATTACTCTGTTTGATTTTAGCTGTTCTAGTGGGTTTGTGGCAGTGTCTCCTTATGGTTTAAGTTTTATTTTCTTTGATTATTGATGAAGTTGGGGATCTTTCCATGTTTTCATTAGACATATCATCTCTTTCTCTGTGGCTTGTCTTCTCACTTTACTGGTGCTCTTTGAAAATAAGTTACTAACTTAATGCAGTTCATTTTATCCATCTTTTTATGGTTAATGCTTTTTATGCCCTGGATAACAAATATTTTCCTATGCCAAGGTTACATAATTTTCCTGTGGTGTTTTCTAAAGGCTTTGTTATTTTATCTTTCACAATTAGATCTGTAATCTATCTAGAGTTGATCTTCGTGAGCCTTTGAGGTCATGTTAAGTTTCATTTAGTCTTTATAGAAATATGGAATCAAGTTAGCACACCGTTATTGAAAAGACTCTCCTTTCCCCATTACTCTACAGGACCAGTTTATTAAGAATACATAAATACAGGGCTTCCCTGGTGGTCCAGTGGGTAAGGACACTGCCTTGCAGTGCAAGGGGCACCAGTTCAGTCCCTGGCCTGGGAAAATCCCACATGCCATGGAGTGGCTGGACTGGTATGTCCAATTATGAGCCAGCACTCTGGAATGCATGAGCCCAGAGCTGGGGCTCTGCTACAGGAGAGGCCACTGCGATGGGAGGCCCACACAGGCCAAAGAACAGAGATTGATGAAAATAAATAAATGAAAGACCAATAAAAGAGGCCAAAATTTAAAAAAAAAAGAATACATAAATACAGACAAAAATAGATATATCCAGGTATTTATATTGATACATGCTTATATAGTAAGACTGTATAATCGTGGCAGGTGGTGTATAATGAAAGACACAAATACACAAGTTATTTATAGACTTTATTCTTTTCTACTGGTATATCCTTACACCAATATCGCATTTTTTCCAAATGGCTATTATAGAAAGTGTTGATATCCAAGAAATCAAGCCCTTCTGCTTTATTGTTTTTATTTAAGATAATCTCTATTATTCTTGGTCTTTTGTATTTCTTTGTAAATGTTAGAATTAGATTGGCTGCTAACACACTAGACATTCAGAAGCAAAAGTGGCTTTATAAAAAACAAACAAAAAAAAACATATAAAAATATCTATTTAAAAAAAGGAAAAACAAAAATAGATAAAATAAATTTTAAAAAAGAAGTGCCTTTATTGGCCTTGGTAAGTGGAAGCCTATTTCCTGGTCTACATTTCTGCCACCGTGACCACTCTTCATGTGCCCTCATGTAAATTTTCTTGATCTTAGAATAGCAGACCTCCATCTGAGCATTTAAATGTCTTTAGAGCTTGGTGACTCTTATGAACAGATCTTCAGTCAGTCAGTCAGTTGTATCTGCACTTCCACAGTTAGAAGTAAGAGTCTTCTGGGGGCTTACCTGGCGGTCCAGTACGTAAGGACACCGCCTTGCAGTGCAAGGGGCGCCGGTTCAATCCCTGGCCTGGGAAGATCCCACGTGCCGCAGAGCAGCTGGACCGATGTGTCCAATTACTGAGCTGGAGCTCTGGAGTACATGTGCCCAGAGCCGGTGCTCTGCAACAACAGAGGCCACCGCGATGGGAGGCCCACACGGGCCAAAGAACAAAGATGGATGAAAATAGAGAAATGAAAGACCAATAGAAGTGGCCCGCCCACCCCCCTCCTTCCCCAACCCTCCCTCCCCCCAACCCCACAAAAAAGAGTCTTTTTGTAAACTACCAAATATTTAATACCGCACCCATAAAGTAACTGCTTATTAACGCCCTCATTTTCTCACCCTTCCTCTGTAGAACATCATAGCAGCTTGACAGTAACCACCCAGTCCCACTGTCTTTTTAGATGTTCTCCCCATTTCATTGAGACACTTGAATCATTATACAGGCAGGGGCAGTCAACCTTCCCAGCATTTTTTCTCAGATCACCATTGGTGAAATCTTTAGCAGTTTGGCCACTACCCTGTGCCAGGGACTATCCATGCCCTGCATACCACTCAGAATGGCATTCCTCTTTGCTTCCTAGGTACTGAACAAACCAGTGTACCCCTCTATCCTGCCACTTGTGTTCTCAGATCAGTCCCATCACCACCTGTGTTTAGGACACCGTGGTTTAGGGTCCTCTGAGACCCATATGCCAAGAAAGGATTAGGTGTACTAGATATTTGTTGAGGAGAATGTTTATGAAGGAAAAGGGGGAGCACGGCCAGAGAAAGCATGTGGAGAGCCTTTGGATGGTGAAAGGAAGGAGGGAAAAGGATGACTGGTTGAAAGGTGGGTTTCTAATTTTGGACAGGTCTAGGGGACTTCTCACACCAGAGCTACCTTGTTAGAGAAATGGAACAGTGCTACTAATCCTGATGTGCTGAACCACTGGCTAGTGAGGGTTAAGGTTAGGGTTGGTGAAAGGTAAGTTTGGCCTTTGCATGCACATGATAGTAGATCCAGAAGGACAGCAGCTGGGCCCATAGTCAACTGTGCACAGATTGCTCTCTTGCCTTTGTCAAACAAATCGAATGAGTAGGTGGGGGTCTATTTCTAGGCTTTGTACTATTTTATTGGTTTAATTGTGAGTCCTCTGCCAGTGACACACAACTTTGATTACTGGTACTTATTGTAAGTCTTGGGGTCAGGTACCGTAAACCCTTCCAATTTGTTCTTTTTCAAGATTATTTTATATATTCTAGGTCCATTATATTCCCATGTGAATTTTAAGCATAAACTTGTCATTTGTATAAAATAATTTTTTCTGAAAATTTTTATTAGAATTGCTTTGACTCTATAGCTCAGTTGGGAGGAGACCTGACAATATTGAGTCTCAGTGGTGAGCATGGTCTGAATCTAATTCTTGGCAGTATTTTGTAGTTTTAAATTTATATTGCAAGTATCATATTTTTGACAGTATTTAATTTCTTTATTTTACTTTATAATTGTTTGCTGCTAATATATGAAAATATAGTTACTTTTTGTCTGTTTGCTTTGTGGTGTTCAGATTTTCCAGACTCACTTATTAGTTCTAATAGTTTTGCAGAATTCATAGAAATTTCTATGTAAACAATCATATTATTTGTGAATAGAAATATGATATGTATGCCTTTTATTTCTTTTTCTAATTCCATTACCCTGGCTAGGACTTCCAATGCAATGGTAAGAGCTGACATCCTTGCTTTGATCCTATCTTCAGTAGGAAAGCATTAATTAAGTTTGATCTTGCCTTTAAATATGATAGCTGCAGGGATTTTATAGATATCTATTATCAGACAGAGGGAAGTTCTTATCCAGTCCAGATTTTCTGAGAGTTTTGTATCTTGAGTTGGAGTTACATTTTGTCAGATACGTTTTCTTTACTTATTGAACTGATGATTTTTCTCCTTTCTTCTAGTAATTTGATATATTGCACTGATTGATTTCCAAACATTAAATCAACCTTACTAGAATAAGTCTTTGCTTGATCATTTTCCTTTTTTATGCATTGGTAGATTTGATTTGTTAGTGTTTTATTGAAGGTTGTTGTAAGCCCTCTTCAGGAGGGTTAGTAGGTTTTATGGGAGGGAAATGCCTTAGTCAGATTTTCATGTGCGTGTTATACTGGCCTTATGATAGTTTCCTCCTCTATTTTCTTTTTTTTTTTAAACCTTTATTTTGCTTTTAACTTTTACAGAGTTTTGTTGTTTACAGATATGTATGTTCCCAGATTAGTCATATGTATATCCCCCCTTCCCACCCCTCCCAACCATCACACAGCACCCCTGAAGGATCCCCTTTTCTCACAGAGCAATGACTAGAGCTATTTTCTTCACTTATGATAGTACAGGCCTTCATGCTACTTCCTTTATGCCTCCTACCCTCTGTTCCTTCCCCACAATGTCCATATGTCCACTGTCCATGTCTGTCTTTCCGTCACTTCACTGCGTGTGCCATCATCACCATCCTACTAGATTCCATATATATGTGTTAATATACTGTATTTGTCCTCTTTCTGACTGACTTCACTTTTTATGATACGTTCTAGATCCAGCCACCTCATCAGGGCTGATTCTTCTGCATTTCTCTTTACAGCTGTGTAGTATTCCATTGTATATATGTACCAGAGCTTTTGGATCCATTCGTTTGTCTATGGGCATCTAGGTTGCTTCCATGTTCTAGCTATTGTATAGAGAGCTGCAATGAACATTGGGGTACAGGTGCTTCTTTCAGATTTGATTTCATCAGGGTATAAACCTAAGGATTGCTGGGTCGTATGGTGCTTCTATTTTTAGTTTTTAATGGTAAGAGCTGACATCCTTGCTTTGATCCTATCTTCAGTAGGAAAGCATTAATTAAGTTTGATCTTGCCTTTAAATATGATAGCTGCAGGGATTTTATAGATATCTATTATCAGACAGAGGGAAGTTCTTATCCAGTCCAGATTTTCTGAGAGTTTTGTATCTTGAGTTGGAGTTACATTTTGTCAGATGCGTTTTCTTTACTTATTGAACTGATGATTTTTCTCCTTTCTTTTATTAATTTGATATATTGCACTGATTGATTTCCAAACATTAAATCAACCTTACTAGAATAAGTCTTTGCTTGATCATTTTCCTTTTTTATGCATGGGTAGATTTGATTTGTTAGTATTTTATTGAAGGTTGTTGTAAGCCCTCTTCAGGAGGGTTAGTAGGTTTTACGGGGGGGAAATGCCTTAGTCAGATTTTCATGTGCGTGTTATACTGGCCTTATGATAGTTTCCTCCTCTATTTTCTGTTTTTTTTTAAACCTTTATTTTGCTTTTAACTTTTACAGAGTTTTGTTGTTTACAGATATGTTTGTTCCCGGATTAGTCATATGTATATCCCCCCTTCCCACCCCTCCCAACCATCACACAGCACCCCTGAAGGATCCCCTTTTCTCACAGAGCAATGACTAGAGCTATTTTCTTCACTTATGATAGTACAGGCCTTCATGCTACTTCCTTTATGCCTCCTACCCTCTGTTCCTTCCCCACAATGTCCATATGTCCACTGTCCATGTCTGTCTTTCCGTCACTTCACTGCGTGTGCCATCATCACCATCCTACTAGATTCCATATATATGTGTTAATATACTGTATTTGTCCTCTTTCTGACTGACTTCACTTTTTATGATACGTTCTAGATCCAGCCACCTCATCAGGGCTGATTCTTCTGCATTTCTCTTTACAGCTGTGTAGTATTCCATTGTATATATGTACCAGAGCTTTTGGATCCATTCGTTTGTCTATGGGCATCTAGGTTGCTTCCATGTTCTAGCTATTGTATAGAGAGCTGCAATGAACATTGGGGTACAGGTGCTTCTTTCAGATTTGATTTCATCAGGGTATAAACCTAAGGATTGCTGGGTCGTATGGTGCTTCTATTTTTAGTTTTTTTAAGAAATCTCCAGACTGTCTTCCATAGAGGCTGTATCAATTTATATCCCCACCAGCAATGCAAGAGTGTTCCCCTTTCTCCACACCCTCTCCAGCATTTATTGTCTGTCGATTTGTGGATGATGGCCATTCTGACGGGTGTGAAGTGATATCTCATTGTAGTTTTGATTTGCATTTCTCTAATTATAAGTGAAGTTGAGTATTGTTTCATGTGCTTTTGGGCCATCTGTATGTCGTCTTTGGAGAGGTGTCTGTTTAGGTCCTTTTCCCATTTTTTGATTGGGTTGTTCGTTTTTCCAGTGCTGAGTTGCTGAGTTGCTTGTAGATTTGGGAGATTAATTCTTTATCTGTTGTTTCATTTGCTATGATTTTCTCCCATTCTTTGTGCTGTCTGTTCAGCTTTTTTGTGATTTCTTTTGCTGTACAAAAGCTTTTAAGTTTCATTAGGTCCCACACTCTTCTATTTTCTGAAAGAGTCTGTTTAAGATTGGTATTTTCTTTTTTTTAATGTTTAATAAATTTAGGCAATGAAACCATAAATGTGCTTAGAGTTTTCTTTGTGGAATGGTTTATTTTAAGAGATGTAGCTTCTTTAATAGATACTAAGATTTTCAATTGTGTCCTTTTCATCTAAATTATTTAATTTGTTGGCATAAAGTTGCTCATAATATGTCTTTACTTTCCTCTTCATGTTTTTAGATTATGTGGTGATATTATGAGTTGTTTTTTTTTTTTTTTTAATTCATCTTCCTTGGAATCCTTGGAATCCAAAAGGACGTCTTGAGTCTGTGGCTTGATACCTATCATCAATTTTGGAACATTCTCAGTCATCATTTCTTTAAAAATTCTTCTAGTTCTTCTGGGCTATTGTCTTTCTTTTCTTCTTGGAACCCCAGTTCCAAGAAGTTACATGTTACATGTTAGATTGTCTCAGTGTTTCCTGTTTGTCTCTTAATCTTTGTTTTCTATTTTTCATTCCTTGTGTTTAATTTGGATATTTTCTTCTGACCTCCTTTGTAACCACTTAATCTGTATCTAATCTGCTGTTACACCATTGAATAAGTTCCAGATTTCTGTTATGTATTTATCATTTCTAGAATTTCCAGTTTTCAGTCAGAACTTTTAATCATGTCTTCTCTTTCCTTGAAAATATAAGGATGGTTCCTTTATAATCTGTGTCTGATATTTCCAGTATCTGGAATAAATCAGGATAAATCAAGTATTCCCTACTTCTAATATCTGTTCTTTCTATAGCTTTTCTTTATATTGTCTTCTCTTCTTATATACCTAGTAGTTTGTTATTATAGAAATAATTTGAAGGCTTTTTTTTAAAAATGGTATCTTCTTCCAGAGAGGATTTGCTTTTACTATTTTCTGGCCCAATAATCAGTATAGGATTTCATCAGTCCAATTTTAGGAATGAAGATACTTCAAAGTTGAATTGCAGCCCTTTCAGAGCCTGTCTTCTGATTTGACTTTACTTTTAAGGCACAGCCCCTAAGGGTCCTAACCTAAAGTGAAATTACTTTTTGTTCCACTTTCTAATTGCCCTCAATAAAGTGGTAGATCCAAATTACCTAGTACCACTTTACCAGAAGAGATTGTCTAGTCTGATCTCTGTCTTCCTGTCTTTTTGTGCCTTTATCAGAAAAAGGAAATTAATATGAAGTCCATTTATGGCACTAATAAAAAGTAAAAATTAGTAAACCAGCATTTTTCAGTCCTGAACATGAGTTACATAAAATGTACCATTTCAAAATTTTAACTTTGGAAGTGAGTTCTTTAAGCTCACAATTAAACTGTTTGCTCTGAAACTGCATGCAGCTGCATTTAAAGACACATCAGAACCAAAAACGAGAGCTGTGAACAATCTGGGTTATTTTTAACTAACAAAGGCAAGTGTTCAAAAGCATAGATACAAAGGCTTATGTAAGTGGAGACAGTGCATCCGTGGAGTTTTCTAAAGAATGAGAAAAAGCAAATGACAAACCTGTTAAATGGCTCCCAATTTACTGCTTGGGGACTTAGAGGATACTATTTGAAGTTATGCAGCTTGTAAAAACTGCATCATAAATCAAAATTCCCCAGTGGCAATTTACTTTGAAGCATTCTTGCTTAAGGGAAGGCATGTGTGTTTGAAGTACTTATTTATACTTCCATTTCTATTTTCAGTTTTTGATGACTGAAGCATCTTTGTTGATTGCAAATGGTGCCCTAACAGGCATCACTGGTAATGCTGCTGTTGTAGGATAGACACTGTGTCTTACTACTCGTCTTCTACTCCCAGTTCTTGGTAGAGTAATTCTGTTAAGATAGAATATTAGCTATCTAGATTCCTTAAGAAGTAAGTCATTCTAGATAAATCTCCTTTGCAGATAACTAGAAGTTAAAATCTTATGTATAATAGAGGACGTATTAGTATTACTACCATTTCTACCCCACTCTCCCACCAACCATCGGCACACTGTTTTTGTGCCAGTTCCTGTCCTAAATAGCTTACATTCTTCATCTCATTTAATCATCCTGAAAATAGGATGAACAGGAACTGGCATTGTCTCCATTTTGCAGAGGAAGCATTGTTGTGCCTAGCTTTCAGACTTTGTAGTCATGATATACCGTGTTTATTCCTTTGCAGCTTGCTTTTTTCTTTAACAATATATTTGTGAGTTTTATCTATGATGCCTCTGGCTCATTCATTCTCACTTACAGAGTATTATGCCAGAGTATTACTAGATTATGAGTAATTTATTTATTTTCCTGTTGATGAATTTATTATTATTAACAAATTGAACCATATGAAATTTCTGTTTTCCCAGGAAAAGGTGATTAACTTTCTAACATGCTAATAAGTACATGAACAATGTGACTCATGAAGAATGACCTTTACTGCATGCAGCTGCATTTAAAGACACATCAGAACCAAAAACGAGAGCTGTGAACAATCTGGGTTATTTTTAACTAACAAAGGCAAGTGTTCAAAAGCATAGATACAAAGGCTTATGTAAGTGGAGACAGTGCATCCGTGGAGTTTTCTAAAGAATGAGAAAAAGCAAATGACAAACCTGTTAAATGGCTCCCAATTTACTGCTTGGGGACTTAGAGGATACTATTTGAAGTTATGCAGCTTGTAAAAACTGCATCATAAATCAAAATTCCCCAGTGGCAATTTACTTTGAAGCATTCTTGCTTAAGGGAAGGCATGTGTGTTTGAAGTACTTATTTATACTTCCATTTCTATTTTAAGTTTTTGATGACTGAAGCATCTTTGTTGATTGCAAATGGTGCCCTAACAGGCATCACTGGTAATGCTGCTGTTGTAGGATAGACACTGTGTCTTACTACTCGTCTTCTACTCCCAGTTCTTGGTAGAGTAATTCTGTTAAGATAGAATATTAGCTATCTAGATTCCTTAAGAAGTAAGTCATTCTAGATAAATCTCCTTTGCAGATAACTAGAAGTTAAAATCTTATGTATAATAGAGGACGTATTAGTATTACTACCATTTCTACCCCACTCTCCCACCAACCATCAGCACACCGTTTTTGTGCCAGGTCCTGTCCTAAATAGCTTACATTCTTCATCTCATTTAATCATCCTGAAAATAGGATGAACAGGAACTGGCATTGTCTCCATTTTGCAGAGGAAGCATTGTTGTGCCTAGCTTTCAGACTTTGTAGTCATGATATACCATGTTTATTCCTTTGCAGCTTGCTTTTTTCTTTAACAATGTATTTGTGAGTTTTATCTATGATGCCTCTGGCTCATTCATTCTCACTTACAGAGTATTATGCCAGAGTATTACTAGATTATGAGTAATTTATTTATTTTCCTGTTGATGAATTTATTATTATTAACAAATTGAACCATATGAAATTTCTGTTTTCCCAGGAAAAGGTGATTAACTTTCTAACATGCTAATAAGTACATGAACAATGTGACTCATGAAGAATGACCTTTACTGCTGTGATTTAGATATTTCAAGGACAGGGACAAGGCCTGCAGCAACAAGGAGGCTTTTTAGAGAAGATGTGGGTGTAGAAATGCTCCTGGACAAGAGTGAAGTAACTGAATAGAGGGAGAGGCTGGGGTCACTCAGCTCACTGCTATAATCACCCTGACAGCAGGAACATGGATGAATAAATTTGAAGGCTGGAATCTGCTAATGGAGGTAGTTGGCTCTGGTTAGCAGGTTGGGCAAGAGCTGGAGGCCCAGAGCCAGGAGAGAGAGGCATGCTGATGATTTCCTGATAGAACCCAAAAGACAATAGACAGATTGGTCTAAGATTCATAAAGCAGTTTTGATGTCAAAGGGATAGGCCCAGATAGGGAAATATCCTTTTTCTCCAGAAATAAGAACAGCATTTCTGGAAAGCTAGTGTGGGCTTAAAAAGCCCTAAGCAAAATGAATAAAGGAACTTAACTATGGTAACAGATGGAAACTAA
This sequence comes from Tragulus kanchil, assembly GCA_022376925.1. Taxonomy (NCBI): domain Eukaryota; kingdom Metazoa; phylum Chordata; class Mammalia; order Artiodactyla; family Tragulidae; genus Tragulus; species Tragulus kanchil. Next base: position 244,487,673 of record JAIOJX010000026.1, on the reverse strand, counting down.
ATTTTTGGTGGTGAACATGGTATAGTGTATATAGAAGTCTAAATACAATGTTGTACACATGAAATTTACATAATGTTATAAATCAGTGTTACCACAATAAAATAAAATCCCTCAGGATAAGTAAGCAGCGGCCCCACCCCTTCTGCCCTAAAAACTAGGGAGACGATTTACAGGGTGGACCAAGCAAAACAGTTTAGTCTGTGTCAACCATTTGAGTTAGTAAGACTGGCCCCGCACTAAAGATTATACCTGACAATAATCACATTGTGTTACAGTTGAAGGGTTACAGGTTACGCTGCGTTATAGGTTAGGAGTGCAACTATAAGAGAGTAAAGCACAGGAAAACAAAGGAGTGACTATTCAGGTAAAATTACATTGTCCCATTTTTTATGGGGAATGAGGGGAGAAGGACTTCTGAATAACAGCTGAAAGTGAAGCAAAGCAAATGATAAACTGACAAAAGGGCAAGAGTTTGAGGGAAGGAGAAGGCGGGCTATGGAACCTAGATTTTATCACATGGGAAAAACAGCACTCAAGATAATCATAGGGCTTCTCTGATGGCTCAATGGTAAAAAACCCGCCTGCCAATTCAGTAGACATGGCTTCCATCTCTGGCCCAGGAAGATCCCACATGCCACAGAGTAGCTAAACCCAAACACCACAGGTGCTGAGCCTATGCTCTGGAGCCTGGGAGACTGAAAACCTCATGCCCTAGAGCCCTAGCTCTGCAGAAAGAGAAACCACGGCAATGAGAAGTCTGCACACTGCAACTAGATACTAGACCCAGCTCACTGCAATGAGACAAAGGCCCCCATCGCAACAAAGGCCCAGCCAGTTGAAAATAACTAAATAAATTTTAAAATTAAAAAAATGGTAATCATAACTCCCTGTCTTAAGAAGGGACTATTTATTTTTTTTTATAGTTGAAGAAATATATATTCAGATTCTTAAATATCTTATAGGCATAATACCAATTATGCAAATAAACAACATTTGGATGAGATTTGTTAAAATATCTCTATATCATAAGATTATTATTTTTTCTATAGATAATATGCATTTTCTACATAAAAATATATTTCAAAAAAGACTTAGTTTATTTAAAAACTCTATTTTAGAGTTAAAAAAAGAGTCTACCAAAGATCACACTAGGTCCAGCCTGGGGTAGGAGAGAAGGAAAGATGTACACACACCTACATGCATATATAAATAAATAAATATAGATAGATAGATATAGATAGATATAGACACATACACATATATATGCAGAGAGACAGTGTTTTAACATTCTTCCCTCCCACAGTAAATTGTTCCCATCTCACTTACCAAGAGCCTTTTCATCTCATCCCACCCCACACTTTCCTTCCTAACTACCTCAGTGCTACCTCTGTCCACTGGAGGCAATTCTGCAGCTCCCTAATGTCACAATGTCCCACCCATAATAGTGTACCCCCAGTCTCATAAAAAAATTCACCAGTTCTCTTCCATGCCCCAGTGGGCTTATTATATGCTGCCAGTAAGCTAACAAGCTTATCACCAAAGAAGTTTATCACTAATAACTTATTACCTATAGAATCTTTAAAGTTTGAATGCCTCTTGAGATTGTGGGCTTGATTTTTCCTTATTTTGTGATTTCAGTTCTGAGAGCAAGCCTCTAAGGGTATCTCAATAAACACAGCTGTAGAGTAAGGAACATCATGCTTAGTCTAGCTGTGACCAGCTGAGATCTTCCAGCCCTCATGTTGCACCCTGAAGAACCCTATTTTTCTCTGGTAAAACTCACATTATTCTATGTGTGGCTTTTTGAGGTCTTTGGATAAATTAAATTGTGGAGCCTGGGAGACTGAAAACCTCATGCCCTAGAGCCCTAGCTCTGCAGAAAGAGAAACCACGGCAATGAGAAGTCTGCACACTGCAACTAGATACTAGACCCAGCTCACTGCAATGAGACAAAGGCCCCCATCGCAACAAAGGTCCAGCCAGTTGAAAATAACTAAATAAATTTTAAAATTAAAAAAATGGTAATCATAACTCCCTGTCTTAAGAAGGGACTATTTAATTTTTTTTTATAGTTGAAGAAACATATATTCAGATTCTTAAATATCTTATAGGCATAATACCAATTATGCAAATAAACAGGACATTTGGATGAGATTTGTTAAAATATCTCTATATCATAAGATTATTATTTTTTCTATAGATAATATGCATTTTCTACATAAAAATATATTTCAAAAAAGACTTAGTTTATTTAAAAACTCTATTTTAGAGTTAAAAAAAGAGTCTACCAAAGATCACACTAGGTCCAGCCTGGGGTAGGAGAGAAGGAAAGATGTACACACACCTACATGCATATATAAATAAATAAATATAGATAGATAGATATAGATAGATATAGACACATACACATATATATGCAGAGAGACAGTGTTTTAACATTCTTCCCTCCCACAGTAAATTGTTCCCATCTCACTTACCAAGAGCCTTTTCATCTCATCCCACCCCACACTTTCCTTCCTAACTACCTCAGTGCTACCTCTGTCCACTGGAGGCAATTCTGCAGCTCCCTAATGTCACAATGTCCCACCCATAATAGTGTACCCCCAGTCTCATAAAAAAATTCACCAGTTCTCTTCCATGCCCCAGTGGGCTTATTATATGCTGCCAGTAAGCTAACAAGCTTATCACCAAAGAAGTTTATCACTAATAACTTATTACCTATAGAATCTTTAAAGTTTGAATGCCTCTTGTGATTGTGGGCTTGATTTTTCCTTATTTTGTGATTTCAGTTCTGAGAGCAAGCCTCTAAGGGTATCTCAATAAACACAGCTGTAGAGTAAGGAACATCATGCTTAGTCTAGCTGTGACCAGCTGAGCTCTTCCAGCCCTCATGTTGCACATTCTGTGACCCTGAAGAACCCTATTTTTCTCTGGTAAAACTCATTATTCTATGTGTGGCTTTTTGAGGTCTTTGGATAAATTAAATTGTGCCAGGTATCTCATTTTCCAGTATAAGGTCTAGTCTTTCTAAAAGTAGAATGAAAGAATAAAAGTTTAGGAAACATGGAATAGGATATGAAGCTGGTTTGAAGTTAAAATATTTCATTCAATTCCTTGGAAAGTTGATTGAAGGAAGAAACTATATATTATGCATGTAAATTTATTTAATATATTCTCCTAGCATGAGTTACCTTTTAGACATATTTTATGTGCTTCTCTGTAATTCATCAACAAGATTTATTAGACCTCTAACATTGGTATTTGATTCAGCCTTATATTTCTAGCAGGAAATGATTTGTCTTCTTAAAGAAAATGTGCAATCTCTGGGGTTCTTTCAACTATGCTCCATTTTCATACCTAAAAATAACGCTATCAAAGTGAATTTTTTACCAATAGCAGTACAAACTGTCTGGAGGTTATATATGGTTTTAATTTGGTGTTTGTTAGCTAAGGTAAAAGTACTAAGCTCACTATATTTCTTTTCTGGAATCCTGCTGACCTCCACAAAGAGAGAAATTATTTAAAACAATATAGAATAGAAATTTGTCCTGCTATGGTGTTGTAGGAAAAGCTACCCTAGTTAATTAAAGGCCAAAATATAGAGGATGTGATATCTAAATAATAATACTTTTGAATAAAGTATTTTCAGCCACCCAATTTAAATGCTTTAGATTACCATTATTGTTCAACACACCACTAAACATTAATTAACATTTATGTGATAGGCATTTCATACACAGGCAAAGAACTTAACATAGATATTCTACAAATATTTGGGTAGTTCAACATTGTAATAATAGTAAGGCATGGTGATGAAAAGACCCAACCATTCAATATCTCTTCAGTGTTCCCAGGTCCTTGGTGGTATCAGTTTTCTCTAAACCCTGAGATATCACAGATCTGCCTTTCATTGAGATGATATATTCAGATGGACCTTGTATCTCCTTTAGCTGAGGAAACTAGTATTGGTATGTCACCTCTTTAAAAATCTTACTTTGGCATGTATTTTCTTTAAAAAAAAGAAAGACATGGGTCTAGAATATATTTCTTTTTTAACTGGTTTGTCTCCATTGTCAGTGATGTTTGCTTGAAGCAGCAGTGAGAAGTTGTTGGCTGAGTTCAGTTTAAATGGAATTTCCTTCCAGTGGAGACAGTATGACAGTAAAGGTCATAGAAAGGATTTATCTTATGCCAATGGGCAAGGAGAATGTAAAGATGACGCTGAGGGTCTCCTGGCATCTCTGCCATTTAGTGTGTGGCTCCTGTCCCTTGCCATATGTGATGCCATTCCTACACCCTGGGACGTCAGAAACTTGAAATGGTTAAAGACAGAAACTGCATAGATACTGCTCATTTCTTTTGTCTCATTTTAAGAAACTGAAATTAATTGCAAAATTGAATGCTCGAAAAATCTGAAGTAGTATGAAATGTTTCAATTAGTAAAACCACTAACAGCTGATGCTCCATGGACTTAACTATCTGCCGTGCTGTGTCTCAGGTTTTTTATTACGTCATTTCATCGTCACAGCCGTTATGTAAGGTAAAAGTACTAAGCTCACTATATTTCTTTTCTGGAATCCTGCTGACCTCCACAAAGAGAGAAATTATTTAAAACAATATAGAATAGAAATTTGTCCTGCTATGGTGTTGTAGGAAAAGCTACCCTAGTTAATTAAAGGCCAAAATATAGAGGATGTGATATCTAAATAATAATACTTTTGAATAAAGTATTTTCAGCCACCCAATTTAAATGCTTTAGATTACCATTATTGTTCAACACACCACTAAACATTAATTAACATTTATGTGATAGGCATTTCATACACAGGCAAAGAACTTAACATAGATATTCTACAAATATTTGGGTAGTTCAACATTGTAATAATAGTAAGGCATGGTGATGAAAAGACCCAACCATTCAATATCTCTTCAGTGTTCCCAGGTCCTTGGTGGTATCAGTTTTCTCTAAACCCTGAGATATCACAGATCTGCCTTTCATTGAGATGATATATTCAGATGGACCTTGTATCTCCTTTAGCTGAGGAAACTAGTATTGGTATGTCACCTCTTTAAAAATCTTACTTTGGCATGTATTTTCTTTAAAAAAAAGAAAGACATGGGTCTAGAATATATTTCTTTTTTAACTGGTTTGTCTCCATTGTCAGTGATGTTTGCTTGAAGCAGCAGTGAGAAGTTGTTGGCTGAGTTCAGTTTAAATGGAATTTCCTTCCAGTGGAGACAGTATGACAGTAAAGGTCATAGAAAGGATTTATCTTATGCCAATGGGCAAGGAGAATGTAAAGATGACCTGAGGGTCTCCTGGCATCTCTGCCATTTAGTGTGTGGCTCCTGTCCCTTGCCATATGTGATGCCATTCCTACACCCTGGGACGTCAGAAACTTGAAATGGTTAAAGACAGAAACTGCATAGATACTGCTCATTTCTTTTGTCTCATTTTAAGAAACTGAAATTAATTGCAAAATTGAATGCTCGAAAAATCTGAAGTAGTATGAAATGTTTCAATTAGTAAAACCACTAACAGCTGATGCTCCATGGACTTAACTATCTGCCGTGCTGTGTCTCAGTGTTGTATTTGTATTACGTCATTTCATCGTCACAGCCGTTATGTAGGTTGGATATTAGTACGGTCACAGCAGATTAAGGAAGTGTCTTGAAGTCACCTAAGCAGTAATTGGCAAACCTAGTAACAATCTGAACCCAAGTAGCCTGGCTCCAGACCTCATGCTTTTCATCATTATTCCATTTCAGTTTTTATACTGTGTAAATGTTTTCAACATCAGATGCCTGGAGGAGGTGAAACCATGTCTCCTTTAGAGTTGGACCCCTGGTAAACCCAGCTGGATTGGAATTGGTGACTGTTGGTTGTATGGATTCATTATTGAGCTCCTGTTCTGGTCTGAGAGGGCTTGCTCACTAAGCTGTTTTGGTTGCATTCAATTTAACTGAGAATGTGGGAAACTGTCTCTTTAGGAAGAGCCATGTGTCTCTGTTAAAGCTTTGGATGAAGTGATGGGGTTTTCATTGTTGTTCATCATTGCATTAAACATTACATAATCCCAGTAAGGAAAGATCTATTATGCACCACAAAAAAAAAAAAAAAATCCCACCAAAACAGACTGTCAGGAAAGAAATTTATTCAGTGTCTATTCTTTTAAAATAAATAAATGTATGGCTAGAAAGTAGCTTTGTACCTCACACAGTAGTAGGTCTGAAGCTCCATAAGTAGACTATAGTCTGTTTAGACAATAAAAGCTTTGAAATAGTAGTCCCAATGGAGCATAATTAACCTTGTGATTAACGAGCTCATCTGAAAAAAATGCATCCTAGGACCCATGAATTTCACTCTTGTAGGTGCTCTCTTTCTTTGTCTTAAGGCTTTGTTTCTTCCCGACTCTCCTTCTTAAATGTAGCTAGTCCTGGGGAGGGCACAGCTTTGCCTTTATCAGCCTACACCTGATACTGTTCATCATTTTGGCAGAGTTATGCAACAGGCAGCTGCATGGAAGAACAGCCCATAGCATCAGGCAGAAGAGTGAAGCAGAAAAGGTGCAGAGTAGCATTAGAAAGACAAACTGTTGCCTCACAATTGCAAAATTGAATGCTCGAAAAATCTGAAGTAGTATGAAATGTTTCAATTAGTAAAACCACTAACAGCTGATGCTCCATGGACTTAACTATCTGCCGTGCTGTGTCTCAGTGTTGTATTTGTATTACGTCATTTCATCGTCACAGCCGTTATGTAGGTTGGATATTAGTACGGTCACAGCAGATTAAGGAAGTGTCTTGAAGTCACCTAAGCAGTAATTGGCAAGCCTAGTAACAATCTGAACCCAAGTAGCCTGGCTCCAGACCTCATGCTTTTCATCATTATTCCATTTCAGTTTTTATACTGTGTGAATGTTTTCAACATCAGATGCCTGGAGGAGGTGAAACCATGTCTCCTTTAGAGTTGGACCCCTGGTAAACCCAGCTGGATTGGAATTGGTGACTGTTGGTTGTATGGATTCATTATTGAGCTCCTGTTCTGGTCTGAGAGGGCTTGCTCACTAAGCTGTTTTGGTTGCATTCAATTTAACTGAGAATGTGGGAAACTGTCTCTTTAGGAAGAGCCATGTGTCTCTGTTAAAGCTTTGGATGAAGTGATGGGGTTTTCATTGTTGTTCATCATTGCATTAAACATTACATAATCCCAGTAAGGAAAGATCTATTATGCACCACAAAAAAAAAAAAAAAATCCCACCAAAACAGACTGTCAGGAAAGAAATTTATTCAGTGTCTATTCTTTTAAAATAAATAAATGTATGGCTAGAAAGTAGCTTTGTACCTCACACAGTAGTAGGTCTGAAGCTCCATAAGTAGACTATAGTCTGTTTAGACAATAAAAGCTTTGAAATAGTAGTCCCAATGGAGCATAATTAACCTTGTGATTAACGAGCTCATCTGAAAAAAATGCATCCTAGGACCCATGAATTTCACTCTTGTAGGTGCTCTCTTTCTTTGTCTTAAGGCTTTGTTTCTTCCCGACTCTCCTTCTTAAATGTAGCTAGTCCTGAGAGAGGGCACAGCTTTGCCTTTATCAGCCTACACCTGATACTGTTCATCATTTTGGCAGAGTTATGCAACAGGCAGCTGCATGGAAGAACAGCCCATAGCATCAGGCAGAAGAGTGAAGCAGAAAAGGTGCAGAGTAGCATTAGAGACAAACTCCGTTGCCTCACAGATTTTCCCATGCCTGGTCTGCCTCCGAAATTCGATGAGTACAGTATTCAACCTAGGAAAAAAATAAGGCTTTTGAAAACCTTTACAAAGAATGTCTTGTTTAACAGTGATCTCACCATTCTTTTGATTGCATGAGCTTAAAATCTTAGATTCTAAGGTGTAGAGAGTTGGTCACTCCTTTCTTTCTACATCCTGAATTTAGTCAGTTATCAAGTTGCATCACATTTTTCTTTGCACTGTCTCTTCTGTTTACCCCTTCCTTTGAATTCCAACTTTTAGCATCATAGCTCAGTCCCTTGTCACTTGCCTAAATTTCTAAGTGAAAGGTTGCTCAGGGTGACCATGGATCATAAATCCCCTTGAGATGTGTAATTCCTAAATGAGGTTAGGCAGCCCCTGAAGGGCCTGCTATTCATCAGCATTGTTTCTTTCACTTCAACTGTAAATTCAGTGCCACTTCTGACTGAAAATCACTTTCACTAAGGAAGGAAAGGAAAAATTGTTGAATGGGGTCAGGGACCCAGGAGGCTAGGGGAGCAACAATAAGATTCGGAGAGCTCCACCCTTAGTACAGAAGAGAAAGGAAGCGAGCATGAAGCTGAGTACTACTTAACAAGGAACTCAGAAACATGGTCATGACAGCTTTTAAGGTTCTGGATCCTCTGTATGATCCTTGTCATTGCCCTTTTTATTCCCCCTTAAAAATACCTAGAAGAAGAACCTGAATGTTAAATTTTGGAGATGAAAGAGAAAGGGCGGAAAAGAAAGTTATTGATCAGTATTTAGAAGGTTTCCATTTCAGTAAATCCATTTGTGTAATGTTTGCCTATATGTGCAGAAACCATTTCTGCAAGGAGACCCCAAGAGCTAGAAGCTGGGTTCCAGAGAGAAAAACCAAAGCTGAGAGGTAGGAAAGAAGGGTGACTTACTTTTAATTCTGTATTGAATGTTGTAACACATGAACAAAATATATTTGCAAAATTAATAATAAAGGAGGGAGAAAACAGTGAAGAGTGTTGGTTCTTCCCAAAAAATACGTTAAAAATCTCCCTCTATTTAATTTTGGAAATAACTACGTGACCACAGCTTTCCTGAAGCATACAATTCCCCACATCATGTTCCTGTTCAAATGCCTTCAGTGGCTTCAGAGCTTCCGAAGGTTTCAATGGTGAGTGAGTCCAAAATAGTATATGAGTTTTTTTCTTATTTCCTTAGATGATTGTAATGTACAGACAGAGTTGAGAATCATTTTCCTGATCTAAAAGCAACTTAAAAGTCGAACGTCTGTGGGTGATGTGAAGGAGAATGCCGTTTGGGGCTTAACATGCAGGAGAAGATGCAGGTGCTTCAGGTTCAGCCTCAGTCTCCCACAGACTCACCTTGCAGGGGATTTGTGGGAACAGTTTCTGTGGTGAAGGATGAGATCAGCACATTGACAACCAATCACTTCTTTGGGGAGCCCAGATTGGATTCTGAATACAAACTCCAAATAAAGTTAAGAACAAGAGATAGGGTTTCCCTGGTAGCTCACTGGTGAAGAATTCACCTCACAATGCAGGAGACACGAGTTCAATCCCTAATCCAGGAAGATCCCACGTGCTGCAGAGCAACTAAGCCCAGGAGCCACAACTATGGAGCCTGTGCTCTAGAGCCTCAGAGCTGCAACTATGGAGCCCATGTGCCACAACTACTGAAACCTGTGAGCCCTAGAGCCCGAGTTCTACAACAAGAGAAGTCACTGCAGCAAGAAGCCTGCTCACCTCAACTAGAGAATAGCCCCCTCACCCTGCAATTAGAGAAGAGCCTGCGGCAGCAGTGAAAACCCAGCATAGCCAAAAATAATTAATTAATTAATTAAAAAAAAGAACAAGAGATACATAGGTTCAGGCTTAAGTCTAGCACAAAAATGTACAAATCTAATGCATGGTAGATGGATACCACTTCCTTGAGCTGTTTTTTCAAATGTCCCTGGACGAAAGGTTAAGAAAACCAGGATCAGAGTCTAATCAAAAGCTTGTTGGTGAGAGAGATGTCCATTCTCCAGAATCTGTCTGATGGAACAGGCATAGAAAATAGTCAAGAAGAGGGTTCCTGTCAGCTCTGTCACTGGCTGGTCACGTAAGGTTAGGCGTCGCTCAGATTCTCTTGGCCCCAGTGTCTCTTTCTGTGCTCTGAGAGGTGTTTTGTGGCACCTTACTTCTCCATGAGGAGCATTCTACCACTGGTTATGGCTGTAGGGTCTGTGCACACTGCCAGGCTTTGCATCCCATCCCTGCCACTCCCCTGCTGAGTGTGTGACCTTAGCCAAGTTTATTAACCTCTCTGAACTTTAGTTTCTTCATCTGTAAAAATGAGATAATAATAGTACCTATTCCATAGTGATGTTGTGAGAATTTAATGAGAAAATGCACACAAGACTCTCAGCACAGTGCCTGGTGATAAAGAAGTAATGACTGTCATGATTGTAGATATAGAATCAGAAGACACCATTGAGTAAGAGAAAGACCAGCCTGGACCATCCCTTGTGTTAAGACGAAGGCAAGAGGCTTGCTCAAGGCCACATGTTTCACCTCACAATGCAGGAGACACGAGTTCAATCCCTAATCCAGGAAGATCCCACGTGCTGCAGAGCAACTAAGCCCAGGAGCCACAACTATGGAGCCTGTGCTCTAGAGCCTCAGAGCTGCAACTATGGAGCCCATGTGCCACAACTACTGAAACCTGTGAGCCCTAGAGCCCGAGTTCTACAACAAGAGAAGTCACTGCAGCAAGAAGCCTGCTCACCTCAACTAGAGAATAGCCCCCTCACCCTGCAATTAGAGAAGAGCCTGCGGCAGCAGTGAAAACCCAGCATAGCCAAAAATAATTAATTAATTAATTAAAAAAAAGAACAAGAGATACATAGGTTCAGGCTTAAGTCTAGCACAAAAATGTACAAATCTAATGCATGGTAGATGGATACCACTTCCTTGAGCTGTTTTTTCAAATGTCCCTGGACGAAAGGTTAAGAAAACCAGGATCAGAGTCTAATCAAAAGCTTGTTGGTGAGAGAGATGTCCATTCTCCAGAATCTGTCTGATGGAACAGGCATAGAAAATAGTCAAGAAGAGGGTTCCTGTCAGCTCTGTCACTGGCTGGTCACGTAAGGTTAGGCGTCGCTCAGATTCTCTTGGCCCCAGTGTCTCTTTCTGTGCTCTGAGAGGTGTTTTGTGGCACCTTACTTCTCCATGAGGAGCATTCTACCACTGGTTATGGCTGTAGGGTCTGTGCACACTGCCAGGCTTTGCATCCCATCCCTGCCACTCCCCTGCTGAGTGTGTGACCTTAGCCAAGTTTATTAACCTCTCTGAACTTTAGTTTCTTCATCTGTAAAAATGAGATAATAATAGTACCTATTCCATAGTGATGTTGTGAGAATTTAATGAGAAAATGCACACAAGACGCTCAGCACAGTGCCTGGTGATAAAGAAGTAATGACTGTCATGATTGTAGATATAGAATCAGAAGACACCATTGAGTAAGAGAAAGACCAGCCTGGACCATCCCTTGTGTTAGAGAGGACGAAACTGGCTCAGAGAGGCTGGCTTGCTCAAGGCCACATGTTTCATCTCACATGCTAAGGGACTGAGACATGAGGGTGAGTCCTGGCAAGGCTATTTCACCACCAAGACTCCATCATGGGTGCACACAGCAGTTAGTCTTTGAATGTAGCAAAATTAAGGAACATGGAGGGTACAGTCTGCATGAAGTTTAAAATAAGAAAAATTATTCATTGGAAACAAAAGAAAAAAAAAACTTTGTTAAAGGTATTTCTAAGTCAACATTACACAGTACCCTGTAGTGAAAGGATTAAAAAGGCAAAAATTATTTCAAATACAAATAGTATACTTTATCACTTAAACCAAGATAAAGTTCTAGCTATTTGCTTCAAATTTGATCCTCTTTCATGGGATGCATGAGACAATTTCCCCTATTGGTCTTAAATTGGCAATTAGCAGTTAAGATTGGTTCCACCATAAAACTTCCCTGCTACCCACTCTCCAGAGGCAGATGCATCTCAGTGAAATCTTTCAAGCCAATTGGAGAAAACAGGGAACATGGACCTCGATTCACGCCCTCCCCATTTTTCATTGCCTTTTGTGTGACTTTACCCAGGTCACCCAAGTTGAACCAGGTGGTCGGCGAAGAGCAGAGCCTGCAGGTCATTAAGAGCATGCACACTGAGATCAGAACCTCAGATAGAATCCTGGCTCCATATCTCACCAGCTTTGTAACCTTGGCCATGTCCTTCAGCCTCGCTATGGTATGGTTTCCTCATTTGTGAGACTGCTAAACACCATACGAATGTCAAGTGTGGCAAATAGTTAATACCCAATATGTGCTGGCTTTCTGTAATGACATGGAGGGAATTTTTTAGCAGCGAGAAGAGGGATTCTTCTGGGAAAGGCACCTGTATTGGGAAGATGCTTTGGTGAGAAAGCTTGGAACATATGAGCCCATAGGACACAGGGTGTGAGGAACAGTTGGCATTTGATCTTGGAGGAAGAGCATGTATATCTCCTTTGAGAAGAGAAGTCTCTTCTAGATCCAATCTCTTCTAGATCAAAAATCTAATTCTGTCCAGGCTCCTCTGTTAACTAGATTTCTGAAATCCATCTTATATCTCAGATGTAGACATAAGATATAAGATATATATCTCCATAATGGGCCCCGGGACTGAGACATGAGGGTGAGTCCTGGCAAGGCTATTTCACCACCAAGACTCCATCATGGGTGCACACAGCAGTTAGTCTTTGAATGTAGCAAAATTAAGGAACATGGAGGGTACAGTCTGCATGAAGTTTAAAATAAGAAAAATTATTCATTGGAAACAAAAAAAAAAAAAAAACTTTGTTAAAGGTATTTCTAAGTCAACATTACACAGTACCCTGTAGTGAAAGGATTAAAAAGGCAAAAATTATTTCAAATACAAATAGTATACTTTATCACTTAAACCAAGATAAAGTTCTAGCTATTTGCTTCAAATTTGATCCTCTTTCATGGGATGCATGAGACAATTTCCCCTATTGGTCTTAAATTTGCAATTAGCAGTTAAGATTGGTTCCACCATAAAACTTCCCTGCTACCCACTCTCCAGAGGCAGATGCATCTCAGTGAAATCTTTCAAGCCAATTGGAGAAAACAGGGAACATGGACCTCGATTCACGCCCTCCCCATTTTTCATTGCCTTTTGTGTGACTTTACCCAGGTCACCCAAGTTGAACCAGGTGGTCGGCGAAGAGCAGAGCCTGCAGGTCATTAAGAGCATGCACACTGAGATCAGAACCTCAGATAGAATCCTGGCTCCATATCTCACCAGCTTTGTAACCTTGGCCATGTCCTTCAGCCTCGCTATGGTATGGTTTCCTCATTTGTGAGACTGCTAAACACCATACGAATGTCAAGTGTGGCAAATAGTTAATACCCAATATGTGCTGGCTTTCTGTAATGACATGGAGGGAATTTTTTAGCAGCGAGAAGAGGGATTCTTCTGGGAAAGGCACCTGTATTGGGAAGATGCTTTGGTGAGAAAGCTTGGAACATATGAGCCCATAGGACACAGGGTGTGAGGAACAGTTGGCATTTGATCTTGGAGGAAGAGCATGTATATCTCCTTTGAGAAGAGAAGTCTCTTCTAGATCCAATCTCTTCTAGATCAAAAATCTAATTCTGTCCAGGCTCCTCTGTTAACTAGATTTCTGAAATCCATCTTATATCTCAGATGTAGACATAAGATATAAGATATATATCTCCATATATAGGAGAGCCCCATGTTTTGACCCCAGAAGTGGTGAATTCTCCAGCAGAGTGACTTATTTTACCACTAGATCTTTTTTTTTCATTCCACACAAATTTTATTTATTTATTTTTTTTTTACAGGGCTTCGTTGTACCACCTGACCTTTGTAACAGGAGCCAGATCATTTAGCAACAAAATCAAGAGCAGTTTAAAACTTGTTGGACCATGGCATGCCATAGCCAGTGTTTAACACAGATTATGGTTATTTTCTTTATGTGGGTGTTTATTCACTCACAAAATATTTGCTGATTGCCCACCATGTGCTGGGCATTGTTTTGAGTCCTTGGGGGAAAGCAGTGAACAAGGAGTTCATGTTTTTATAAATATCATATCCTCCTGAGGGAGACGAATTTCTGTAATAATATAGGTAATGATTAATGTGACAAAGAAAAGTAAAGCAGGATCAAAGATTAGAATGGATTTGGGGTGAGTGTTGTTAAGTAAAACAGACAGGGAGGATGACTCTAAGGAGACAGTGGAAACTTGGAGAGAGGGAAGAGCTATTCCAGTGCTCCAGACAGAAGGGGCAGCACGTGTGAGGTGCTGAGGTCATACTTGAAGCAGAGTGTCAGGAGCAGAGTGAGCAAAGCGGGAGGTAGTTGAGAGGCAATTGGAGGGGAGGATACACCCAATCACAGGGGACCAGAAACCACTGGCAGGAGCTCCAAATTCTGTTCTGTGGCCAGAAGACACTGGGGGTCTTGGGCAAGGTAGTGACAGGATCTGATTTGTGTTTTTCAAAGATTCTGGCTGCCATGTGGAGAACAGGAAAGATCAAGGGCACAAGTAGAGAACTCAAGAGACCCCTGGCACATTGCAAGCTGGGATATTGGTGGCCGGCAGGGAGCAGAGGTTGGACTGAGGAACATTCCTTTTGGGGACTGTGCTTTGATGGCTGGACCAGTCATCTACTAAAAGAAGACTGGAACGTGCCATGTGTGTGGTACCTGTTAGACATGCACGGTTGACTATGCCAACCCTGAGTCCAACTGACTATGTCAGTCTTGAGTTCAAGAGCTGTAGGTAGGAGGAATCAGCCTCCCTAACTTCAGACTATACTACAAAGCAACAGTCATCAAGACCATATGGTTCTGGCACAAAAACAGAAATATACACCAACGGAACAAGATAGAGAACCCAGAGATAAACCCATGCACCTAAGGATACCTTTTTTTTTTTTTTTCCTGAGTCTTAGTAGTGGCATTTTAATGGCTTTCGTTGGTAGTAACAACAGCAATGAGAGGAAAAAGGGGAGAGCTGGCCCGGCCCCTGAAGGAGCGAGAGTTGAGGCTCAGAAGAGGGAATCTTGCCCCGAGTGGTCCTAGCTGTCTTCTTTCCCCTGGACTGACGGTGCGGATTTCCATGGGCTGCAGCGTGATGATGGTGGAGACCAGCCGGGAAGGATAAGGACGGGGTGTGGGGCCCGTGTCTGCAGTCCACTGGAGCCTGGAGGCGTGGTCCCGGAGCTGGTTGGCCGCCAGCGTGGTCTCCCGCAGCTGGGTGATGGTGAAGGCGGAGAACAGTTCCGTCAAGTCCAGGGTCACTGGGGAGCTCAGTTTGCGGCCCGAGTCCTCCCCTACAGCGACCTGGTGCTCTAAGCGCAGCAGCAGCGTCTCCGGGCCCCAGCAGGCCAGCGTGAGTAGATGCACTGAGGGCGGCAACTCTCTGCGAAACCCAGAAAACTCAGGATACCTTTTTTTTTTTTTTAAGATTAATTAATTTATTTATTTTGGGCGGGGGTCGGGTTGGGGAGGGAGGGAGCAGGCGGGCCACTTCTAATTGGTCTTTCGTTTCTCTATGTTCATCCGTCTTTGTTCTTTGGCTCCTGTGGGCCTCCCATCGCGGTGGCGTCTGTAGTTGCAGAGTGCCGGCTCTGGGCGCACGAGCTCCAGAGCTTCGGCTCAGTAATTGGACACATCAGTCCAGCCGCTCCGCGGCACGTGGGATCTTCCCAGGCCAGGGCTCCAACCAGCGCCCCTTGCACTGCAAGGCGGTGTCCTTACCCACTGGGCCACCAGGGGAAGCCCAGGATACCTTATTTTTGACAAAGGAGGCAAAACTATAAAATGGGATAAAGACAACCTCTTCAACAAATGGTGCTGGGAAAATTGAACAGCTACAAGCAAAAAACTGAAGTTGGGCCATTCCCTGACACCATACACAAAAATCAACTCAAAATGGAGTAAAAGCCTAAATGTAAGACCAGAAACCCTAAAACTCTTAGAGGAGAATATAGACAAAACACTCAAGAACATAAACCAAAGCAAGATCTTCCATGACGCGTCTACTAGAATAGCGGAACTAAAAACAAAAATTAACATGTGGGACATAATGAAACTTAAAAGCTTTTGTACAGCAAAAGAAACTACAAAAAAGCTGAACAGACAACCCACAGAATGGGAGAAAATCGTAACAAATGAAATAACAGACAAAGAATTAATCTCCAAAATCTACAAACAACTCAGACAACTCAGCACTGGAAAAACGAACAACCCAATCAAAAAATGGGAAAAGGACCTAAACAGACACCTCTCCAAAGAGGACATACAGATGGCCAAAAAACACATGAAATGATGCTCAACCTCACTTATTATTAGAGACATGCAAATCAAAACTACAATAAGATATCACCTCACACCCGTAAAAATGGCCATCATCAACAAATTCACAGACAATAAATGCTGGAGAGGGTGCGGAGAAAAGGGAAGACTCTTGCATTGCTGGTGGGAATGTAAATTGATACAGTCACTATGGAAGACAGTCTGGAGATTCCTTAAAAAACTAAACATAGAAGCATCGTACAACCCAGCTATCTCACTATTAGGATTATACCCAGATGAAATCAAAACTGAAAGAGGCACCTGTACCCCAAAGTTCATTGCAGCTCTCTATACAATAGCTAGAACATGGAAGTAACGTAGATGTCCATCGACGAATGAATGGATAAAAAACTCTGGTACATATATACAATGGAGTACTTCTCAGCTGTAAAAAGAAATGCAGAAGAATCAGCTCTAATGAGGTGGCTGGATCTAGAACCTATCATAAAAAGTGACATAGGTCAAAAATAGACAAGTACAGTATACTAACACGTATATATGGAATCTAGTAAGATGGTAATAACACTGAGTGAAGCAATGGAAAAACAGACATAGAGAACAGACATATGGACATTGTGAGGAATGAACAGTGGGTGGGAGGCACAGAAGGAGTAACATGGAAATCTATACTATCATATGTGAACAAGACAGCTATTGTCGTTGCGCTGTGGAAATAGAGGATCCTGCAGGGGCTGGTGCGACATCCTGGATGGGTGGGATAGCGGGAACTAGGAGGAGGGAGGGGACAGAAGGGGGCCAGGGATATGCATATAACTGATCTGGAAACATACGTGTCTGTGAACAACAAAACTCTGTACAATTTTTTTTTTTTTAATTTAAAAAAAGAGCTGCAGGTATAAAATTAGGAGTCTGCAGATAGAGTGAGAACCCTGATGCTAAATGAGATTGCACAGGGAATGAGGGTAAGAGGAGGTAGACTTCCAAGGCTTAGATCACCTAGAGCTGAGGAAGAGAAAGAAGATCCTGCATAGGGGAGGGAACAGAAGCAGCCAGTGAGGGGGAAGGAGAACAGGGCTGAGTTCTCTGGTCAAATGAAGGCCGTGGTTCAGGACAGAGGCAGGGATCAACTGTGCTCAGCACTGTGGTGAGGAGGGTGAACCAAGCCTGAGTCCTTGTAACATTCAGCTCACTAAGCCCCATTCCATGCAAGAGAGGCCCCCTTCTGCCCACTTCAGAGACCAATTACTAAAAGTCACTGGGGCTCCTCTGGCAGGGAAACCTTTGTTTCACCGTATCTGAGGAGCTCCTTTAGTCCTAGGCTTTTTAATGACAACTATAAAAGATCTAACAAAAAGAAATGAGCTCACCCTATGTGTTCAGCTATCTGCAGTTTTTTAAAAATACCACAACTACAAAAATCTAATATATGGTGGGGTTCTGGTATTAATTCCAGTTCCTCCTCTCTGTGGAATGGGTGAGGGCTTACCCAGGAGACTGACAGAAACACCCTAACCCTGCTCGATCCAGTTCTTGAGTACGTGCTGATCTTTTCTGTGTCATGTGCCAGTTTTCATCCAAATGGTCACAGCTGGGTGGATGTATTCATAACAGAGAATTCCCATTCTGTTTGCAGGAGTTCAAAACCCACTCTTTATGTTCACCTTCTTCAGTTGCTCTTATTCTTGTTCCTAATCTGCTGCTTCACAGACCCATGTGGCGCCGGAATTTAAGGAGGTCTGCTTCCCTCTGTGTGCCCTTTGTGGGGCTGGCCTGCCACCTCTCCTGAGTGGTGGCTCTCTCCCTGCAGCGGGACAGCGGGAGGGCTGGCAGGGCTCACCTGGTTTCTGTCAGGGGAAGGGCAACTTCTAAAGCAAGTTGCTATAGTTACCAAGTCTTCCCCAGTGCATAGCAGTTGCTAACTCTGCTCAATTTTTTGCATTGCTCTATCAGACGCTCTGCTTGGTACAGCATCTTGGGGGGTTGGTTAATAATCACTTCATGCCCACTTATGCGTGGGCCGTGCACAGAGTGAGAAGCACAGGGACTCTATTATGGGGCGCACACACACACAGCCCACACGCCCATACATGCATATTTCAAGTTTGACATGCCTTGAGTCACAGATGTTTTCAACCAGGATTCCTTGCACTGAATCCGTTTTAGAAGGCTTTCTACAGTGACAACATATTGTAAATGGAATCATTTCGTACATTCCAGAGAAATGTTTGTTTCTGTGTTTCTGAACACAAATTATGTGTGGAAAGTTTCCCCAATTCTCTTCTCAGTAACATTTTTATCTCTACATTTGTTAAGCCCCATTCCATGCAAGAGAGGCCCCTTCTGCCCACTTCAGAGACCAATTACTAAAGTCACTGGGGCTCCTCTGGCAGGAAACCTTTGTTTCACCGTATCTGAGGAGCTCCTTTAGTCCTAGGCTTTTAATGACAACTATAAAGATCTAACAAAAAGAAATGAGCTCACCCTATGTGTTCAGCTATCTGCAGTTTTTTAAAAATACCACAACTACAAAAATCTAATATATGGTGGGGTTCTGGTATTAATTCCAGTTCCTCCTCTCTGTGGAATGGGTGAGGGCTTACCCAGGAGACTGACAGAAACACCCTAACCCTGCTCGATCCAGTTCTTGAGTACGTGCTGATCTTTTCTGTGTCATGTGCCAGTTTTCATCCAAATGGTCACAGCTGGGTGGATGTATTCATAACAGAGAATTCCCATTCTGTTTGCAGGAGTTCAAAACCCACTCTTTATGTTCACCTTCTTCAGTTGCTCTTATTCTTGTTCCTAATCTGCTGCTTCACAGACCCATGTGGCGCCGGAATTTAAGGAGGTCTGCTTCCCTCTGTGTGCCCTTTGTGGGGCTGGCCTGCCACCTCTCCTGAGTGGTGGCTCTCTCCCTGCAGCGGGACAGCGGGAGGGCTGGCAGGGCTCACCTGGTTTCTGTCAGGGGAAGGGCAACTTCTAAAGCAAGTTGCTATAGTTACCAAGTCTTCCCCAGTGCATAGCAGTTGCTAACTCTGCTCAATTTTTTGCATTGCTCTATCAGACGCTCTGCTTGGTACAGCATCTTGGGGGGTTGGTTAATAATCACTTCATGCCCACTTATGCGTGGGCCGTGCACAGAGTGAGAAGCACAGGGACTCTATTATGGGGCGCACACACACACAGCCCACACGCCCATACATGCATATTTCAAGTTTGACATGCCTTGAGTCACAGATGTTTTCAACCAGGATTCCTTGCACTGAATCCGTTTTAGAAGGCTTTCTACAGTGACAACATATTGTAAATGGAATCATTTCGTACATTCCAGAGAAATGTTTGTTTCTGTGTTTCTGAACACAAATTATGTGCGTGGAAAGTTTCCCCAATTCTCTTCTCAGTAATTATCTATTTTCTATCTCTAGGAGAAAAAAAATAAAATAGAAGTTGATTGTAGATTAAATGATTCATTTGTGAGCATTTTTGAAAGTTAATGTTTCAAATCAGATCCATTGTTGAGCGTTTTCCATTGTTTGTGCACGATGTTAATTGCTGGAAATGGTGACATTTGGAGCCTAGTTGAGCTCCTCTCATCTGACAGGCACAAATGCTCTAAAAGTAGAAATTCAGAAGACTAATGTGGTGGGTGATGAAGATTACATGAACATTATAGAGCCTTTCCCTCCACCTGGCTCTCAAGGAAAACACACACCCAGACCCCTACCTAGCAGTGGAGTTAGCCTCTCCACAGGCGGCTGTTGTGACAGGCTATGTGCTAACGATTTCCCCTCCCAGCCCCACTCTCTCCTGTCCTCCCCAGGCTCCCTTGCCTGGTGGGGCACACGTGCTGCTAAAAGTGTACAGGCCGCCAGCCCTCCCTCAGAGCCGATCTTCTAGCTGTCGATTCTTGGCTTTCTGTTGCACTCAGGTTGCACTGCTGAAGGGAGGCTGTTGGTGGCAACCCTGGCTCTTCAGCTCATCATTCATGCGTCCCATCCTCCTCCAGCAGATTGACTTGGTAACCACTTCCTCGGTCTGAAGGTGAAGGCTTCGTCTGTCTCAGGCTCTGAGGTATGCCAGCTGGGCCACCCACTGGAAAGGTCATCCTGGGGACTGCATAAACCACAGCACCCTAACGTGACTGGGAGGAAAAAGGCAGCTGTGTCTCTCTTCCACATGGCTGGGCGTCCAGGTCTGGCAGGTGGGCTTCTGAGCCTGGTGACTGGGTTTCAGTGAGCTGCTTCTTACTGGGAAGTTAGAAAAAACACAGGTGTGACACTGAATTTCCAGATAGGTTTCTTCAAAGACAAGCCTGGGTAAGAGTGACACCAGCAGGAGAGGAGAGGCACTTGCAGTGGCTAGTCCAGGCTCCTCTGTCCTTGGGATTTCTCAGGCAAGAATACTGGAGAGGGTTGCCATGACCTTCTCCAAGGGATCTTTCTGACCCAGAGATTGAACCTGGATCTCCTGCATTACAGGCAGGTTCTTTATCGTCTGAACCACTAGGGACAAAAGGTCCCAAGGGACAAAATAAACCCATGCAACCCCCTCACCCACCCACCAGGAACACTGACCCTACTCTCCAAGCAGAATGGGGCCCCTCTGTCATGCTCCATCCAGGCTGCATGCCCTATGTTTCACCAACTCACTAGACTCCTTGAAGCTAGTTCCAAACTATCTGCCAAGAGTCTCCCATCACCCTAGGAAGGCCCCTGTGAGACCCAAATTTCGAAGCATTTCACACCCTACGGAGGAAGAAAAGGAAAAGACTAAATCAGTCTCCCCAAACTCTTATTCCTGCCTCTTGCACCCAGGAAGATATCAGTCTCTGCTTAGGGCCCCCTCCCTGCCCTGCACCTGGACCGGGCAGTAGATGCCTCAAGTGTTGGATTCACCTCCTTTATTTCTCTTCTCTCAGGTGTGGCCATCCTGCGTTGCCTGTTTTTCAGTATCTGAAAACCGTTTCACATACCCATCAGTTTTAATAGAACTTTAAAGCAGAGGGATAAATCTGGACCCTGTTACCTCACTGTGGTCAGAAGCACATCCTCTTCTTCATGAAACACGTTCTTTTCTATTGGATTCTGTGACCTGACATTCTCTTACTTTGACTCCTGCTCTCTAGGAGCCGCTGTTAGTCTCCCCCGCAGGCTCGTGCTCCCCAGCCTGCCATTAACTGTTGGAGCTCCTCCATCATCCACCACCCTCTTCTCTCCCACTTTCTAACTGCTCCCCAGATAACCTTGTCCAGGCCCAGGACTTTGGTAACCAGCTATATCACCAATGAGGTTCCTAACCCACATCACCCGGAACGGATGTTCAACTGCCTCTGATTACACAACTTGACTGTCTTCTTTAATGTATTCATTACCTGCGTCTGAAATGTATTCATTACCTTTTCTCAGATTTGATCTTCCTCTGACTATATAACCAGTATGAAGTCAAAACCCATATATCTTCCTTGACACGTCCCTCTCTCTTGCCGCATATCAAATCCACCAAGTCTTGTTGCTCTTTCTTCAGAAAGATCTCTAATACCTGTCCTTTCTTCCTCATCTGCACACTGTGGTCCAAGTAGTAACTCTGACTGGTCTTCACCATCTCTTCCTATTTTGTTCTCTGCTGCAAGCCATAGTGATATATATATATTTTAATGTAAGTCTGACTACTTCCTGTGACTCCTTCCGAGATTTTGAAGACTTCCATTGTTCTTCCCCATCTGGCCGCTCTCTAGCTTTGGCTCACAGCAGACGTGTCAGTCTCCCCTCCCCACCCTCACTGGCCTTCTTCCAGCCCTCAGAAGCCACACTTCTCCCTGCCGCTGCTGTTCCCTGCCCAGAACAGCCACGGCTCAGTTTGCCTGTTTCTCCTCCAGAGTCAGAAAAGCCTGACCAGGTCATGGTGCCTGTTACATCCTCTGACCCATCCACAGACCGCCTTTTCTTGGCACTGGGTATAATTATGACTTGACTTTTATTTGTCTAATTTTGTGGTCAGTGTTGATCTTCCCCTAGATTTTCATTCCCAGGTTGCCATGTTTTTTCAGTATCTGAAAACCGTTTCACATACCCATCAGTTTTAATAGAACTTTAAAGCAGAGGGATAAATCTGGACCCTGTTACCTCACTGTGGTCAGAAGCACATCCTCTTCTTCATGAAACACGTTCTTTTCTATTGGATTCTGTGACCTGACATTCTCTTACTTTGACTCCTGCTCTCTAGGAGCCGCTGTTAGTCTCCCCCGCAGGCTCGTGCTCCCCAGCCTGCCATTAACTGTTGGAGCTCCTCCATCATCCACCACCCTCTTCTCTCCCACTTTCTAACTGCTCCCCAGATAACCTTGTCCAGGCCCAGGACTTTGGTAACCAGCTATATCACCAATGAGGTTCCTAACCCACATCACCCGGAACGGATGTTCAACTGCCTCTGATTACACAACTTGACTGTCTTCTTTAATGTATTCATTACCTGCGTCTGAAATGTATTCATTACCTTTTCTCAGATTTGATCTTCCTCTGACTATATAACCAGTATGAAGTCAAAACCCATATATCTTCCTTGACACGTCCCTCTCTCTTGCCGCATATCAAATCCACCAAGTCTTGTTGCTCTTTCTTCAGAAAGATCTCTAATACCTGTCCTTTCTTCCTCATCTGCACACTGTGGTCCAAGTAGTAACTCTGACTGGTCTTCACCATCTCTTCCTATTTTGTTCTCTGCTGCAAGCCATAGTGATATATATATATTTTAATGTAAGTCTGACTACTTCCTGTGACTCCTTCCGAGATTTTGAAGACTTCCATTGTTCTTCCCCATCTGGCCGCTCTCTAGCTTTGGCTCACAGCAGACGTGTCAGTCTCCCCTCCCCACCCTCACTGGCCTTCTTCCAGCCCTCAGAAGCCACACTTCTCCCTGCCGCTGCTGTTCCCTGCCCAGAACAGCCACGGCTCAGTTTGCCTGTTTCTCCTCCAGAGTCAGAAAAGCCTGACCAGGTCATGGTGCCTGTTACATCCTCTGACCCATCCACAGACCGCCTTTTCTTGGCACTGGGTATAATTATGACTTGACTTTTATTTGTCTAATTTTGTGGTCAGTGTTGATCTTCCCCCTAGACTAGATAAGTTCCGTGATAGGTTCTAAATCTTTTTTTTCTTTTTTTCCTCACCACAGTATTCCCAGCACTGATGCTCAGGGTTGGACTCCTGAGTATTCTGTGGAGTGCAGGAAGACAATGGTAGGTGTCCAAGATACCGGAGGAGTTGCCCAGCTCCCTGCTCCCTGAAGGACCCTGAGGGAAAGTCACAGACCAGGGATACAGAGGCCACAACTGACCCCCAAGAGGAAGAGCTGATGAGCCCCCTGGGGAGGCCGCAGCATGACAAACTGCTGTGCTTCTGACATGGGTAGTATGATCTCTGCTACATGGTGGAACTCTCCTAAGCCTTTAAGGTGATGCACTCAACTTTCTTGTCTTTTTAATATTTTAGTAAAACTTTTAGATAAAAGAAAAAAATATCTAGGCATGACAACGGGAGCTATCACCTCAAACACTCATAGAGGAGGCTGGTACTCACAGAGGAGCTGCAGGCACGTGGCAATACCGAGGTTTGCATGTGTGGAAAGCTGGGCCCTGGCTGCCACTCCTCCGCTGAGTGACAGCACCGCCCTGGGCCCCACCCTCTCTCCTCCTCTGCTCTGTCACTGTTCTTGGGAAAGAAGCAACAGGGAAGCTCCCATGCTTTCTGGGCCAACCCGAGTCTGAGACTGAGAAACCACACACAGGCTCTGAGTGATCTGGGGTCCATTGCAAGAAATCCACCTGATTTGTGCACATCCGGGTATTCTTTGTCTTTTCTCCCTGATGCTGTAGCCCAGCAGGCTTTGGCTGAGGGAGAGCCGCAGGCCCTCTGTGGGAGGTAGGGTTGAGCTCACAGCACAGGATGCCCTTCTGACAGCTGGCAGGCTCAGGGTGTTTCTGCTATAGCAAAGAACACGGCCGCCTCTTTCAAAGGTGCTCAGCAAGGACCTTCCACTTCAGAGAATGTTTCAGCACATTGATGTGGGCATGAGGGGGAAGGTGGGGGTGTATGTTATAATGAAAGCCCCAGAGGGAGCATTATTAGCGGTGCTCTGACAGCAGATGGCATTTCTTCTTAAAGAGTGCATTCATTCCAGACTCTGCCTTGGAATCTGAAAACCAACACCATTAGCACCTCCACTAACTACCCCCGCCCCCCTCCAGCTGTGAGGTTTTCAGCAAGGGAGAGGAGAACAGAGGTGGCAGTTAAAAGAGGCATAGGAGCTCTCCTGAGATAGCCATTGCCCAAGTCCATTTGTCTGCCTCCTCCTCTGGACCCCTTAGGGGAGGCACAGCCTCAGCCCCTGAGGGAAGTGCCAGTCAGCCAGAGCCCTCTTTCCCAACCCAGAGCCTGCCCTAAAGCTGCTGAAATTGCAAAGGCATTTGAAGCATACCTCTGTGGTCTGCAGCTCCTCACTTCTCTTTGGGAATTTTTGACATGGAAGAGATGGTGACCCTGGGGCAGAGCGGGTGTGTGTGCTTCTGTATATGGTGCAATATAACTATAGGTTTGGGGCATGGTGCCTGGTAGAGAGAACCTGGGAAGAACAATTGAATGAATGTTACTATTCCACGTTCCTGTCCTCACTAGATAAAGAAATTCCAAAGTCTTGGGAATCAGATTTTGTGATCGACTATGAAGGTTACTATTTGACCAAGTTATGTAAGCTCTCAGAGCCTGTTTGCTTATCTATAAAGTGTGCATCGTTGCATCTGTCTCTTTGGGTCTCATCTTAGGAGATAGTCTATGAGGCAGAGATCTGTGTACAGGAAGTTCCTGGGAAAATGCTTTTGTGGACCATCACATGGAGGGAAAAGCAAGGAGCGGGGGGTTTTCTCCATTGCAAGAAATCCACCTGATTTGTGCACATCCGGGTATTCTTTGTCTTTTCTCCCTGATGCTGTAGCCCAGCAGGCTTTGGCTGAGGGAGAGCCGCAGGCCCTCTGTGGGAGGTAGGGTTGAGCTCACAGCACAGGATGCCCTTCTGACAGCTGGCAGGCTCAGGGTGTTTCTGCTATAGCAAAGAACACGGCCGCCTCTTTCAAAGGTGCTCAGCAAGGACCTTCCACTTCAGAGAATGTTTCAGCACATTGATGTGGGCATGAGGGGGAAGGTGGGGGTGTATGTTATAATGAAAGCCCCAGAGGGAGCATTATTAGCGGTGCTCTGACAGCAGATGGCATTTCTTCTTAAAGAGTGCATTCATTCCAGACTCTGCCTTGGAATCTGAAAACCAACACCATTAGCACCTCCACTAACTACCCCCGCCCCCCTCCCGCTGTGAGGTTTTCAGCAAGGGAGAGGAGAACAGAGGTGGCAGTTAAAAGAGGCATAGGAGCTCTCCTGAGATAGCCATTGCCCAAATCCATTTGTCTGCCTCCTCCTCTGGACCCCTTAGGGGAGGCACAGCCTCAGCCCCTGAGGGAAGTGCCAGTCAGCCAGAGCCCTCTTTCCCAACCCAGAGCCTGCCCTAAAGCTGCTGAAATTGCAAAGGCATTTGAAGCATACCTCTGTGGTCTGCAGCTCCTCACTTCTCTTTGGGAATTTTTGACATGGAAGAGATGGTGACCCTGGGGCAGAGCGGGTGTGTGTGCTTCTGTATATGGTGCAATATAACTATAGGTTTGGGGCATGGTGCCTGGTAGAGAGAACCTGGGAAGAACAATTGAATGAATGTTACTATTCCACGTTCCTGTCCTCACTAGATAAAGAAATTCCAAAGTCTTGGGAATCAGATTTTGTGATCGACTATGAAGGTTACTATTTGACCAAGTTATGTAAGCTCTCAGAGCCTGTTTGCTTATCTATAAAGTGTGCATCGTTGCATCTGTCTCTTTGGGTCTCATCTTAGGAGATAGTCTATGAGGCAGAGATCTGTGTACAGGAAGTTCCTGGGAAAATGCTTTTGTGGACCATCACATGGAGGGAAAAGCAAGGAGCAGAGTGAGCAGGGAGAGGAATTGGGGCCATCAGCCACAAAGCCTCAGCCAGTTTCACAGGGAGCTCCAGTGGATGGCCTCTCAGAGTTGCATCACCTTGAGTCAAGAGGGTCAGGCCTTCACACCTCACCCAGATCCCACATCAGTCAGCCTCTGGACACTGTGGTAAGCAAAGTAACTCCAAACTGCCTTGCCCTCCCTACCAGCTGAGGAGGACTTGGGCAGTGAACTGCAGCAACTACTAAAGGTGTAGACACAACATCTATATAATAAGGTAAGAAACATAAATAAACAAAACCTAACAGGTTCATCTTTTCCCAGCCTCATCCTTGGAAAAAGTAGCCTTGTGTCATTAAAGTTCTGAACTGTCATCCTAAAATTCAAAACCCCACAGGGGAGAGAGAAAGCTTTTATGTTTCAAACTCATTGAGTAATAAGATGACAGAGCATCTTCTGACTAATGAAGTAGCTTCTGGCAGGCTTCTAGATAGCTTCTGAATGGAGACTGGTGCCCAGAAGGAAAAAAACCTTGATGAGAAAATTGGAACTTTTGACCTTACACCCCAACCTCCAAGAGGGAAGAAGAACTAAAGATTGAGTTAATCACCAGTGGCCAATGGCTTCATCAGTGTTGTCCACGTGAGAAACCTCTGTGAAAACACCTAAATTATAGGGTCTGGGAAACATCCAAATTGGTGAACACATCCATATGCTGGGAGGGTGGTGCACCTCAACTCCACAGGGACAGAGGCTCCTGTGCTCTGCACCCTTTTGGACCTTGTCCTTCTTGCCTCTTTATTTGGTTATTTATAACCTTTATAATAAACTTTTATAATAACTATTATGTTAATAGTAATATATATAATAATAACTAATAAACTATTATAACAACCTTTGTGATGATGATGATGATATAGTCACTTCAGTCATGTCCAGATCTTTTTGACCCTGTGGACTGTAGCCTGCCATTCATCTCTGTCCATGGATTTCTTCAGGCAAGAATACGGAGTAGGTTGCCATGCCCTCCCCTAGGGGATCTTCCCAATCCAGGGATCAACCCCAATAACCTTTATAATAAACTATAATAGTAAGTATAGTATTTTCATGAACTCTGAGTCATTCTAGCAAATTATCAAGACTGGGAAGAAAGTTGTGGAAAACCTCTGACTTTTTAGCAAAATTTGACAGAACCGTGAGGCTTCTCAGGTAACATGAGTGGTAAAGAACCTGCCTGTCAGTGCAGGAGACCGTAAGAGACATGGGTTCAATTCCTGGATTGGGAAGATCCCCTAGAAGAGGACATGGCAGCCCACTCCAGGATCCTTGCCTGGAGAATTCCATGGACAGAGGAGCCTGGCGGGCTACTGTCCATTAGGGTCGTGAAGAGTCAGACACAACTGAAGCAACTTAGCACACACATGAGTATCCTGGAAACCCGAATCTTGTGACTAGTGTCTGAAGTGAGGGCAGTCTTCAGGGCTAAAGCCTTAAACCCAGAGGATCTCACTAACTCTGGATCAGAATTGAATTGTAGGACACCTGGGAGGTGCTGGGGAGTTGAAGGAGTAGTGCTGGAAAAGACTCCACGTGTTTGGTGTCAGAAGGAAAAAATCCTGTCTCACATAAAGCCCAGAACTAAAATTCTATCAGTATGATGTAAGGGGCAGAGTGGGAGGAAGGCCAAGAGAACATGAGATTATGGTAAAGTAAGGTGAGGATAGATAGAAGTGTATTGGAAGAAAACTTGATATTGCAGTAGAACTGAGGAACAGAGAAAAAGTAGAGCAAATAGCAAGTAGTCGACAACATGGATGGACCTTGAGGGCATTATACTAGGTAAGTAAGTCAGAGAAAGACGAATACTGTGTGATCTCATTACTTGTGGACTCTAAAGAAAAATGAACAGAGAATAGATTGGTGATCGCCAGAGGCAGGTGAAATGAGTACAGGTGGGCAAAGGTGCAAACTCCAGCATAAGATAAATCCTGGGGATACAATGTACACCATGGTGATTATAATAAATAAATAAAAACAGTGGAACTAGAGTAGCAAAAAGGCTAAACTCACCAAAGGCAGAGATTCGCAGAGTGGATTAAAACCCAAAATAGGATACAACAATATGTACTCTACAAATTTTATGAAAAAATATAGAAAGTCAAAAATTAAAGTAAGTTAAATATATATACTAGGGAATTATGAACAAAGAAAATTGGAGTAGCGATGTTAATATCCTACAAAATAATTTAAGGCAAAAACTACCACAGAGGACAGATGGTAGACAATATATATGCATACAAGGAATAACAAAAGAAAAGAGATATGTCTACCATGAGCATATATATATGTAATAAGAAAGTTTCAAAGAATGACAGAGAAAAATATATGATCCCACAACAGTAATTCGAGAAAAAATGATCAGATAGACACCTTCCCCCTAAAAAGGAGGGAGGGAAGAAACAAAAAGCAGAGCTTAAAGACTTAACAATGAAAGATTTCAAGCACACATGATGTATTTTCAAAAATAGATTGTAAGGCAACAAATTAATAATGAAAACATTCAGACACTAACAAAAAACCAAATAAATACAACTAAATAATCCCTTTCTTTAGGAAACAGAGAGTCCCTTGGACATCAAGGAGATCAAACCAGTCAATCTTAAAAGAAATCAACCCTGAATATTCATTGGAAGGACTGATGCTTAAGCTCCAATAATATGGCTACCTGATGTGAAGAGCTGACTCACTGAAAAAGATTCTGATGCTTGGAAAGACTGAGGGCAAGAGAAGAGGGTAACAGAGGATGAGATGGTTGGATGATATCACTGACTCAACAGACATGAGTTTGAGCAAACTCTGGGAGATAGTGAAGGACAGAGAAGCCTGGAATGCTGCAGGCCATGGGTTGCAGAGTCGGACACAACTTAGCAACTGAACAACAGGAAACAGAATAATTCACTACTAAACAGCCTTTATGTTACAGAGAAAATCATAAAGAAATTTTAAGAAATACCAGGACTACAGTGAACACTACACATCAGAATTGTGGGATTTAACTGAAATTTTCAGAAATGTTTATAGCTTCAAATGTATTTATCAGGAAACAAGGAATTTTGATAATAAATGAAGTGAATGGTCAACAGAATTTGGAAAAAAATAAGAAAGTGGAACTAGAGTAGCAAAAGGCTAAACTCACCAAAGGCAGAGATTGCAGAGTGGATTAAAACCCAAAATAGGATACAACAATATGTACTCTACAAATTTTATGAAAAAATATAGAAAGTCAAAAATTAAAGTAAGTTAAATATATATACTAGGGAATTATGAACAAAGAAAATTGGAGTAGCGATGTTAATATCCTACAAAATAATTTAAGGCAAAAACTACCACAGAGGACAGATGGTAGACAATATATATGCATACAAGGAATAACAAAAGAAAAGAGATATGTCTACCATGAGCATATATATATGTAATAAGAAAGTTTCAAAGAATGACAGAGAAAAATATATGATCCCACAACAGTAATTCGAGAAAAAATGATCAGATAGACACCTTCCCCCTAAAAAGGAGGGAGGGAAGAAACAAAAAGCAGAGCTTAAAGACTTAACAATGAAAGATTTCAAGCACACATGATGTATTTTCAAAAATAGATTGTAAGGCAACAAATTAATAATGAAAACATTCAGACACTAACAAAAAACCAAATAAATACAACTAAATAATCCCTTTCTTTAGGAAACAGAGAGTCCCTTGGACATCAAGGAGATCAAACCAGTCAATCTTAAAAGAAATCAACCCTGAATATTCATTGGAAGGACTGATGCTTAAGCTCCAATAATATGGCTACCTGATGTGAAGAGCTGACTCACTGAAAAAGATTCTGATGCTTGGAAAGACTGAGGGCAAGAGAAGAGGGTAACAGAGGATGAGATGGTTGGATGATATCACTGACTCAACAGACATGAGTTTGAGCAAACTCTGGGAGATAGTGAAGGACAGAGAAGCCTGGAATGCTGCAGGCCATGGGTTGCAGAGTCGGACACAACTTAGCAACTGAACAACAGGAAACAGAATAATTCACTACTAAACAGCCTTTATGTTACAGAGAAAATCATAAAGAAATTTTAAGAAATACCAGGACTACAGTGAACACTACACATCAGAATTGTGGGATTTAACTGAAATTTTCAGAAATGTTTATAGCTTCAAATGTATTTATCAGGAAACAAGGAATTTTGATAATAAATGAAGTGAATGGTCAACAGAATTTGGAAAAAAACACTGAAGCAAACAAAGAAGGAAATAATGAAAATGCCAGAATTCAATAAAATAGTGAATAACAAAAAACAATTGACAGGACTAACGATTTTTTTTTCAAGTATCAATCTGACAGATCTCTGGCAAGAGTGATCAAGAAAAAAGAAATGAAGAAGACATAAATTTTATAATTTAGAATTAAATAGAGAGAAATAAACTATAATGGAAAGGTTGGAAGAGCATGTGGACACTTACCTGGCACTAAGCTTGAAAGAAATGAATTCATAGAAAAACATTAACTGTTCAAATGGGTACAAAAAAAAAAATAGAGAGCTTGAACTAGATCAACCAGTATTAAACAGATTGAGAAGGTGGTTAAAAGTCTGTCTTCCAAAAAACCCCAGGCTCATACATCCTTCATCAGACCTTCAAGGAACAGATATTCCCTTCTTATACAAATTGTACCAGAAAATAGGAAAAGTGAAAACTACCTCAATTTGTTTTATGAATTTAGTCTTGATTGCAAAGACAGAAGACTAAGAAAATTATAGACTCATTCCACTATGAACGTAGATACATAAGCAGAGAGTAAAATATTCACTGAATACATCAGTTTATTTTTAAAATTGTACTTCAAAATAAGTGAGGTTAAAAGAAAAATGAAGTGAGGTTTATCCTGGGAATAAAAGGATGGCTCAACATCAGAAAATCAATCAATGTCATTCCCCACATTCCACATATATAAAGGAAAATTATATCATTATCTCAATCTCTGAAGAAGAGGCTTTTAAAAAGGATCAATATTTATTTATGATTAAAAATTCTTAATCAAGCTAGGAGTAGAAGGAAATGTCCTTGAATTGATAAAGCTTATATACCAAAATCTTAGAGCAAATACATACTTATACATAATGAATAAACTTCAGGTGCAGTTTCTTTCAGTTATGGATCAGAACATATCCCTTACATATCAATACAGACAAAAATGAAGACTACTGCTACTATTAGTACTAATACCCCTTAATATTTTCTTACAGAAGACTAGCGATCCTGGTCAATATTGGGGAAAAAATATATGTGTAAAGATTGAAAAGGAAGAGTTGAAACTTTCGTTATCTTCAGTAGATACAATCATCTTTCTAGAAAATAAATAGAACTTATAAACTGTTAGCAGTGATAAAAATTTATTGTTGGATAAAGATCAACCTGTAAAAACTAGGTATCTCTTACACTATGTAATTAGAATTAAGATACCATTTGTAATAGAAACAAAAAACCATCAAGAATCCAAGAATTAATTTGACCAAGACTAAATGCTAACTCTATGGAGGAAATGCTGAAACTGTTACAAACATCATAGAATATGTCAACAAATGGAGAGATAATCCATGCTCTTGATGGTAGTGTGATATGGTATTATAAAGATATCAGTTATTCCTCAAAGTCAGTTATAAATCAAATCCAATTTCAATCAACATTCCAGTTGAATTTTTTGAGGAATTTTATTAACTTTTAAATGTATATGAAGAAATAAAAACTCATGTCTAATCAATCTTGAAAAAGAAGAGTAAAGGAAGGGGCCTAATCCTGCTAGACACTGACATAGTATGAAACCAAATTATTACTTTCTTTTTAAAATTATTACTTTTTAAAGTTTAGATTTGAAATAAGAACAAATAGATCAAAGCAACAGAGTGGAAAACTCAGGGACAAATCCAAGTATATGTGAAAACTACAGAATAGAGGTGACAATCAGCAGGCCTTTGCACGTTTCACTAAACTGTCAAAACATGTTTGGAGATCTGGTTTATTTCAAAGAGAAAAACAAAACTGGATATTACCTAAGACTGTATCACTGATGGGCTGGAGATAAACTAAAAAGCAAAATATAAAAGATAAAATTATAAAGTTAATCCAAGATAATACAGTAGTTATCTTCATGACACAGAAGCAGGGAAAAACTTTTTAAGCACAATCTTTTTTTTTTTTTCTTTTTTTTGGTGGGGGAGAGGGGCGGGTTGGGGAGGGAGGGGGCGGGCAGGCCACTTCTATTGGTCTTTCATCTATTTATTTTCATCCATCTTTGTTCTTTGGCCCGTGTGGGCCACCCATCACGGTGGCCTCTGTTGTCGCAGACCACCGGCTCTGAGCACATGCGTTCCAGAGCTCCGGCTCTGTAACTGGACACATCGGTCCAGCCGCTCAGTGGCACGTGGGATCTTCCCAGGCCAGGGATCGAACTGGTGCCCCTTGCACTGCAAGGCGGTGTCCTTACCCACTAGATCACCAGGAAAGCCCTAAGCACAATCTTAAAAGCACAAGTCACGTGGCAAAAATAACAAACAGCAAATAAATTAAGCCAAAATTAAACATTAGTTTTCAGTGAAAAACAAAGTTAATGGAGAGGTGGTAGAAACAGATGAAACATTTTCAAAGTTTAAACTAAACCCATTTAAACAATACAAGGAGATCTGCAAGTTAAAAGACAGAAGTACCAATTGAAAAATGGGTAAAGGGGACTTCCCTGGTGGTCCAGTGGGCAAAGAATCTGCCTTGTAGTGCAGGGGGCACGGTTTGATCCTTGGCCCAGGAAGATTACGAGCCAGTGCTCTGGAGTGCATGCGCCCAGAGCCAGTCCTCTGTGGCGAGAGAGACCTCTGCAGTGGGAGTCCCACATGGGCCAAAGAATAAAGATGGATGAAAATAAATAAATGAAAAACCAATAATAGAGGCCAAAATTAAAAAAAAAAATGGGTAAAGGATAGGAACAGGCCATTTATAGACAACTCAAAAGCTAATCATACGACACTGGGCGATGTATAGGAAATGAACTTTTAAATAATTAGTAATCAGATAATGCAAAGAAAAATAAGATATTATTCTATACTAACTAGCCTGGCAAAAATATGAAGTTGGATATTTGTAAGAGTGTAGGAAACCTTGTGTACTGCTCAACAGGAGGAACGACTGGTTCATTTTTTCTGGAAAGAACAGAAAGAACGTTTCTCGTCCTACCTAGAAAAAATGCAGTATATGCATTACCAATAACCCATTAGTTCTCTCCTGAATGTTTATGCTGAAGAAACTGTCACCAGATCCATGAGGAGATTGCTCTTTACTCTATTGTCTGTGGTAACCAAGCACTGGAAGTGAACTCAGCATCCTTAACAAGGAGAGCAGAGGTGAAATGTGATGGGGCACTGCCTAGGGTACTTTGCCGCAATTGTGCTCATCCAAGTTACTTCAGGAGAGCAAACGAGATGGATGTTCAAATCACAGTGTGAAAAAAGCAACAGAGAGCATGCTACAGAACATGATCATCACTCACTTAAACAAAAGTCCAAGCATATGATACAACATAAAATTTACAGGAACATAGATATGCAAAAATACATACACGAAAAGCATTAGCATGTTTGCCTTTGTGAATGTCACAGGAGAAAAATGGGCGTGGAGATGAGGAATAAACGTTTAATAACAAATTAACAAATAAGCAAATAGTATGTGAAACTCATAACCGCTTGAGCAGAGATCATTTGCTAGAGAAGTCTCTGCTTAATCATGTCAAGTTTGGTTAATTTGCTTTGTGCAATGATAAAAGGAACAAATCACCATCGGTTCCAAATTGTTCCCATGATGCATCAAAAATATCACATATAATGAAGCTTAAAGGATAATTTTAAAAGCAAAATTATATGTTAATTTTGAAATAAACTTAGAAACAAATCTAAAATATATCAGTATCTAAGAGGGAAAGAAAGAAAAATCATCAAGTCAAATGATGATAGGACAGCCCATTCCAGGGTGGTAAAACATTTAAAATAATTATTTCATATGTAGGTTTTCCTTATATCCATTTCATAGTTCATGCTAAAATGTAAACTTTTGTCTAATAGAGGCCAAAATTAAAAAAAAAATAGGTAAAGGATAGGAACAGGCCATTTATAGACAACTCAAAAGCTAATCATACGACACTGGGCGATGTATAGGAAATGAACTTTTAAATAATTAGTAATCAGATAATGCAAAGAAAAATAAGATATTATTCTATACTAACTAGCCTGGCAAAAATATGAAGTTGGATATTTGTAAGAGTGTAGGAAACCTTGTGTACTGCTCAACAGGAGGAACGACTGGTTCATTTTTTCTGGAAAGAACAGAAAGAACGTTTCTCGTCCTACCTAGAAAAAATGCAGTATATGCATTACCAATAACCCATTAGTTCTCTCCTGAATGTTTATGCTGAAGAAACTGTCACCAGATCCATGAGGAGATTGCTCTTTACTCTATTGTCTGTGGTAACCAAGCACTGGAAGTGAACTCAGCATCCTTAACAAGGAGAGCAGAGGTGAAATGTGATGGGGCACTGCCTAGGGTACTTTGCCGCAATTGTGCTCATCCAAGTTACTTCAGGAGAGCAAACGAGATGGATGTTCAAATCACAGTGTAAAAAAAGCAACAGAGAGCATGCTACAGAACATGATCATCACTCACTTAAACAAAAGTCCAAGCATATGATACAACATAAAATTTACAGGAACATAGATATGCAAAAATACATACACGAAAAGCATTAGCATGTTTGCCTTTGTGAATGTCACAGGAGAAAAATGGGCGTGGAGATGAGGAATAAACGTTTAATAACAAATTAACAAATAAGCAAATAGTATGTGAAACTCATAACCGCTTGAGCAGAGATCATTTGCTAGAGAAGTCTCTGCTTAATCATGTCAAGTTTGGTTAATTTGCTTTGTGCAATGATAAAAGGAACAAATCACCATCGGTTCCAAATTGTTCCCATGATGCATCAAAAATATCACATATAATGAAGCTTAAAGGATAATTTTAAAAGCAAAATTATATGTTAATTTTGAAATAAACTTAGAAACAAATCTAAAATATATCAGTATCTAAGAGGGAAAGAAAGAAAAATCATCAAGTCAAATGATGATAGGACAGCCCATTCCAGGGTGGTAAAACATTTAAAATAATTATTTCATATGTAGGTTTTCCTTATATCCATTTCATAGTTCATGCTAAAATGTAAACTCGTTTGCTCTCCCTTGGTCCTCTGCAGAAGATGCTCAATTTATATGAACACCAAGGTGTCTGACTTCTGTTTTAGGCGCCTTCTGTTTCAGTCCTCTTTCAAGACTCCTTTGGGGACCAAGTCCTGGCCTCCTGGGAAGGCAGAGCAGCCCCCACCCGCCTGAATTGACTGCTGATTTCTTGAAGGCTTTTTTGTCTCCCTGGATCCATTAATAAAATGCAAGTTTGATTTAGAAGGGAACTCTTAGTCGAAGCAGACTGGCCAATCATCTCTCATCTCGTGTCTGTGCAGATCAGTTGGAAAGGAGCCAGCAGCTGGGCAGACGGGAAGAGGAAGGGGGAGGATTAGGACGAAAGAAGGAAAACACAGGTTTGTTTCCTCATGACTTTTTTGGAGGCTGGTCATCTCCCACTGAGCTTCAGTGGCAGGTGAAAGACTTGAGCCAAGTACACTGTGCTGATGCCTTAGCTGGGTCTGAATGAGGTTGATGGTCTTCTTTTCAAGGATCCCTTGGGACTCTGCTTCATGCTTTATTTCCCTGAAGTGGGACCTCTCTCGAGTCACACGCAGGTTTGGTGGGCGCTGAGGGGGACTTGCAGGGACTAAGGGTTGGACTGGGCTACTGGTTATGCATCTGGCATTCGGCTTGCTTCTCTGCCAGGGCTTGGCCCCGAGGAGAGATTTCAGCATGAGATGGACTGCTACCCAGCTCCTTTTTTCACCTTCTCTGCACGTATCAAGTTTACTAACATCTGGCCCTCCTTCCCAGACTCTTCTCTCACTTTGCTGATTTTGCAATAATAAAATACATGACTCCCCTTCCTCCCACATTGTTGTTTTCTGCATCCACAGGAAATGGGGAGACCCTCCCAAGGTTTTCTCAGGGTTATGTATGTGAAAAAAAACAACTTTGTATCGACGTTTTTGGAGATTATTAAAACAATGTTTTATTTTACAGATAATATTTTTTACTCTGTATACAAACATGTACAAAAAGTGTGTCTTTTAGAATTCATGTTTTGAACTTTGCAGAGCTGTGCTGGGTAGGGGGTGGGGGTGAGGCTGGCACTTGTCAGTTGCACATTTCTCCCCATCTCTGATGAGTAACATCCGGGTGACTTGAAACTGGGCACAACAGAAGTATTTGCACCACATAAGTTGGCAAATACTACATATCAGGGCTTCCTGGCCCCAGTGGGTGAGTGGGGTGGCTGGTGAATATTTACCAGCACACCACTGCTTGGGAGCTCCAAAAGTTATTCAACAGAGGCTTGGAGAGACAAGATGGAAACCATGAAAAAGAGACTCACATTTGGGGAGAATATGTCTCATAGTCACAGGTTATCAGTGAGTGGGTCTTAAGTAAGAGGAATGATATGAGTTATTCTAATGACTGGAAGCACTGGGGTCTGAGGCATAAACTAACCAACCCCAATTCATAGGATATTCGAGAATGAATTAGGTAAAATAAGTAAGTACAGTTTAAAACTAACAGATCTGTTTAATAAGCATAGTAGTATTTTGAAAAGTTTATAGGATATGTATTTTTTTAGTCATTTATAATTGATTTTCTTATTTCTTATTTTAGCAAATGTGTAACATGTTTATTTGAAGATGTGTTGAAACAGGAACCTCTGAACTCATTTAGCTTGTCCATTTCTGAGGTTGACTGTCCAACCTGCAAGACCCTGCTTTACTAGGTGTGAGAAAAAGTCCTAACTGGTGCCACAAACCCTCAAAGGTCCTGGGCAATAAGGAGGAGCCCCATTTCTTCCTCATATGGGGAAGCCCCCGCTCCCGTGGGGTTTGGAGGATCTGGGCTCCTGGTGGCAGCAGTAGCCCAGGGTGGTTTGAGCACACCCCACCCTCTGTTTGAAAGGTGAAGAGGGGAACCATTCAGACAAAGGTGGGGAGAATGAATGTGCAGCCATTTCCAGTCCTTCTCTGGCTTGGGGGCACCTCTCTTCTACAGATCCAATTAATTATTGCAGAGTGGTCATGACCCACCAGGGAATGCCTCAAAGAAAGCTCTTTCTATTCATCTTTTAAAAATAGAACTTTTGCAATATAATTTTTGATGTTATGCTTGATTCGAAAAATTTTCTTTTAGAATTCATGTTTTGAACTTTGCAGAGCTGTGCTGGGTAGGGTGGGGTGAGGCTGGCACTTGTCAGTTGCACATTTCTCCCCATCTCTGATGAGTAACATCCGGGTGACTTGAAACTGGGCACAACAGAAGTATTTGCACCACATAAGTTGGCAAATACTACATATCAGGGCTTCCTGGCCCCAGTGGGTGAGTGGGGTGGCTGGTGAATATTTACCAGCACACCACTGCTTGGGAGCCCCAAAAGTTATTCAACAGAGGCTTGGAGAGACAAGATGGAAACCATGAAAAAGAGACTCACATTTGGGGAGAATATGTCTCATAGTCACAGGTTATCAGTGAGTGGGTCTTAAGTAAGAGGAATGATATGAGTTATTCTAATGACTGGAAGCACTGGGGTCTGAGGCATAAACTAACCAACCCCAATTCATAGGATATTCGAGAATGAATTAGGTAA
The DNA here is from genome assembly GCA_022376925.1 of Tragulus kanchil. NCBI lineage: Eukaryota > Metazoa > Chordata > Mammalia > Artiodactyla > Tragulidae > Tragulus > Tragulus kanchil. The sequence continues at coordinate 244,449,645 of JAIOJX010000026.1, read as the reverse complement.
AATAAGTAAGTACAGTTTAAAACTAACAGATCTGTTTAATAAGCATAGTAGTATTTTGAAAAGTTTATAGGATATGTATTTTTTTAGTCATTTATAATTGATTTTCTTATTTCTTATTTTAGCAAATGTGTAACATGTTTATTTGAAGATGTGTTGAAACAGGAACCTCTGAACTCATTTAGCTTGTCCATTTCTGAGGTTGACTGTCCAACCTGCAAGACCCTGCTTTACTAGGTGTGAGAAAAAGTCCTAACTGGTGCCACAAACCCTCAAAGGTCCTGGGCAATAAGGAGGAGCCCCATTTCTTCCTCATATGGGGAAGCCCCCGCTCCCGTGGGGTTTGGAGGATCTGGGCTCCTGGTGGCAGCAGTAGCCCAGGGTGGTTTGAGCACACCCCACCCTCTGTTTGAAAGGTGAAGAGGGGAACCATTCAGACAAAGGTGGGGAGAATGAATGTGCAGCCATTTCCAGTCCTTCTCTGGCTTGGGGGCACCTCTCTTCTACAGATCCAATTAATTATTGCAGAGTGGTCATGACCCACCAGGGAATGCCTCAAAGAAAGCTCTTTCTATTCATCTTTTAAAAATAGAACTTTTGCAATATAATTTTTGATGTTATGCTTGATTCGAAAAATTCACTTGCAGTGTCTTGTGTTCGCAGGTACCCCAAATCATACAGTATTGGAGCGGCAAGTTCCTGCTTGTCTAACGCACCAGAGTGCCTAGGAGGGGAAGGCACTCGCCCAGTCCCACAACTAATCACTGGTCAGGCGAGGACAGAGCCCAGAACTCCAAACTTGAAGTTCAAGACTCCTCTGTTCCTCTGATGCTACGTAACTTTCATAAATATACAGTCGTCCCTCGGTATCTGCTGGTGGTTGGTCCTAGGACCCCGAGCAGATACTGCAGATGGTCCAGGCCCTCACAGTCTGCCCTCTGCAGAATTCAGAACCGTCAGACATGGAGGGCTGAATGTGTATGAGAATAGGGAACTAGGATCGAAAGGCATTTATAAGTCTGTATACCAGTCATTTGTGTAAAATGGACACATGGGCATAAACATAAGATACTGAATTTTCTAAGCATCTGGCACAAGTAAAAGGCTATTTACTAAACAGTCTTTTACTTGTACAGGGAAATGTTTGCACTCAAACAAGAATTCTGGATGATCAACAGGTGGCAGTATTTCCCTGCCTTATTCAATCCTGTTAGCCAGCCATGAGGAGGAATAATGTTTCTGGACCTCTGGGTTAAACGCTGATAAAGAACTTTAGAAATGCTAGCAGGCTGAGAGGATGAGCTAGCGCCTGACAGTGCCCGGTGGTGCCTCTGCACCTACCTGCCTGTATTGCAATAGAGGGCCACCTAGCAAAGTACCCTCTACCAGAACAATCTGCCCTCATATCTCAGAGGAGAAAGGATTGAGGGGAAGAGAGAACAGTGCTCCCAGTCTAGATTGTTACTTCAAATATAATTTATAAAATGCTTTGAAACAATTTTTTCCATTTGCTTTTAACTGAAAAACACAGCAGGGCATACTTGAGGCAAGAAGTACTTGAGATCTGGGGAGATGGTCCCAGTGGCAGCTGGTTCTGTTGGGGGCCGTGTTCTTATGATCAGGATGGAGCCAGCAGGGTCATCGGGCTGGAGAGACAGGTAAGTAGAGCAAACCACACTACAACACACAGACCGTTGCATCCTACTGTGTGCCCCGGCCAAAAACACTAAAAATAGCAAGAATAATAGCAAACATTTACTGTGGCCTTACTCTGCGCCGGGCATTCTTGTAAGCTTTTCACATTAACTGTTTCATTTATTTCTTACAGTCACCCGTGAGGTAAATAACTGTTGTTCTATACATTTGATGGATGAGGAATTCAAGTTTCAGAGACAGAAACTTGACTGTGTAACTAGTAAGTGGATCAGACTGTGAGTGGTGAACTCAGGGAGTCTGATAGGGAGCTCTGCCGCTGGTGAATTCCAGCTGTCTGAGCAGAAGGGACCTTCAGGCCTGGTGAAGCCCAGGCATTCTGTATCATTCAGGTCAGTCTCTGTTTCTTTAGCAAGAGAGGTGTTATCTGTTGGAGGAGGAACTCTGCAGAGGCAGCTTCTGGTGCCCAAGCAGGGTTGCCAAGCCAGGAGTTTGATCACTGGTGACAATTGTACTCACCTTTTTGAATAACAATCACAGATTCTTATGTTTGCACCAAATAGCAGGGGTCAATACCCAGAGTAAAACCAGCCTGGATATCTGCCTTTTGTGAACAATCCCCCAGGATTTGTTTGGGATCCCCACTATCAAGGATGTACCTGAGGAGCCATTGTCTAAGCTTTGTTTTGGTGTAAACAACATGGAAACACTTCATTTCAAGCTTGAGGAGCTCTTGTGAGCGTCTGCAGACTGAGGAGCAGCATCCTCTGACAGATACAGATGGGCAGTGATCAACCTGGGGTGAAAGCACCTCACTTTGGTACTTTGTGACTTATTCACTCCACCGAATGTGGTTTATGTCTTCATTCATTCATCCTTTTGAAAGCATTTACCTTTCATGCACCAAGCTCTGTGCTCAGCATGAGAATAATAATAATAATAACGAAGCAGCAGAAGCAATAGCTAATATTTATTAGATGCTTATCATCTTATCATATACCAAGTCCTGGACCAAGTATCTTTAAGTCATAGGAAGCTGGGTCTACTCTGCACTCAGAGTGGGCGACTGTGGTCTCCCTAAACTGCTACCAAATCTTGTGAAGGAGGCACTATTAGCATCCTCATTTGCATATGGAGGAATTGAGATAAAGGTTAAGTGTCCTGCCCAAGATAATACAATTGAAACACACGTATCTAGGATTTGAGTCTTTAGGCTCAACCATCAAGCTCTTACTACGCTGAATATGTATGGCATGTGATTAAATGGTCCCTTAGGAAGGTCTGCAAAATGACTTTGAAAGAAGACACACAGCAACAACCAGAAAAGGTCCAGAGTCATCCTCTGTGATGGAGCCGGGTTTTGAACTCGGACCTGTCCAACTCCAGAGGCTGACTCTCTCCAGAAGTGTGCTACACTGCCGGGGGGATTGTGTATTAGGATGCACGTTTGGAAACTGCAGCAGAGGTTAGAATGAGAGGGAACAAAACAAGCTAGAAGTTTCTTTCTCTTCCATCGCAGCCCATGCTGTGTGGTGGTTCTGCAGTGGGGGTGGACACCAGGCTCCTTTCATCTCAGCCCACCGCCACCTCCAAACTCAGCTTCTGTCTTCTGTGTAAGCTGCTCTAATGTCAATGGCCAGGTCCGCACCGCAGCTTTGGAAAAGGGAGAAGGGTAAGGGGAAAACAGTCTCCTGCCCTTGGAAGGCACCATCTGGAGGTCGTTCACATCATTTCGTTTTATGTGACTGTGGTCACCACTTAGTCACATGGCTGTGCCAAGCTGCAAGGGAGGAGGGAGCATACAATGGGCACAAGAAGAGCTGAGGATCGGTCAGAAGACACAGAGAATCTGAGGCAGCCCACAAGATATCCCTAATGGATTACTATTATGTGTTGGAGACACAATAGAGCTTTATGTCCCCCCACCCCCCACTTTTTTTTTTGTCCATGCATCTTGCAGGATTGAACCTGGGCCCTTGTCAGTGAATGTGCTGAGTCCTAACCACAGGCCCACCAAGGAATTCCCAAGAGTGTGCCATTTTCTAGCTGTGGGAACTTGGTCTTTAAAAAAAAAAAACAAATTTGGCTGTGCTGGGTTTTATTTGGCATGTGAACTCTTAGTTGTGGCATGTGGGGTCTAATTCCCAAACCAGGGATGGAACACAGGCCCCTTGCACTGGGAGCACAGTCTTAGCCACTGAACTGTCAGGAAAGACCCAGAAACTTGGTCTTAATATGTCCTCTTTGAGACCTGGTTTTCTCACTTATAAAGACACAGTGATTCTGCCTGGCTGATATGGTTGTTGTGAGGGTTAGGTGGTGAGATGTATGTGACAGGATCTAGCGCTATGCCTGGTAGCTGCCTGCCTTGGCTTCTGTTCTCTAGTTGTGGGAACCAGGCTCTCCTTCCTCCACCAGTTCTGACATGAGCGACTGACATTTATTTTCTAATTTTCCATAAAGAGCCACGCAAACATGACTTTAAGACATGTGTACAACTCACCTTCCAACAAGATTGCCACTAAGGTCTTCCTATGTAGATTTTCTACAGCCACAATGATTCCGGTAGGTTAGGGTAGGAGGCTCCTGACTGCTGCCCAGAAAAGCCTCTCCAGTTATCATCTAGCCTTTGGAAAGAGTCCTGACCCCACAGTTCATATCCACTCCACCCTCGGTCCTTGAGGGCAAGTGACACACACATTTTTGTTTTTTAAATTTCGGCCTCTTTTATTGTTTATTTATTTTCATCCATCTTTATTTTTTGGCCTGTGTGGGACTCCCATTGCAGTGGCTTCTCTTTCTGCCGAGCACCAGTTCTGGTGCATGTGCTCCAGAGCACTGGCTTGTAATTGGACACACTGGTCCAGCTGCTCTGTGGCACGAGGGATCTTCCCAGGCCAGGGATGGAACCTGTGCTCCTGGCACTTGCAGGGTGGCCTCTTTACCCATTGGACCACCAGGGAAGCCCCAAGTGACACATTTATCTGGTTCACTGCTATATCCTCCAAAGTTAGCCCAGAATAGACAACAGTGAAGAGAAGTTTATTTAGCATTTTATGATGTAGGAAATGCCATTCTAAGCACCTCTATGAATTTAATCTACTTTAAGTCTCATGAAACCTTCCAAGTGAGTCACCAGAATCAGGGCATCAGAATTCCCCAGAGGGTTCTTAAAATGTAGACTTCCAGGGTCTACCCCAGACCTACATTAAGACCACTGAGGTGCATTTTAAGCAAGGTGTCCAGCAGCCTCTCTCACCCCCAAGCTCTAAGGTTCTATACCATTTTGACTTCTTTTTGGGATTCCAATTGACCAAATCGTACAAATCAACACACAATGTTGATCTCCAGATGAGAATGTTTCTTTGTGCTACTCTGTCACACATTGGGAAGTTGCGTCATTTGCTCCAATGTACGTTGTTCTTAAAAAACAGACCTGCAGTCTAGAACCCAGACAGTTCTTTCCAACACGTAACAGTAGTGTAGTACATACGCCTGTGAGCTGCCTCAGATTCTCTGTGTAAGTCTTCTGGCCCCAAGTAAGCTTGAGTAGAAGTCACTAAGGTGGATTCAGAGTGGTCTGAATCCTAGAGTTGCTGTTGTGCTGTTAGATGTCTACAGTGTCAACTGGGAAAAATATACAAATTGGCACTAGTGGTAAAGAACCCGCCTGCCAAAGCATGAGTTGTAAGAGACGAGGTTCAATCCCTGGGTCAGGAAGATCCCCTGGAGGAGGTGATGGCAACCCACTCCAGTACTGTTGCCTGGAGAATCCCATGGACAGAGGAGCCTGGCAGGCTATGGCCCATAGGGTCGCAAAGAGTCAGACATGACTGAAGCATGCATGCATAGGATCAAGTTTCTAGTTATAAAACGGTTCTGCCGAGCACCAGTTCTGGTGCATGTGCTCCAGAGCACTGGCTTGTAATTGGACACACTGGTCCAGCTGCTCTGTGGCACGAGGGATCTTCCCAGGCCAGGGATGGAACCTGTGCTCCTGGCACTTGCAGGGTGGCCTCTTTACCCATTGGACCACCAGGGAAGCCCCAAGTGACACATTTATCTGGTTCACTGCTATATCCTCCAAAGTTAGCCCAGAATAGACAACAGTGAAGAGAAGTTTATTTAGCATTTTATGATGTAGGAAATGCCATTCTAAGCACCTCTATGAATTTAATCTACTTTAAGTCTCATGAAACCTTCCAAGTGAGTCACCAGAATCAGGGCATCAGAATTCCCCAGAGGGTTCTTAAAATGTAGACTTCCAGGGTCTACCCCAGACCTACATTAAGACCACTGAGGTGCATTTTAAGCAAGGTGTCCAGCAGCCTCTCTCACCCCCAAGCTCTAAGGTTCTATACCATTTTGACTTCTTTTTGGGATTCCAATTGACCAAATCGTACAAATCAACACACAATGTTGATCTCCAGATGAGAATGTTTCTTTGTGCTACTCTGTCACACATTGGGAAGTTGCGTCATTTGCTCCAATGTACGTTGTTCTTAAAAAACAGACCTGCAGTCTAGAACCCAGACAGTTCTTTCCAACACGTAACAGTAGTGTAGTACATACGCCTGTGAGCTGCCTCAGATTCTCTGTGTAAGTCTTCTGGCCCCAAGTAAGCTTGAGTAGAAGTCACTAAGGTGGATTCAGAGTGGTCTGAATCCTAGAGTTGCTGTTGTGCTGTTAGATGTCTACAGTGTCAACTGGGAAAAATATACAAATTGGCACTAGTGGTAAAGAACCCGCCTGCCAAAGCATGAGTTGTAAGAGACGCAGGTTCAATCCCTGGGTCAGGAAGATCCCCTGGAGGATGGTCATGGCAATCGACTCCAGTGCTCTTGCCTGGAGAATCCCATGGACAGAGGGCCTGGCAGGCTATGGCCCATAGGGTCGCAAAGAGTCAGACATGACTGAAGCATGCATGCATAGGATCAAGTTTCTAGTTATAAAAACGGCTTGAGAAGACTTCCCTGGTGGTCCAGTGGGTAAAGAGTCCACCTTGCAGTGCAAGGGGTTTGATCCCTGGTCTGGGAAGATACCTCGTGTGGCAGAGCAGCTGGACCAGTGTGTCCAATTAGGAGCAAGCGCTCTGGAGCGTGTGCATCCAGGGCCAGTGCTCTGCAACGAGAGATACCACTGCGATGGGAGGCCCACACAGGCCAAAGAATAAAGATGGATGAAAATAAATAAATAAAAACCCAATAAAAGAGGCCAAAAATTAAAAGACAGACAAAAAAACAACAAAAAAAACGGCTTGAGAAAGGGCTGTCTCCCTCTTGAGGCCATTTCTGCCCCAAGGAGAAAGAAGGCAAACTCAAGGTCCAAAGGACGAGTGTGTGAGAGGAGGGGAGTTGGGGCCCGTGGTGTTGGGTGGGCTGGTGCTGCTGTGGTCGAGCCAACGGCTCTAGCCATGGGATGGTTTCTCAGCAGAACTGCGTGTGTCAGGAAATTACTTCTTATCAAATTAGAGGTAATAATAGGACAATACCTGGCAGTGTTTGAGGGCACTGAGAAGGCAATGGGACGGAAGAGAGAATTTCTTTGCTTGTCTCTGCCAAGCCAAAAATGTAGGTCAACCTGGCTTCTACGGAAATTGGGGTTTAAGGAGTCACAAGGAGACATTCTGCTCGGGGGCTCAGTATTAATTTTTATGTTTTTGTGGGACTGCAAATAGGCTGTCAGAGATGAAGTGTCTGGCTGGCTGGTTTGTAAGGTCCCTCCTAGTGCTAACTTTCTGTAATGACTGTGGCTTAAAACACAGTCCCTGTGGCTGGGCAAGGACCCATGGGAGAGGTAGCACACCGTCCTACTGAGTTTACTATCCCATGGTGAGAATTTGCTCATTGGCTTATTCTGCAGACCACATGTCTGGTTTTATCAGGAGGGAGAGGAGCCTTGGAAAGTGTAAGGAGGGCAGGGTGGGAGAGTTCAGAGCTCTATCCTCGCTGTTTCCCTTTTCCCTCAAGGCGAGAGTCAGACATGACTGAAGCATGCATGCATAGGATCAAGTTTCTAGTTATAAAAACGGCTTGAGAAGACTTCCCTGGTGGTCCAGTGGGTAAAGAGTCCACCTTGCAGTGCAAGGGGTTTGATCCCTGGTCTGGGAAGATACCTCGTGTGGCAGAGCAGCTGGACCAGTGTGTCCAATTAGGAGCAAGCGCTCTGGAGCGTGTGCATCCAGGGCCAGTGCTCTGCAACGAGAGATACCACTGCGATGGGAGGCCCACACAGGCCAAAGAATAAAGATGGATGAAAATAAATAAATAAAAACCCAATAAAAGAGGCCAAAAATTAAAAGACAGACAAAAAAACAACAAAAAAAACGGCTTGAGAAAGGGCTGTCTCCCTCTTGAGGCCATTTCTGCCCCAAGGAGAAAGAAGGCAAACTCAAGGTCCAAAGGACGAGTGTGTGAGAGGAGGGGAGTTGGGGCCCGTGGTGTTGGGTGGGCTGGTGCTGCTGTGGTCGAGCCAACGGCTCTAGCCATGGGATGGTTTCTCAGCAGAACTGCGTGTGTCAGGAAATTACTTCTTATCAAATTAGAGGTAATAATAGGACAATACCTGGCAGTGTTTGAGGGCACTGAGAAGGCAATGGGACGGAAGAGAGAATTTCTTTGCTTGTCTCTGCCAAGCCAAAAATGTAGGTCAACCTGGCTTCTACGGAAATTGGGGTTTAAGGAGTCACAAGGAGACATTCTGCTCGGGGGCTCAGTATTAATTTTTATGTTTTTGTGGGACTGCAAATAGGCTGTCAGAGATGAAGTGTCTGGCTGGCTGGTTTGTAAGGTCCCTCCTAGTGCTAACTTTCTGTAATGACTGTGGCTTAAAACACAGTCCCTGTGGCTGGGCAAGGACCCATGGGAGAGGTAGCACACCGTCCTACTGAGTTTACTATCCCATGGTGAGAATTTGCTCATTGGCTTATTCTGCAGACCACATGTCTGGTTTTATCAGGAGGGAGAGGAGCCTTGGAAAGTGTAAGGAGGGCAGGGTGGGAGAGTTCAGAGCTCTATCCTCGCTGTTTCCCCTTTTCCCTCAAGGCGAGGGGTTCTAGCATCCTGTAAGCATCAGGAATGAGGGGCAGTATAAAGGCGGGTGAAGTTGTAAGAGTGTCAGAGAAATTGTGTTACAGAGCCACCCGCGAGGGACCCCAACAAGGATTTTCCTGCCCAGTGGAGTGTAATATGTGTACCAACAGAATAAAAGCAAGTTCCATTTAGAAGCAAAGGAAAGTTTTATTGTCCAATCAGAGAATGGAGAGCTGTGAACCTGTAGCCCAGCACAAACTCTCCCCGTGAGTCCTGGGCAGGGCTGCTTTATAAGGTTTTTGGAAGCCAGTGGGACGGGAGCAGGGTTGGAGTTCTCACGCAGCTGCGCAGCATCGCGATCCCAGGTGCAGCGTCTCTGCGCATGGCCGCCGCCATCTTCAGTTGGAGTGTTGCGCCCAGCCCGTGCGCACACAACCTGCCCAGCTGAGGCGCTGGGCGCCGCCTTTTAGTAACAGGAACTCTGGTTTGAAGAGCGGAGTGCACGTCACATGAAACTACACAAGCGCAAAGGAAATGAAAACGAGGTAAGACTTTATTTTGTTATCCAGATTCTATTTTTTATATTTCCTGGGAAATGTTAAGGGGTTTCACCTGCGACAAACTCAGTTGCTGTAGCTGACCTGGAATCCCCTGGGGTCATGGATAGCTTCTGTGGCCAGAAGCTTTGCTGAGGTAGGAGGGAGGAGAAGTGGTTCCAAGATCTGGTGCTAACATGACTCTTTCCTCAGGACTCCCCAGGATCTGGGCCATCCCAAGGATAGCCCCGGCACCATTCAGTGTGCCAAACTTGTCTCTTTCTTCTCCCTGTCCTGGCTGGCTGGTTTGTAAGGTCCCTCCTAGTGCTAACTTTCTGTAATGACTGTGGCTTAAAACACAGTCCCTGTGGCTGGGCAAGGACCCATGGGAGAGGTAGCACACCGTCCTACTGAGTTTACTATCCCATGGTGAGAATTTGCTCATTGGCTTATTCTGCAGACCACATGTCTGGTTTTATCAGGAGGGAGAGGAGCCTTGGAAAGTGTAAGGAGGGCAGGGTGGGAGAGTTCAGAGCTCTATCCTCGCTGTTTCCCCTTTTCCCTCAAGGCGAGGGGTTCTAGCATCCTGTAAGCATCAGGAATGAGGGGCAGTATAAAGGCGGGTGAAGTTGTAAGAGTGTCAGAGAAATTGTGTTACAGAGCCACCCGCGAGGGACCCCAACAAGGATTTTCCTGCCCAGTGGAGTGTAATATGTGTACCAACAGAATAAAAGCAAGTTCCATTTAGAAGCAAAGGAAAGTTTTATTGTCCAATCAGAGAATGGAGAGCTGTGAACCTGTAGCCCAGCACAAACTCTCCCCGTGAGTCCTGGGCAGGGCTGCTTTATAAGGTTTTTGGAAGCCAGTGGGACGGGAGCAGGGTTGGAGTTCTCACGCAGCTGCGCAGCATCGCGATCCCAGGTGCAGCGTCTCTGCGCATGGCCGCCGCCATCTTCAGTTGGAGTGTTGCGCCCAGCCCGTGCGCACACAACCTGCCCAGCTGAGGCGCTGGGCGCCGCCTTTTAGTAACAGGAACTCTGGTTTGAAGAGCGGAGTGCACGTCACATGAAACTACACAAGCGCAAAGGAAATGAAAACGAGGTAAGACTTTATTTTGTTATCCAGATTCTATTTTTTATATTTCCTGGGAAATGTTAAGGGGTTTCACCTGCGACAAACTCAGTTGCTGTAGCTGACCTGGAATCCCCTGGGGTCATGGATAGCTTCTGTGGCCAGAAGCTTTGCTGAGGTAGGAGGGAGGAGAAGTGGTTCCAAGATCTGGTGCTAACATGACTCTTTCCTCAGGACTCCCCAGGATCTGGGCCATCCCCAAGGATAGCAACACTGGCACCATTCAGTGTGCCAAACTTGTCTCTTTCTTCTCCTTCCTCCACCCCACCCTCCAAGTTTCTTTCCTTCCTCAAATATGCATTGAACACCAGTCACTCACCAGGTGCTGGGAGACAGATATGAGCAAACAGACACCAAACTCCTGTCCTCAAGGGCTTACATTTACCTGAGATGAGAGTCACAGACAGACACTCTCCCAGGTATTTGTCTTGAAACCTCCTAACAACTTGGCAAACTGGGATTACTGTTTCCATTTTACCAATAAGGAACTATTACCTGGGACAATGTCTAAAGCCTAGCTAGGAGGTCTGGGACCCCCTTTATCAGCCCCTCGTCCTTGCCCACCTGAGAAAGCTGACAGGCTGTGGTCATCTGAAAGGACAGGGTAAAAGGCTGTCAGCATGCATGGTTATTCTGAGGCCGAGAATTTATGTAACTGGAACACAGAGTCTTAACTCCAAGGGCCAGAGAGGGATTTGGGTGAACAGGCAGTTGAAAATGGAACTAAAACGAGCCTAGGGAGCTCCACGCTCGTGAAGCAGAACTTGCCTGGCCCCCGAGTGGACAGTGTGAACTAGGAAATAATTAAATGTTGTTTGGTGCTCATGCAACCTGCAGGTTGGGACATTCACTCAGAAGTGAATTCACTCAGCTGGGAGCAGCTGCCAGCAACGGTCATGTCCATTTCATGAAAATTTCTGACTAATTGAAATAGCAACTTATTCAAAGATCAAAAAAATTGTCATTTTGTTGCATATGAAAAGGTAACTTACTGAAGTGTCATTTTCAAAAACCAGAGGTACACTTGGTGCTTTGGTCCAGTCTTTCACTGGTAAAGAATTCAACAACACCTCCATCCTGCTCCCCTCCCCAAGGGAAGCCACTTCTGGTGGGTTTCTTTTCAGTCTTTTTCTGTGCATTTGGTGTCACTACTATCTTTAGAACATTTTTACCAGGCTGTGAATTTCTTGAGAACATTGGTGTATCTTATTCTTTTTACTGGACCTAGCATGTATTGGGTGCTTGTAACATGACTCTTTCCTCAGGACTCCCCAGGATGGGCCATCCCAAGGATAGCAACACTGGCACCATTCAGTGTGCCAAACTTGTCTCTTTCTTCTCCTTCCTCCACCCCACCCTCCAAGTTTCTTTCCTTCCTCAAATATGCATTGAACACCAGTCACTCACCAGGTGCTGGGAGACAGATATGAGCAAACAGACACCAAACTCCTGTCCTCAAGGGCTTACATTTACCTGAGATGAGAGTCACAGACAGACACTCTCCCAGGTATTTGTCTTGAAACCTCCTAACAACTTGGCAAACTGGGATTACTGTTTCCATTTTACCAATAAGGAACTATTACCTGGGACAATGTCTAAAGCCTAGCTAGGAGGTCTGGGACCCCCTTTATCAGCCCCTCGTCCTTGCCCACCTGAGAAAGCTGACAGGCTGTGGTCATCTGAAAGGACAGGGTAAAAGGCTGTCAGCATGCATGGTTATTCTGAGGCCGAGAATTTATGTAACTGGAACACAGAGTCTTAACTCCAAGGGCCAGAGAGGGATTTGGGTGAACAGGCAGTTGAAAATGGAACTAAAACGAGCCTAGGGAGCTCCACGCTCGTGAAGCAGAACTTGCCTGGCCCCCGAGTGGACAGTGTGAACTAGGAAATAATTAAATGTTGTTTGGTGCTCATGCAACCTGCAGGTTGGGACATTCACTCAGAAGTGAATTCACTCAGCTGGGAGCAGCTGCCAGCAACGGTCATGTCCATTTCATGAAAATTTCTGACTAATTGAAATAGCAACTTATTCAAAGATCAAAAAAATTGTCATTTTGTTGCATATGAAAAGGTAACTTACTGAAGTGTCATTTTCAAAAACCAGAGGTACACTTGGTGCTTTGGTCCAGTCTTTCACTGGTAAAGAATTCAACAACACCTCCATCCTGCTCCCCTCCCCAAGGGAAGCCACTTCTGGTGGGTTTCTTTTCAGTCTTTTTCTGTGCATTTGGTGTCACTACTATCTTTAGAACATTTTTACCAGGCTGTGAATTTCTTGAGAACATTGGTGTATCTTATTCTTTTTACTGGACCTAGCATGTATTGGGTGCTTGACAGCATTATCAAATGAATTGAGTAAAGGAGTAAATCAATGAACTAATTAATTTTGAGTGAAGTGGGTGGGAGTGAGCCCAACAGCACTAACTGACAAGAGGCGGGGAAGCATGGATACTCATTCCAACTGAAGTAGTGTTGATGTTCATTTCCTTCAAAACAAACCCCAGACATCTGTATAGTGCTTCACAGTGCACATTTTCTCATTGGTGTCCTACCTACCACTGTCCCGGGGTCTCACAGACCCCTTTGTCACCACTTTACCCCGTCTGTGGGTCTGACAGGTAGCCACAGATGTGTGCCCCAACTTTGAGTGTGGCTCTGTCTGGAGCAGGTGTGGACTGCCCCCTTCCCTCAGACTCTTGCCTCTTGGGGTGACTTTGGAAATGAGAGCCGAACTCTCACTGCGAACATCCCACAGAGGCTCCCACTCTTGCCTCGACCCTGTCACTTGCTGTGGTGGAGCCAGAGATGTCTGACCTAAGTTCTGGTGGCCAGCATGTCTGATGTGCTACGCTTCAGAATCTGGACACTCCCGAAAGTTCCCTCTCTGTAGGGTACACGTGTGCATTTGTGGGTGTGTGGGTGGTTTGTTATTTTTGTGACCAGTTTCCAATTGCAGCAGCCTGCAAAGACCGGGTTAAGGACGCCAAATCTTTTGCCTGCGCTCTTGAGTTCCTTTAAAACATATGAAATGTCAGAAATGGAACACATATCCCCCTTTTCTGCCCTTTCAGGTTGGCGGTTGCTTTCATGCAGAAAGATTGCCTTTTATGTACTCCAGGCAAGGGGATTAGTCTTAACGCCTTGTGCTGATTTTATTTGAAGGTAAGCATCCAGCGAAGGTAGCTGAAACTGTTTTGCATTTCAAAATCATTTTAAGAGCCGTAACTCACAGGTGTGTGCTGCCCCAGTTGCTTGCCTATTTTTACATCAAAGTGAGTCAAGGAGTCCATTTTACCTCACTGGCCTCCATAGGAAGGGGGACAACCAGCAAAGGGTGCAAAGGAGCAGCTTCCTTTGTGTTTGCTCTCTGAAGTTTGAGTCTCTCTAACCACTGTTGAGGGCTTCCCAGGTGGCTCAGAGGTAAAGAATCCACCTGCGGGGTTTCCCTGGTGGTCCGTGTAAAGAATCCGCCTTGCGGTGCTAGGGGCGCCGGTTCGACCCCACGTGCCGTGGAGCGGCTGGACCGGTGTGTCCAATTAACAAGCCAGCGCGTTGGAGCGCATGCGCCCAGAGCCAGTGCTCTGCAAGGAGAGAGGCCACTGCAATGAGAGGCCCACACAGGCCAAAGAATAAAGATGGATGAAAATAAATAAATAAACAATAAAAGAGGCCAAAAATCTTTTTTAAAAAGAATCCACCTGCGATGCAGGAGACAGAAGATCCTCTGGAGGAGGGCATGGCAACCCCCTCCAGAGTTCGTGCCTGGAGAATCCCATGGACAGAGGAGCCTGGCAGGCTGTATAGTCCACAGGGTTGCAAAGAGTCAGACACGACCATAGCAACTGAGCATGCACTCAGGCACAACCCGATTGAGTGGGCTTCCTATGTGGAGCCAGTGGTAAAAAAAATCTGCCTATCAGTGCAGGACAGATGAGCCTGGTGGGCTACAGGTAATGGGTTCACAAAGAGTTGGACACAGCTGAGTGAGCACAGCCCAGCCCAGCCACCCTATTTAATAGATTCCCTAAAGGCAAAAGAAGCTGCAGCACTTCCGGGCTCCCGTAGGCAACCAAGACATAGATAATAACCACACTCACTCCTGAAATACCTTCTTATTTAACCACTTAGCCAGCACTTGCTGAATTCAATTGAGCACTGAGGCAGACAGCTCACAGGTGCCAGGAGTTGGGAGCCAAGGCCCAGGGCAAGCACTGCCTCTTCCAGGCAGCCCTCCCTGATTGCCTATTTTCCGCATTCAGTGTTATTCCTCCTCCTCTCTGCTCCCAGAATGCCCGCTCCCCCATTAGAGCTTTTATCCTGAGTTGTGGGTATTTGTTACATATCCTATCCTGTCTCTGTAAATCTCCTAAGAGTGAGGACCATGTCAGCGAGGACACACAGTTGCAGCATGGTGACTGCCTCAGGTTTACTGACTTGAAATTAATTTTAAACTTTCAGTATTTCAAGTGCTCTTCAAAGCCAGTTCCTGGTGTTACCCTGCCATGGGTTCCAAATGACTTAGGGGTTGGGGAGTGGAGGAGAGCTTCCAACACCTGGGAGCAGCTGTCAGGGGAGGAAGGGGGCGGGAGGGCTGGCCTGACCTCACCAAAGGGTCTTCAGACTCAGGAGGAAGTTCAGAGTCCTCTTCTTCCTCAGGGATCTGGATCCACCCACGGGCTGCCTGCTCAGCAGATTTTCTTCTCCTTCCCTGCTCTTTCTGGGAGTGAGGCTCCATCTTTGCCCTTTCTAGCTTCTGCCACGTGCTACATGAGGCTTCAGACAGCACAGGTCTGTTTTTAGATTTTTGCCTCACGTGTGTTCAGTTAACTTAATGAGCTCTCTATAGGGGTAGCTTTCTTGAGAGACCGTTGCTAAGGGCCAGTCACATGTTTCTCACTGTGTTGTGATGGAAACGTGATGAGATGCTGATCCTAGCCTGGCAGAATCTGCTGGAGTGTCTGGTTAGAGTGGCCTCTTCTGCAGGAGCCTGTGGGATTTCACAGGCCAACAGATGCAAACTTATGATTTCAGCAAAGGGACAAAGGGTGGTAAAATGCCAGAGGGGGGTTGGTTCAGGAAGACTTCAGAGCCGAGCAGTGTGGAGGCACATGCCCACTGCTTCTGTTTGCCTGAGCACCACCTGCGGGGAGCACCCAGGAGCCCTGTGGCCCCTGACCTCCCAGAGCATATGTGAGGTGGGTGGAGAAGTGAGAGTAGACAGAAATGGCTAGTTGGCAGTCTGCTGAACCCAGGTCTAAGTGCAGAAGGCTGTGGGGGCCAGTCCCAGAGCAGAGAGGCTCTGGAGGAGCCTGAGAGGGCTGGAGGAGTCAGGAAACATAGCCCTTGCACTGGAAGGGAAGGAGCCCTCAGTAGGGCAGCGTGGATCAGAATAAATAGCAACTGGAGGCAGTAGTGAGAGCCTTGGCCAAATGATGGTGATGGTCATCAGTCACTGACCTCCGTCTCTGGGCCAGGCCCCCTTCTCGGTCTTACCTCCTTCTGTTCTCACAACCGTCAGAAAAGTTTGTGCTATTGCCCTGATTTTAAGAGTCAGAATGGAAGCCCAGAGAGGTTGCATTCACTGTCCATGGTCACACAGCTGGTAAGTGGCCATCTGTAGTTAACAGATGTGTTCTGACTCCAAAGCATGTGTTAGGATGAAGGAGGGGAGTGGGGAGAGCTGCCTGAAAGAAGACTACATCTGGCCACCGTGAAGAAGGTGGCAAGTCAGTCTGTGGAGAGCCAGGACAGTTTCAGAGGGGCTTGTCCTGGACCCTGTGGTTAAGGGGTCTCCAGAAGAGGGGGTGTACCCTTCATGTGAACCACAAAAAATCCTTGGTATAGAATATATTGCTGTGTGAATATATATTATACACACAAAATTTAAAAAGTATTAAATAATTAGGTAAGACACTCACACAATGTATCCTTAAGGTGGAATCCTTGAGGTGGAAAGTGTTACAGAGTGTATTATATGTGCTGTGTGTGCTCAGTCGCATCAGTCATGTCTGAGTCTACATGGACTGTAGCCTGCCAGGCTCCTCTCTCTGTCCATGGGACTCTCCAGGTAAGAATATTGGGAATATTGGGAAGGGGGCTTCCCCTGGTGGTCCAGTGGGTAAGGACACCGCCTTGCAGTGCAAGGGGCGCCGGTTCCATCCCTGGCCTGGGAAGATCCCATGTGCCGCGGAGCGGCTGGACTGATGTGTCCAATCACCGAGCCGGAGCTCTGGAGCGCATGCGCCCAGAGCCGGTGCTCTGCAACGACAGACGCCACCGCGATGGGAGGCCCACAGGAGCCAAAGAACAAAGACGGATGAACATAGAGAAACGAAAGACCAATAGAAGTGGCCCGCCCTCCCTCTCCAATCGCTCCCCTCCCTCCCCAACCCGACCCCCGCCCAAAATAAATAAATAAATAAATCTTTAAAAAAAAAAAAAAAGAATATTGGGAAGGGTTGTCATGCCCTCTCCCAGGGGCTCTTCTGGACCCGGGGATCAAACTCACATCTACCTGCATCTCCTGCGTTTCAGGTGGATTCTCTACCCACTAAGCCACCTGCATACTAAAATTAGGCATATATTAGAGAATCCCATAATTTAACACTTTACATATCTTTGTGCTTATGAAATATATAATGTACTGGTGTAGTACTATGATTTACATATAATTAAATGTACATATATTGGGGGCACAGGTGCAAAAATATATTTTAGATTTAGATTTTTGATATGTGTTCAGTTAACTGATGGAGTTTCTGATAAAAATGGTTGGTTCAAGGTGTGAAGTCAAGTGGAGTCCCCATAAGTCTCAGGAGTTTGCCTCTCACAGAACCCCAGGGGAAGGCCGAAGCTGGTGGGGTGGGTGCATAGTGTGACACCTTCAGGCCTGGAGTGTAGTGAGCTACAGGAGTATGAGGCGCTGAGGGAGAGGCCAAGACCTGGGACTGGACCCCAGCCCTCATTGGGGAGGTCAAGGCCAGGAGGCAAACCCTGGAATCACGCTGTTACAGTGAAGTATTCACAGCCCCTGCTGTGGCCCCAAGACATGCAGGTGCAGGGCAGCATCACACAGTGAGGTGGGCAGTAGGATTGGGGGTGTTAGGATAGAGCAGGTTCTGGTCACGGTTTGTGTCCAGGCTGGGAGAATCTGCGGGCACCCGGCAGGGCTCCAGGCTCAGTGTGCTGAGACACTTGGCAGCATCAAGACTGGAACCAAGACAGGGATTCAGGGATTACAACTGGCACAGCAAGTGGGCGAAGAGAGGCCGTGTTGTCTAATGGTTAGAAGCCTGGGCTTTAGAGTCAGAGCCGCCTGGGTTTATACCCCAACTCTGCCTCTTCTAGCTGCATGAACAGGCGCAAAGTCCTCAGTCTCACTGAGCTTCACTTTCCCTATGTGGGAAAGGATTAATGATGCCTACTTCATAAGGCAGTTGTGAGGATTGAGTGGAACTGACTGTAGCAGCTGAAGAAGAAAGGAACCATAATCATAGTGGCTATAAGAGAAAACTGGCCGATCGCTAAAAATGGCATGTTTATCACACCATTTGAGAATAAAAAACAAAACTGAATGCTTATTATTATTATCATTGTTGCTTTAGACTTTGTAAAAATTCTGTCTTAAGTGTATGTGTGAGTTGGATATCATGACGCTGAATACTTAGTTCTTTTCAGCTCCTAATCAGACTGAAAATCATAAACTGGCTGGAAGGTTTTGAACCCAGATTTCACTGTCCCTTGCTCTCAGAAGGATCTTTTTCTCCCCCAGCTTTATTAATATGCAATTAACATAGATTATGGTGAATATCTATGGTGGTTTTATATATGTATATATTTCAAAATGGTTGCCACAATAAGGTTAGTTAACACATCCATGACTTCACATGGTTAGGGTTTTGTGTGTGTATTCCTGTGGTGAGAACTTTTAAAATCTATTCTATTTGCAATTTTAAAAATACAGTGTGACATTATTAATTATAGCCATTGTGCTATGTACAGCACATCCTGGAACTTACTCGCCTTGTAACTGGAGGTTTGTGCTCCTTGACCACCTTCACTAACTTCCCCAGCCCTTGTTCCCAGCAATCACCAGTCTATTCTCAGTTTCTATGATTTGGTTCTTTTTAGATTCTGAATGTAAGTGAGGTTGTTCAATAGTTGTCTTTTTCTATCAAGTTGATTTCTCTTAGCTCATTTCATGTTGCATAATGGCTGAATATGTAATATTCCACTTTGTGTGTTGTACCACACTTTTTAATCCATTCATGTATTGGTGGACACTTAGGTTACTTAGGTTGCTTCCATATCTTGGCTTTTGTAAATAATGTTGCAACGGACATAGGGGTGCAATATCACTTCAAGATAGTGACTTCATTGCCTTTGTGTACATACCTAGAAGTGGGATTGCTAGATCATGTGGTAAGTCTGTTTTGAGACACTTCCAAATTATTTTACATAGAGACTATACTAATTGAATGTAGGAATTACACTGATTTAGTGTAGAAATTACATTCCTACCAGCAGTGTACAAAGCTTCCTCTTTATCCACAGCCTTGCTAGCATTTGTTATCTCTTGTCTTTTTCATATAGCCTTCCTAACAGGTTTAAGGTGATATTGTGGTTTTGATTGTGTTTCCCTGATAAGCAGTGATGTTGAGGACCTTTTCAGGTACCATGGCCCTTTGACTATCTTGGAATAGTATCTATTCAGGTCCTTTGCCATTTTTTAAATTGGATTGCTTGGTGGTTTTTGTTTGTGTTTTGCTCTTGAATTGTATGAGTTCCTTAAATATTTTGAACAATAACCCCTTATCAGTGTGGTTTGCAAATGTTTTCTCCCATTCCATAGGTTTCCTGTTCATTTGTTGGTTATTTCTTTGGCTGTGCTGAAGCTTTTTAGTTTGATGTACTCCCAATTAATTGCTTTTGCTGTTGTTTGTGCTTTGAGTGTCATGTCAAAAAAAAAAAAAAAAAACCAAACAAACCCTTGCTAAGAGCAGTGTCAAGGGGGAGAAGTACCCCTTTATCAAAGTGGATCCCAGAGAAGAATGGACTTCTTGGGCTCCAGTGTGACTGAGCCGAGATAGCCTCTTTGATATCTAGCAGAGAGTGAAGGATTGTGGGAACTCAGAGCTGGGGCACTGGATTCTTTCAGGGCATCATGGGCACAGAAAGTATTCCAGCTAGCCCTGGAGGTATCTGGGAGAATTGGTATTCATCACTACAGCTATCATTCTTAAAAAGATTTACAACTTAAAAGTCATATTAAAATGGACATTAATTCTAAGAAAGAGATCTTCTTTATATTTTAACTTCATGAAAGAATGAAAATAATTCAAGTGGGTACTGACATTTTCATGTTATATTCTTGAGATATCTATAATACATAATGTTAGAAGATAGCTACATTTATTAGCTATAAAATTTTAATTTTCTAAGTGCTACTGACAAGATATCATTGTCTATAGTTACTGATATAAAATAGAACAAAATTCACCCTCAATATTTTCACCACAATATATCCAGTTGTTTTCATTATTTTGTATTTGTATGCTGTTTTTATGGGCTTCCCAGGTAGCACCTGCTAATGCAGGAGACAGAAGACATGAGGGTTTGATCCCCGGGTTAAGAAGACCCCCTGGTGGAGGGCATGGGAACCCACACTAGTGTTCTTGCCTGGAGAATCCCAATGGGTGGAGGAGCCTGGTGACCTACAGTCAGTCATAGGCTCTCTGAGCCTATAGTGGCTCAGAGTCAGACATGACTAAGCAACTTAGCACGAACTCATGCTGCTTTTATGCTGAATGTTATATCATATCAACATTTAATGTTTTTATAAAGTATTATCTTTTTAAATGATAATATGTTAATTGCACATAGCAAAAGTGAATTATTTCTCATCCATTGTACATTCTGGTTGTTTCCAGTTGTTTCACCATTAAAGACATTGTTGCGGTAAACCCATGCTTTTTCTCTTGGGAAATTTCCCTCAAACGGTATTTCAGAATGTTTTGTGTTCTTTTATGAGGGGGTCAGCCATATGTGGCCACAAAAATAAAGAGACTCAGGATGAAAAAAAGTGTATTATGTTAACAGGTCATAGAGACAGGAGGCACAGTATACCTCTCGGGGACATATGGAAAGCCCCAGGAAAGTGTTGGTCAGGAAGCAAATGATGGGCTGAAGGAGAGTGGCTGCAATCTTCACTGGGGGTTCTAGGGGAAAGGCAAGGCAGGGCAGGGTGAGCAAGGTCACAAGGTTACTTTCCTTTATGGGATGGCAGGGACCTCTCAGGCAGATTACCTACTTAGTGCTGACCAGATGCTTTCTCATTGACTGCTTTAAGATACCATTTCTGAAAGAGGCTAAAACTGTCATTACGTCTTGGTTTTGTGATGTGTGGCTTAGCAGAAGCAACATCATTTTGGGCCCGTTATCCTGTTTTTAACACTTTGATGATCACTTCATAGCTTTAATTAATCCCCGAGAGATATGATACTCACTCAGTTTTGTTTTCTGCTAGTTTTTTCCCGTGTGTTAAAGAGCTGTTTAACTCTTTAATACACATATGGGATTTATTTTCAGTGTGTGGTAGGAAGGGTTATTTTAAGTTTTTCTTTCCAAATAGCTTATTCTAATCCCAAGAATATTGAAAGAATCCTTTTCATCATTATTTTGTGATGGTCCCTTTATAGTATATTATATTCTCACAATCAGAGTAAGTCTCCAGTACTTTCTATTATCTACTTATTTACACATCCACCTTTTTGTCAGTAACCTGGCATTTTTTGTATTCATTGTTTAAAATCATACTTAAATATTTGGTCGAACTAGTGTTCTTTGCTTTCCTTTAAAAATGTGTTTTGCTTGATTTAAATTAATTGATAATCATAATAGATAATGAGTACTGACCTTGCTCTTTACATGAAACTTTCCATTTAATCTTTGCCGAAACTTCATAAGGTAGAATTATTATTACCTGAAATAAGAGCACAACTGGCATTTTATTCATGATCTCATTGTCTTCTCAGGCCCCAGATTCAGGGCTTATACAAGCCCTCTTTGTTTGTCTGTCATAAGATCTTTCTGTTGTCTTTATATAGGTCTCACACATGGCATGCCAGGCTTATTTCTTAGCACATTCTGTATTTTATTGCTGTTGTCAGTTATTTCTTCATTACAGGATTCCTGTGGCAACTGCACCCTTCACTAAAGAGACTCAGGATGAAAAAAAGTGTATTATGTTAACAGGTCATAGAGACAGGAGGCACAGTATACCTCTCGGGGACATATGGAAAGCCCCAGGAAAGTGTTGGTCAGGAAGCAAATGATGGGCTGAAGGAGAGTGGCTGCAATCTTCACTGGGGGTTCTAGGGGAAAGGCAAGGCAGGGCAGGGTGAGCAAGGTCACAAGGTTACTTTCCTTTATGGGATGGCAGGGACCTCTCAGGCAGATTACCTACTTAGTGCTGACCAGATGCTTTCTCATTGACTGCTTTAAGATACCATTTCTGAAAGAGGCTAAAACTGTCATTACGTCTTGGTTTTGTGATGTGTGGCTTAGCAGAAGCAACATCATTTTGGGCCCGTTATCCTGTTTTTAACACTTTGATGATCACTTCATAGCTTTAATTAATCCCCGAGAGATATGATACTCACTCAGTTTTGTTTTCTGCTAGTTTTTCCTGTGTGTTAAAGAGCTGTTTAACTCTTTAATACACATATGGGATTTATTTTCAGTGTGTGGTAGGAAGGGTTATTTTAAGTTTTTCTTTCCAAATAGCTTATTCTAATCCCAAGAATATTGAAAGAATCCTTTTCATCATTATTTTGTGATGGTCCCTTTATAGTATATTATATTCTCACAATCAGAGTAAGTCTCCAGTACTTTCTATTATCTACTTATTTACACATCCACCTTTTTGTCAGTAACCTGGCATTTTTTGTATTCATTGTTTAAAATCATACTTAAATATTTGGTCGAACTAGTGTTCTTTGCTTTCCTTTAAAAATGTGTTTTGCTTGATTTAAATTAATTGATAATCATAATAGATAATGAGTACTGACCTTGCTCTTTACATGAAACTTTCCATTTAATCTTTGCCGAAACTTCATAAGGTAGAATTATTATTACCTGAAATAAGAGCACAACTGGCATTTTATTCATGATCTCATTGTCTTCTCAGGCCCCAGATTCAGGGCTTATACAAGCCCTCTTTGTTTGTCTGTCATAAGATCTTTCTGTTGTCTTTATATAGGTCTCACACATGGCATGCCAGGCTTATTTCTTAGCACATTCTGTATTTTATTGCTGTTGTCAGTATGCCATTCCTGCTGAGACTACATTACAGGATTCCTGTGGCAACTGCACCCTTCACATGTTTTAATTTCCACAAATTGCAGGCTTACACCAGGGTTAAAACCGACCCCTGCATGACTCAGGCCTTTGTCACAGCCAGGGCACCCTTTCCTTCCATGAACAAGAATGATGCTCCTTTCTTCCTATTAAGTTGGTGCAAACATAATTGTGGTTTCGGGGACTTTTTAAATGATTGTAACTAGACTCAGAACACATGTCCATTAATCAAAATAGGCACCATTTTTGCTAATGAGAAAAAAGTTTGTTTATTCCTGTAAATCCTGAAAAATCCATGTTTGTGATTCAACAAACTCTTGGGAAGCATTTTCTGCTTCCTGCTGGTTGTGGGAGTGTTTTCCCTGCAAAAATTTGTCAAGATGCTTGGAGAAGTGGTAGTCTGTTGGTGAGAGGTCAGGTGACTATGCTGGATGGGGCAAAACTTCATAGCCCAATGCATTCAACTTTTGAATGAATTTGATGTGCTTGTTTGATGTGGTCAGGCATTGTCATGGAGAAGAATTGGGCACTCTCTGTTGTCAATGCCCACTGCAGGCTTTGTAGTTTTCAGTGCATTTCATCAATTTGCTGGACATACTATGATTTTGCTGGGATTCAGTAAGCTGTAGTGGATCAGTTGGGCAACAGACCACCAGACAGTGACCATGATCTTTTTTTCTGGTGCAGGTTTGGCTCTGGGAAATGTTTTGGAGCTTCTTCTCAGTCCAGTCACTGAGTTGATCATCACTGATTGTCACATAAAAACCTCTTTTCATAGCATGTCACAGTTTAATCAAGAAATGATTCATTATTGTTGTGTAGGATAAGAGAAGACAACACTTAAAAATGATGATTTTTTTTTTTTGAGTTTCAGTTCATGAGGCACCCATTTACTTTTCACCTTTCCAATTGCTTCAAATTCTGAACAGCCATAAAATAATCAATGCTGAGTTCTTGGGCAAACTCTTGTGTAGTTCTCAGAGGATCAGCTTTGATGATTGCTGTCTACTGGTTGTGGTCAACTTGTGGTGGCCAGCCACTTCACTCCTCATCGTTAAGACTCTTGTCTCTTTTGCAAAACCACTTCTTGAACCACCACTGCACTGTATATTCATTAGCAGTTTTTGAGCCAAATGCATTGTTGTTTTTTTTTTAAAGATTTATTTATTTATTTGTTTGGGTTGGGTGGGGAGGGAGGGGAGCAGGCGGGCCACTTCTATTGGTCTTTCATTTGTCCATTTTCATCCATCTTTGTTCTTTGACCCGTGTGGGCCTCCCATCGCTGTGGCGTCTGTTGTCGCAGAGCACCGGCTCTGGAAGCGTGTGCTCCAGAGCTCCAGCTCAGTAACTGGACACATGGGTCCAGCCGCTCCGCGGCACATGGGATCTTCCCAGGCCAGGGATGGAACTGGCGCCCCTTGCACTGCAAGGCAGTGTCCTTACCCACTGGACCACCAGGGAAGCCCTCCCCAATGCATTGTTGATGTTGTAAGTTATCTCTGTTGTTTTACAACCTCTTTTCTGGTACTTCTTTGTTGTTGTCATTATTAGTCATTAAGTCATGTCCAACTCTTTGTGACCACATGGACTACAGCATGCCAGGCTTCCCTGTCCTTCACTATCTCCCAGTGGTTGGTCAAACTCATGTCCGTTGAGTTGATAATGCCATCCAATCATCTCATCATTGTCACCTCCTTCTCATTTTGTCCTCAGTCTTTCTTAGCATCAGGGTCTTTTCCAATGAGTTGGCTCTTCACATCAGGTGGCCAAATTGTTGGAGCTTCAGCATCAGTCCTTCCAGTGAATATTCAGGATTGATTTCCTTTCGGGTTGACTGGTTTGATCTCCTTACTGTCCAAGGGATTCTCAAGAATCTTCTCCAGCACCAGAGTTTGAAAGCATCAATTCTTGAGCGCTTAGCCTTCTTTATAGTCTCACGTTCATACATGACTACTGGAAAAGCCATAGCTTTGATTATCTGGTACCTCTTAGGTACATGGAGAAGGAAATAGCCCCAAAAACCTTGCCTGGACAGAGGAGCCTGGCAGGCTATAGTCCAATTGTTTGAACAGCCATAAAATAATCAATGCTGAGTTCTTGGGCAAACTCTTGTGTAGTTCTCAGAGGATCAGCTTTGATGATTGCTGTCTACTGGTTGTGGTCAACTTGTGGTGGCCAGCCACTTCACTCCTCATCGTTAAGACTCTTGTCTCTTTTGCAAAACCACTTCTTGAACCACCACTGCACTGTATATTCATTAGCAGTTTTTGAGCCAAATGCATTGTTGTTTTTTTTTTAAAGATTTATTTATTTATTTGTTTGGGTTGGGTGGGGAGGGAGGGGAGCAGGCGGGCCACTTCTATTGGTCTTTCATTTGTCCATTTTCATCCATCTTTGTTCTTTGACCCGTGTGGGCCTCCCATCGCTGTGGCGTCTGTTGTCGCAGAGCACTGGCTCTGGGCGTGTGCTCCAGAGCTCCAGCTCAGTAACTGGACACATGGGTCCAGCCGCTCCGCGGCACATGGGATCTTCCCAGGCCAGGGATGGAACTGGCGCCCCTTGCACTGCAAGGCAGTGTCCTTACCCACTGGACCACCAGGGAAGCCCTCCCCAATGCATTGTTGATGTTGTAAGTTATCTCTGTTGTTTTACAACCTCTTTTCTGGTACTTCTTTGTTGTTGTCATTATTAGTCATTAAGTCATGTCCAACTCTTTGTGACCACATGGACTACAGCATGCCAGGCTTCCCTGTCCTTCACTATCTCCCAGTGGTTGGTCAAACTCATGTCCGTTGAGTTGATAATGCCATCCAATCATCTCATCATTGTCACCTCCTTCTCATTTTGTCCTCAGTCTTTCTTAGCATCAGGGTCTTTTCCAATGAGTTGGCTCTTCACATCAGGTGGCCAAATTGTTGGAGCTTCAGCATCAGTCCTTCCAGTGAATATTCAGGATTGATTTCCTTTCGGGTTGACTGGTTTGATCTCCTTACTGTCCAAGGGATTCTCAAGAATCTTCTCCAGCACCAGAGTTTGAAAGCATCAATTCTTGAGCGCTTAGCCTTCTTTATAGTCTCACGTTCATACATGACTACTGGAAAAGCCATAGCTTTGATTATCTGGTACCTCTTAGGTACATGGAGAAGGAAATAGCAACCCACTCCAATATCCTTGCCTGAAGAATTCCATGGACAGAGGAGCCTGGCAGGCTATAGTCCATGGGGTCGCAAAGAGTTGGTCACGACTGAACAACTGTCACTCACTCACTTAGGTACAACTTAAATGCAACTATTGGCCAAAGAGAATCCACCTACGTTGCAGGAGATCCAGGAGACACAAGTTTGATACCTGGGTTAGGAAGATTCCCTGGAGGAGGAAATGGTGACTCAGTTCCTTCATTATTCTTGCCTGAAAAATTCTATGGACAGAGGAGCCTGGTGGACTATACAGTCCATGTGGTTGCAAAGAGTCAGATACGACTGAGCACATGGCGCATTCTGGGATCCGTTTGTTTTCTCTTTCCAGGGAGAGAATAGATCTTAATGAACAATCTGGAGCATAAACAACTCTTCAGGCCCTTCTCAGGGAGACTATTAATGAGAAAAAATGAATATTTTTTAAAGCAGAAATCTTTCTATCATTTCATATTAGAAAGAGCAACAGGGAGCCAGGGATGGATAGGATGTTAATAACATGCTTTTTAGCCAGGCCAGGACTATCCGGGGTAAAGACCGCCCATGTCACCCTCAAAAACTCCAAAAGAACCAAAACATGAATTCACCATACTCTTGGCAAGCATCACACAGGGGCTCTGTGGAGAGTCTGTTCAGCTGTGGTGTCTGTCACTAACTAACACGGTAACTGTGGGCAGGTTGGTTAATTTGGATGAGTCTCTAGTTTCCTTAGCTGTCAAGCTGTAAGGAACTTACTAATATAAGAAATTATTGCAAAAGAAAGTCAGCTTAAGTGCCTGACTGACAGGAATTTTGAAGGCTCCTATCCACGTTAAGAGGCACTAACATTTTAAATCTTCACTGTCCAATACAGTAGCCAGCTCTATCAAGCTATTTAAATGAAATAAAATTTAAGTTTTACTTCTTCAGTCCCACTAGCCACATTTCAAACACTCAACAGTCACGATTGAGCGTTACTACAAGATTGGGCAGACATACAGCATTTCTATCATCAAAGTAAGTTCTATTGAGCAGCATTACATTAGAGCAGAGGTCAACAGACTTCTTCTGCAAAGGGTCAAATAATATTTTCAGCTTTTGGGCCATGGGCCTCAGCTGCAAGTATTTAGCACTATTTTTTTTTTTTCTATTTAGCACTATTTTTAACTGAAAAAAATATTTTTAATGGGCATGACTGTGTACCAATAAAGTTTTATTTATGAAAACTGGCAGCAGGTCAACTCTTGCTTGGAAGACCTGAAGAACTTTTGACTCAAGCCCCTTTGCAACCTCTAGTTCAGCTTTCTTACACCATGGATGATTTCACAGAATCCCCATAGATAATATGCTTAGGCTGAAGTGATAAGCCACATCTCTAAGGAAAGTCACCTTGACTATAATTCAGTCAAATTCACGTATAACCATATGATCATACTATTACCTGGTGGCCTCATTTCTGGCCTGTGTGTTAGGGTTATTGATTGTTGAATAGTCAGTACTCCCTCTGAGAGCCATTGTGGCCAACATTGCTAGGCACTGACTCAATATCTATTCTTGCTCTTTTTCTTACTAATTATATCCAGTTTTTTTAAAAAATTAATTTATTTATTTATTTTGGTGGGGGTGGGGTGGGGAGGGAGGGGAGCAGGCGGGCCACTTCTATTGGTCTTTCATTTGTCCATTTTCATCTATCTTTGTTCTTTGGCCCATGTGGGCCTCCCATCGCGGTGGCCTCTGTTGTCGCAGAGCACCAGCTCCGAGCGCATGTGCTCCAGAGCTCCGGCTCGGTAGTTGGACACATCAGTCCAGCCGCTCCGCGGCACATGGGATCTTCCCAGGCCAGGGATGGAACCGGCGCCCCTTGCACTGCAAGGCGGTGTCCTTACCCACTGGACCACCAGGGAAGCCCCTATATCCAGTTTTGCACAGAGCAGCAATGTACCCTGAGGGAGGTGGGCAGTGTGCTCAGGGAGAAACACTGCATTTCCAACTCTTTCAGCTAGTGGTGACCATGTGATATAGTTCTGGCCATTGTGGTATACACATAATTAATGAATGAATGAATTAGATGTTGTTTCTTGGACATTCTTTTCAAGAGGGCAGACTTAGACAGCAATCTCTTTTGTTTTTTTCCCCACACTCTCTTTCCTGCCTTGAACTTGACACAGTGCTGGAGGTGGACAAGCCAGCTTGTACTCATGAGGTAACAGACAAACACTAAAGAGGGCTGAATGGAGAGACAGAAAGAGCTGAGTCCTTGTTGGTATTGAGGAGCCATCATGCTAACTCTGAAATTTATAAATCTGGACTTTCTAAAAGAAAAGAAAAATGAAATAGCCACTTGAATAAGTCATTTTATGGTGGGTTTTCTATTCTGTATGACCAAATATGTTTCTAATTGATATAGAATCCTTATATAAGGTGGGAAGAAGTCACTTTCCCCCTGTCAGCAGCATGAACATAACATGGTTTTGAAATGGACAACTTGGATTGGGGCTTGAACACACTGTCTTTTAACTAAAATCAAATACCTGGTCTCAGGACTTGATGAAGCTCAGGATCTTTATGTCTTGTTGTTGCAAAAAGAATTCAGTGACAAAGTGATTTTATTTTTTGATTCAGACAAAATGGGTTTATTTAGAGAGATACACACTCTATAGACAGAATGTAGTCTATCTCAAAAGGCAACAGCAGCCTCCCAAAATGAGATGGTTAGTTTTTATGGGCTGGCTAATATCACAAGCTAATGAGTGGGAGGATATCCCAACTATTTTGGGGAAAGTGCAGAGATTTTGAGTAATAGGGACACTGCCCACTTTTATTGTTTTGTTTTCCACCATTACAAGTACTGCCAACTTTTTGGCCTTTTGTGGTCAGCCTCGAAACTGTCATGGTACCTGTGAGTGTGTCATTTAGCATGCAAATGTATTAAAATGAGTGTAGAATGAAGCTCAGGTCTATTGGGGGTCAATCTTCTGTCCTCTGGGGCTTAGTCAGTTCTAGCCAGTTTTTGTCGTATCCTCCGTGGCCACGTCATTCTTTTAAAGATTGTGCCCTATCCCCTTCCATCCTCTTTCAGTTTGAATTCTGGGTTTGAATCCCAAATCTAACTCTTATGCAAGTTACTCAATTATTGAGCCTTAGTTTTCTCATCTAAAAAGTATTAGTACAAATAATAGGACAAAAAAGTCAGTATAAATTCCTGATTGACAGGGATTTTAAAGGCCTGTATCCACTTTAAGATGCACTGACATATTATCTTCACAAGATTTTTGTGAGAATAAAATAAGATCATGCAGGTTTTAGGCACATAGAAAGTGTCAAGGACAATGTCTCTTTTAAAGACACAAAAGTTCTTTTAAAATATTACCAAATTAAATCCAGCAATATACAAGGAAGGCCATCATGACCAAAGTGGGATTTATCCCAGGAATACAGGTTTGGTTTAACATACAAAAATCGGTCAATATAATCTATCATATTAACCAGACTAAAAATGAAAAACTATGATCATTTCAACAGATTTAAAGCATTAAAACAATTAGATAATATTCAGCACTGATTTGTTAAAAAAAAGAAGCACCTCACAAAAAACTAGGAATAGAGGAAAATAGTCTCATTAAAGTAAGATTGTCGACAACAGAAAAAAAGAAAGAAAAAAGAAAAACACAAAGCTATAGCTAACATTATGTTACATGGAAAAAGATTGAGTTCATTTCCCTTAAGACTGGAACAAAGTAAAGATGTCCGATTCTAGTCAATCTAATAAGATTAGAAAAGAAATAAAAGACATACACATCAGAAAGAAAGAAATAAAACTATATGCATAGACATTATTGTCTATGAAAATAAATCCTAAGAAAGCTACAAAAAATCTACTAGAATTAATAAATGAATTTAGCAAGGCTGTACGATGAAGGGCCAGTCATCAAATTTTATATCCAATCAATGAGTAATTTAGAAACTGAAAATTAATAATACTATTCAAATGGCATCAAAATTATAAAATACTTAAGAATTTAGCAAAATATATGGAAGACCTGTACAACGGTATAAAGTAAAGAAGGCCTAAGTAAATAGAGAGACACATCATGCTTACGGTGGGATGATGTTGTTACAATGTCAGCTCTCTCCAAATTGATCTAATAGGTTCAAAGCATTTCCTCCAATCAGAATCCCAGAAGGAGTTTTATAGAAATTGGGAAGCTTCTGGAAGGGTGGAATGGAGAGGTAGATGGGGGAAGATTCAGAAGGGTCAGGGGCATATGTATACTTATGGTGGATTCAGGTCGATATGTGGCAGTAAACAACAAAACTCTGTAAAATAAAAACCAAACAAAACAGCAAAAAAAAAAAAAAATTGGCTAGCTATTTCTGCAATCTATAGAGAAATGCAAATGACCTAGAATAGCTGAAATGATTTTGAATGAAAAAATTGATTTTGATTAATTAGAACATAAATGGAGTTATTTATTGATATTACACTATTTTATAATTTAATATATAGTTCTAGTAATCAGGATGGTGTAAATATAGATATATAAAAATGTGTAATTTTGATAATTAGTGCACCAAGCATTCAAGAGAAAGGAAAGCTCTGTGGGGGCTGAGATAGAGAAGTCTTCATTGACCAGAAAGGGCAAGGAACTGGAACCCTATGTTTAAATCTGAATATCTGAACCACCTAATAGAATTTCAAGGTATAATTTTCTGGGCCATTCAGAGAAACAGAACCCATAGGAGGTGTATTGTAGTTATGGAAGCTGAGAATTCCCAAGATCTGCAGTCAACAAGCTGGAGACCTGGGAGAGCCGATGCTGTTGTTGTCACACAGTCGTGTCCAACTCTTTGCAACCCTATGGACTGCAGCACGCCAGGCTTCCCTGTCCTTCGGTATCTCCCAGAGTTTGCTCAGACTCATGTTCATTGAGTTGATGATGCCATCCAACCATCTCATCTCATCACCCTCCTCTCCTCCTGCCCTCAATCTTTCCCAGCATCATGGTCTTTTCCAATGAGTTGGCTCTTTGCATCAGGTGGCCAAAGTATCGGAGCTTCAGCTGCAGCATCCGTCTTTTCAATGAATATTCAAGGTTTATTTCCTTTAGAATTGACTGGTTTGATCTCCTTGCAGTCCAGAAGACTCTAGAGTCTCCTCCAGCACCACAGTTTGAAAGCATCAGTTCTTGGGTGCTCAGCCTTCTTCATGGTCCATTTCTCGTGTCTGTACATGACTCCTGGAAAAATCATAGCTTTAACTATACAGACCTTTGTGGGCAAAGTAATATCTCTGCTTTTTAATCTGCCTTCTAGATTTGCCATAGCTTTTCTTCCAAGGAGCAAATGTCTTTTAATTTTATGGTTGCAGTCACTGTCTACAGGGATTGGGGGAGAGCTGCTGATATAGTTCCATTCTGCATCTGACAACCCAGGAACCAGGAGAGCTGGTGAGGTAAGTTCCAGTCTAAGTCTAAAGGCAGGAGAAGATTGGTGTCTCGATTCAAAGATAGCCTAGCACAGTGAATTCTCTCTCTTTACTCAGCCTTTTATGTCCTATTCAAGTCAATGAATTGGATGAACCCACCCTCATTAGGGAGGGAAATCTGCTTTACTCATTTTTCTGATCCATATGTTAATTTCATTCAGGAACACTCTCAGAGACACAGAAAAATGTTTAACCAGATATCTAGGCACCCTGGGGTCAACCTGACACAAAATTAACCACCACAGAAAGCCTTGGCTCTACTTTGGAAAATTCTGATTCTATGGGTCTGGAATGAAACCAAGAAACTATATTTTTAATAAATTCCCACAGTGATTCTGAAATGCAGGTGTCTTTAACGCTGGTTCTCAACCAGGATGCTTAAGCAATGAGATGAGGCAGCACTGTGGGAATGTTCTGGCACAGATGAGAGGATAGTACTCATGTATGGGGGCTCGTGGGCTTACACTGATTAGACAGGTTCTTTGTTGGAGAAAAGGAAGGAAGAAATTGCAGGGAGGGAGATGAGGTGATTTTTAAAATTTTCTGTATTTTATAACACTTTGGTATTTTAGGGCCTTGCTAATCCTAAACAGACCACCGCTTCTAGAGCTAGCTAATTCCTAGAGATAGTAAATAGTTTGCTTGTGAGCATACCTTCCATAAACAAAGCAACCAACCCAAAGTCCATATCCTTACCTCCTTCATTAATTCACATAGGAAGCCAATATTCCCTCTACCCTAAATCACCCAGGGACAGGAAGTGGACAACGTGGGACTACCCTAATAGCCTAGATGATTCAAACTAGACCATTCCAAACTGCTTACCTTGCTCATCATTCCTTTCTATGAAAACTACAATAAAGTCTGTTGTCCATACTTCCTCTCACTCCTGCTGCCTCCTGACCAGCCCTGGTGCTTCCCTGTGTGGGCAGCTATGCCTCCTGCTTATAGGGATCTGTGAGCAAATGCTTCTGCCTTCCTGTCATTTCCATGTCCGTCCATCTTACCATACCTGATCACAGTACATCTTAAGATACATTTTAAAATATTGAGTCTATAGAAGAACAGGGAAGAGATGGAGCATTTCTTTGCTGACACTTTGTTTTGATTTTTGTCTTCACAAGGTCTATGGATAAGAGGGAATCTTACCAACAAAGAGAGCCAGATTCAGGGCTGGCCAAGAACAGTTATCTCCATGGTCCAAGGACATAAATGTGGGCTCCTATTGGAGCATACTGCTTGTGTACCCAGCCAGACCACTTACTATCTTTGTTGATGTTATAATGCAAGGGCTAAATTTGAGAAAGTGCCAGAGAGATGCTGTGTATAATTTTGTTAGATTAGCAGCTTCTGACTCTTCTGAAAGGCAAGAGACAGAGTCTTCCTTCACAAGGGCTAAA
Organism: Tragulus kanchil; assembly: GCA_022376925.1. Classification (NCBI taxonomy): domain Eukaryota; kingdom Metazoa; phylum Chordata; class Mammalia; order Artiodactyla; family Tragulidae; genus Tragulus; species Tragulus kanchil. Next base: position 244,416,882 of record JAIOJX010000026.1, on the reverse strand, counting down.
GATAGCAGGAAGACACACTTCTGATTTTTATTTGAAGTCAGTTTTATTAGGTGACTAATTTAGAAGAAATATAATATAATCTCAGGCTTTTGTGACAATGAGAACATTAGTTTTGGTGCTGCTGCCTCAGAAGCAATCCTTTGCCAAAGCCTCAAAGAGGTAGGTTATGGGCTGCTTGTTCAATGCAGGAAAAGGAAATTTATGCTAGATAGTTGCATATTTAAAATCACTAAGATGTATGAGTTTTCCTCTCTCCTTTACTCCATATTTTAAATCATTTTGAGCTGATATTGAGTGAATTCAATTTTTTTTAAAAAAACTTTATTGGAATATACTTGGTTTGCAGTGCTGTGTTAGTTTCTCCACTACAGCAAAGTGAATCAGTTTATACATGTGTGTCCACTCTTTTTTAGATTTTTTCCATGTAGGTCATCACAGAGTATTGAGTAGAGCTCCCCATGCCATACAGTAGGTCCTTATTAGTTATCTATTTTATATATAGTAGTAAATACATGTCAGTCCCAATCTCCAATTTATCCCTCCTCCCTCTTTCCCCTCTACAAGTTTGTTTTCTACATCTGTGACTCTATTTCTGTTTTGTAAATAAGTTCATTTGTACCATTTTTTTTTAGATTCCACATATAAACAGTATCATATATTTGTTTTTCTCTGTCTGATGTACTTCATTTAGTACCGAATACAGTTTTGATCTACGCTTTAGTTTCTATAGTCTAATTATTTTTAATAACCAATTCATTGATTTTCTCTAATATGTTTGGCTTGCTCCTATAGAACATGGCTATTACAAGAAGAAATATTTCCTTAGAGATAAAAGGCTCTAAAATCCACAAGGCATGGAAGTGAGTAATGTGTGGATTGGGGATAGTTTGCAGTGTTTAGATAGAAGCTGTAGATGGTGAGCTGAAAGTTGTCTTCAGGTTAAAAATGAGTTGTCATTTATAAGAGGTTCTCAAAGATAGCCAGAGTTTTCATTGCTACTCTGTAGAAGTTACCTCATGTGTTTTCCTTTCTCTACTTCCCCAAGATATACAGAAACACATTCTATAAAATGTTACTCTTTGAGAAGTTTGATCAGTTCCATCAATTCTTTTCTTTGTTCCTTTGATAAAAATTTGAAAATGGTAGCTTGTGTTTGCCTCTCCCTTTTTTTGCTGTGAAATTTCTCAGTATTTGCAGTGTCAACTTGAGCCATTTCCAACTTGTGCTCAGTTTAATGAGTCTGATGAGAATAAAATGAGGAATTTTTCAGATCGAGGATGCCAAATGAGCTCTCTGATTCTTTGCAGAATTTGTTCCTCATAATTCAAACATTTCATATTCTCACCCTCTCTTTCAAACTTTAAGAAACCCTGCTATATGTCCTGGGCTTCCCAGGTAGAGCTAGTGATAAAGAACCCACCTGCCAATGCAATGCAGGAGACATAAGACACATGAATTCAATCCCTGGGTCAGGAAGATCCTCTGGAGGTGGTAGGGCAACCCACTCCAGCAATCTGGCCTAGAGAATCCCATGGACAGAGGAGCCCAGCAGGCTACAGTCCATAGGGTAGTGAAGAGTCAGACATGACTGAAATGACTTCCACTCTGTATGTTCACTCTCTTCCCTCTAGCTCTGGCCCTGAACTCCCGCTCAAGCCCAGGTCATTTGTCATTTCTTACAAGTCTCAGTTTTGTAAATAAGTTCATTTGTACCATTTTTTTTTAGATTCCACATATAAACAGTATCATATATTTGTTTTTCTCTGTCTGATGTACTTCATTTAGTACCGAATACAGTTTTGATCTACGCTTTAGTTTCTATAGTCTAATTATTTTTAATAACCAATTCATTGATTTTCTCTAATATGTTTGGCTTGCTCCTATAGAACATGGCTATTACAAGAAGAAATATTTCCTTAGAGATAAAAGGCTCTAAAATCCACAAGGCATGGAAGTGAGTAATGTGTGGATTGGGGATAGTTTGCAGTGTTTAGATAGAAGCTGTAGATGGTGAGCTGAAAGTTGTCTTCAGGTTAAAAATGAGTTGTCATTTATAAGAGGTTCTCAAAGATAGCCAGAGTTTTCATTGCTACTCTGTAGAAGTTACCTCATGTGTTTTCCTTTCTCTACTTCCCCAAGATATACAGAAACACATTCTATAAAATGTTACTCTTTGAGAAGTTTGATCAGTTCCATCAATTCTTTTCTTTGTTCCTTTGATAAAAATTTGAAAATGGTAGCTTGTGTTTGCCTCTCCCTTTTTTTGCTGTGAAATTTCTCAGTATTTGCAGTGTCAACTTGAGCCATTTCCAAGTTGTGCTCAGTTTAATGAGTCTGATGAGAATAAAATGAGGAATTTTTCAGATCGAGGATGCCAAATGAGCTCTCTGATTCTTTGCAGAATTTGTTCCTCATAATTCAAACATTTCATATTCTCACCCTCTCTTTCAAACTTTAAGAAACCCTGCTATATGTCCTGGGCTTCCCAGGTAGAGCTAGTGATAAAGAACCCACCTGCCAATGCAATGCAGGAGACATAAGACACATGAATTCAATCCCTGGGTCAGGAAGATCCTCTGGAGGTGGTAGGGCAACCCACTCCAGCAATCTGGCCTAGAGAATCCCATGGACAGAGGAGCCCAGCAGGCTACAGTCCATAGGGTAGTGAAGAGTCAGACATGACTGAAATGACTTCCACTCTGTATGTTCACTCTCTTCCCTCTAGCTCTGGCCCTGAACTCCCGCTCAAGCCCAGGTCTGCATTTTAGTCATTTCTTACAAGTCTCTGTTTTAATGACCCTGGAACTGGCAGTGTTTCTCTGATTGTAAATGTCTAACACGTAGGAAATTCTACCTGACCTATCCTTCATTAAAAAAAGCCCTGAGGGAAGAGGTAGGGCTGAGGTCTCACCCTAAGACAGGTCTGGCCATTCACCAAACTTAGAACATCACAACCCTTTCTGTCCTTGAATTAAGGAAACACCAGAAACACCCTTCAGACAGGAAACCAAGAACACAGTGGAGAGTCTGAGTGGGCTAGGGACTCAAAACAGGAAGTTGCCCTTCTTGGAAATTGGGAAAGGCTAATGAGAAGCAGCCAGGTTCAGAGACAAGGTGGTACCATACCTAGGAAGCTGTGCTGGGGAACTCAAGAATCAAGACACGTGGTCTTCTGAAGGCTAAATGCAGTGAGCATGTATCACAACAGAGATGCATGTAAACCCAACAGAGGTAAGTACAGGATAGGGGAGAATATTGGATCACTTCAGTTCAGTTCAGTCGCAGTGATTTTGGAGCCAAAGGAAATAAAGTCTGTCACTGTTTCCATTATTTTCCCACCTATTTGCCATGAAGTGATGGCCCGATACCACCTTGTCACCCTGAATGCATTCTATGAAACATTCATGTCCTGGGAGAGGCAGATACGTCTTCCATGAAAAATAGTTCTGTAATCAAATACATTTGGGGGAAAACAGGCAAATAAAGTTCAGTGGGTTCTTGATTGCAGAAATTTTCATAGCCTTTAACAAGTTAATGTGCATGACAAATGTACAGTGTTTCCCAAAGGTACCTTGGTGCTGTAATAACTTCTCCATCTCCCCTCCCTCCTTCCCTACCTATTCTGTCTCTCTTCATGATAAGAGTCTGGAGTGCTACAATTGTGTGGTATAATCCTCCAGTAATAAGTTATTAAGTGAAACAGTATTTGCCTCCATTACTATCAAAGAAAAACATGATGCAGGACTTTATAATCCATAGGACCAGAACTGTGGAATATTTGGGGACGGTGAAGAAGATAAGATCAAGTCTCCATTCAGGCTGGTCAAGTGGCCCAAGGCTGGGAGCAAGGTTTATAGAGGCCAGGAGGCCTGAAACAAGCATGCGTACACAGTGGGTTTTCCCTGATTTGTGAGCACCTGGGCTCGGAGGGTGTGAGGACAGCCGTACCCTCCGAGCCCAGGTGATTGATGAGCAGAAGTGCCTCATGGTCCAGGCTGATAATAGACTCTGAAAGGGACTGAGGACCCTTCCAAGAAAGCACGACGCAACCTTGCACATCTGTTTTCACGTTGCAGGCCACCACATCTCTACAGTCTCTGAGTCTCTGAGTCAGTTGTGTGACCTTTGAGGTGCTCTTTTCCAAAGAGGCATATTCTCTCAGGTCTCACTGACCTGAGAGAATATGGGGTAGAGTCCTCAATCTCATTTCCTCATCTTTTGGAGGGAAGGCCCTCTTGTAAGGATCCTGTGTGGAATAAATCAAGCATACCCATACATGAGTCGACTTCTTAGTGGAAAAGCATTGTTTGAGTATTGGGACCGTTCCAGGGAATCATCACTGTGGAAAGTGGTGGAGGACAGAGCAGGGTGTGGAGTGCTGAAGTGGGGTGGTGTGTTTGCTTGAGACCTTGGCTCACCCCTTGAGTGCCACTTACAAGTGTGAGTCACCAGAGGGCTGCTGGTGATCTGGGCCCAAGTGAAGCTCGGAAGTTTTCTGTTGTTGATGCATGTTGCTGATAGATACCTTTTCCTGAGATGTAGTCCCTGCTGACCCTCCAACTCAACAACTCCAGAGAGGTTATAGGATAGGTTTCCCAGGTGCTCAATAAAGAGCCTGCAATAGGGAGTGACTATGCTAATGGTTCTGTGACTTCAGGGTGTCCTGTTGAAACAGGTTGCTGGGCTCCATCCCCAAATTTCTACTGAATCAACAGAAATTTGTATTTCCAAAAATGTCCTAGGCTATACTAATTCTGTTGGTCCTGGGCTATGGCTTGAGAACCACTGCCCTGGGCTGATCAGACTGGAGTCTAGGGGGCTCTCCCTTGAGAATTTAATGATTCATTGAACCTGTCTGCTGGCTTTGATCTCCCTCACGTAGCCCCTTCCCTGGAAATGGCTCTCTAGTACTAATGGGCTGACTGTCCACCGTATCATGTATGAGTATGGGCGAGGGGCTTGCTTGTTGGGCTAAATAATCCTCTGGCCCACTTACCCACTAGGGTTATGAAAGTGTAGCACATAAGGAACACATTGTATATGTTTTCTCAAAGGAGGAAACAGACACAAGCATTCATTTTCCAGTTGGGAACATTAGCCAAGGGTTAACTCCAAGTGTGTTTTTGAGGGGTTGGTCAGTTTATCTGGTCTCAATTTTGTGGGCTGAGGGCATCTTTCTGAGTGCCAGTTCTGTGACTTGTAAACGCCCTTCCGCCAGCAGATGGGTCCTTGCACTGTGGTGGTTACAGCTGAGTGATCTAGCAGTTGCTCATGACCCTCACCCCAGTCTGTCCGTGGCCCCTCCCCCTCCCGTGCTGCCGAGTTACCTGCCAGGGCTGGCTTTCTCACCCTCCTGTCCGCCCCGCGGCTGGCCTGGCTGCTGCACCTGCTGCGAGGTCACTGAGCAGTCCTGTCCTCATCAGGCATTACGTTCACATCACTGTCCCTCCAGATGCAGAGTCGGCTCCCGGTGCTGATTCTCATGTAACGTTTCCTCATTTCTCTACTTTTCCATTTATTCCAATTGTGTCATTCCCTTTTGATCCTTTTGATGCCCAAAGGCCTGGAGTTCAACTTTCCTCCAGATTTTATCTTAAGGAAGTGGTACTAAGCCCTGTGGAATTTGTTTTATATGAAATAATAATTCTTATCCATGTCACTCAAGTGTTCTTGGTCTAACTATATGAGTTTGTTTCCTGTTGAAAACATAGCAATTTTTGAAAATGTATTTCTAATAGACTTAAAAAAAATAGTCATACTGAGATATAATTCACATAGTATACAATCTACCCAATTAAAACATACAATTAAATCATTTTTAGTATATTCACAGATCTATGTAACTATCAGCACAATCAATTTTAAACCTTTCATCATCTCAAAAAGAAAACCCTCTAGTCCCCCCTAGGGGACTTCTCTGGTGGTCCAGTGATTAAGAATCTGCCTTCCAAGGCAGAGAAAGAAGTGTTGAACCCTGGTCCAGGAACTAAGATCCCATGTACTGTGGGGCAAATATGCCCATGCCGTGCAACTAGAGAGAAGCCCGTGTGCCACAATGAGTGATCTTGCATGCCTCAGCACCTAAGACCTGATATAGGCATGAATAAATAAACATGTTTAAAGAGCTTCTATATCCTTAGTTATCATCTCCTTGTCCTCCCACCTACCCATCCCCCAGTCCTAAGCAACCACAAATCTATTTTCTAGCAAGCATTTTTTTTGGAGGGGGGAGGCGGGTTGGGGAGGGATGGGAGTGGGCGGGCCACTTCTGTTGGTCTTTCATTTATCTGTTTTCATCCATCTTTGTTCTTTGGCCCGTGTGGGCCTCCCATTGCGGTGGCCTCTGTTGTCACAGAGCACGGGCTATGGACGCATGCGCTCCAGAGCTCCGGTTCGGTAATTGGACACATCAGTCCAGCTGCTCTGTGGCACATGGGATCTTCCCAGGCTAGGGATCAAACCGGCGCCCCTTGCACTGCAAGGCGGTGTCCTTACCCACTGGACCACCAGGGAAGCCCCACAAATCTATTTTCTCTATAGATGTCTATTCTCTGGGAGTGGAGTCATATAATACATAGTCTTTCATAATGGGCTTCTCTCATTTAACATAATGTTTTTAAGGTTCATCTATGTCATAACAAGGATCTGTACTTCATTCCTTTTATGGCTAAACCATGTTCTGTTACATGAACAGGCCACATTTTGTTCATTCATCAGTTAATAGGCATTTGAATTGTTTTCACCTATTGGCTATTAAATTTTTTAGACTCTTTGAGAGTCTAAGCTGGAACTGAAAATGGTCTTTGAGATAGGGAGTCCCAACCCTTTATTTTACAGCTGAGGAGCCAGGGGCTCTGGAGGTTTCAAGTTCAGTCAAGACTTTTGTCCAGGTCCACTCTGTGACTCCCTGACAGCGCCTCAGCCCCCCAGTCTGACTTCCAGGCTGCTGTGCATCCTCTTTTTGTGGAAACAAATCTGTTAGAGAAATTTGAAACATTACTTAGCATTTCCCAAAGCAGTTTTTAGTTTTGCAAATGTTTTGACTTCTTCCCTCTTACAATAGTCATTAGAAACGGTTGAAAGAAATTATCATTTTTTATGTGTATTCTTTCTTAACATTGTCACCTTTCATACTGAAATGAAAACATCTGTCCAGTAACTAACTGTTCTGTGATGGCATGAAATAGGATGAAAGTACTGCTGGAGAGAGCGTGTCTGCTCTCCTGTAATGCTTCTTCATTGAATTTACTTTTGAAAGGTCCCCAAATGGCTTTTTTATAAAGACAAAGTACACCCTGAATAGAATCAGATAGGCCTCCTTTTACTGGGGCTTCCAGATCTGTTTCTCCCAAGGGTATCCTCATGGTCCCCCTTCCCTGATTCGCTATCACCTTTCTTACCCTCACCCCCACCCTCGCCCCCACCCCTCCAACCTGTGCATCCCCTGCCCTCCAGGATACATCACAGGATCTAGGTTGGGAAAATGGCTCCTCTTCTCCCGTGGAGGGTCAGGTAATCTTGGTTTAATTCTAAGAGTTTCTGCAAGGAAAGAACAATTAAGTAAAGACGAGAAAAAAGCTGCTTCCTGATTTTCCTTTTTCTTTCACCAGCTATGGGGAAACCAGATCAGTGAGCCACAGAAGTGACACTGTTCACACTGAGCAACCTAATGACACACAGGAAAGCAGGACTGGGTTCCTCTAAATTAGTGCAAAATCATAGAGTTTAGAATGAAGAGGACAGGGTCCATTCACACAAGTACCCCCAAATGATGGCTTGAAATAAATCCAAAGTGTTAGTAGTTATTTTTACATGACTTGAGAGAGTAAAAGTGGAATCAGACTATTTAAAACCCTGGGGACATTTAGAAATACAAAAGTAGATCTGAGCCTACCCATGGGGAATTTGCATTTTTAAAACTTCCCAGGCAAGACTGAGGGTGCCAGTCAGGGACCAAACTTTACAAACCACTGGTTTGGGAATTTTCCAGTCCCTGATATTCCCTTTGTTGTTCCTGACTTTTCTCCTTTCTTTCCCAGTAACAATATACTAGGGAAAGCAAAGAATGTGCCCTCTTCTTTGAATTGGTTTTATAAAATCATCCAAAAACATTTTCCCCAATTCTTATATTTCAAAAGAGCCTCGTTGCATGCAAAAACAAATTCAAAAGTGTTTTGTTCAAAATTGTGTTACTAATGTGTTTGTATAGAATCAATACTGGTGGAATAATGTAACTGCTATTAAAATTCGCACCTGTGGATTTATAGAGTAAAAAATTAGTAAAATAAAATAGTATGCTCCTTACCCTGAATAGGATGGCATGAAATAGGATGAAAGCACTGCTGGAGAGAGCGTGTCTGCTCTCCTGTAATGCTTCTTCATTGAATTTACTTTTGAAAGGTCCCCAAATGGCTTTTTTATAAAGACAAAGTACACCCTGAATAGAATCAGATAGGCCTCCTTTTACTGGGGCTTCCAGATCTGTTTCTCCCAAGGGTATCCTCATGGTCCCCCTTCCCTGATTCGCTATCACCTTTCTTACCCTCACCCCCACCCTGGCCCCCCCACCCCCCTCCAACCTGTGCATCCCCTGCCCTCCAGGATACATCACAGGATCTAGGTTGGGAAAATGGCTCCTCTTCTCCCGTGGAGGGTCAGGTAATCTTGGTTTAATTCTAAGAGTTTCTGCAAGGAAAGAACAATTAAGTAAAGACGAGAAAAAAGCTGCTTCCTGATTTTCCTTTTTCTTTCACCAGCTATGGGGAAACCAGATCAGTGAGCCACAGAAGTGACACTGTTCACACTGAGCAACCTAATGACACACAGGAAAGCAGGACTGGGTTCCTCTAAATTAGTGCAAAATCATAGAGTTTAGAATGAAGAGGACAGGGTCCATTCACACAAGTACCCCCAAATGATGGCTTGAAATAAATCCAAAGTGTTAGTAGTTATTTTTACATGACTTGAGAGAGTAAAAGTGGAATCAGACTATTTAAAACCCTGGGGACATTTAGAAATACAAAAGTAGATCTGAGCCTACCCATGGGGAATTTGCATTTTTAAAACTTCCCAGGCAAGACTGAGGGTGCCAGTCAGGGACCAAACTTTACAAACCACTGGTTTGGGGAATTTTCCAGTCCCTGATATTCCCTTTGTTGTTCCTGACTTTTCTCCTTTCTTTCCCAGTAACAATATACTAGGGAAAGCAAAGAATGTGCCCTCTTCTTTGAATTGGTTTTATAAAATCATCCAAAAACATTTTCCCCAATTCTTATATTTCAAAAGAGCCTCGTTGCATGCAAAAACAAATTCAAAAGTGTTTTGTTCAAAATTGTGTTACTAATGTGTTTGTATAGAATCAATACTGGTGGAATAATGTAACTGCTATTAAAATTCGCACCTGTGGATATAGAGGTGTTTTGGATATGGTAGTAAAAAAAATTAGTAAAATAAAATCCCAGGCCCATTGTCTTACAGTTCCTTCTTATATTTAGTCAGCATCTTCTGCATTCATATGGGTGTTTTCAGAGAGTAGGGGCTGCATAGGATGATTAATCTCTGCTCTCACTTCTAGTGAGAACACAAAACACAAAACAAGTGGGAATTGAGTGTGGAATTGGGTATGTGGTTCAGGGAATTAGAAGAGGAGACTATTTCTTTTTTCTTTCCAGTTCACTGAATGTTTCCTTTTCTCAACCTAAAAACATTGGGAAATAATGAGTTTGTAGCCAGTGCTGAAAGATTTTTATTTCTCTCAAGACTGAAAACCTTAGCTTTCAGTCATTTATTCATTGAGGATAAAGAGACAAGGAAAACCTGGAGAAAAGATGTGTCCCTTTTGCCTTTGCAGGGTGAGGTTAGGACACTTATGAAGGACCTACTTGCTTATTCTCCAGCCTCTGAACAGGAATACACTGCATATAACCTTGACCAAAAAATAAAGCAGTTTTAAACTATTAAAATTTTTTTTAAAACCTCATGAAAAATTTCTAAAACCTCAAATAGGAATGCATTTTGGTCTGAAAAGATGGAAATGTATGAATTCTTCTCTTCACCCACTGGTGTCTCCGGACAGTGCTTGGGTGAGCCTGGGTGGTCACACTGTCTCCACTTTGGGACTTCACTGGGTTCACATTTCTCAAAGGGCCTGTCAGACTGAGAAGTGGAATCAGACTATTTAAAACCCTGGGGACATTTAGAAATACAAAAGTAGATCTGAGCCTACCCATGGGGAATTTGCATTTTTAAAACTTCCCAGGCAAGACTGAGGGTGCCAGTCAGGGACCAAACTTTACAAACCACTGGTTTGGGGAATTTTCCAGTCCCTGATATTCCCTTTGTTGTTCCTGACTTTTCTCCTTTCTTTCCCAGTAACAATATACTAGGGAAAGCAAAGAATGTGCCCTCTTCTTTGCATTGGTTTTATAAAATCACCCAAAAAACATTTTCCCCAATTCTTATATTTCAAAAGAGCCTCGTTGCATGCAAAAACAAATTCAAAAGTGTTTTGTTCAAAATTGTGTTACTAATGTGTTTGTATAGAATCAATACTGGTGGAATAATGTAACTGCTATTAAAATTCGCACCTGTGGATATAGAGGTGTTTTGGATATGGTAGTAAAAAAAATTAGTAAAATAAAATCCCAGGCCCATTGTCTTACAGTTCCTTCTTATATTTAGTCAGCATCTTCTGCATTCATATGGGTGTTTTCAGAGAGTAGGGGCTGCATAGGATGATTAATCTCTGCTCTCACTTCTAGTGAGAACACAAAACACAAAACAAGTGGGAATTGAGTGTGGAATTGGGTATGTGGTTCAGGGAATTAGAAGAGGAGACTATTTCTTTTTTCTTTCCAGTTCACTGAATGTTTCCTTTTCTCAACCTAAAAACATTGGGAAATAATGAGTTTGTAGCCAGTGCTGAAAGATTTTTATTTCTCTCAAGACTGAAAACCTTAGCTTTCAGTCATTTATTCATTGAGGATAAAGAGACAAGGAAAACCTGGAGAAAAGATGTGTCCCTTTTGCCTTTGCAGGGTGAGGTTAGGACACTTATGAAGGACCTACTTGCTTATTCTCCAGCCTCTGAACAGGAATACACTGCATATAACCTTGACCAAAAAAATAAAGCAGTTTTAAACTATTAAAATTTTTTTTTAAAACCTCATGAAAAATTTCTAAAACCTCAAATAGGAATGCATTTTGGTCTGAAAAGATGGAAATGTATGAATTCTTCTCTTCACCCACTGGTGTCTCCGGACAGTGCTTGGGTGAGCCTGGGTGGTCACACTGTCTCCACTTTGGGACTTCACTGGGTTCACATTTCTCAAAGGGCCTGTCAGCCCCTCCTGAGCAGGAGGCATTCACCTCTGAAGAGAACTGAGGGCGGGGGAGGCTTTGTTGGTGATGCAGCTGTCATATCCTATTAGTGCATGGGTGGGTCTCATTGGGTACAGGAGGTATGTCATTTATAGACAGAAATTGCATAATTAAGCTTGATAGAATTTTGACGCTTTCTTGGCAGCGCAATTTGTTCATCAAATAAAAAGCCTTTAGGAAGTTGGTCACATGCAGTTTAGAACTCCCAAGTTCAAGACTGGGAACTCAGGAGTTGATTTGATTTAGAGCAATTGTAAAGGCTCCCAGATAGACCCACTTTTGCCTTTGGCTTCTGACTTCATACACTCAGGTTTCAGTGGGAAAAGGACATAGATAAAACCAGATTTCTTCCCAAATTGTTTGAGAATGTGGACCATATGCAAAGACTTTAGTTCCTTCCCACTGATTTTTTTCTTTCTTACTGAGATATGGTTGATTTACAATATTGTGTTGGTTTCAGGTGTACAGTGCAGAAATTCAGTGATTTATATATAGATATAAATATATATTCTTTTTCAGGTTCTTTTGCCTTATAGGTTATTACAAAATATTAAGCATAGTTCCCTACACTATACAGTAAGTCCCTGTTGGTTATCTATTTTATATATAGTTCATTCATTTTCTTTTAAAAATCATTCTTTATTGTGAAGTACAACTCATATATGTAAGGGTACACCAAATTCAAAATATGTAGCCCAGATAATGATTGCAAAGTGACCGCAGTGTTTCTACCATTGGTAGAGAATTTTGCACTTTATTATACAAGTGAACACAAACAACATGCAGTCTTTTCTGCCCGACTTCTTTCATGCAGCACTGTGTCTATGAGATTCATCCATGTGGTTGCATGTAGAAATATTTTTGGAATAGAATTCTATTCTGTGACTAGACCTCAGTTTTTTCCATTCTATCATTGATAGACGCTATAGTCGTTTCCACTTTTTGACTATTACAAATAGTGTTGCTATGAATGCTTTGTGTGTGTCTGCCTAACTGAAGCATCTGATAGAACTACAAAGCTTAAGCTCTTCTTCAGAAAATTCCAATTCTATGGCAGTGAAAATGGTTGAGGTGCAGGGTGTGCGTTGTCCAATTTTAGTAGATGATGCACAAATATTTCCTAAAGAAATTACAACAATCAATCACCCAGTGAGGTAACTGTATTCAAGATCTGACATCTTTTATTACTAGTCAGGCCATTTTAGGATCACTGCCACCAGAAGACCACTGATAAATAGCTCAAGGTGTATATGAAAATTCTTGCTTAGTAAAAAGATCTAGTTCTGTCTGCTTTTAATTACAGACTTTTAGAAATGTCTCCAGAAGAACTTACAGGAATGGCTTTGCTATGGTAAGCAAGCATGGGGAAAAACGGTACAATCTGATGCTTCACTTAGGATTAAAAATATCTTTCAGTGGTGTTCTCGAATTTGGACATAAGCAAATTTTAATTTTTCTATAGGCTGATCAGGGGAGAAAGTCCTATTTTGAATTGCAAAAGACTTAGAGGAGAAAAAGCATGTATTTCTGACAACATGTTATTAACACTGTGTGGGCCCTTTGGAAGCCTTTTTTGTTCGTTTGATCAGAACAAAGGGTTTTGAGATAAGCAAGCAGTAGAGCTCTGGGTATACCTGGTTCTTGTGAGAGCTGTCACTCATGTAGGGAAAAGACCACAGAGGGCTCGGAGGTCCTCCATACCCTCTCCTAGCAGATCCAGATATTGCTATTGGCATAGATGAGTTTACACAGCAGTTCTGTGCAGAAAGCTAAAAAGACTCATTCTCCTCTACACACAGTCCCAACAGTATGTACAGTTCCAACAACTGTATGCTAGCATCAAACAAAAAAGCCAACACCACATCTGAGTTTTTAGGCAAATTGTCCCTTTTTTGGCCTCTGCATCATTTTGGATGAGAAGGAGCGAGGATTTGTGCTTTGGCATCCTTGCCTGCTACCAGCAATTCCTTAGTAATAGCAGCACTTACCACTTCCACGTGAGCTTTGGGCACATGACTGTGTATACCAGTCTTCCAGCTGGCATTTTAATTTGAGGTTGTATGCCAGCCAAAGTGGGGAAGAAATCCAAAAGGCAGCTTGTGAAGAAAGAGGAGGAGGAGGATTCATCAAGTGGTAGCAAGACACCTCTGAAGACTTTCAACGAAGCAGCACATTGACCCTGTGGCCTCCAAGATGGGTATGGCCATGATGGGATTTTTTCTAATGCTGGGAAGATTCTGAATAATCAGGTTGTTAAAATCTCCTAGTGTTTGTAAATAACACAACATTGTCGTGGATAAATTAATTGAGTTTACATTCTCAAAAGAGAAAGTTAATAGAGTTTCCCAAAATAGATTGCTGAAGCAAACAACTGCTTTAAAATATTTAGCAAACTCCATTTAAGTTAGAGTGGTTAAGAGGACAATCAACCAAAAGTGTGTTGTGAACAGCTCTAGGAGGCGGGAGGTGCAGGGCTTCAGAGAACAGGCTCTGGAGTCGTATGCCTGGGATAAAGCCCCAGTGTTACCTCCTCCTAGCTTGGGTGACCTTGGTAAATCATTTAACTACTTTTTGCCTCAGTTTCCTGAGTTATATCTGTTTTATAGTGTTGCTATGGGCATTAAATGGTAAAGCTAGTGTTTGGTCAGTGAAAGTGACTCAGTCGTGTCTGACTCTTTGTGACCCATGGATGAGCCCTGGGCTTCTCCAGGCAAGAATACTGCAGTGGGTAGCCTTTCCCTTCTCCTGGGGATCTTCCCAACCCAGGGATCGAGCCCAGGTCTCGCCTGCAGGCAATTCTCTGGGTATACCTGGTTCTTGTGAGAGCTGTCACTCATGTAGGGAAAAGACCACAGAGGGCTCGGAGGTCCTCCATACCCTCTCCTAGCAGATCCAGATATTGCTATTGGCATAGATGAGTTTACACAGCAGTTCTGTGCAGAAAGCTAAAAAGACTCATTCTCCTCTACACACAGTCCCAACAGTATGTACAGTTCCAACAACTGTATGCTAGCATCAAACAAAAAAGCCAACACCACATCTGAGTTTTTAGGCAAATTGTCCCTTTTTTGGCCTCTGCATCATTTTGGATGAGAAGGAGCGAGGATTTGTGCTTTGGCATCCTTGCCTGCTACCAGCAATTCCTTAGTAATAGCAGCACTTACCACTTCCACGTGAGCTTTGGGCACATGACTGTGTATACCAGTCTTCCAGCTGGCATTTTAATTTGAGGTTGTATGCCAGCCAAAGTGGGGAAGAAATCCAAAAGGCAGCTTGTGAAGAAAGAGGAGGAGGAGGATTCATCAAGTGGTAGCAAGACACCTCTGAAGACTTTCAACGAAGCAGCACATTGACCCTGTGGCCTCCAAGATGGGTATGGCCATGATGGGATTTTTTCTAATGCTGGGAAGATTCTGAATAATCAGGTTGTTAAAAATCTCCTAGTGTTTGTAAATAACACAACATTGTCGTGGATAAATTAATTGAGTTTACATTCTCAAAAGAGAAAGTTAATAGAGTTTCCCAAAATAGATTGCTGAAGCAAACAACTGCTTTAAAATATTTAGCAAACTCCATTTAAGTTAGAGTGGTTAAGAGGACAATCAACCAAAAGTGTGTTGTGAACAGCTCTAGGAGGCGGGAGGTGCAGGGCTTCAGAGAACAGGCTCTGGAGTCGTATGCCTGGGATAAAGCCCCAGTGTTACCTCCTCCTAGCTTGGGTGACCTTGGTAAATCATTTAACTACTTTTTGCCTCAGTTTCCTGAGTTATATCTGTTTTATAGTGTTGCTATGGGCATTAAATGGTAAAGCTAGTGTTTGGTCAGTGAAAGTGACTCAGTCGTGTCTGACTCTTTGTGACCCATGGATGAGCCCTGGGCTTCTCCAGGCAAGAATACTGCAGTGGGTAGCCTTTCCCTTCTCCTGGGGATCTTCCCAACCCAGGGATCGAGCCCAGGTCTCCCGCACTGCAGGCAAATTCTTTACTGTCTGAGCCGCCGGGGAAGCCCACATGGTCTGGCGGCTGAACTTTTCTGGCAGGGCATCTACACTATTTCTCAACGTGTATCCCAGATCTCCATTTCCACTCAAAACTGGCCCCATCACCTAGCACAGTGCCATGGACATAGTAGGTACAATAATACTTATTGAATGTGATCATAGACTCTGGTAATTTGGGTCTGAGTTAGTTCAGAAACAAGGAAAATGAGAGTTGGTAGAGCTCCCAGCTGATGATTTGTCTTTGCGTTTAATTTTACATTTGGAAATTTCTCTTTCACAAATACTTGATCTTGTCTTATTCAGAAGATGATTTCCTGAGTAAATTTTGTGTAGATTTTAATTGTATTACATATAGTAGAGACACTAACAGATTGATAAAATTCAGCTTTGAATCATTTTCTATAATTTAGATCTACTCTGAAAAGTGAATAATGAATCTTCCGTCATTCAGATACAAGTTTGTATTCTTGTACGTGTCCAATACATGGCCTGAGCCCAGAGTCCTTGGGCTGCCCTTCTTGCCCAGTTGATTGTTGATATGCACCTGAGCACAGCTCTTCTTGACCAAGGATGGAAGTTCCTGCCTTTCATAGCAAAAAGCTAGCAGAGCTGAGAATTTTTTCACTTATCACAATTTAGGGATCTACAAGCATTGTATTAAGTGGATTATATAGAGTCTTTATTTCATTTTCTGTTTAACAAATGAAGAAACTGGTGCTCAGGGAGATTAAGTTTACCTTCACTTACAATATTTTGACACATTTCAGCTCGGCTGCAGGGCTTCAGAGAACAGGCTCTGGAGTCGTATGCCTGGGATAAAGCCCCAGTGTTACCTCCTCCTAGCTTGGGTGACCTTGGTAAATCATTTAACTACTTTTTGCCTCAGTTTCCTGAGTTATATCTGTTTTATAGTGTTGCTATGGGCATTAAATGGTAAAGCTAGTGTTTGGTCAGTGAAAGTGACTCAGTCGTGTCTGACTCTTTGTGACCCATGGATGAGCCCTGGGCTTCTCCAGGCAAGAATACTGCAGTGGGTAGCCTTTCCCTTCTCCTGGGGATCTTCCCAACCCAGGGATCGAGCCCAGGTCTCCCGCACTGCAGGCAAATTCTTTACTGTCTGAGCCGCCGGGGAAGCCCACATGGTCTGGCGGCTGAACTTTTCTGGCAGGGCATCTACACTATTTCTCAACGTGTATCCCAGATCTCCATTTCCACTCAAAACTGGCCCCATCACCTAGCACAGTGCCATGGACATAGTAGGTACAATAATACTTATTGAATGTGATCATAGACTCTGGTAATTTGGGTCTGAGTTAGTTCAGAAACAAGGAAAATGAGAGTTGGTAGAGCTCCCAGCTGATGATTTGTCTTTGCGTTTAATTTTACATTTGGAAATTTCTCTTTCACAAATACTTGATCTTGTCTTATTCAGAAGATGATTTCCTGAGTAAATTTTGTGTAGATTTTAATTGTATTACATATAGTAGAGACACTAACAGATTGATAAAATTCAGCTTTGAATCATTTTCTATAATTTAGATCTACTCTGAAAAGTGAATAATGAATCTTCCGTCATTCAGATACAAGTTTGTATTCTTGTACGTGTCCAATACATGGCCTGAGCCCAGAGTCCTTGGGCTGCCCTTCTTGCCCAGTTGATTGTTGATATGCACCTGAGCACAGCTCTTCTTGACCAAGGATGGAAGTTCCTGCCTTTCATAGCAAAAAGCTAGCAGAGCTGAGAATTTTTTCACTTATCACAATTTAGGGATCTACAAGCATTGTATTAAGTGGATTATATAGAGTCTTTATTTCATTTTCTGTTTAACAAATGAAGAAACTGGTGCTCAGGGAGATTAAGTTTACCTTCACTTACAATATTTTGACACAGTCATGGACACACAACTGATAGTACACAACAGACTTGGCTAGAATGTTTAAATACGGCTATGCTCCAAGCCAACCACTCTGGAGCCCATACTCCAACAACCTCTTTTCCCTAACATTCACACATCAAGTCAGTATTTCCCCTGCCCTGAATCAACCCTCTTTCCCTCCCCCCACCGACATACTGGGGCTAAGTACTGGACAAATAGAGACCACTGCTCTAACCCAGAGCTCCCTGAAAGTCATCAAAACTATCCAGTCCTAAGATTGCCCAAACCTGCCTACCCCTTCCTTCTCTTAGAAGCTAAAATGACTTGTGCCCATGCTGGCACTTCTTCATCTAGCCTTGCATGGCATGGCATGCCTCTTATGTAAACTCTTCTTTCAATAGCAAATAAACAAATAAATAATAAGGCTATGCTATGCATTGAGAGAAAACAGAAGGGAAATAAACACAGGAAAATACTGTTATTAGTTATCTAAACTTGTAAAAAACCAGATCACTCATCTTTAGTTTATAGACCCCCCAACGAAGTGATTTCCACCTAGGAGAACTTTATAAAAAGACACATTTCCATCC
The DNA here is from genome assembly GCA_022376925.1 of Tragulus kanchil. NCBI lineage: Eukaryota > Metazoa > Chordata > Mammalia > Artiodactyla > Tragulidae > Tragulus > Tragulus kanchil. The sequence continues at coordinate 244,399,036 of JAIOJX010000026.1, read as the reverse complement.
CACCCTTAGAGACTGGTCTCTAAGACTGGGGTGGGTCCTGCAAATTTGCATATTTTAAAAAGCTCTACCCAAGGAATAGGATATGTGGTGTGAAGGAAAAATATTGCCTACTATATTAGTAAGCAAAGATGTTGCAGCAATCAAGTCATCCCATTACAGTAACTGGACCCCATCAGTGAGCCCTGAAGGAGCTCCGGATGAAGACAAAAGGGCTGCCCACTGCCAAGCCTTTAGCCCCTGCAACTGCCCCCAGCTGTGCACCCTGAGGGCATTCAGGAAGGAGAAAAGCGGGATACTGGCCCTAGGTAGCTGAGATGCATATCAAAGGAATGATTTCAATGAGCCCAGACTCCTGCATCTTCCCATACATAGAAAAATGCTAAATTTCTTAGCAGAGTAACACTTATCACAATTTAGGGATCTACAAGCATTGTATTAAGTGGATTATATAGAGTCTTTATTTCATTTTCTGTTTAACAAATGAAGAAACTGGTGCTCAGGGAGATTAAGTTTACCTTCACTTACAATATTTTGACACAGTCATGGACACACAACTGATAGTACACAACAGACTTGGCTAGAATGTTTAAATACGGCTATGCTCCAAGCCAACCACTCTGGAGCCCATACTCCAACAACCTCTTTTCCCTAACATTCACACATCAAGTCAGTATTTCCCCTGCCCTGAATCAACCCTCTTTCCCTCCCCCCACCGACATACTGGGGCTAAGTACTGGACAAATAGAGACCACTGCTCTAACCCAGAGCTCCCTGAAAGTCATCAAAACTATCCAGTCCTAAGATTGCCCAAACCTGCCTACCCCTTCCTTCTCTTAGAAGCTAAAATGACTTGTGCCCATGCTGGCACTTCTTCATCTAGCCTTGCATGGCATGGCATGCCTCTTATGTAAACTCTTCTTTCAATAGCAAATAAACAAATAAATAATAAGGCTATGCTATGCATTGAGAGAAAACAGAAGGGAAATAAACACAGGAAAATACTGTTATTAGTTATCTAAACTTGTAAAAAACCAGATCACTCATCTTTAGTTTATAGACCCCCCAACGAAGTGATTTCCACCTAGGAGAACTTTATAAAAAGACACATTTCCATCCCACCCTTAGAGACTGGTCTCTAAGACTGGGGTGGGTCCTGCAAATTTGCATATTTTAAAAAGCTCTACCCAAGGAATAGGATATGTGGTGTGAAGGAAAAATATTGCCTACTATATTAGTAAGCAAAGATGTTGCAGCAATCAAGTCATCCCATTACAGTAACTGGACCCCATCAGTGAGCCCTGAAGGAGCTCCGGATGAAGACAAAAGGGCTGCCCACTGCCAAGCCTTTAGCCCCTGCAACTGCCCCCAGCTGTGCACCCTGAGGGCATTCAGGAAGGAGAAAAGCGGGATACTGGCCCTAGGTAGCTGAGATGCATATCAAAGGAATGATTTCAATGAGCCCAGACTCCTGCATCTTCCCATACATAGAAAAATGCTAAATTTCTTAGCCTGAGATATTTGGTTTTCTTTAATTAACAGTAATTGTCTGATGTTCTAACAACCTAGCCTTTGTTGCAAAAACTCCTATATATCCTGGCTCCCCCTCCACAGCCCTTGCCTCTTCTGAGCAGTCTCTCCAAATTGTCTGAGTTGCTGTGTCCCAAGCTTGAAGTCCTTAGAATGTCCACCAAATATAACATAATTTTCAACAGTTAGGTTGTACATTTTTCTTCAGTTGGCAGTAGGCAGGTTTCAGAATAGGAAGTACCTTGCTGCTTGGCCCCCAACTGCCTCACTAAGGTCTATGCAAGTTTTCTCCACAATTCAGACCATACTTCAAGAGCTTTGGACTCCTAGAGCACTTAACTCAAGAGAAAGGAGAATTTCTCCTCCCCTTGACATCCTACATGTTACTAAGAGCATCTTCTTCTTCAAGGAAAATAGTGTCCATCTCTCAGGCCCTAAATGACTGAAGTACAACACAAACAAACCAACAGTCTAACAAGAGGCTACTCCCAGGTATGGGACTAGGCATTGTGGTATCATCACAGACCAAAGTCTGGAACACCCCAACCTCCTCCCCTTAACAAAAAATTTCCTTCCTGAGCCCCGTTCACTAGGAATACTGCTTTCTGCTTTCTTTTAAGGCTAGCACACTAGCCATTGAATTCTGGTACATCATAATCAGCATTTTATTACCTGTTTTCCTTAGACAGGGTTTCCCTAATTGTATAGTAGTAAAGAATCTGCCTGCAGTGCAGGAAACATGGGTTCAATCTTTTGATTGGGAGGACCTACACAAATAATTTGGAGAATTATCTCTGGTTTTCACAATTAAACTTGCTTTCTAGACTATTATGAATGGTTCTTTAGGGACTTTTGTTTATCAGTGATCATATTTACTTATATTTCATTGCTCCCACTGTTTAATCTACTAAATGTTCCCAAGTTTCTGTAATAAGAATTACTCTAGTGATAGGACAAATTGCAAGTCTCTGGAGCACAGTGAGGGTGGGATCAAGACTTAGGCACCCTTGACTTTTCAACAATCAGTGCCTATCACTGATAGTTCTTCATTAATGTTGAGTGAAAAAGAAACTGTGGTTGAAATTCCTTATGCTGGGTTAATTTGCAATGACTCCACATGGTTTCCCTGGTTCCTGAATCCCTCTGGTTGGAATGGCTCTGCCTGGAGCATACCCTGCCCTGCTGTTACCCAGGCAGATCAAGCTCCAATTGCCTCAAACTAACAGAAGAATTTCAGTCAAATAGGACTTGATTTATGCAGTTATTGTGAGTGGGTGTAATAGGTAATACCCTAACTTGTGGTGCTTAAACAGAACTTTATTTTTTCTCCCATTTTTAAGCTTCTGGATAGTCAAAGTCATCTTTGGAGATTTTGTTCCTTTTGCTTTATCAAGAAAATTGCTAAAGACTTTTAATTGATGATGAGTGCTGAGATGATCAAGGGGAAGGCAGACTCACCTCCAGCGGAGTGCCTTCCTATGCAAGGGGTATACAAACAACTGGATGTGTATTGCAAATTTACAAGGTGTGGGCCAACAAAAAAATTTTATGGCAGAAACCACATTTCAAGGAAAATAGTGTCCATCTCTCAGGCCCTGACGAAGCACAAACAAACCAACAGTCTAACAAGAGGCTACTCCCAGGTATGGGACTAGGCATTGTGGTATCATCACAGACCAAAGTCTGGAACACCCCAACCTCCTCCCCTTAACAAAAAATTTCCTTCCTGAGCCCCGTTCACTAGGAATACTGCTTTCTGCTTTCTTTTAAGGCTAGCACACTAGCCATTGAATTCTGGTACATCATAATCAGCATTTTATTACCTGTTTTCCTTAGACAGGGTTTCCCTAATTGTATAGTAGTAAAGAATCTGCCTGCAGTGCAGGAAACATGGGTTCAATCTTTTGATTGGGAGGACCTACACAAATAATTTGGAGAATTATCTCTGGTTTTCACAATTAAACTTGCTTTCTAGACTATTATGAATGGTTCTTTAGGGACTTTTGTTTATCAGTGATCATATTTACTTATATTTCATTGCTCCCACTGTTTAATCTACTAAATGTTCCCAAGTTTCTGTAATAAGAATTACTCTAGTGATAGGACAAATTGCAAGTCTCTGGAGCACAGTGAGGGTGGGATCAAGACTTAGGCACCCTTGACTTTTCAACAATCAGTGCCTATCACTGATAGTTCTTCATTAATGTTGAGTGAAAAAGAAACTGTGGTTGAAATTCCTTATGCTGGGTTAATTTGCAATGACTCCACATGGTTTCCCTGGTTCCTGAATCCCTCTGGTTGGAATGGCTCTGCCTGGAGCATACCCTGCCCTGCTGTTACCCAGGCAGATCAAGCTCCAATTGCCTCAAACTAACAGAAGAATTTCAGTCAAATAGGACTTGATTTATGCAGTTATTGTGAGTGGGTGTAATAGGTAATACCCTAACTTGTGGTGCTTAAACAGAACTTTATTTTTTCTCCCATTTTTAAGCTTCTGGATAGTCAAAGTCATCTTTGGAGATTTTGTTCCTTTTGCTTTATCAAGAAAATTGCTAAAGACTTTTAATTGATGATGAGTGCTGAGATGATCAAGGGGAAGGCAGACTCACCTCCAGCGGAGTGCCTTCCTATGCAAGGGGTATACAAACAACTGGATGTGTATTGCAAATTTACAAGGTGTGGGCCCATTTTTATGCCAGAAAACAATCTGAAGAGTCATGAAATGAAAATTTGAAGTGGATGTCACCAAGGAAAAGCAAAATTCTTAACAAGGCAACTTTTCTGATCTTAACCACATTTCAATCAAAAGCAAATCTAATATTCTGTGTATAAATAGGACAGTTTCTCATCATGAACTTGAATGATGTGAACCAACTGAACAAAAGGGTCTCATGACAAGGTGTTTGCCTTTTTTATGCAAATACAAGATAAATATTCATGAAGCTTTATTTTAGGGAAAGACATTTTAAATGGCAAAACTAATTTAAGTTTTATTTCACATGTGCACAAATCTTAAATCCTTCTGGGAACAAGGTAGGGGTATAATTATACATTCTTAAGTGTTCAAGTGTAGGTGTGCTTGTACATATATGCCCATTTTCAGCAAGAATAAGGTATTGAATCATGTTTAATTGGTTAATTCTTATTCAGTGATGAGCCTCAGGGCTTGGAAAAATCACAGAATTATTGTTATATGGAAGTCTCATAGTGTTCAACCATGAATTCCTTGGGCCTACTAGTATCTGGGTGACAGGTGGGCTAAGGAGATCATCCAGAAGCTCTGGAAAGGGGACCTCAAACTCCTAGCATTCTGAGGACTGACTCACTCATGCTTGTGTGGTGAGTGCATCAGGTCTGAAGACTCAGTTCTAGACCTAGGTATATGAAACATCTGTAGCTATTTGCAGTGCAGACACTAAAGATGTAAAAAAGAAAAACAAAACAAGGCTAACTAACGAAAAATTCAGTTTCCCTTTTCCTTTTCTATACTAGTAATTAGTTTTGTTTTCTTTCAACTGTATTCAGTATAAAGTTTGTCCTTTTAATTGTGGAAAATATCAAACACACCAAAAGTGGAGAGAAGAGTGTAACAGTCCCTGTGCACTCAGTGTCAAAGCCCAGTGGCTGGTAAAGAATCTGCTTGCGATGCAGGAGCCGCAGGAGCTGTCAGTTCATCCCCTGGAGAAGGAAATGGCAACCCACTCCAGTATTCTTTCTGGGAAAATCCCATGGACAGAGGAGCCTGGTGGGCTAGAGTCTACACAGTCACAAAGAATCGGACATGACTGAGCACAAAGAAAGAGCTATCAACTCATAGCCCGTCGTTTTCATCCACAATAATTCACCTCCACTCAGATGAATGCAAAACAAATCACAGATATATGTAATATTATTTAGTCAAAGCTTTTTGTTTTTAAACCAATATTTCAATAACCAATCATTTAGAATCAAAAGTACTAACCAATTACTATCTAGTTATAAGCTATTGGACTGACCAAATTCAGTTGCTAGAGAAAACTGGAAATAATTGTCTGACTGAATTTAATTTCTTTTTCCTAGTTTGTATAGTCAGATACAACCTCTGTTTATAAACTCTTCTGAACGTAAAGTAGCAAGAAGCGAAATTAGCTTTAAATTAGAAAATGTTAAGTACAAACCTGAATCTTCCAGACACATCTTCTAGGAGACCTGTTCTACCTCAATCTATGTAAGGCACTCCAGGACTTTGGTTATCTTATGAGACACACGCAGACTTCTATGTCTGAAATTTCAGTCTTTCATCTGTTGTTTGTGATTTATTGTATGTGAAAATTGTTTTTCCAGTGTTTATAAATTAGACTGTAGGAGAAGAATCAGGGTAATTGCAAACATTTGTGAAGCTTTTAAAAAGTCTTTCTGGGTGTTGAATATATTAGAGTCTCTTTCTCAATTTAAAACGATGTTTGATCTTTTCAGTATAACAAAGTTTTACATATAATTTGTCATAAGTGGTGGTATGCCTTTAAAATACCTTTTTCATTTTGCTCAAACAGTTTGAAAACTATTTAATCATCACTGATTTGATTATAATATAATCCACAAGGGAAAAGAAAAAGTTTTTTTATTAACTTGTACACACACAGCTGATCAGTCTGAAATTTTAAATATGTTTAAAGAAACGCAATTTTTTTTACTATTTTTATGTACATAAACCCAAACAGATTGAAATGTTTAAGAATTAAGAATAATGAACAGGGGCTTCCCCTGGTGGTCCAGTGGGTAAGGACACCGCCTTGCAATGCAAGGGGCGCCAGTTTGATCCCTGGTCTGGGAAGATCCCACGTGCCGCGGAGCGGCTGGACCAATGTGTCCAATTACCGAGCCGGAGCCCTGGCGCGCATGCGCCCAGAGTCGGTGCTCTGCAGTGACAGACGCCACCGTGATGGGAGGCCCACAGGAGCCAAAGAACAAAGACGGATGAAAATAGAGAAATGAAAGACCAATAGAAGTGGCCCGCCCACTCGCCTTCCTCCCCAACCCCCGCCCAAAAATAAATAAATAAATAAATCTTTTTTTAAAAAAAGAATAATGAACAGGAGAAAATAAATACTTGAGCAGCATCTAATTGCATAGGAGGATTTCAAATTTTACATTTTCTGATAAGGAAACTAAATATCTCTTTTATGTTTAGTTTGCTAGGCAAATCCTCTTTGTAGATTAGATGAAGGCAAAATTTTAGTCATTCCAACTGAGATAGAATTATCAAAAATTCTAAATGAGTAGAATGCAAATTAATGAAAATTAAATTAATAAAAAAAATCATAAATATCTGGATACTAAAAATTCAGTTAGGGAAGCCAAGTTTTCTGGGTGGTTGAGGTAGCATCCTTTCAAGCAAGTTAGAGGGAGGGGAGAAGCTTTTTTTAATTGTTAGGAAATCTAAAAAAAATTAACCTATACATTTCCTGTTTTCTTTAGCTCTGTTTTTTCTTCCCCCATGTTTTCTTAGAGATAATGAAACATCATTTGTCTTCTTCTGGGTGTTGAATATATTAGAGTCTCTTTCTCAATTTAAAACGATGTTTGATCTTTTCAGTATAACAAAGTTTTACATATAATTTGTCATAAGTGGTGGTATGCCTTTAAAATACCTTTTTCATTTTGCTCAAACAGTTTGAAAACTATTTAATCATCACTGATTTGATTATAATATAATCCACAAGGGAAAAGAAAAAGTTTTTTTATTAACTTGTACACACACAGCTGATCAGTCTGAAATTTTAAATATGTTTAAAGAAACGCAATTTTTTTTACTATTTTTATGTACATAAACCCAAACAGATTGAAATGTTTAAGAATTAAGAATAATGAACAGGGGCTTCCCCTGGTGGTCCAGTGGGTAAGGACACCGCCTTGCAATGCAAGGGGCGCCAGTTTGATCCCTGGTCTGGGAAGATCCCACGTGCCGCGGAGCGGCTGGACCAATGTGTCCAATTACCGAGCCGGAGCCCTGGCGCGCATGCGCCCAGAGTCGGTGCTCTGCAGTGACAGACGCCACCGTGATGGGAGGCCCACAGGAGCCAAAGAACAAAGACGGATGAAAATAGAGAAATGAAAGACCAATAGAAGTGGCCCGCCCGCTCCCCTCCCTCCCCAACCCGACCCCCGCCCAAAAATAAATAAATAAATAAATCTTTTTTTAAAAAAAGAATAATGAACAGGAGAAAATAAATACTTGAGCAGCATCTAATTGCATAGGAGGATTTCAAATTTTACATTTTCTGATAAGGAAACTAAATATCTCTTTTATGTTTAGTTTGCTAGGCAAATCCTCTTTGTAGATTAGATGAAGGCAAAATTTTAGTCATTCCAACTGAGATAGAATTATCAAAAATTCTAAATGAGTAGAATGCAAATTAATGAAAATTAAATTAATAAAAAAAATCATAAATATCTGGATACTAAAAATTCAGTTAGGGAAGCCAAGTTTTCTGGGTGGTTGAGGTAGCATCCTTTCAAGCAAGTTAGAGGGAGGGGAGAAGCTTTTTTTAATTGTTAGGAAATCTAAAAAAAATTAACCTATACATTTCCCTGTTTTCTTTAGCTCTGTTTTTTTCTTCCCCCATGTTTTCTTAGAGATAATGAAACATCATTTGTCTTCTTCTGTGTGATTCAAAGCTAATTTTTAAAAAATTCATTCTTTTTAAAATTTTATTATTATTATTCTTTTTGCCTCTAAGTCATCATTTAATTTCCATCCGTCTTTATTCTTTGGCCTGTGTGGGCCTCATATCACAGTGGTCTCTCTCATTGCAGAGCAGTGGCTCTGGGCACATGCACTCCAGAGTGCTGACTCGCAATTGGACACACTGGTCCAGCCGCTGTGCTGCACAAGGGATCTTCCCTGGCCGGGCAACAAACTGGTGCCCCCTGCACTGCAAGGCGGACTCTTTACCCACTGGATCACCAGGGAAGCCCTAATTCATTCATTTGTAATTGAAAGATAATTACTTTACAGTATTGTGTTTGTTTCTGGCTAACATCCACATGAAACAGCCATAGGTATACCTATGTCCCCTCCCTCTTTCTTCCCTTCTCCTTCCCCATCCCTCCCCTCTAGGTTGTTCCTCCTGGTTTGAGTTCCCTGAGTCACACAGCAAATTCCCATTGGCTATCTATTTTATGTATGGTAATGTATGTTTCCATGTTACTGTCTCCATACATCCCATGCTCTCCTCCCTCCCTGTTCCCATGTTCATAAGTCTGTTCTCTATATGTTGTGTCTCCATTGCTACCCTGCAAGTAATTCTATCAGTACCATCTTTCTAGATTCCATATATGTACATTAGTATATGATATTTGTTTTTCTCTTTCTGGATTACTTCATTCTCTATAAAAGGCTCTAGGTTCATCTAATGAGAACTGACTCAAACACATTTCTTTTAATGACTGAGTAACATTCCATCGTGTATGTGTATATATATATATATATATATATATATATCACAGCTCAAAACTATTTTTTAACTTTTTATTTTATATTGGAGCATAGGCAATTAGCAATGTTGTGATAGTTTCAGGTGGACAACAAAGGGACTCAAAGCTAATGCTTTCAACAACAGTTATTTTACAGTTGTTCAGAGGACTTTGAAGAGCCTGGAGTATTCCTTATTTGTTCAAATCAAGTCTCAGAAAGTATATCATAAGAGTGTGCCTCCTCGTTGAGACTCCTGCATACCCCTTCTGCTCCAGGCCCTGCTAAACATCATTTGTCTTCTTCTGTGTGATTCAAAGCTAATTTTTAAAAAATTCATTCTTTTTAAAATTTTATTATTATTATTCTTTTTGCCTCTAAGTCATCATTTAATTTCCATCCGTCTTTATTCTTTGGCCTGTGTGGGCCTCATATCACAGTGGTCTCTCTCATTGCAGAGCAGTGGCTCTGGGCACATGCACTCCAGAGTGCTGACTCGCAATTGGACACACTGGTCCAGCCGCTGTGCTGCACAAGGGATCTTCCCTGGCCGGGCAACAAACTGGTGCCCCCTGCACTGCAAGGCGGACTCTTTACCCACTGGATCACCAGGGAAGCCCTAATTCATTCATTTGTAATTGAAAGATAATTACTTTACAGTATTGTGTTTGTTTCTGGCTAACATCCACATGAAACAGCCATAGGTATACCTATGTCCCCTCCCTCTTTCTTCCCTTCTCCTTCCCCATCCCTCCCCTCTAGGTTGTTCCTCCTGGTTTGAGTTCCCTGAGTCACACAGCAAATTCCCATTGGCTATCTATTTTATGTATGGTAATGTATGTTTCCATGTTACTGTCTCCATACATCCCATGCTCTCCTCCCTCCCTGTTCCCATGTTCATAAGTCTGTTCTCTATATGTTGTGTCTCCATTGCTACCCTGCAAGTAATTCTATCAGTACCATCTTTCTAGATTCCATATATGTACATTAGTATATGATATTTGTTTTTCTCTTTCTGGATTACTTCATTCTCTATAAAAGGCTCTAGGTTCATCTAATGAGAACTGACTCAAACACATTTCTTTTAATGACTGAGTAACATTCCATCGTGTATGTGTATATATATATATATATATATATATATATCACAGCTCAAAACTATTTTTTTTTTAACTTTTTATTTTATATTGGAGCATAGGCAATTAGCAATGTTGTGATAGTTTCAGGTGGACAACAAAGGGACTCAAAGCTAATGCTTTCAACAACAGTTATTTTACAGTTGTTCAGAGGACTTTGAAGAGCCTGGAGTATTCCTTATTTGTTCAAATCAAGTCTCAGAAAGTATATCATAAGAGTGTGCCTCCTCGTTGAGACTCCTGCATACCCCTTCTGCTCCAGGCCCTGCTGCCGTTGTATCTGCCTTCAGAAAATTGCTCCACACCACAAACCCGGACTTCTAACTCAATACTTCTCCTGTCTCCTTGGGGAATCAGACGATCACACTTAGTAGGATATCTAAAGTAAAGCCTAGTGGCTCTGTATGAGTGCCCAATGGGCTCTCCTGTGACTGGAGTGCAGGATGCTAAATGGGAGTCTCTAATATCTTCTGTTTTAGATGCTCAGAGATAGGTCCTACTCACTTCCTTGTTCTTAACTGGGCCAAAGGAAAGTAAGGGCTGTGGGAGCAGCATTCCAAACTAGCATGGTATTTTTTTTTTTTTTTTAGTCTTATTTAAGTACAGTTGATTTACAATGTTATGTTAATTTCTTCTGCACAGCAAAATGACTCACTTATGCATATGTACTCTTTTTCACATTCTTTTCCATTATGGTTTGTCACAGAATATTGAATGTAGTTTCCTCTGCTATACAGCATGACCTTGTTGTTTATCTATCCTCTAAACAGAATAGTAATTTGCCTCCACTGATCTCAAACTTCCATTCCTTCCCTCTGCTATCCCCCACACCTTCTTAGCAACCACAAGTCTACTTTCTGTATCTGTGAGTCTGTTTTTGTTTCACAGATATGTTGATTTGTATCAACATATATTTTATTTTTATTTTTTTTTTTATAAATTGAGTCTAAACATTTATTTTATTTATTTATCTTTTGGGGGGTGGGGTGGGGAGGGAGGGGGATGGGCGGACCTCTTCTATTGGTCTTTCATTTCTCTATTTTCATCCATCTTTGTTCTTTGGCCCCTGTGGGCCTCCCATCACGGTGGCCTCTGTTGTCGCAGAGCACCAGCTCTGGGCGCATGCACCCCAGAGCTCTGGCTCGGTAATTGGACCATCGGTCCAGCCGCTCCGTGGCACGTGGGATCTTCCCAGGCCAGGGATCAAACCGGCGCCCCTTACACTGCAAGGTGGTGTCCTTACCCACTGGACCACCAGGGAAGCCCCTCAACATATATTTTAGATTTGACATATAAGTGATTTCATAATCTTTTATATTTTGTCTTTTTCTGTCTTCACTTAGTGTGATAATCTCTAAGTCCATCCATTTGCTGCAAATGGCATTATTTCATTCTTTTTGATATCTGAGTAATATTCCATTGTATATTTGTAGCACATCTTCTTTATCTATTCGTCTGTTAATAGACATTTAGGTTGTTTCCATCTCTCAGCTATTGTAAATAGTGCTGCTATGAACATAGGAGTGCATGTATCTTCCAATCAGAGTCTTCTCCAGATGTATGCCCAGGTATGGGATTGCTGGATCATATGACATCTCTGGGGCTCCTTTCCTAGTAGGATATCTAAAGTAAAGCCTAGTGGCTCTGTATGAGTGCCCAATGGGCTCTCCTGTGACTGGAGTGCAGGATGCTAAATGGGAGTCTCTAATATCTTCTGTTTTAGATGCTCAGAGATAGGTCCTACTCACTTCCTTGTTCTTAACTGGGCCAAAGGAAAGTAAGGGCTGTGGGAGCAGCATTCCAAACTAGCATGGTATTTTTTTTTTTTTTTTAGTCTTATTTAAGTACAGTTGATTTACAATGTTATGTTAATTTCTTCTGCACAGCAAAATGACTCACTTATGCATATGTACTCTTTTTCACATTCTTTTCCATTATGGTTTGTCACAGAATATTGAATGTAGTTTCCTCTGCTATACAGCATGACCTTGTTGTTTATCTATCCTCTAAACAGAATAGTAATTTGCCTCCACTGATCTCAAACTTCCATTCCTTCCCTCTGCTATCCCCCACACCTTCTTAGCAACCACAAGTCTACTTTCTGTATCTGTGAGTCTGTTTTTGTTTCACAGATATGTTGATTTGTATCAACATATATTTTATTTTTATTTTTTTTTTTATAAATTGAGTCTAAACATTTATTTTATTTATTTATCTTTTGGGGGGTGGGGTGGGGAGGGAGGGGGATGGGCGGACCTCTTCTATTGGTCTTTCATTTCTCTATTTTCATCCATCTTTGTTCTTTGGCCCCTGTGGGCCTCCCATCACGGTGGCCTCTGTTGTCGCAGAGCACCAGCTCTGGGCGCATGCACCCCAGAGCTCTGGCTCGGTAATTGGACCATCGGTCCAGCCGCTCCGTGGCACGTGGGATCTTCCCAGGCCAGGGATCAAACCGGCGCCCCTTACACTGCAAGGTGGTGTCCTTACCCACTGGACCACCAGGGAAGCCCCTCAACATATATTTTAGATTTGACATATAAGTGATTTCATAATCTTTTATATTTTTGTCTTTTTCTGTCTTCACTTAGTGTGATAATCTCTAAGTCCATCCATTTGCTGCAAATGGCATTATTTCATTCTTTTTGATATCTGAGTAATATTCCATTGTATATTTGTAGCACATCTTCTTTATCTATTCGTCTGTTAATAGACATTTAGGTTGTTTCCATCTCTCAGCTATTGTAAATAGTGCTGCTATGAACATAGGAGTGCATGTATCTTCCAATCAGAGTCTTCTCCAGATGTATGCCCAGGTATGGGATTGCTGGATCATATGACATCTCTGGGGCTTCCCAGGTTGGCACTAGTGGTAAAGAATCCACCTGCTAATGCAGGAGACATAAGAGACATGGGTTTGATACCTGGGTGGTGAAGATCCCCTGGAGGAGGTGGCAACCTACTCTAGTATTCTTGCCTGGAGAATCCCATGGACAGAGGAGCCTAGCAGGCTACAATCCATAAGCTCACAAAGAGACAGATATGACTGAGGTGACTTAGCATGCACACATGGCATCTCTATTTTAGTTTTTTGAGGAACCTCCCTACTGTTTCCTATAGTGGCTGCATCAGTCTATATTACCACCAGCAGTCCAGAATTTGTTGTTCATAGACTTTTTGATGATGCCTACTTTGACTAGTGGGAGATGGTACTCATTGTTGTTTGGATTTGCATTTTAGAGTAGTATTCTGGAATTTACCACCTTGTTGCTCCTCTTTAAGCTAACAGAAAGGATGCTGTTAGAAGCTTTCCTTTATTCCATAAGTTGGAGAATGTAGTAGTGGTTAGAAATTCTGAGTCTTTGGAATAAAATAGATTCATTACTAATGAAGTGAAGAAGATCCAATTTAATAATCATTTTAATTTTAAAACATAAACATTATCACTTAAAAAATTCTTGGCCTGGGCTTCCCTGGTGGTCCAGTGGGTAAAGAGTCCACCTTTCAGTGCAGGGGGCACCGGTTGTATCCCTGGCCCAGGAACATACCATGTGCCGCAGAGCAGCTGGACCATGTGTGTCCAGCTGTGAGCCAGTATTCTGGAGTACATGTGCCCAGAGCTGGTGCTCTGCAGCGGGGAAGGTCCTTGCAATGGGAGGCCCATACAGGCTGAGGAATAAAGATGGATGAAAAATAAATAAATAAAAATCAATAAAAGAGGCCAGAATTAAAAAGAAAAATTCTTGGCCTTCATAGATATGAGACAAATGATGGTTTTATTTAAAATTTTCAACTCAGAAAAATTGATGAAGCTATTAATAGCTATTAAGTAGCTATTAGACTAGATGAAACTGTAATTTGAGCACTTTGGGGGAAACATTATACTGTAATTATCACACATCACAGATGCTAAAATAATTTTATTAACTAAAAAACATGCTCTCCATATTTTCAAAAGTTTGTCAGTTTTAACCAAATAGAGAGTTTTGATGTATATAATGTCTTAGGATAGATAATGCCTACTCCTTCTCAAGGTTGTTTATGTCCTCATCCCTGGAACCTGCATATGTTACTTTACATTGCAAAAGGGATTTTGCAGTTAAGTTGAAGATCTTGAGATGGGGAGATGGTTGTGGATTATCTACAGGGATTCAGTGTAATCATGAGGGTCCTTCTAAGAGGGAGGCAGGAGGATCAGAGTCAAGATAGAGAGGGTCATGTAATGAAGGAAGCAGAAGAGGAAGAGGTGATGAGATGTGGAGCAGGGAGCCAAAGAATGAGCAAATCTTCTAGAAGCTGGACAAAACAAGAAATGAATTTTCCCTTAAAGCCTCTGGGAGAAACCAGCCCAGTGAGATTAATCGTAGACTTCTGGGCTCTAAAGCTGTTAAGAGAATACATTTTTGTTGGTTTAAGTCACTAATGATTTGTTATAGCTGCAATAAGAAGCTAACATACATAGGAAGCAACTATACTAAGGACCTCCTTCTTAAAAATAAGCAGATGTTAACTGAACATGATAATAATGTAGTTAGTTCAGATTTTACCTTCCTCATTCTGTTTATTCTTAAACATAATGGTAAATGTAAGCTATCTTGTGTTTTTCAATTTTCAAATTCTTAATTTAGAATTAATGTAAAAGAAGGAAACCTTTCCTTAAGCCTTTTTATACCTGCAAGGATAAAAGCTGGCCTTTCCCTCCAGTGGGCTCCCAGGTACCACGACTTCCACTATTTACTGGTATGACTGTGTAAAACTCCACCAGCATGCGTATTTTTGAGTGAGTCATTCTTCGTCCTGAAATGTGTTGCGGGGTGGCTGTTCCTACAGGGAGATGATTGCTGCAGGCCCACGCCATCCCAGCTCTCGCTACGATGATTAAGAGTTGATTAAGAGTTGACCTTGCTGTTGTGCATTAAGAATCCTGGCAGGAAATTGAACTAGAAATTTGGAACAAGAGGCCAAGTGCTATATTTTTAACTTTTATAAGGAGGTCAAAGTACTATGTTGTCTTTAATATTAGACAATATAGTCCTCATTTTATATTTTTTCTACTAGAAATCAGTATTTCCATTATGGAATGCATGTGATCCATCAGAAATAATTTAGAAAACAGAAAATAAAGTCAAATACGCCCCAGCTTAACATAATTGTTCAGCATGTTGTGTATTTTTCTTTGTCTGCATTTGAAAATGTTGCATATTTTCAAAGTGCCTTTGTGAATACCTTAGATGGTTGTGGATTATCTACAGGGATTCAGTGTAATCATGAGGGTCCTTCTAAGAGGGAGGCAGGAGGATCAGAGTCAAGATAGAGAGGGTCATGTAATGAAGGAAGCAGAAGAGGAAGAGGTGATGAGATGTGGAGCAGGGAGCCAAAGAATGAGCAAATCTTCTAGAAGCTGGACAAAACAAGAAATGAATTTTCCCTTAAAGCCTCTGGGAGAAACCAGCCCAGTGAGATTAATCGTAGACTTCTGGGCTCTAAAGCTGTTAAGAGAATACATTTTTGTTGGTTTAAGTCACTAATGATTTGTTATAGCTGCAATAAGAAGCTAACATACATAGGAAGCAACTATACTAAGGACCTCCTTCTTAAAAATAAGCAGATGTTAACTGAACATGATAATAATGTAGTTAGTTCAGATTTTACCTTCCTCATTCTGTTTATTCTTAAACATAATGGTAAATGTAAGCTATCTTGTGTTTTTCAATTTTCAAATTCTTAATTTAGAATTAATGTAAAAGAAGGAAACCTTTCCTTAAGCCTTTTTATACCTGCAAGGATAAAAGCTGGCCTTTCCCTCCAGTGGGCTCCCAGGTACCACGACTTCCACTATTTACTGGTATGACTGTGTAAAACTCCACCAGCATGCGTATTTTTGAGTGAGTCATTCTTCGTCCTGAAATGTGTTGCGGGGTGGCTGTTCCTACAGGGAGATGATTGCTGCAGGCCCACGCCATCCCAGCTCTCGCTACGATGATTAAGAGTTGATTAAGAG
Source organism: Tragulus kanchil (assembly GCA_022376925.1). NCBI lineage: Eukaryota > Metazoa > Chordata > Mammalia > Artiodactyla > Tragulidae > Tragulus > Tragulus kanchil. Next base: position 244,382,922 of record JAIOJX010000026.1, on the reverse strand, counting down.
TTGACCTTGCTGTTGTGCATTAAGAATCCTGGCAGGAAATTGAACTAGAAATTTGGAACAAGAGGCCAAGTGCTATATTTTTAACTTTTATAAGGAGGTCAAAGTACTATGTTGTCTTTAATATTAGACAATATAGTCCTCATTTTATATTTTTTCTACTAGAAATCAGTATTTCCATTATGGAATGCATGTGATCCATCAGAAATAATTTAGAAAACAGAAAATAAAGTCAAATACGCCCCCAGCTTAACATAATTGTTCAGCATGTTGTGTATTTTTCTTTGTCTGCATTTGAAAATGTTGCATAGCTTGGTTGCAATGTGCCTTTGTGTAAATACTGTTTAACAGACACCTTGTTTCTATACATAACTGCTATTCATATAGGTTACAATTAAAGAACTTGCAGTAACAGGTGTGTTTCTCAGAGTTCTCATCTGGCCACTTGGCTTCCCTCTGCCTCTGGGAGTCCAGAACTTTCCCAGGAATGTGTGATTTAACCATGCTGGCTGCACCTGCTCGAGGGCACTCTAGTGTACTGGGCAGGGAGGGAGGAACCTGCTATCCTACAGCCTTAGACAGTTGGAAATTAACTTGATTAACAAGTCAAGAGATCAAAGTGAAAAGGATTTGCCCTTTGTTTAAAAATTGGAAAGGTTTCTTTTCACTTTTTGCCTAGTGGTTTGACCAGCTGAGCCATTGCCCTATGCTGTGATGTGCTGACGGCAGCTAATAACTTCACTATCCCAGCCATCAGAATGCTTTGGAGTCCCATCTGCCCTCCCATTGCCACCAGATCTCTCTCCATCATTTAGCTTTCAGCTAATTAAGCCTCTTATTGGGGTCATTTTCAAAGCTTCTGGGCCCATCACCATAGCGGTGCCTAAAAAAGAATATTTCTCATCATAAAGAGGAAGCAAATTCATTCCTTAGCCCTCCTTTAACATGTATGTTTTAAATATCTCTTAAACACAAGGCTTGTCTCAGACATTGAGATGTGGTGGTGATAAGAGAGACAGGGTCCCTTGGAGCTAAGTCTAGGAAGGAGAGGCAATTGAGGGAAATCGCCAGAAAGTTTGAAGAATACCAGGGTGGAGGACTCTGAGGGCACTTGGAGAACATCCTGTGAAGACTTAAACCTAATCTGAAGGGCAGGAACGTGTAAGTTGGGACCTGAGGTGTTACTTACCAGTTGGGAAGAAAGTAGAGAGGACAGGGAAGGAAGATTGGCATTGAAGGTAACAGAAAGTCTTGGAGATGGGTGTGAGCAGCATATTCAAGCTGCTACAAGGCTTTCAAGCTTTGAGGCATTTGGCCTGGCTGAGAAGTCTGTGGAGAAAAGTTGCCAGGGATCAGATGATGAGAGGTTTGGCTGGTTATGTGAAGGTGTCTGACTTTACAGGCAATGGGAGCTCCTGAGGGTTAAAGCAGAGGAGTGAACAAAGAAAATAGTTTGACTATTCATATAGGTTACAATTAAAGAACTTGCAGTAACGTGTGTTTCTCAGAGTTCTCATCTGGCCACTTGGCTTCCCTCTGCCTCTGGGAGTCCAGAACTTTCCCAGGAATGTGTGATTTAACCATGCTGGCTGCACCTGCTCGAGGGCACTCTAGTGTACTGGGCAGGGAGGGAGGAACCTGCTATCCTACAGCCTTAGACAGTTGGAAATTAACTTGATTAACAAGTCAAGAGATCAAAGTGAAAAGGATTTGCCCTTTGTTTAAAAATTGGAAAGGTTTCTTTTCACTTTTTGCCTAGTGGTTTGACCAGCTGAGCCATTGCCCTATGCTGTGATGTGCTGACGGCAGCTAATAACTTCACTATCCCAGCCATCAGAATGCTTTGGAGTCCCATCTGCCCTCCCATTGCCACCAGATCTCTCTCCATCATTTAGCTTTCAGCTAATTAAGCCTCTTATTGGGGTCATTTTCAAAGCTTCTGGGCCCATCACCATAGCGGTGCCTAAAAAAGAATATTTCTCATCATAAAGAGGAAGCAAATTCATTCCTTAGCCCTCCTTTAACATGTATGTTTTAAATATCTCTTAAACACAAGGCTTGTCTCAGACATTGAGATGTGGTGGTGATAAGAGAGACAGGGTCCCTTGGAGCTAAGTCTAGGAAGGAGAGGCAATTGAGGGAAATCGCCAGAAAGTTTGAAGAATACCAGGGTGGAGGACTCTGAGGGCACTTGGAGAACATCCTGTGAAGACTTAAACCTAATCTGAAGGGCAGGAACGTGTAAGTTGGGACCTGAGGTGTTACTTACCAGTTGGGAAGAAAGTAGAGAGGACAGGGAAGGAAGATTGGCATTGAAGGTAACAGAAAGTCTTGGAGATGGGTGTGAGCAGCATATTCAAGCTGCTACAAGGCTTTCAAGCTTTGAGGCATTTGGCCTGGCTGAGAAGTCTGTGGAGAAAAGTTGCCAGGGATCAGATGATGAGAGGTTTGGCTGGTTATGTGAAGGTGTCTGACTTTACAGGCAATGGGAGCTCCTGAGGGTTAAAGCAGAGGAGTGAACAAGAATAGTTTACTTCTCTGCTCTTTATACACCATCCTCTAATGCTATTGGAATCCTTTGGTCGAATTTTAGAACTCGTTGTTCAGTGGCTAAGTCGTGTCCAACTCTTTGTGACCCCAGGCTTCCCTGTCCTTTACTATCTCCCTGAGTTTGCTCAAACTTATGTTCACTGAGTCAGTGATGCTATTCAACCATCTCATCCTCTGTCGTCATCTTCTCCTCTTGCCCTCAAGTGTTCTCAGCATCAGGGTCTTTTCCAGTGAGTCCACTCTTCACATCAAGTGGCCAAGTACTGGAGCTTCAGCTTCAGCATCAGTCCTTCCAATGAATATTCAGGGTTGATTTCAATAAGGGTTGACTGATTTGATCTCCTTGCTATCCAGGGGACACTCAAGAGTCTTCACTAGCACCGCAGTTTGAAAGCATCAGTTCTTTGCTGCTCAGCCTCCTTTATGGTTCCTCTCTCACGTTCGTACATGACTACTAGAAAAACCAAAACTTTGACTATAGGAACCTTTGTTGGCAAAGTGATCTCTTTGCTTTTTAATATGGTATATAGGTTTGTCATAACTTTTCTTCCAAGGAGCAAAGTCTTTTTGGGGAGGGGCGGGTTGCGGAGGGAGGAGGGTGGGCGGGCCACTTCCATTGGTTTTTCATTTATTCAGTTTCATCCATCTTTGTTCTTCGGCCCGTGTGGGCCTCCCATTGCGGTGGCCTCTGTTGTTGCAGAGCGCCGGCTCTGGGTGCATGCGCTCCAGAGCTCCGGCTCGGTAATTGGACACATCGGTCCAGCTGCTCCATGGCACGTGGGATCTTCCCAGGCCAGGGATTGAACCGGCGCCTCTTGCACTGCAAGGCAGTGTCCTTACCCACTGGACCACCAGGGAAGCCCGAGCAAATGTCTTTTAATTTTATGGCTGCCGTCACTTGCCTGCATTGATTTTGGAGCCCAAGAAAATGAAATCTGACACTGTTTCCACATTTTCCCTGTCTATTTTCCATGCAGTGATAGGACTGGTTATGTGAAGGTGTCTGACTTTACAGGCAATGGGAGCTCCTGAGGGTTAAAGCAGAGGAGTGAACAAGAATAGTTTACTTCTCTGCTCTTTATACACCATCCTCTAATGCTATTGGAATCCTTTGGTCGAATTTTAGAACTCGTTGTTCAGTGGCTAAGTCGTGTCCAACTCTTTGTGACCCCAGGCTTCCCTGTCCTTTACTATCTCCCTGAGTTTGCTCAAACTTATGTTCACTGAGTCAGTGATGCTATTCAACCATCTCATCCTCTGTCGTCATCTTCTCCTCTTGCCCTCAAGTGTTCTCAGCATCAGGGTCTTTTCCAGTGAGTCCACTCTTCACATCAAGTGGCCAAGTACTGGAGCTTCAGCTTCAGCATCAGTCCTTCCAATGAATATTCAGGGTTGATTTCAATAAGGGTTGACTGATTTGATCTCCTTGCTATCCAGGGGACACTCAAGAGTCTTCACTAGCACCGCAGTTTGAAAGCATCAGTTCTTTGCTGCTCAGCCTCCTTTATGGTTCCTCTCTCACGTTCGTACATGACTACTAGAAAAACCAAAACTTTGACTATAGGAACCTTTGTTGGCAAAGTGATCTCTTTGCTTTTTAATATGGTATATAGGTTTGTCATAACTTTTCTTCCAAGGAGCAAAGTCTTTTTGGGGAGGGGCGGGTTGCGGAGGGAGGAGGGTGGGCGGGCCACTTCCATTGGTTTTTCATTTATTCAGTTTCATCCATCTTTGTTCTTCGGCCCGTGTGGGCCTCCCATTGCGGTGGCCTCTGTTGTTGCAGAGCGCCGGCTCTGGGTGCATGCGCTCCAGAGCTCCGGCTCGGTAATTGGACACATCGGTCCAGCTGCTCCATGGCACGTGGGATCTTCCCAGGCCAGGGATTGAACCGGCGCCTCTTGCACTGCAAGGCAGTGTCCTTACCCACTGGACCACCAGGGAAGCCCGAGCAAATGTCTTTTAATTTTATGGCTGCCGTCACTTGCCTGCATTGATTTTGGAGCCCAAGAAAATGAAATCTGACACTGTTTCCACATTTTCCCTGTCTATTTTCCATGCAGTGATAGGACTGAATACCATGATCTTCTTTTTTTGAATGTTGAGTTTTAAACCAGCTTTTTCACTCTCCTCTTTTACCTTCATCAGGAAGCTCTATAGTTCTTCACTTTCTGCCATTAAAATGGTATCATCTGTGTATCTGAGGTTGTTGATATTTCTCCCAGCAACTTGATTCCAGCTTGTGATTCGCCTGGCATTTCATATGATGTACTTTGCATATAAATTAAATAAGCAGGGTAACAATATATAGCCTTGCTGTACTCCTTTCCCAATTTTGAACCAGTCCCTTGTTTTATGTCCAGTTCTAACTGTTGCTTCTTGTCCTGCATACAGTTTTCTTAGGAGGCAAGTAAGGTGGTCTTGTATTACCATCTCTTTAAGAATATCCTAGTTTGTTGTGATCCACATAGTCAAAGACATAGTCATTGAAGAAGTAGATATTCCCTTGCTATTTCTATGATTCAGCGGATGTTGGCAATTTAATCTCAGTTTCCTCTGCCTTTTCTAAATCCAGCTTGAGCATCTGGAATTTCTTGGTTCACATGCTGCTGATGCCTAGCTTAGAGAATTTTGAGCATGAACTTGTTGGCATGTGAAATGAATGCAATTGTACAGTAATTTGAACATTCTTTGGCATGCCTTTCTTTGAGATTGGAATAACAATTGACCTTTTCCAGTCCTGTGGCCACTGCTGAGTTTTCCAAAACTGCTGCATATTGAGTGCAGCACTTTAACAGCATTATCTTTTAGGATTTGAAATAGCTCAGCTGGAATTCCATCATCTCCACTAGCTTTGTTTGTTGTAATGCTTCCTAAGGCCCACTTGGCTTCACATTCCATGATGTCTGGCGCTAGGTGAGTGACCACACCATTTTGGTTATCTGGGTCATTAAGCACTTTGTTGTATAGTTCTGTGTATTCTTGCCACTTTTTCTTTTAAAAAAGAAATTATTTATTTATTTTTGGCTCTTCTGGCTTTTCACTGCCACCACAGGCTCTTCTCTAGTTGCAGGGAGTGGGGACTACTCTCTAGTTGAGGTGATCAGGCTTCTTGTTGTGGTGACTTCTCTTGCTGTGGAACTTGGACTCTAGGGCACATGGCTTTGAGGCTCTAGAGCACAGGCTCAATAGTTGTGGCCCACAGGCTTAGTTACTCCACAGCATGTGGGATCTTCCCAGATCGGGGATCAAACCTGTGTCTCCTGTACTGGCAGGCAAACTCTACCACTGAGCTACCAGGGAAGCCCTGCTACCTTTTCTTAATATCTTCTGATTCTGTTAGGTCCTTGCCATTTCTGCCCTTTATTGTGCCTATCTTTGCATGAAATGTTCCCTGGGTGTCTCCAATTTTCTTGTAGAGATCTCTAGTCTTTCCCATTCTATTGTTTTCCTCATTTTCTTTGCAGTGTTAACTTAAGGCTTCCTTATCTCTTTTTCTTTTATTTATGGCATATATGGCACATACTTTAATTTTTATGTACCTTTGTGACTTAGTTCATTGCTTTCAGCTCAGAAAGTTCTCCCCACTCCAGAGATGTCAGAGATAGGTACTCACTTGTATTTTCTTCTAATTTTTTAATAGAATAAAATTTAAACTTTAGCTCACTAATCTATATTAACTTTGACTGGGGGAGGTGGAAAGCTCTTGACTCTTTAGGCCAAAAACTTTACCTAAAGTCTTTAATACGGTCAACTGTATGACTTAGTGGTAGAAGGTGATATTTCATGTGTAAACAAAACACAGAAAAAGTCCTGGACTGAATTATAGGGCACAGAGAGTTTGGCTCTGGTCTTTATGGCTGATGACTCAGCTTGTCTACCAATCCACTGAATGTTTAGTCAAAGATTGTCCTCCACAACAATGGAGCTGGAAGCTGCCACCAGTCTGCTTTCTGGGTGGTATCATTCTGTCTTGTGGGCTCTAATAGAAGGAAGAAAGGCAGCCAAACTTAGAGCTTTGGGAGAATGATAAGCAAAGACTAGAGTCGAAACTGCCTTCTTCCACCACACTGAAGGACCAGGACTCTGGAGTGGTGTACATTCAGCCATCCACTCTGAACCTGGGATCTGCAGCCTAGCAGAGAGTGCTAGGCTTTGCAAACACCTCCATCAATACCTTCCTTTCAGACAACCTCCCCCCCAGTTGCAGGAGTGGGGACTACTCTCTAGTTGAGGTGATCAGGCTTCTTGTTGTGGTGACTTCTCTTGCTGTGGAACTTGGACTCTAGGGCACATGGCTTTGAGGCTCTAGAGCACAGGCTCAATAGTTGTGGCCCACAGGCTTAGTTACTCCACAGCATGTGGGATCTTCCCAGATCGGGGATCAAACCTGTGTCTCCTGTACTGGCAGGCAAACTCTACCACTGAGCTACCAGGGAAGCCCTGCTACCTTTTCTTAATATCTTCTGATTCTGTTAGGTCCTTGCCATTTCTGCCCTTTATTGTGCCTATCTTTGCATGAAATGTTCCCTGGGTGTCTCCAATTTTCTTGTAGAGATCTCTAGTCTTTCCCATTCTATTGTTTTCCTCATTTTCTTTGCAGTGTTAACTTAAGGCTTCCTTATCTCTTTTTCTTTTATTTATGGCATATATGGCACATACTTTAATTTTTATGTACCTTTGTGACTTAGTTCATTGCTTTCAGCTCAGAAAGTTCTCCCCACTCCAGAGATGTCAGAGATAGGTACTCACTTGTATTTTCTTCTAATTTTTTAATAGAATAAAATTTAAACTTTAGCTCACTAATCTATATTAACTTTGACTGGGGGAGGTGGAAAGCTCTTGACTCTTTAGGCCAAAAACTTTACCTAAAGTCTTTAATACGGTCAACTGTATGACTTAGTGGTAGAAGGTGATATTTCATGTGTAAACAAAACACAGAAAAAGTCCTGGACTGAATTATAGGGCACAGAGAGTTTGGCTCTGGTCTTTATGGCTGATGACTCAGCTTGTCTACCAATCCACTGAATGTTTAGTCAAAGATTGTCCTCCACAACAATGGAGCTGGAAGCTGCCACCAGTCTGCTTTCTGGGTGGTATCATTCTGTCTTGTGGGCTCTAATAGAAGGAAGAAAGGCAGCCAAACTTAGAGCTTTGGGAGAATGATAAGCAAAGACTAGAGTCGAAACTGCCTTCTTCCACCACACTGAAGGACCAGGACTCTGGAGTGGTGTACATTCAGCCATCCACTCTGAACCTGGGATCTGCAGCCTAGCAGAGAGAGTGCTAGGCTTTGCAAACACCTCCATCAATACCTTCCTTTCCAAAAGTACAACCTGATTGACGAACCCTAACCACCCTCAGAGCTCTAGTTCCATTAGAGTTGACCTGGAGCCCTGACCCATCTGCTTTCCTAGGATGTAGTAAAGGGACATCTCTGAGAACAGAGGGAAGGGCAGAGAGAGGCTGACAGAATGCTGAACACTTCTCACAAAAGGGAAGAAAAAAACAGGAAACCTGGGTAAACTGAGTTCAGATCTGTCTTCTCCACTTACAAGCTGTGCAATCTTGGGCCTCTGACCTGTTTTCTCTGAACTAAATCCAAAGACAGTATCACTGTCTGAAACTCAAGAAACCTGGGCAACATGGTCTCTAAGGTCCCTTTCAGGCCTAATTGCCACAGATGCTACAACCAAAACCCCCAGCAGGCCAAGGTGGCTTCCTTGACAACTGGAGAGGTAGAAAATCACAGATAGCCACAAGCTTTAGGAGTTACGTGCAATCTGCAAAGCACAGGCTGATTAGTATTCATGTACACATTTAGTGATATAGAAGGTTCTTCTGATACTGTATCAGCCTGTCCAGTGACACCAGTCACAAACTGATTAAATATCTCAGTAATGAAAGGTAATGTTATCAGCTATCAGCTGTCTCAGTAATAAAGCAGGTATGCATTCATAATGGTGGAAATGTGACTTGTCAGTTTGTAATGAAACATGATTACATAGTTGTCCTCACCTTCTACCCTCCTTACCATAAGCATCTTTGTGTAAAATGTTGGCAAAACACAACTTTAACACACTTCCAGTGAAGGAAATAATGCTGTCTCATGTTTATTTACTGTGTGCTCCTATTAATAATAATAATAAAACTATCTAGGAGCAATTGTTCTTTTAATACAAGGTTCGCTTCAATATTGCAGTAACACCCCACTGCCAGGCCCTGTAATCACCCTTGAATTTTGCTTTCACTAAGACTTAACCCAGAACCCACAGGAAGGCTTCCAGTATGGCTCTCACTTGTGTACTCAAATGGCCATCAACTCTTTTCCCCCAATACGACATGCCCAGACTGACAAGTAGCTGTACTCAGAGGATTCTCTTAGTGACTGCAGTGATTCCTTCTCCCCATTCCCTTCCACCTACATGTATGTATATATTCAAATGTGTTTAGCCAGCCAACACTCTGGGAATGTTGGCTCTCCTGTATGCCTCTGGAGTTGATCCAGACAATTCCTTTCTTATAGCTGCATTTCTCTAGAAAAAAAAGGCTGACAGAATGCTGAACACTTCTCACAAAAGGGAAGAAAAAAACAGGAAACCTGGGTAAACTGAGTTCAGATCTGTCTTCTCCACTTACAAGCTGTGCAATCTTGGGCCTCTGACCTGTTTTCTCTGAACTAAATCCAAAGACAGTATCACTGTCTGAAACTCAAGAAACCTGGGCAACATGGTCTCTAAGGTCCCTTTCAGGCCTAATTGCCACAGATGCTACAACCAAAACCCCCAGCAGGCCAAGGTGGCTTCCTTGACAACTGGAGAGGTAGAAAATCACAGATAGCCACAAGCTTTAGGAGTTACGTGCAATCTGCAAAGCGCAGGCTGATTAGTATTCATGTACACATTTAGTGATATAGAAGGTTCTTCTGATACTGTATCAGCCTGTCCAGTGACACCAGTCACAAACTGATTAAATATCTCAGTAATGAAAGGTAATGTTATCAGCTATCAGCTGTCTCAGTAATAAAGCAGGTATGCATTCATAATGGTGGAAATGTGACTTGTCAGTTTGTAATGAAACATGATTACATAGTTGTCCTCACCTTCTACCCTCCTTACCATAAGCATCTTTGTGTAAAATGTTGGCAAAACACAACTTTAACACACTTCCAGTGAAGGAAATAATGCTGTCTCATGTTTATTTACTGTGTGCTCCTATTAATAATAATAATAAAACTATCTAGGAGCAATTGTTCTTTTAATACAAGGTTCGCTTCAATATTGCAGTAACACCCCACTGCCAGGCCCTGTAATCACCCTTGAATTTTGCTTTCACTAAGACTTAACCCAGAACCCACAGGAAGGCTTCCAGTATGGCTCTCACTTGTGTACTCAAATGGCCATCAACTCTTTTCCCCCAATACGACATGCCCAGACTGACAAGTAGCTGTACTCAGAGGATTCTCTTAGTGACTGCAGTGATTCCTTCTCCCCATTCCCTTCCACCTACATGTATGTATATATTCAAATGTGTTTAGCCAGCCAACACTCTGGGAATGTTGGCTCTCCTGTATGCCTCTGGAGTTGATCCAGACAATTCCTTTCTTATAGCTGCATTTCTCTAGAAAATAACCCAGTTCTGCAGCACGTCCTGGAAGACAAACCACTGTGGGGAATGTAGTATATACTTATAGTGAGTGAGCCCTGGTAAATCACAGAAAATAGAGTCTCCCGGGTACATGGTGTATGTGTGTGTATGCAGGTTAATTTTTTGTTTGGTTTTATGTACCCCAAATTTTTTGTTTCGGGAAAGCCAAGATGATGTAACAAGCATCAATACAAGCATCAATGCTCTGTTCAGGTATCCCTAAATATCATGGTTCTACTTGAAAATTAAAGATCAATATTTTTTAGCAAATATGTAGATCTAAACTTCATTCATTAGAAAAAATGATCATAATACTAATTTGGATTGCTGCTTTGGAGAAAATCTCAACTGTATATCAAATGTGTTATATAAATATGTTGTATTCAAATTACTTTAGAACAGTAATTAAAGATGTTTAAATGGTACTTTTTGAAGTTTGCAGATTAGTGAAAACAGGTAACATATGAAAGCTACTTTATAGAAACAATAGAGGGAAACTTTGAGAGCAAAATGCACATAAGGCTGTAAAATCTAGATTAGGTGAATTCAGTATTCATCAAGTCTGCTTTTATCAACAGTAATAACAATAGCAGTTAAGACATATATGATGCTACCATGTTCCAGGCACTATTGAACTTTATATATTAACTCATTTAACCCTACAACAACCCTACATGGGTTGTTGATTATTAAATGAATGATTATTGATTTCCCCACTTAACAAATAAGAATTTTCTCAAGGTCTGACAGCTAGTTAAAAAGCCAGACAACTACATCATATAAAATGCTATTTTCCGTTCTCATACACTCTCGCTCTCCCCAACTTCTTTTCTCTCTAACCTTAATTTTCGGGAGCACTGATCTAATTGGCTCATCTGGTAAGTGCTCATGTGTACTCCCTTTCTTCTGGCTAGAGTAGAAGGGCATTACTGCTCCTTGTCTAGAGGCCTGGGCCAGTTCCTTCTGGCTGTCCTCTGAGGTGATCAGGTCCAGGCGAATTGGCCACTGGATCTCTCTCCCCAGCCGAAGTCTTCTCTCTCTGTCTTTCATTCTGATTCTCTTCTTCTTGTGTCTGAAAGTTTGGTATTGGTTTGGTTTGGTTTTGTAACCACTAATGGCAAGGTCTCAGACCTGGGGTTGTATATTGAGGGCTTACATTGGGCAAAGTAAATCAAACTTTGAATTGAGGCAATTTGCACATTCTTGGTTTTAGAGAAAAGGATGGTTTATATGACCCAGTCTAGTTTCTCAGGATGCTCTGCCTTTCAGTTATGTGCCAAAATCACAGCTCACAACCACAGATAGCTTCCTTCTTCTTTCCTTCCCTTCAACAGCTAATAATATTGATTGGATATTGTCCTCACTGTTTCCCTAGCGCTTCCTTAGTGGCTCAGATGGCAAAGAATCTGCCTGCCATGCATGAGGCTTGGGAACACAGTAAGTTTGTGGTAGAACTGAGATATTTCTGGATGCTCTTATCACCATCACTGAGCGCTCTTTTCCTCAGGTTTCACCACAAAAATCTCCACAGCGCAACCAAAACATGGGCTTGGTATTGTTAACCTGTTTGTGGAGAAGGTTTGTGCTAAACTTTCCCAACTCTCTGCTCCTGTGTGACCAGGGGCAACCTCTGACTAAGGTTAGGATATCAGGCTTCAGTCTGGGACTGTATTTCCTTCTTGTTCACTTCAAGTCTTGACTTTTTCACACAGTGTTCTGTCAAACGACCTCAACAGCCCCATAATGCAAAGTTTTATTAAAGGAAAATAAACTTCTGTCTAGTCCAAAATAATTGAAAATTTGGGTCTGAATATTGTGAATCTCTTCTGTCTGCAACTTGATATTCAATTTGGGATAGCAAAGACGTAGTTGCTCTTGAAACCACAAGTGGTAAATTTTTTTTTTACAAAATTCATCCATTTCTGATTTTCCTTTCTTTCTGAGCATTTAGGATTATTACCTTTCCCCATGCCTTTATAGTTAGGTGGGCTATGTGACTAGCTCTGAGCAATGGGCTATGAATGAAAGTGCAATTTATGAGCCAAAGCATTCCATTGCTGGTATGAGACCCTCCAGGTCTCCCTTGCACTAGTGGTTATAGAGATAGCCTCATGTTATGGATATAGAGCCAGATGATGGATGGCTACTTTGCAACTAATGGAACAGTTGTCTTGGGAAGTTGCCCAGACAGTGTAGTTAACATGGTATACATGAGAAATCTTTGCTGTGTTAAGTCACTATGATTTTGTGGGGTTGTTGTTACTATAGCATAACTTATCCTAAATCATGCCATATTGGAACTTTACATTTTATTTTCATATGGTATTATTATTTTAAAAAAAAATTTTGGGGGGGGGGCAAGGTGGGGCGAGAGGGAGGGGGGTGGGCGGGCCACTTCCATTGGTCTTCCATTTGTCTGTTTTCATCTATCTTTGTTCTTTGGCCCGTGTGGGCCTCCCATCGTGGTGGCCTCTGTTGTCGCAGAGCACCGGCTCTGGGTGCATGCACTCCAGAGCTCCGGCTCGGTAATTGGACACATCGGTCCAGCCACTCCACGGTATGTGGGACCTTCCCAGGCCAGGGATTGAACCGGCACCCCTTGCACTGCAAGGCGGTGTCCTTACCCACGGGACCACCAGGGAAGCCCCCATATGCTATTATTTTTAATTAGATGCTATTTTACTATGGTTCTTTCTCTGACAGCTAACAGATGTTTACAGCTTTATCGAGGTATAATTAACATATAATAAACTATACATATTTAAAGTATACAACTTGATGAGTTTTGACATATGTATACAACCCATGAAATCATCATCTCAATTAAGATAAGGAACTGATCTATCACCCCAAATGCTTATTTGTGCCCCTTTAAGATCCCTGCCTCTCTCGCTTCCCTATCCCCAATCCCAATCATTGGTCTGCTTTCTTTTTCAAGGTTTTTATGAAAATGGAATCATATAATATGTGTTCTTTTTTGCCTGTTGTCTTTCACCTGGCATAATTATTTGGAGATTTATCCATGTTGTGTGTATCAATAGTTCATTCATTTTCATTTATGATTAGTATTCTATTGTATAGATGTACCACAATTTGTTTATTTTTGTTCACTTATCTGTAGTGGACATTGAACTGTTTTCAATTTTTGGCTATTAAAATTAATATAAACATTTATGTACAAGTCATTATATAGATACATGCTTTAATTTCTCTTGGATTAATACTTAGGAGTGGAATGGCTGTGTCACACAGTAGGAGCATGTTTATATTATTAAGAAACCACCAAACTTTTTTCAAAACCATTTGTACTATTTTACATTCTCACCATCAACACAAGAGAATTCCAATTGCTCTATATCCCTGCAGTACTTGGTACGCTCTGACGTTTAATTTTTATTACATGATTGCACTATCCCAAGTTTGCTGCTTTGTTCCCAATGTCACCAACTTAGGTTCTTGATATTTCTTACAATAGTCACTTAACTGGCACTCCTCCTTCAGATAGACTGAGGGTGTCAGTCAGGAACTTTGTGAACTTCCTCCCACCCTCTATTGTCTTAGCTCTATCAGTTCTCATCATTCCCGTCTTGTCTCTTGTCAGAGCAGGGGAGCTGTGTCTCCACCTCCTCCTACTTAAATCCCTCTCTCCCCCTCACATTACATTATGGACCCCCTTCTTCTGTGAATTCTCTCAAGGATCTTTCCTTGCTAACTCCTGCCTTTCCAGTTACGTGGTACTTGCTCCTCACTCTTACATTCAATTCTTTCCCATCTTTAAAAAACAAAGCAAAGACTATCTTGTGACCCAGTATTTCCTTCAAGCTACCACCCTGTTTTTCACCTTTGATTTAAAATTAAATAAGTGAAAAAAATAGAAAATTCCTATTTACTCCCAATTAAGATAAGGAACTGATCTATCACCCCAAATGCTTATTTGTGCCCCTTTAAGATCCCTGCCTCTCGCTTCCCTATCCCCAATCCCAATCATTGGTCTGCTTTCTTTTTCAAGGTTTTTATGAAAATGGAATCATATAATATGTGTTCTTTTTTGCCTGTTGTCTTTCACCTGGCATAATTATTTGGAGATTTATCCATGTTGTGTGTATCAATAGTTCATTCATTTTCATTTATGATTAGTATTCTATTGTATAGATGTACCACAATTTGTTTATTTTTGTTCACTTATCTGTAGTGGACATTGAACTGTTTTCAATTTTTGGCTATTAAAATTAATATAAACATTTATGTACAAGTCATTATATAGATACATGCTTTAATTTCTCTTGGATTAATACTTAGGAGTGGAATGGCTGTGTCACACAGTAGGAGCATGTTTATATTATTAAGAAACCACCAAACTTTTTTCAAAACCATTTGTACTATTTTACATTCTCACCATCAACACAAGAGAATTCCAATTGCTCTATATCCCTGCAGTACTTGGTACGCTCTGACGTTTAATTTTGATTACATGATTGCACTATCCCAAGTTTGCTGCTTTGTTCCCAATGTCACCAACTTAGGTTCTTGATATTTCTTACAATAGTCACTTAACTGGCACTCCTCCTTCAGATAGACTGAGGGTGTCAGTCAGGAACTTTGTGAACTTCCTCCCACCCTCTATTGTCTTAGCTCTATCAGTTCTCATCATTCCCGTCTTGTCTCTTGTCAGAGCAGGGGAGCTGTGTCTCCACCTCCTCCTACTTAAATCCCTCTCTCCCCCTCACATTACATTATGGACCCCCTTCTTCTGTGAATTCTCTCAAGGATCTTTCCTTGCTAACTCCTGCCTTTCCAGTTACGTGGTACTTGCTCCTCACTCTTACATTCAATTCTTTCCCATCTTTAAAAAACAAAGCAAAGACTATCTTGTGACCCAGTATTTCCTTCAAGCTACCACCCTGTTTTTCACCTTTGATTTAAAATTAAATAAGTGAAAAAAATAGAAAATTCCTATTGCCTCCTCAATTTACTGCAGCATAGCTTTTAACCCACTTTTCACCGAAGCTGTCCTCACTGAGGTCACCAATGACCACATGTTCCTAAATTTAGCACATTCCAAACTCTCCTACTTGACCTCTGCGTAGCCTTTACATACATGATCACTTTCTTTCTTTTTTTTTTTTTTTCGGCCATGCCCCTTGTCTAGCTTGCAGGATCTTAGTCCCCCAACTAGGGATTGACCCTCAGGCACTATGTAGTGCAAGCACTGAGTCCTAACCACTGGACTGCCAGGGAATTCCTAGTCACTTGCTTCTTAAAACTTTTTCCTCTTGGTTTTCCAAGGGTCTCCCTTCAGTGATCTTCCTTGGTCTCCTTTTCTTGTTTGCTTTCCTTCACTGTACTCCCATATGTTATTGTGTCCAGACTGTAACTTTGGCCTTTTCTTATTCCCTCCCATGGTTTCACTTACACCTTAAGGTCAATGTCTACCGAAATTACATCTCCATTCCTGTCATTCTTGCCAGCTCGAAAATCACAGGGCCAGTGATCTCCACTTGGATATTCCTGCAGACCCCAACATCTAAATGTGTGGCAAACTTGTTTCACTACCTTATTTCTCAAATCTGCCTTTCTTGCTATGTTCCCGTCACAGTGTATCTACCCTTGGAGCATCCTTGACTCCCAATTTTTTCCTTAATCCTTATAATCACTCAATCAAAGACACTCTTTTCTTTGAGACTTCTTGGATCCTTCCTCTGCTCACTATCCCATTTGCTTTCTTAACTGATGCGGACATCGCCTCTCACCCAGATTGCTGTCTCTTGGCCTCCAGTCTTTCCCACCTGCAGTCCATTCCCAACACTGCTGTTTGTGATCTGGCTCCTGACTGCTTCTCCAGACTTATCTCCTGTTACTTCCTCTCTAGGTTCTAGATCTTAGACACTCCAGCTATGCTTAATGATCGGCATTGTTCTGAAGAGGCCCCCATCCTGTGCTTCATGTTGTCCTCTTGGTCTGAAACACTTCCCTTCAATGTCCTTTGCCTTGAAAATGTCTTGTTCTTCTTGCCAGTATTGTCTTTCTAATGGATTTCCATAGAATTTCCCTGGTCTTCCTATGGAATCCTTACACTCTGTGTATACTTTAAGATTGCACTTTTCATCAGTAGTATTCTCAGACCTGCGACTCTTACCTTATATGGCAAAAGAGGCTTTGCAGATGTGATTAAATCAAGAATATTGAGATGGAGAGGTTATCCTGGATTACCTGGGTGAGTCCTAAATATAATCACAAATGTTCTTGTAAGAGGGAGGCAGAAAGAGATTTGACTACAAAAGAAGGAAGTGTAATCTCTTAAGGAAGATAACACACTGATGGTTTTGAGGATGGAGGAAAGGGTCACAGGCCAAAGAATGCAACTCTAAAAGGTAAAAATGTTAAGGAAACAGATTCTCACCCTATAACTTCCAAAGAAAGTGCAGCCCTACTTAAATCTTGGTTTCAGAACAATGAAATACATTGCAGATTTCTGGTCTTCGTAACTGTAGGAGAATAAATATGTATTGTTTCAAGCTACCAAGGTTGTAGTCATTTGTTACAGCAAAATGCCAAGTGAGGCTCTGCTCTGGGCCCCATGCTGCAGAGACCTCTGCTCTAGGCCCACTCCAGCCTGGGGGTGAGGAGTCTATGTCCTCACTTCTAGATCAGGCACCATGTACCCACAGCCCCCAATTTCTTCACTAAAGAAATTCTTCTTCGTGGCTTATTTCTCAAGGCCTAAATACCTCTTCTCCAAGTTTGTTCTTTGAGACAGACTGTACAGTAATGGGCACATGCTTTGATCTGAAGGGTAGTCAAAGGAACAGTTATTTGTGGGATGAGCCATTGTATAGATAGACAATCGACGGAAGGGCACAGGAACTGAAGCCAGGAGACTAGAGAGAAGGCTGCCACAGTAATTCAGGTAGAAGATGATGGTAGTGGTAGAGATGGTGAGAAGTGGCTAGAGACCAGATATATTTTGAAATAAAATATCTGGCTCCTGACTGCTTCTCCAGACTTATCTCCTGTTACTTCCTCTCTAGGTTCTAGATCTTAGACACTCCAGCTATGCTTAATGATCGGCATTGTTCTGAAGAGGCCCCCATCCTGTGCTTCATGTTGTCCTCTTGGTCTGAAACACTTCCCTTCAATGTCCTTTGCCTTGAAAATGTCTTGTTCTTCTTGCCAGTATTGTCTTTCTAATGGATTTCCATAGAATTTCCCTGGTCTTCCTATGGAATCCTTACACTCTGTGTATACTTTAAGATTGCACTTTTCATCAGTAGTATTCTCAGACCTGCGACTCTTACCTTATATGGCAAAAGAGGCTTTGCAGATGTGATTAAATCAAGAATATTGAGATGGAGAGGTTATCCTGGATTACCTGGGTGAGTCCTAAATATAATCACAAATGTTCTTGTAAGAGGGAGGCAGAAAGAGATTTGACTACAAAAGAAGGAAGTGTAATCTCTTAAGGAAGATAACACACTGATGGTTTTGAGGATGGAGGAAAGGGTCACAGGCCAAAGAATGCAACTCTAAAAGGTAAAAATGTTAAGGAAACAGATTCTCACCCTATAACTTCCAAAGAAAGTGCAGCCCTACTTAAATCTTGGTTTCAGAACAATGAAATACATTGCAGATTTCTGGTCTTCGTAACTGTAGGAGAATAAATATGTATTGTTTCAAGCTACCAAGGTTGTAGTCATTTGTTACAGCAAAATGCCAAGTGAGGCTCTGCTCTGGGCCCCATGCTGCAGAGACCTCTGCTCTAGGCCCACTCCAGCCTGGGGGTGAGGAGTCTATGTCCTCACTTCTAGATCAGGCACCATGTACCCACAGCCCCCAATTTCTTCACTAAAGAAATTCTTCTTCGTGGCTTATTTCTCAAGGCCTAAATACCTCTTCTCCAAGTTTGTTCTTTGAGACAGACTGTACAGTAATGGGCACATGCTTTGATCTGAAGGGTAGTCAAAGGAACAGTTATTTGTGGGATGAGCCATTGTATAGATAGACAATCGACGGAAGGGCACAGGAACTGAAGCCAGGAGACTAGAGAGAAGGCTGCCACAGTAATTCAGGTAGAAGATGATGGTAGTGGTAGAGATGGTGAGAAGTGGCTAGAGACCAGATATATTTTGAAAATAAAGGCAACAGGCATCCACATTGGATGGGAGGGATGAAAGAAAGGGAAGTGTACATGTGATTCCAGGATTCTGCTCTGAGCAACTAGAAGGATGAAGTTGCCATTGATTTAGATGGTAAAGAAGGGAGAAAGAGCACTTACTGAGGTAAAGATTAGTGGCTCTATTTAAATGTCTTAAATTTAGATGCCCAATACTTGGTAAAGTGAGTAAGGTTTGAATGTCTGAATCTTGCTTTTCTCAAAGACTATATGCTTCCAGCAACTAGCGTAGGGTCTTAAAATAGAGATTATTAATAATTGTTGGATCAAATGAATATGTGACATTCCTTCATAGGAATGTTTCAAGATACACTCATAGTTCTGTCTGCTTGCATCATCAAGAAGGTGAAGATCTAGCACACTGACACTACACAATCTGACCAACTGTGTAAGCCAGGGATATTAACATTCTGGTGGTTTAGTATTTTCTTGTTCTTGACTCTTTCAATATTTAGAGCAGCTAATGAATATTAATACCAAGTAGACTAAAGTCAGATCCGTGGTCTGTCCTACTGTCTTAGAGTTGAACTTTCTTAACTTGCTGGTTGCAAGACATTTTTCTCTGTAATTTTAACATGTATAATATTTTGACTTTGTTCCTCCTCTGAAATTATGTTGTTTTCCCTACCAGACATTTGGAAAAGTTTATAGCCAGAGCTTTTGTTATTTCAGTCCACTTGAATGCATCCTGGATACTAAAAGGGCCTGAGAGAGTGTCTAATGTTGCTGAATAGTCTATAAAGGTTGTTCATTAGAAAATGTTAATTTGATGAATGAGCAATAGTGCTGATGTTTCTGGATCTCAATTTGTAAACACTATGAAACAATAGGCCTATAAATCTTAGTGTGTTTTGTGGTGTTAAAAAGGTCACAGCTCTGTTGTAAAGTGTTGGAGACTAGATTGCTCATGCATTTTCTCTTGTGCCTTCTACAGTCAATACCCAGCGTGCCCTACCTCCTGAAGTTTCTCTTGTCACATTCACCAATGATAGTCACATTAGAAAATCAGTAGTCATTGTTTTTAATCATCATTTTACATATTCTCTCAGCAGTGTTTTACCCAGTTGACTATTCCCTCCTGAAACACTTTTTCTCCTTTATTTTTTATCACTGTGTTCTGCTGATGTGATGGTTAATTTTATGCGTCAATTTGACTGGACCACGGGGTGCCCAGACATTTAGTTAAATCTTATTCTGGGTGTGTTTGTGAGGGTGTTTCTGAATGGGATTAACATTTGACTCAGTAGGCTCACTAAGACAGATTGTCCTCTTTAATGTAGGGAACCTAATTGAATCAATTGAAGACCAAAACAAACAGAAGTACTAAGTCTTGCTGCCTGATGGCCTGAGCTGGAACACTGGTCTTTTTCTGCCTTTGGTTTCTGAATGAAACGTGAGTTCTTCTTGAGACTTGAACCTGTGGGCTCTCCTGGTTCTCAGGCCCCTATACTCAGATTGGAACAACACTGTCAGCATTCCTGGGTTTCCAGCCTGTTTCTGCTGACTATAAGCCTTGAAACTTCTCAGTCTCCATAGTACCATGAGACAATTCTTTATAATAAATCTCTTCATATGTATTTGTTTATTTGCTTGTAAGCCATCTCCCCCATTGGAGGATAACACTGTGAGTAGAGACCTTTTGTCTATTTAGTTCACTTCTGTACTTCCAACAATGGGACTATGTCTAGCAGCTACTAGGCATTAAATAAATATTGATAAACTGTATAAAAAATTTGCCTGTGTACATTTTCCGAGGGCCTAACACCAGTAACTACTTGTCCTTGTGTACATATATCTTCACAGGTGCTCAGAATTTGTGCACACATACTATCTATACTCACATGACCTTTAAGAGGGGAGGGAGGGAACGATTTAACTATGATTCACCTATTGATGGACTGGGAAAGCTCAGTCCTTGAGTTTATGAATTGAAAGCCCTGCGTTTTGAAGATAAGAGTGCCTCAATGTGGGCTGCTGGGCTTACCTTCATTTACCTTATGAACACAGTATATCTTGAGGTCCTGCCTTTGAAGGATTGATTTTTTTTTTATACGGCTGTGCACTTTGCTATAAGACATGGCCAATAGCAATGTACTCATGCAATATGAATTTTTAACGTTTAAAATTCTTTCCAGACTGGAAAAATACCTCAAAAATGTGTGGCTTCAAGATTCACAAGCACACACATGGCAAGACAAAAGAATGGTTTCAAGACATCCTTTGGAGCTTGTCTTCCAACTATTTGCACTAGTATACAAATAACCCTTTAGTATCCTGTGATACTATTATGTGAGTCATTACTCACTTCCTATAGCTCCCCAATAATCTGGATTAAGTGTTTTCAGGACAATTTGTGTACAATGTGCAAATGTGCATGATTTTTTCTCACGTTAAGATTTTCACACTATGGAGATGACATATAATAAACTTTTAAAGTAAATGCACTAACAGTTCATCTCTTAAATTGTAATTCATGAGTCACATGCCAAAATTACATTTTTATAATGTGTTTATTTGTGTACAAAATATGTTGTAATTTACTGATGTATATGCAGCAAAATATTCTATCACACACGACAAAAATACACTTTTTACCCCCCTTCCCCTGCCTTTGAAAATGGCAACACTGTTTTGGCAGTTCAGCAGCTAAAAATAAAGTGCTATAATTAAGCAGTATTGGAATGTCTTCACTTGACAAATGTGATGTACAATTTGAGTATACAACCACATTTTGTTAGTTTTTCACAGGAAATTCCACATCCTGAACCCCTCCAGAAGATACAAATATTTGTATATATATGTACACATGTATACACTGTATATGTAAAGGTGCCAACAAGCCTCTTTGTGAGTTTTGTTTTTATAATATGTACACTGTCCTTGTGTACATATATCTTCACAGGTGCTCAGAATTTGTGCACACATACTATCTATACTCACATGACCTTTAAGAGGGGAGGGAGGGAACGATTTAACTATGATTCACCTATTGATGGACTGGGAAAGCTCAGTCCTTGAGTTTATGAATTGAAAGCCCTGCGTTTTGAAGATAAGAGTGCCTCAATGTGGGCTGCTGGGCTTACCTTCATTTACCTTATGAACACAGTATATCTTGAGGTCCTGCCTTTGAAGGATTGATTTTTTTTTTTATACGGCTGTGCACTTTGCTATAAGACATGGCCAATAGCAATGTACTCATGCAATATGAATTTTTAACGTTTAAAATTCTTTCCAGACTGGAAAAATACCTCAAAAATGTGTGGCTTCAAGATTCACAAGCACACACATGGCAAGACAAAAGAATGGTTTCAAGACATCCTTTGGAGCTTGTCTTCCAACTATTTGCACTAGTATACAAATAACCCTTTAGTATCCTGTGATACTATTATGTGAGTCATTACTCACTTCCTATAGCTCCCCAATAATCTGGATTAAGTGTTTTCAGGACAATTTGTGTACAATGTGCAAATGTGCATGATTTTTTCTCACGTTAAGATTTTCACACTATGGAGATGACATATAATAAACTTTTAAAGTAAATGCACTAACAATTCATCTCTTAAATTGTAATTCATGAGTCACATGCCAAAATTACATTTTTATAATGTGTTTATTTGTGTACAAAATATGTTGTAATTTACTGATGTATATGCAGCAAAATATTCTATCACACACGACAAAAATACACTTTTTACCCCCCTTCCCCTGCCTTTGAAAATGGCAACACTGTTTTGGCAGTTCAGCAGCTAAAAATAAAGTGCTATAATTAAGCAGTATTGGAATGTCTTCACTTGACAAATGTGATGTACAATTTGAGTATACAACCACATTTTTGTTAGTTTTTTCACAGGAAATTCCACATCCTGAACCCCTCCAGAAGATACAAATATTTGTATATATATGTACACATGTATACACTGTATATGTAAAGGTGCCAACAAGCCTCTTTGTGAGTTTGTTGTGTTTATGTTTATTCTGGCTTTCCAAAGTCAGAGTCGCACTATTGGGATCTCAGAGTCCATCAGCAGGCACGGAAAAGTTCACCAATGGCTGGCTTGTAGGACTGTGGTGTTGGTTAGAGGGTGGAGGGGGCCGTCAGACCTCACTGGGGGACCTGGAGCGGAAGGGCACTTTGGACTGGAAACAGCCACAAAACAGGAGCCACAGGGCGCGTTGGATCTCCTGGTTTCGGAAGGCATAGATGATAGGATTGATCATAGAGTTGTAGGTGGCGGGCAGCAGGGTGGCGTAGGTGTAGACAGCTGGGTCCTCGTGGCTGCCTACCACGCAGTAGATGGCAAAGGGCAGCCAGCTGGCACCGAAAGTGCCCAGCACCACGGCCAGCATACCTACACCCTTTCTGGTGGCAGCAAGATGGGGCGGTGCCAGGCAGTGCTGCTGCAGCGCGATCTGGTGCGCGTGACGCCAGACCACCTGGCAGATGCGCACGTACAGGTGCAGCATGATGCCGAAGACCGCAAAGAAGGTGGCCGAGAGCAGGGCCACATGGCTGCGCGCCAGCGGGCGCACCACGCTGCAGGCGGTGCGCTCTGCCAGGCAGTTCCAGCCAAGCACCGGAAGCAGCCCGAGGCCCAAGGACACCGTCCAGGTGGCAGCAAGAAGGAGGTGCACGCCCAACAGGGTCCGTCGCGAGTAATAGGTGAGTGCGTTGTAGAGGGACAGGTAGCGGTCCACCGTGATGGCCAGCAGGCTGCTGACAGAGGCTGCGAAGGAGGTCACAAGGAAGCCCACAGTGAGCAGGCTCACGGTCTCCGAGGGCACCACGTATTGGAATACGAAGTGCAGGATGAGCCCGCAGCCCGCCAGCAGGTCGGCGGTGGCCAGGCTGCCCACCAGCACGAACATGGGCGTGCGCAGCGCAGGTGTGGACGCGATGAGCGCCACTACCAGGGCGTTTTCGCCCGCGATCACGGTCCCAGACACGCAGAGCAGTATGTCCCATGGACTTACTGCCGACAGCAGCAGCCCTGGCGCGCCCGCTGGCAGCTGCGAAGACAACTCCAGCGACGCATTAGCTGCGCCGCCGCCCCCCAGCACCGCTGCCGCTGCCGGGTGCCATTCACCGGTGTCGCGCTACTGCTGCGGTTGCCGCTGTCGCCGCACCCTCGGCCGCCACTGCCACCACCTGGGAGTCGTTGAGCGAAGATACGCTCGCGTTCATCGCGGCGGGCGTTGGTTAGAGGGTGGAGGGGGCCGTCAGACCTCACTGGGGGACCTGGAGCGGAAGGGCACTTTGGACTGGAAACAGCCACAAAACAGGAGCCACAGGGCGCGTTGGATCTCCTGGTTTCGGAAGGCATAGATGATAGGATTGATCATAGAGTTGTAGGTGGCGGGCAGCAGGGTGGCGTAGGTGTAGACAGCTGGGTCCTCGTGGCTGCCTACCACGCAGTAGATGGCAAAGGGCAGCCAGCTGGCACCGAAAGTGCCCAGCACCACGGCCAGCATACCTACACCCTTTCTGGTGGCAGCAAGATGGGGCGGTGCCAGGCAGTGCTGCTGCAGCGCGATCTGGTGCGCGTGACGCCAGACCACCTGGCAGATGCGCACGTACAGGTGCAGCATGATGCCGAAGACCGCAAAGAAGGTGGCCGAGAGCAGGGCCACATGGCTGCGCGCCAGCGGGCGCACCACGCTGCAGGCGGTGCGCTCTGCCAGGCAGTTCCAGCCAAGCACCGGAAGCAGCCCGAGGCCCAAGGACACCGTCCAGGTGGCAGCAAGAAGGAGGTGCACGCCCAACAGGGTCCGTCGCGAGTAATAGGTGAGTGCGTTGTAGAGGGACAGGTAGCGGTCCACCGTGATGGCCAGCAGGCTGCTGACAGAGGCTGCGAAGGAGGTCACAAGGAAGCCCACAGTGAGCAGGCTCACGGTCTCCGAGGGCACCACGTATTGGAATACGAAGTGCAGGATGAGCCCGCAGCCCGCCAGCAGGTCGGCGGTGGCCAGGCTGCCCACCAGCACGAACATGGGCGTGCGCAGCGCAGGTGTGGACGCGATGAGCGCCACTACCAGGGCGTTTTCGCCCGCGATCACGGTCCCAGACACGCAGAGCAGTATGTCCCATGGACTTACTGCCGACAGCAGCAGCCCTGGCGCGCCCGCTGGCAGCTGCGAAGACAACTCCAGCGACGCATTAGCTGCGCCGCCGCCCCCCAGCACCGCTGCCGCTGCCGGGTGCCATTCACCGGTGTCCCGCGCTACTGCTGCGGTTGCCGCTGTCGCCGCACCCTCGGCCGCCACTGCCACCACCTGGGAGTCGTTGAGCGAAGATACGCTCGCGTTCATCGCGGCGGGGCGTTATACCCTGCGTGGAGAGGGAGAACAAGCGTCAGGTGTGCGGTTCCTGCCACCAGGGTACTCCCCTGGGCGCTGCTGCCCCGCTCCTACTGCCCATCTCGCCCCAGAACCTCAGAGCGGAGCGAGGAAGTAGTGGTTGAGAGCCAAGGACAAAGACCTGTTGAGTGAGTGAGTGAGACTGTGAGTCAGTGAAATGCACAAGGGATGCCCGCCCGGATAGCTGAGATTTTGCACAGATGTACACACGAATAACATTACTCTCTCTCACACACACAGATCGCGTAAGTGTGCCTGTATTTGAACACACATCTTATACACCAAGCTAGTATTGTGGGTCCCAGCGAGTCCTGCCCTGGCTCTGACCCACTTGGTCAGGCGCTCTGTCAAACTAGGTGGTGGAATCGCTGTCCTTGGTGCTGAAAGCGAAATTTCTGCGCTCTGTGAGCGCAGAGGACTCCGGTGGCCGCAGAGACCCCTAGGAAAGGGGAAAGGAGCTGGAAAGTCTGTTTAGGTGGAGTGTGTGGAATCCAGCTCGACTCCATTTCTCTGGCATGGAAAAGATTCATCCCCTGCCCATCCTTCATCCCTTCCCTTCTGCACACCCTCAAAGTTCCTTTAGAGAGCACGGTTCCTACCTGGGGAGTCAGGGCTTCAGGAAATCGCTGATCATGAACGCTGCCGTGGATCGCCGGACTGCCGGAGCCGACGCCTTGAAGGAGGTGGCCGTTCCGGCGCTCAGAGGAGTGCAGGGTGCTTGTCGCTGTGCGGGCGCCGCGGAGAGTGAGAGACACAGTCAGTAGAAGAAAAGGCGGCCAAGAGCAGCGCGCCCGCTGGAGACTGACAGGCAGGGCGCGGTGACGTCAGGTTCCTGGCTGCAGGGTGCACGCCAGGCACTAGCTCTCCTCGCCCGCCCATCAGCTACCTCCCTCACCGCATACCCTCCCCAAACGATATTTCAGAGGGTTCGAGGAGGAGAAGGGCCAGCTCGGAACTTCCAGGAATAGGATGGGAGAAAGAGGCAAGGGAGAAAGAATCCGCTGTCGCCGCACCCTCGGCCGCCACTGCCACCACCTGGGAGTCGTTGAGCGAAGATACGCTCGCGTTCATCGCGGCGGGGCGTTATACCCTGCGTGGAGAGGGAGAACAAGCGTCAGGTGTGCGGTTCCTGCCACCAGGGTACTCCCCTGGGCGCTGCTGCCCCGCTCCTACTGCCCATCTCGCCCCAGAACCTCAGAGCGGAGCGAGGAAGTAGTGGTTGAGAGCCAAGGACAAAGACCTGTTGAGTGAGTGAGTGAGACTGTGAGTCAGTGAAATGCACAAGGGATGCCCGCCCGGATAGCTGAGATTTTGCACAGATGTACACACGAATAACATTACTCTCTCTCACACACACAGATCGCGTAAGTGTGCCTGTATTTGAACACACATCTTATACACCAAGCTAGTATTGTGGGTCCCAGCGAGTCCTGCCCTGGCTCTGACCCACTTGGTCAGGCGCTCTGTCAAACTAGGTGGTGGAATCGCTGTCCTTGGTGCTGAAAGCGAAATTTCTGCGCTCTGTGAGCGCAGAGGACTCCGGTGGCCGCAGAGACCCCTAGGAAAGGGGAAAGGAGCTGGAAAGTCTGTTTAGGTGGAGTGTGGGGAATCCAGCTCGACTCCATTTCTCTGGCATGGAAAAGATGCATCCCCTGCCCATCCTTCATCCCTTCCCTTCTGCACACCCTCAAAGTTCCTTTAGAGAGCACGGTTCCTACCTGGGGAGTCAGGGCTTCAGGAAATCGCTGATCATGAACGCTGCCGTGGATCGCCGGACTGCCGGAGCCGACGCCTTGAAGGAGGTGGCCGTTCCGGCGCTCAGAGGAGTGCAGGGTGCTTGTCGCTGTGCGGGCGCCGCGGAGAGTGAGAGACACAGTCAGTAGAAGAAAAGGCGGCCAAGAGCAGCGCGCCCGCTGGAGACTGACAGGCAGGGCGCGGTGACGTCAGGTTCCTGGCTGCAGGGTGCACGCCAGGCACTAGCTCTCCTCGCCCGCCCATCAGCTACCTCCCTCACCGCATACCCTCCCCCAAACGATATTTCAGAGGGTTCGAGGAGGGAGAAGGCCGGCCAGCTCGGAACTTCCAGGAATAGGATGGGAGAAAGAGGCAAGGGAGAAAAGAATGAAGACTAAGGACAGGCAAGGAGAGTGAACTGGGAGGGGAGGGATGTGGAATGGTTGCACTTGCCAGGCAGCAAGACCCAGGCCAAAGGTCACTGAGGGGGCCACATTGAATTAAAAGCTCGGAAGAAGGGCAAGGTTGAGCCAGAGAGATCCAATCACAGAGGTGCTTCCTGGAAAAAAAAAAAAAAAAGTACTATTAGGGGACAGGAATGAAATAGTATGGTGTGGGGGGGGGGGGGCAGTGAACTTTTTAGAAGGATGTTTGAGGTACCCTGTGTCCACTGAGTAGGGCCAGAGGAGCAATGCTGAGTTGTGGGAAACTGAGAAAAACCATCTCTTCCTTTGAAGGTTTCCTGTGCCATCAATTCCTTTCCCACCCTCCATTTCTTCCTCTCTCTCACTGTCTTTCTTGAACTCTACCCAGTGGACTTCAACATGATCTTCCAGCCACATGTTCCTCAATTGCACTAGCTGATATTGCTCTTGGGAACTTGCTCCTTAATTAAAGGCCAGGTCTGTGTCTTGTTAGAAAAGAAGAAAACAGCAAAATGTGATTTACTTTCCTGGCAACAGACTTTGCCCTGTTAATTAGTACCTTATAAAACAAATTACAGGACGAAAATAGTGATAACTCAGCTGCACCAGACTTCAGTAGGCAGGAGTTTTATTTTCAACTTGGAAAAATCAGCCTTTTGGTTTAAAGGTGTTTTGTTTTGTCAGTAAAATACAAGTATTAGACTTCTTCTTCTTTTTCTTCTTTTAATTGGCCAGGATCTCCATTAGCTGTACTTGGGGAAAAAGCTAAAATAGTTGACTCCACCTAAGGCTCCAGAATAAATGATTGCATATGGCATGATGGCATTATACTAGAGCGTCAGATGATTTTCAGGGACCACACACTCTAGGCAAGTGCAAATAAACATTTGTTGTTGGTGCTGCCTCTCCTTTTCCCTGTGTAACTTCTTCCCTGCCCTCCAGGGCTCAAAAGCTCCCCGCCCGCCCATCAGCTACCTCCTCCCGCATAAGACGGGTTCGAGGAGGAGAAGGCCGGCCAGGCATAGGATGGGAGAAAGAGGCAAGGGAGAAAAGAATGAAGACTAAGGACAGGCAAGGAGAGTGAACTGGGAGGGGAGGGATGTGGAATGGTTGCACTTGCCAGGCAGCAAGACCCAGGCCAAAGGTCACTGAGGGGGCCACATTGAATTAAAAGCTCGGAAGAAGGGCAAGGTTGAGCCAGAGAGATCCAATCACAGAGGTGCTTCCTGGAAAAAAAAAAAAAAAAAGTACTATTAGGGGACAGGAATGAAATAGTATGGTGTGGGGGGGGGGGGCAGTGAACTTTTTAGAAGGATGTTTGAGGTACCCTGTGTCCACTGAGTAGGGCCAGAGGAGCAATGCTGAGTTGTGGGAAACTGAGAAAAACCATCTCTTCCTTTGAAGGTTTCCTGTGCCATCAATTCCTTTCCCACCCTCCATTTCTTCCTCTCTCTCACTGTCTTTCTTGAACTCTACCCAGTGGACTTCAACATGATCTTCCAGCCACATGTTCCTCAATTGCACTAGCTGATATTGCTCTTGGGAACTTGCTCCTTAATTAAAGGCCAGGTCTGTGTCTTGTTAGAAAAGAAGAAAACAGCAAAATGTGATTTACTTTCCTGGCAACAGACTTTGCCCTGTTAATTAGTACCTTATAAAACAAATTACAGGACGAAAATAGTGATAACTCAGCTGCACCAGACTTCAGTAGGCAGGAGTTTTATTTTCAACTTGGAAAAATCAGCCTTTTGGTTTAAAGGTGTTTTGTTTTGTCAGTAAAATACAAGTATTAGACTTCTTCTTCTTTTTCTTCTTTTAATTGGCCAGGATCTCCATTAGCTGTACTTGGGGAAAAAGCTAAAATAGTTGACTCCACCTAAGGCTCCAGAATAAATGATTGCATATGGCATGATGGCATTATACTAGAGCGTCAGATGATTTTCAGGGACCACACACTCTAGGCAAGTGCAAATAAACATTTGTTGTTGGTGCTGCCTCTCCTTTTCCCTGTGTAACTTCTTCCCTCTCCTGGCTTCACTTTGCTTCAAAACCAAGGGGCTCAAAAACAAAATAAATATATTCAAACTGTCTACAGGCTGGAGTGGGAGGTGGATTTTGATCCTGACCTTATCCCTTTAAATATGGCCCCCAAGTCCAGACCAACCCTGTCCTCCTATCTCAGTGCAGCTTGAACTTAACTGAAGAAGAGGAGGAAAGCTATAGGGCTATTCAATTCTTTGTTTCAATAGCCAGTATTGGACCATAAAACAAGTTTACACACAATTTTTCCATCAGGAGAACTTACAAAATTCCTGAACTTTCAATTTGGCTGATGTTCTAAGTTTCTGAAAGTGCCATTTTGAATTTCAGTGAAAGATTACCAAAAGTATTGCTTCAGAGCTGTCACGCAAACTGTCAAACTACTGTAATAACACGTTAATTGCAAAATTTCCGAACAATCTGATAAGGCCCAGGGGGAGGAGAATCTTTCTTAGTATCTGAGTGTGTTACATTTTTACATGTCACAATGCAGCACAAAGTGTGAAGTTAAAATGAGCAAATAGAGATCCTGTGTTTCAGACGTCTTCAGGCTTTCACCATCATCAAGTGTGTATTGACTTTGCAGTACTTTAGGAGCCAGATGACACATGTATAATCATGTTCATTAATGCCAGTTGAGGGTTTATAGGAGTTATAGTTTGTCTTTCAGTTGTGCAAGCCTGTACAATCTCACTCAGATGCTAAACTGAATCCTGGCAGCAAACAGGGAATATTCTTTCAAGCTCCTCCTTATCTTCTCCATATCCACCTATTTCCTGAGAAACAGAAGGTGGGAAAGAGGAAAGGAATGTAGTTCATTGTTTATGGTTGGGTGTTAGAGGTAGTTCATGGCCTGCTGTGCCCACAGCTCCTCACAAGAGCCTGCCCATGCAGTGGTCTCCTAGAATGTTCACTCTGTGAGCCATGTGAGAATTTCCCCCGGCTAGATAAGATCAGCCATCTTTCACTGGATCAGTGACCAGATTCTCTTCCTGAAAATTTGGGTTAAGAAACACTGTGACAGTGGTCAGCCAGTGTTGGGCTCTGGACCCAAAAGAGCATAAGTTAGGGCTGGAGCACTCATGTCGAGTCATATGTGAAATGAGAATCAGAGGAAGCCAATTATGACAGAAGAATGAAGCAGTCTGCAGAGAAGAACAGAGATAAGGAGATCAAGTGACTGAGATGTGGAGGGAATGACCTTAGTCCCTGATTGTCTGATTGCCAGCTCTGGGAATCTAGATCCCTGGGTCCCTTGAAATGGCTATTTGTAGTCTCTACTACAAACCCTTCTAACCTTGAGGTTCCTTGAGTGGATTTCTAGTCTGTGAATTTTTGATACTTGACTGAACCACACATCTAAATATATTATTCATGCACCAGGTTGTCTGATTCTGGTTATGTTCGAGGGTGTGCAGATTTTGGTTTCCAGCTTATAGGTAAAACTCATTATTACCTTATAGGTTAAACTCATTATTACCACCCCTGTGACACACCCAACATATCCTCTGGTATCTTTATAGTATAGCAATATCCAAGCAAGAACATTGTCCTCTGAGATTATGCTCAGGAACCACAGTCTCTCAACCACAACTCTTTCTCTGACTCTTTTGGCTATCTCTTGCCCACCTCAGGCCCAGTCAGTAGTTCCCAACCTTGGCTGTACATTTGAGTTACCTCGAAAGTTTTTAAAAACTACCAACTTCTGGATCTTTCACCCAGAAATTCATTTGCTCTGAAGTGAGAAGCAGACATCAGATTTCCTGAAAATTCTGATGGAAAAACTAGGCAATCATACGATTTCCTTGTGAGTTTAGCATGCACTTTATTTTTTTTTAGATTCACATTATTTTTTTCTTTTTCCCTATCATGACTCTTTTTATTTATATTTATTTTCATCCATCTTTTTATTCTTTGGCCTGTGTGGGCCTTCCATTGCAGTGGCCTCTCTCACTACAGAGCACCAGCTCTGGACACATGGGCTCCAGAGCGCTGGCTCTTAGTTGGACGCACAAGTCCATGTGGGATCTTCCTGGGCCAGGGATCTCACCAGTGCCCCTTGCACTGCAAGGCGGACTCTTTTTTTCTCTCTCTCTCTCTTTTTTTAAACCTTTATTTTACTTTTAACTTTTACAGAGTTTTGTTGTTTACAGATATGTATGTTCCCAGATTCGTCATATGTATATCCCCCTCTTCCCACCCCTCCCAACCACACAGCACCCCTGAAGGATCCCCTTTTCTCACAGAGCAATGACTAGAGCTATTTTCTTCACTTATGATAGTACAGGCCTTCATGCTACTTCCTTTATGCCTCCTACCCTCTGTTCCTTCCCCACAATGTCCATATGTCCACTGTCCATGTCTGTCTTTCTGTTGCTTCACTGCATGTGTGCAAGGCAGACTCTTTACCCACTGGGTCACCAGGGAAGTGCCTAGCATGCACTTTAGATTGGTGTTTGGAATAGCTGCAACAAAGGAATTGTAACAACAATCCAGCCTCAAATCACTTAGTGTAATTTCAGATTCAGGGCACTCACCAGTCCTTTGCAGACCTATAGTATTCCACACTCACAAGAACCACCTCTATGGCCCAAGGTGACAATGGACATATGGTTCCATTTTGGCCCTGATGACTCAATGGTTCCATCAGGGAACTGTAAATTCTGGTTGCCTTGGACACTCTTTTTTTCCTGTAGCTTTCAGGTATTTTCTGTATCCTTTCTTCTGAGTTTGCAACCATTTCCCATATGTGGCCTCTCATGGCCCAGATCTTTGTAAATCAATTCTGTTTTAGAAAATTAGAGCTGAAGTCGGCCAAGCTGTCTAGACCTTATAAAACTAGATTGAAAAGACCCATCCCAGCAATTCTGGCCTTTCTCTCCCTGGGCACATACACACATTCCTTCTGCTTGGTTTTTAGAGACAAAAAGTACAGTTTTCTACTGGGAAGTATGTCTATTTGCTAGTATACAGATAGTTGTGCTGACAGCTCAGGAAGAGAGCAGGTGCTTAGTGAGATATATGAAGCTGTTATCTAAGAAAGATTGTTGCTGAAAGAGGCAAGAATCACAAAAGGCATTGAATACACTGGCCAGAACCAGAGTGTTGGGTGGAGGTGATCTTTTGAGGACACAGGCTGAGGCAGATGGCTCTTAGTTGGACGCAAGTCCATGTGGGATCTTCCTGGGCCAGGGATCTCACCAGTGCCCCTTGCACTGCAAGGCGGACTCTTTTTTTCTCTCTCTTTTTTTAAACCTTTATTTTACTTTTAACTTTTACAGAGTTTTGTTGTTTACAGATATGTATGTTCCCAGATTCGTCATATGTATATCCCCCTCTTCCCACCCCTCCCAACCACACAGCACCCCTGAAGGATCCCCTTTTCTCACAGAGCAATGACTAGAGCTATTTTCTTCACTTATGATAGTACAGGCCTTCATGCTACTTCCTTTATGCCTCCTACCCTCTGTTCCTTCCCCACAATGTCCATATGTCCACTGTCCATGTCTGTCTTTCTGTTGCTTCACTGCATGTGTGCAAGGCAGACTCTTTACCCACTGGGTCACCAGGGAAGTGCCTAGCATGCACTTTAGATTGGTGTTTGGAATAGCTGCAACAAAGGAATTGTAACAACAATCCAGCCTCAAATCACTTAGTGTAATTTCAGATTCAGGGCACTCACCAGTCCTTTGCAGACCTATAGTATTCCACACTCACAAGAACCACCTCTATGGCCCAAGGTGACAATGGACATATGGTTCCATTTTGGCCCTGATGACTCAATGGTTCCATCAGGGAACTGTAAATTCTGGTTGCCTTGGACACTCTTTTTTTCCTGTAGCTTTCAGGTATTTTCTGTATCCTTTCTTCTGAGTTTGCAACCATTTCCCATATGTGGCCTCTCATGGCCCAGATCTTTGTAAATCAATTCTGTTTTAGAAAATTAGAGCTGAAGTCGGCCAAGCTGTCTAGACCTTATAAAACTAGATTGAAAAGACCCATCCCAGCAATTCTGGCCTTTCTCTCCCTGGGCACATACACACATTCCTTCTGCTTGGTTTTTAGAGACAAAAAGTACAGTTTTCTACTGGGAAGTATGTCTATTTGCTAGTATACAGATAGTTGTGCTGACAGCTCAGGAAGAGAGCAGGTGCTTAGTGAGATATATGAAGCTGTTATCTAAGAAAGATTGTTGCTGAAAGAGGCAAGAATCACAAAAGGCATTGAATACACTGGCCAGAACCAGAGTGTTGGGTGGAGGTGATCTTTTGAGGACACAGGCTGAGGCAGATGGATGACTTTTAAAATAACTGCTTTTCTCTGTCTGCACTGGTCCA
This sequence comes from Tragulus kanchil, assembly GCA_022376925.1. NCBI lineage: Eukaryota > Metazoa > Chordata > Mammalia > Artiodactyla > Tragulidae > Tragulus > Tragulus kanchil. The sequence continues at coordinate 244,349,671 of JAIOJX010000026.1, read as the reverse complement.
CATCGTTTCCTCTCCCACTAAGGCATTGATGTTGGGTCATAATATCCAAGGTACCTACTTTCTCAGCATGTCCAAACATATCTGGGATGCTCCTACCAGGTGGGCAGTCTTCACTCCAAAGGGCTCTTACCCTGGAGGTCAGTATCACTTGATATTCCCATCAAATTCAGAAAAGGAGCAGCCTACATTCTTATCACTGCATGTCCATATGATGCAAAATATTGTGCAGGTCAGTTTAAATTTTTCATTTAACTCAGCTGGTGAGCAACACCTCTCTCTCTCTCTCTTTGTTTTTTGCATGAGAAAAAAAAAATAAGAAAAATAATAACATTTAAAGACATAGGTCCTTGGGAACTTTCCTGGTGGTCCAATGATCCAGACTCTGCGCTCCCAATACAGGAACCCCAAGCTGGATCTGTAATGAGGGAACTAGATCCTATATGCTGCAGCTAAGGGTTCACATGCTGCAACTAAAAATCCTGCATGCTGCAAGGAAAATCAAAGAGCCCTTGTGCTGCAATTAAGACGTGGAGCAGTCAAATAAATATTTTTAAAAATAAATAAAATCCATTTTAAAAATTATTATGTTATTTTTATTATTTTTATTTTTATTATTTTTATTATTATGTTATTTTTTATATATGATGAAAATATTAAGTTTCATGGCAATATGTATAATCTTGAAACTTAGATTATTAGCTAGATATGAGAATGATAAAGTTGATTGTATTGGTATATTTGAAAAGTAACAGGAGATCGTCTTTTAATCTGCTCTGCCCTACATTTTCCAAGTGCTTTGAAACTCACACATTGGGTTCATACTCATTTTCTCATTTTATTTAAAATCTTTTTTTCTTTGCATCATTGGTTTTAGAGACAAAAAGTACAGTTTTCTACTGGGAAGTATGTCTATTTGCTAGTATACAGATAGTTGTGCTGACAGCTCAGGAAGAGAGCAGGTGCTTAGTGAGATATATGAAGCTGTTATCTAAGAAAGATTGTTGCTGAAAGAGGCAAGAATCACAAAAGGCATTGAATACACTGGCCAGAACCAGAGTGTTGGGTGGAGGTGATCTTTTGAGGACACAGGCTGAGGCAGATGGATGACTTTTAAAATAACTGCTTTTCTCTGTCTGCACTGGTCCACATCGTTTCCTCTCCCACTAAGGCATTGATGTTGGGTCATAATATCCAAGGTACCTACTTTCTCAGCATGTCCAAACATATCTGGGATGCTCCTACCAGGTGGGCAGTCTTCACTCCAAAGGGCTCTTACCCTGGAGGTCAGTATCACTTGATATTCCCATCAAATTCAGAAAAGGAGCAGCCTACATTCTTATCACTGCATGTCCATATGATGCAAAATATTGTGCAGGTCAGTTTAAATTTTTCATTTAACTCAGCTGGTGAGCAACACCTCTCTCTCTCTCTCTTTGTTTTTTGCATGAGAAAAAAAAAATAAGAAAAATAATAACATTTAAAGACATAGGTCCTTGGGAACTTTCCTGGTGGTCCAATGATCCAGACTCTGCGCTCCCAATACAGGAACCCCAAGCTGGATCTGTAATGAGGGAACTAGATCCTATATGCTGCAGCTAAGGGTTCACATGCTGCAACTAAAAATCCTGCATGCTGCAAGGAAAATCAAAGAGCCCTTGTGCTGCAATTAAGACGTGGAGCAGTCAAATAAATATTTTTAAAAATAAATAAAATCCATTTTAAAAATTATTATGTTATTTTTATTATTTTTATTTTTATTATTTTTATTATTATGTTATTTTTTATATATGATGAAAATATTAAGTTTCATGGCAATATGTATAATCTTGAAACTTAGATTATTAGCTAGATATGAGAATGATAAAGTTGATTGTATTGGTATATTTGAAAAGTAACAGGAGATCGTCTTTTAATCTGCTCTGCCCTACATTTTCCAAGTGCTTTGAAACTCACACATTGGGTTCATACTCATTTTCTCATTTTATTCTTTGAAACAATTACATGGAGTTTGGGGTTATTTTCTTTGCAGATGGGCCAACTGAAGTTCAGAGAGGAGAAATGAATTATCCAAGGGGACACAGAACACCAACAAGGACATTGTGTACCAGATGAGATCAACAGTCTCATGGGAAAGCAAAACAAATGTGGATTCAATGTGTGCAAAGGTATGTAGACTCCAAAACTCAAAGATGCTTTACCTTGGATAGATGAATCCAAAATGAGGTAGGTTATAACTTCAAAATTACTATGAACAGCATTTATAGATTACTTTTTGTTTGATACACTGATTTGTAAAATGTAGTACTCAAAAAATTAAAGGGAATTTTGAAAGAAAAATGTTCACCCATTTTCCCATCTGCTAACACATTGCTCCCTCCACCCCAACAGAGCTGTAAACTTCTTGAGAGGATGGGTATATTCTAATTGATCTTCCCATCAGTATGATCTATCACAGAGGAGGTGTTCAACCCATGTCTAGTGAATGACTATTTCTAGAATTTACCCACATGCATATATAGTTAATGTAGGTATACTGCCTCATAAGCATGTACTATATATACAGTCCAAAATTTCAGCTTTCACTTTTTAATAAATTTTTCTGTATGTTGTATTATAATTTTCCATACATTTGCCTGGTCATTCATTCATTTACTAAACACTTATCGAGTGCCTTTTAGAAGCTGAACATTGTACTAGAAAATCAAGATTGCACAATAGGTGTCTGTTCTCAAGAACAAGTACATGGATTCTGTGAAAGAAGTGTGGTGCATATTATAAAAAGAAATGATCATAGGGGTAATGAGATCCCTTAGGAGAACACTATCAGGCAGCCTAAGGGAGTCAGGAAATGCCTCTCAGAGCTGATGGGAAATGATGCCCAAGCTAAATCCTGAAGGGTGGGTAACAGTCGTGGAAACCTAAGGAAGGCATGGAAGTGTTCTGGGCAGAGTGAGCTGCAAAGGCATGAGGTCAGGTGAGGCTGGCGCAGGTCACAGGGACTAAGGGCAGTCGGTTGTGGCTAGCATGTCAGACAAAGAGGGCAAGAGCAGAGACCTACCACATAGTTTGGGCCAACTCATAAAGGGCCTCCTATGTAATGGCAGAAGTTGGGTTTTATCTTGAAGGTAATGGGGGGCCAATGACAGATTTTCTTAAGCAAGGTGGTTGATGTAAGGAAAAATTATGGAGGGGGTTATTTTCTTTGCAGATGGGCCAACTGAAGTTCAGAGAGGAGAAATGAATTATCCAAGGGGACACAGAACACCAACAAGGACATTGTGTACCAGATGAGATCAACAGTCTCATGGGAAAGCAAAACAAATGTGGATTCAATGTGTGCAAAGGTATGTAGACTCCAAAACTCAAAGATGCTTTACCTTGGATAGATGAATCCAAAATGAGGTAGGTTATAACTTCAAAATTACTATGAACAGCATTTATAGATTACTTTTTGTTTGATACACTGATTTGTAAAATGTAGTACTCAAAAAATTAAAGGGAATTTTGAAAGAAAAATGTTCACCCATTTTCCCATCTGCTAACACATTGCTCCCTCCACCCCAACAGAGCTGTAAACTTCTTGAGAGGATGGGTATATTCTAATTGATCTTCCCATCAGTATGATCTATCACAGAGGAGGTGTTCAACCCATGTCTAGTGAATGACTATTTCTAGAATTTACCCACATGCATATATAGTTAATGTAGGTATACTGCCTCATAAGCATGTACTATATATACAGTCCAAAATTTCAGCTTTCACTTTTTAATAAATTTTTCTGTATGTTGTATTATAATTTTCCATACATTTGCCTGGTCATTCATTCATTTACTAAACACTTATCGAGTGCCTTTTAGAAGCTGAACATTGTACTAGAAAATCAAGATTGCACAATAGGTGTCTGTTCTCAAGAACAAGTACATGGATTCTGTGAAAGAAGTGTGGTGCATATTATAAAAAGAAATGATCATAGGGGTAATGAGATCCCTTAGGAGAACACTATCAGGCAGCCTAAGGGAGTCAGGAAATGCCTCTCAGAGCTGATGGGAAATGATGCCCAAGCTAAATCCTGAAGGGTGGGTAACAGTCGTGGAAACCTAAGGAAGGCATGGAAGTGTTCTGGGCAGAGTGAGCTGCAAAGGCATGAGGTCAGGTGAGGCTGGCGCAGGTCACAGGGACTAAGGGCAGTCGGTTGTGGCTAGCATGTCAGACAAAGAGGGCAAGAGCAGAGACCTACCACATAGTTTGGGCCAACTCATAAAGGGCCTCCTATGTAATGGCAGAAGTTGGGTTTTATCTTGAAGGTAATGGGGAGCCAATGACAGATTTTCTTAAGCAAGGTGGTTGATGTAAGCAGACTGGGTCCCTCTTACAGCTTATGGAAGTCCCACCAACAACTGTACTGTGAACGGAGGAGAGAAGGGCAAGAATGTGGTTATGTGAACAAATTAAGAGGCTGTTGTGGTGATCTGTGCAGGAGATAATGAAGACTTAACTATGGTTAGCAGCAGCAGCAATTGGAGAAACTGATAAATGTTTCACATATTTTGGACATTATATTAAAGCAAATCTAGCTGTTAAGATAGGTCTACAAGTCTTGGTGGCATAAGATACTAGAGGATTGTCCTTTAAAATTCAATACAGGTTTTCTGATCAGCAGACGGACTTTCACAGGATCAGTCAAGGGCCCAGCTCCTTCTGTCTTAACTCTGCCTACCTCTAGGACTTCAGAGTTTTGTTGTTGTTGTTGTTGTTGTTGTTAGCATTCACCATTCCAGGGCTTGGAAAATGATCTTGAAGTATCTTGTGGGACATGCCTGGAAGTGGGGAGGTAGACAGATACACAAAGGAGAAAAGGTGTGAAGGATGACTTCCAGTTTTCAGGTGTCAATAGGATGGGATTAGAGAGGGCAGAATGGCTAATGCTGTGGTGGACATACTCAGTTGAGGATAGGACATCCAGGACAGATCTCCAGTAAACAGATGGGTTGTGCTGAAACTCAGCAGAGAATCTAGACTGGAAAAGCAGATTGAGGTTCCATATACTACTAAGAATGAGGGTACCATTCACTGAATGTGTAGCATTTGTTAAGGAACCCTATGGAGTGGACCCTGTCATTACCCTAATTTACAGAAGAGAAACTGAGGATTAAGGGGTAAAGTGAGTTTGCCACAAGATTGGAAAGTGAAGGAATTTGAATTTGAATGCCATTCCTCTGACTCCAAGTGAAAGGAGCTAACACACTTAAGTGGAGAGGACCAAGGGCAGTCCCTTGGAGAGAGCAGTCTTTACAGTATGGATGGAGGACAGGGTCACCACAGAGGAAGTTAAGAACAGTCAGAGAGGCAGGATATGTCATGGAAACCCAGTCTCAGTCAGAGTAAAGAAAGTGAGTGCGGGGATCACAGCAAGAGCGAGTTTCAAAAATGACAACGAACATACGACCGTGCAAAACCTATGGGATACCGCAAAAGCAGTTCTAAGAGGGAAATTTATAGCAATACAATCCTACCTCAAGAAACTAGGAAAATATGAAGCAGATGACTTAACCTTCCACTTAAAACAATTGGAAAAAGAAGAACAAAAACATCCCAAAGCCAGCAGAAGACGAGAAATTATAAAGACTAAAGCAGAAATAAATGAGAAAGAAATGAAAGAAACTATAGTAAAGATAAATAAAATGAAAAGCTGGTTCTTTGAAAAGGTAAACAAAATTGACAAGCCACTGGCCAGACTCATCAAGAGAGAGAGAACCAGATCACCAAAATCAAAAATGAAAAAGGAGAGATTACAACAGATAATGCAGAAATCCAAAGGATTCTAAGAGACTATTATGAACAACTATATGGCAACAAACTGGACAACCTGGAAGAAATGGACAGTTTCTTGGGGAAGATCAATCTCCCAAGACTGACTCAGGAAGAAACAGAAACTTTGAACAACCCAATCACAAGCTCAGAAATCGACCTTGTGATCAAAAATCTACCCAAAAATAAAAGCCCAGGGCCAGATGGCTTCACAGCCAAATTCTACCAAACATTTAAAGAAGAGCTAATGCCTGTCCTTCTAAAACTCTTTCAAAAAATTGCACAGGAAGGAAAACTTCCAAACACATTCTATGAGGCCACCATCACCCTGATATCCAAACCAGGCAAAGACCACACAAAAAAGGAAAATTACAGACCAATTTCTCTGATGAACTTAGATGCCAAGATCCTCAAGAAAATCCTAGCAAACAGAATTCAACGACACATCAAAAAACTCATACATCATGATCAAGTCGGGTTCATCCCAGGCATGCAAGGATTCTTCAACATCCGCAAATCAATCAATGTGATACACCATATCAACAAATTGAGAGACAAAAATCACATGATCATCTCAATAGATGCAGAAAAGCCTTCGACAAAGTACGACCATTCAGGACAGGGTCACCACAGAGGAAGTTAAGAACAGTCAGAGAGGCAGGATATGTCATGGAAACCCAGTCTCAGTCAGAGTAAAGAAAGTGAGTGCGGGGATCACAGCAAGAGCGAGTTTCAAAAATGACAACGAACATACGACCGTGCAAAACCTATGGGATACCGCAAAAGCAGTTCTAAGAGGAAATTTATAGCAATACAATCCTACCTCAAGAAACTAGGAAAATATGAAGCAGATGACTTAACCTTCCACTTAAAACAATTGGAAAAAGAAGAACAAAAACATCCCAAAGCCAGCAGAAGACGAGAAATTATAAAGACTAAAGCAGAAATAAATGAGAAAGAAATGAAAGAAACTATAGTAAAGATAAATAAAATGAAAAGCTGGTTCTTTGAAAAGGTAAACAAAATTGACAAGCCACTGGCCAGACTCATCAAGAGAGAGAGAACCAGATCACCAAAATCAAAAATGAAAAAGGAGAGATTACAACAGATAATGCAGAAATCCAAAGGATTCTAAGAGACTATTATGAACAACTATATGGCAACAAACTGGACAACCTGGAAGAAATGGACAGTTTCTTGGGGAAGATCAATCTCCCAAGACTGACTCAGGAAGAAACAGAAACTTTGAACAACCCAATCACAAGCTCAGAAATCGACCTTGTGATCAAAAATCTACCCAAAAATAAAAGCCCAGGGCCAGATGGCTTCACAGCCAAATTCTACCAAACATTTAAAGAAGAGCTAATGCCTGTCCTTCTAAAACTCTTTCAAAAAATTGCACAGGAAGGAAAACTTCCAAACACATTCTATGAGGCCACCATCACCCTGATATCCAAACCAGGCAAAGACCACACAAAAAAGGAAAATTACAGACCAATTTCTCTGATGAACTTAGATGCCAAGATCCTCAAGAAAATCCTAGCAAACAGAATTCAACGACACATCAAAAAACTCATACATCATGATCAAGTCGGGTTCATCCCAGGCATGCAAGGATTCTTCAACATCCGCAAATCAATCAATGTGATACACCATATCAACAAATTGAGAGACAAAAATCACATGATCATCTCAATAGATGCAGAAAAAGCCTTCGACAAAGTACGACACCCATTTATGATCAAAACTCTTCAGGAAATGGGCATAGAAGGAACCTATCTCAACATAGTGAAAGCCATATATGAGAAGCCCACAGCAAACATTATCCTCAATGGTAAAAAACTGAAAGCATTCCCTCTAAGATCAGGAACAAGACAGGGGTATCCACTTTCACCACTACTATTCAACGTAGTCCTGAAAGTTCTAGCAAGAGCAATAAGAGAAGAGAAAGAAATCAAAGGAATCCAGATTGGAAAAGAAGAAGTAAAGTTCTCTCTTTATGCAGATGACATGATATTATACATAGACAACCCCAAAGACACTATTACAAAGCTACTAGAGCTAATCAACGAATTCAGCAAAGTCGCAGGATACAAAGTCGACACACAGAAATCACTGGCATTCCTATACACAAACAATGAAAAATCAGAAAACGAAATCAAAGAGGCAATCCCCTTCACCATTGCAACCAAAAGAATCAAATATCTAGGAATAAACCTACCCAAAGAAACAAAAGAACTGTACACAGAAAATTACAAGACACTCATGAAAGAAATTAAAGAAGACTTAAATAGATGGAGAGGTAGTCCATGTTCCTGGGTCGGAAGAATCAATATTGTGAAAATGACCATACTACCAAATATCATCCCCAGATACAATGCAATACCTATTCAACTTCCATTGACATTTTTCACAGAACTAGACCAAAGAGTAACACAGTTCATATGGAAACACAAAAGACCTCAAATAGCCAAAGCAATCCTGAGAAAGAAAAACGGAGCTGGAGGGATCAGCCTCCCTAACTTCAGACTCTACTACAAAGCAACAGTCATCAAGACAGTATGGTACTGGCACAAAAACAGAACTATAGACCAATGGAACAAGATTGAGAACCCAGAGATAAACCCACGCACCTATGGGTACCTTATTTTTGACAAAGGAGGTGAAACTATAAAATGGGAGAAAGACAGCCTCTTCAACAAATGGTGCTGGGAGAATTGGACAGCTCTATGCAAAAAAATGAAGTTGGAACATTCCCTGACACCATACACTAAGATCAACTCAAAATGGATTAAAGACCTAAATGTAAGGCCGGAAACCATCAAACTCTTAGAGGAGAATAGAGGCAAAACCCTCAAGGACATCAATCAAAGCAAGATTTTCTCTGACCCACCAACTAAAATAGCGGAACTGAAAAGAAAAATGAACATGTGGGACCTCATGAAACTTGAAAGTTTTTGTACAGCAAAAGAAATTACAAAAAAGCTGAACAGGCACCCCACAGAGTGGGAGAAAATTATAGCAAATGAAACAACAGACAAAGAATTAATCTCCAGAATCTACAAGCAACTCAGACAACTCAGCACAGGGAAAACGAACAACCCAATCAAAAAATGGGAAAAAGATCTAAAGAGACGCCTCTCCAAAGAGGACACACAGATGGCCCAAAAGCACATGAAACGATGCTCAACCTCGCTTATTATTAGAGAAATGCAAATTAAAACTACAAGTAGATACCACCTCACACCCGTGAGAATGGCCATCATCAAAAAATCTGCAGACAATAAATGCTGGAGAGGGTGCGGAAAAAAGGGAACCCTCTTGCATTGTTGGTGGGAATGTAAATTGATACAGCCTCTATGAAAGACAGTATGGAGATTTCTTAAAAAGCTAAAAATAGAAGCACCTTATGACCCAAAAATCCCACTATTAGGCTTTTAAATCAAAACTGAAAGAAGCACCTGTACCCCAATGTTCATTGCAGCTCTCTATACAATAGCCAGAACATGGAAGCAACCTAGATGTCCATCGACGAATGAATGGATCCAGAAGCTCTGGTACATATATACAATGGAATACTACTCAGCTGTTAAAAGAAATGCAGAAGACTCAGTCCTAATGAAGTGGCTGGCCTTTAAAGGCTAGACTAACAGTCATCAAGACAGTATGGTACTGGCACAAAACAGAAATATAGACCAATGGAACAAGATTGAGAACCCAGAGATAAACCCACGCACCTATGGGTACCTTATTTTTGACAAAGGAGGTGAAACTATAAAATGGGAGAAAGACAGCCTCTTCAACAAATGGTGCTGGGAGAATTGGACAGCTCTATGCAAAAAAATGAAGTTGGAACATTCCCTGACACCATACACTAAGATCAACTCAAAATGGATTAAAGACCTAAATGTAAGGCCGGAAACCATCAAACTCTTAGAGGAGAATAGAGGCAAAACCCTCAAGGACATCAATCAAAGCAAGATTTTCTCTGACCCACCAACTAAAATAGCGGAACTGAAAAGAAAAATGAACATGTGGGACCTCATGAAACTTGAAAGTTTTTGTACAGCAAAAGAAATTACAAAAAAGCTGAACAGGCACCCCACAGAGTGGGAGAAAATTATAGCAAATGAAACAACAGACAAAGAATTAATCTCCAGAATCTACAAGCAACTCAGACAACTCAGCACAGGGAAAACGAACAACCCAATCAAAAAATGGGAAAAAGATCTAAAGAGACGCCTCTCCAAAGAAGACACACAGATGGCCCAAAAGCACATGAAACGATGCTCAACCTCGCTTATTATTAGAGAAATGCAAATTAAAACTACAAGTAGATACCACCTCACACCCGTGAGAATGGCCATCATCAAAAAATCTGCAGACAATAAATGCTGGAGAGGGTGCGGAAAAAAGGGAACCCTCTTGCATTGCTGGTGGGAATGTAAATTGATACAGCCTCTATGAAAGACAGTATGGAGATTTCTTAAAAAGCTAAAAATAGAAGCACCTTATGACCCAAAAATCCCACTATTAGGCTTTTAAATCAAAACTGAAAGAAGCACCTGTACCCCAATGTTCATTGCAGCTCTCTATACAATAGCCAGAACATGGAAGCAACCTAGATGTCCATCGACGAATGAATGGATCCAGAAGCTCTGGTACATATATACAATGGAATACTACTCAGCTGTTAAAAGAAATGCAGAAGACTCAGTCCTAATGAAGTGGCTGGCTCTAGAACCTATCATAAAAAGTGAAGTAAGTCAAAAAGAGAAAGACAAATACAGTATACTAACACACATATATGGAATCTAGTAGGACGGTCTTGATATCACACACAGTGAACTCATGGAAAAACAGACAGAACATAGACATAGGGACATTGTGGGGAAGAAATAGGGAGGGGGAAGCATGGAGGGAGTAACATGGAAACCTATACTGTTATGTGTGGAAAAGATAGCTAGTGTCATTGTGCTAAGGGAATAGGAGTGCTCACAGTGGCATGGGGCGATGGTCCGGAGGGGTGGGATGGGGGGAACTGGGGGGGTGGGGACCATGGATATGCATATGACTGATCTGGGAACATACATGTCTGTGAACAACAAAACTCTGTAAAACCTTTAAAATAAAGAATAAATAAAAAAAAATTACACTGAGAGAGGTCACATAAGGTAAGGTCAAGAAAGGAAAAGTATTACCTGAATTTAGCTAGATGTCATCAGTGACTTCAGTTAGAGGGCATGAATGGCAGACAGCCAGGTGGAAGAGAATGGGTTGTAAAGGAGGGGGTAGAAAGGGGAGTGCAGGTGGCTCTAAGAAGCTGGCTAGGAGGGGAAGAGAGTAACAGGGTCATGGTTAGGTAGAAACGGGAGTTGAAGCTTTTCCTTTAAAAACGGAGGAGACTTGGCAGGGAAAGAGATGGCTGAGAGGCCAATGTTGAGTTCAGAGAGAGCAATTATTTGAGGGAATGAGATGGTGAAGACTAAGAGAGTGTGAAGACAGGAGGAGAGATTCACTTGAGAAAGGGACAAGGACAGGAAGGACCAGGAATGTAGGTGGGGCCATACATGTAAATTTTAAATGGGGAGCTAGGAAATCGAAGGGTTGCCTTCTAAATCCTTGGGAAATTTGGGGAGGAGGACATCAGCTAATAGTGAGTTGACAAATGAAAGGAACTCTATAGTTATCATTTTGATGAGTGCACAATATTATTTACATTGAGGATGTAGAACAATATTTAACTGATGAAGTCTCCTAATGTTAGACAGTCAGATTGTTTATATGTTTGCTACTGTAGATAACCCCAAAAAGATTACTTTTATGCACATAATTATTTTTATTCGGATGATTATCTTGACATGGAAATTGTCAGCCAAAGGACAGAAACATTTTCATGGCTTTTGAAATGTACTGCCAGATTGCTTTTCAAAATTGACTGTAACACTTTACAATCCCAATAGCACTCTGTGAGCATAACAGTTTCTCTGCAGCTTTTGTATCACTGGGTTTTATTATTTTAAAATGCTATTTGAATTCAATGGGCATAAGTGGTACCTCATTAATGACATATTTATTTGATGACCACTAAGGTTGGCCATTTGTTTCTCCTTTTTAAATGCAATGGATATATTCTTTTATTTGAATTATCCTTAACCTCTATCTGTTAGGACTTAATGCTGTTTTTATTTATTTAGCTGATAAAGTCTCTAGTAGATATTAGTCATTTATGTGTCCAAATTGAGGGAAATTTTCCCCATTTTTTCCTTTTTAACTTTAACTTTTGATTCTTTAGGGATATTGCATTTTATAAGGTTTTTTTTTTTTTACAGTGATGTATACTTTGACTTGTAGCCTGAGAAAGGCACATACATGGCTTTGTAGTAGAGGTTTTTGTCATTTATTAGGGAAGAGAGAGGACAGAGATTTTTCTGGGGAGACAGAGAGCTCTGGGAGGGGAATGGGCCCTGAGGCAGGCTGCAGTCTTCTCAGTGTCAGAAGCCCACCTTCTGTCCAACGTCTGTATGTTACCTGAGGAAGGTGTTGGCACATAAAAGCAACAAAGTCTTGGGCAGAGCTGGGAAACTATGGCTCTCAAATTTTGGCACTGATATCTGCAGGTGGGATCACAGGTTAGGGCCTCAGCTGTAGGAAAGGTCAATAGGCTCTGGCAATGGGATAGGCCAGCCTAGAGGCAGCAAGATACAGACCAGCTCCAGTAATGATATGCAGTTGAAACACAACCTGCTGCAAACTTTGAGAGATAAGAAGCCCGAAACAGAGTGGATGGAGAGAGGAATGTCACAATCACTTAGGCCCTTGCCAGGGGCTAGGCCCATGACCTCGTTCTACCCACTTTGCACATGTGGGATCATCTTTATTATTCCCATTTAACATACCAGGAATCAGAGTATCATAGAGGGTAACTAACATTCACTATTACACAGTTTATGAGAAAGTCCGTCCTGTTCTCAAAGTCTCACTTTCCTACGCAAGGTCTCCACTCAGAGAAGGGGGCCTTCAGTGGTGTTGGTGTCAGTACAGCTGTGTGGCCTGGGGAGAAGAGGTCAGTCTGGCCAGTGAGCATATTTTGGAGGATGCAGCCAATCAAGGGGAGGAGTTTGGATTTGGTCAAAGAGGCAATGGAAACCTACAGGAAGATTCTGAGCAGAGAGTTGGTTCAAATTAATGTTTTAGGAAGACAGCAGGGAGTGAAGAGCAGAATGCAGGCTGTTTTTCTGTGCCACATGTGTGGACGCCAAGTAAATAAAGCAGCTTGCTCAATGAGAGCAAGCAGGAACTTACTGCTGCTAAGATAAGTCTCCACTCAGGATGCTTATCTGAACTGTAATTCCCTCATCTTTCAAAAAGGACTTGGAAACCCCGGAGAGGTTGCTGGGGGAATAAAGCTTAAGTATCATAAACAACAGAATCTACAAAGTACTTTTCCCAAATGAGCTCAATTCTCTAGCCAGGAGCAGTTGAGTGTTTGACAGGAGATAAGGACAGTCAGCAGGGATCTGCTTTCCCCTCCTGCCTCAGACTTTCTTCCTGCAAGCACAAAAGTGAGTCTTCACCAAGAGCCCTCTTCCCAACTGCATTCTCAGGATGTCTACAGCCCCAGCATCCCTTCATCCAGGGACCCAACCCTCGCTGATTCTCATCCAGGGACCCAACCCTCGCTGATTCTCAAACTCTCCTGGCTCTTACATCCCTACCTTGAACCCGGAACTCAGTGAGTCTTCAAGTAAGAGTAATTGATTTAAATGACTTACATGATATGCTTATTTTATAGGTGAATTAGAGTTTTCTTTTCAGCTTTAAACAAATAGATATCTATATTGGGACTTCCCTAGTGGCTCAGTGGTAAAGAATCCACTTGCCGCTGCAAGAGACAATGGGACATGGGTTCGATTCCTGAGTCGAGAAGATCCCCCAGAGAAGGAAATGACAAGCCATTGCAGTATTTTTGCCTGGGAATTCCCATGGACGAAGGAGTCTGGCAGGCTACAGTCCATGGGGCCACAAAAGAGTTGGATATGACTTAACAACTAACATTCACTATTACACAGTTTATGAGAAAGTCCGTCCTGTTCTCAAAGTCTCACTTTCCTACGCAAGGTCTCCACTCAGAGAAGGGGGCCTTCAGTGGTGTTGGTGTCAGTACAGCTGTGTGGCCGGGGGAGAAGAGGTCAGTCTGGCCAGTGAGCATATTTTGGAGGATGCAGCCAATCAAGGGGAGGAGTTTGGATTTGGTCAAAGAGGCAATGGAAACCTACAGGAAGATTCTGAGCAGAGAGTTGGTTCAAATTAATGTTTTAGGAAGACAGCAGGGAGTGAAGAGCAGAATGCAGGCTGTTTTTCTGTGCCACATGTGTGGACGCCAAGTAAATAAAGCAGCTTGCTCAATGAGAGCAAGCAGGAACTTACTGCTGCTAAGATAAGTCTCCACTCAGGATGCTTATCTGAACTGTAATTCCCTCATCTTTCAAAAAGGACTTGGAAACCCCGGAGAGGTTGCTGGGGGAATAAAGCTTAAGTATCATAAACAACAGAATCTACAAAGTACTTTTCCCAAATGAGCTCAATTCTCTAGCCAGGAGCAGTTGAGTGTTTGACAGGAGATAAGGACAGTCAGCAGGGATCTGCTTTCCCCTCCTGCCTCAGACTTTCTTCCTGCAAGCACAAAAGTGAGTCTTCACCAAGAGCCCTCTTCCCAACTGCATTCTCAGGATGTCTACAGCCCCAGCATCCCTTCATCCAGGGACCCAACCCTCGCTGATTCTCAAACTCTCCTGGCTCTTTAGATGTAGACTTACATCCCTACCTTGAACCCGGAACTCAGTGAGTCTTCAAGTAAGAGTAATTGATTTAAATGACTTACATGATATGCTTATTTTATAGGTGAATTAGAGTTTTCTTTTCAGCTTTAAACAAATAGATATCTATATTGGGACTTCCCTAGTGGCTCAGTGGTAAAGAATCCACTTGCCGCTGCAAGAGACAATGGGACATGGGTTCGATTCCTGAGTCGAGAAGATCCCCCAGAGAAGGAAATGACAAGCCATTGCAGTATTTTTGCCTGGGAATTCCCATGGACGAAGGAGTCTGGCAGGCTACAGTCCATGGGGCCACAAAAGAGTTGGATATGACTTAACAACTAAACAACAACAAAGACATCTACATATAGTCACAAAAAGACATTCACAATTCAAAAACCAAAAAATAGTGTATACAGTTTTATAAAATAAATTATATACACACACACACACACACACACATATATATATGCCATGTATAAAAGTATTTAGAGTAACTGCCTCAGAATGGAGACTATTTATATCCTTTTTTAAAATGTGTGGCAGAAACTGCTGCTATCTTCCAATATCCATTCTTCCTTTATTCTATTGTAACAGAACATCCAATTTTAGTTGAGCATCTAAAATAAATAGCATATATTTAGCCACCATGTAAGTAGTCACCTAGAATAAATAGCATTATTTCTTAGCCTCCTTTGCAGCTAGATGTGGTCATAATAACTGTTCTGACCAGTGAGTCATATTAATAAGTGAATGTGTTACATGACGCCTTCTAGAAAGTGTGCCTGAAGGGAACAGACATGAATTCCTCTCTTTCCTCCTTCCTATTGGCTGGAATGTGAGCATGATGGCTGGTGCTAGAGCAGCCGTCTTAGACTCTGAAGTGGAAGCCATAATGCTGAAGATGTTGAAACAAAAAACAAACCTGGGTTCCTGATGATTGTGGGCCATCATGCCAGACCTGGATACCCTACATCTACATGAGAATTATTTTTCCTCTTCGTCTTGTATAAGTCATTCCTATTTTGGATTTTCTGTCACTTGACAGCTGAACCAAATCCTAGATGTTTTCGAAAGCCATAGAGGTACATTGAAAACTCTGGTCTGTAATCTTATACATGGATTGATTTTTTTCTAGCTGCAAAATATTTCCTTGAAACCATTTTCCCCAAGTTTCACTCATATCTACTTTCATACTCTGTTCAAACAAATTGCATCTTATGAGCGTGTAATACTGTGTTCAGTTTCCCCCCCTTAGGGAAAGGACACATTGTTTCATCCACTTGCCGCTGCAAGAGACAATGGGACATGGGTTCGATTCCTGAGTCGAGAAGATCCCCCAGAGAAGGAAATGACAAGCCATTGCAGTATTTTTGCCTGGGAATTCCCATGGACGAAGGAGTCTGGCAGGCTACAGTCCATGGGGCCACAAAAGAGTTGGATATGACTTAACAACTAAACAACAACAAAGACATCTACATATAGTCACAAAAAGACATTCACAATTCAAAAACCAAAAAATAGTGTATACAGTTTTATAAAATAAATTATATACACACACACACACACACACACACATATATATATGCCATGTATAAAAGTATTTAGAGTAACTGCCTCAGAATGGAGACTATTTATATCCTTTTTTAAAATGTGTGGCAGAAACTGCTGCTATCTTCCAATATCCATTCTTCCTTTATTCTATTGTAACAGAACATCCAATTTTAGTTGAGCATCTAAAATAAATAGCATATATTTAGCCACCATGTAAGTAGTCACCTAGAATAAATAGCATTATTTCTTAGCCTCCTTTGCAGCTAGATGTGGTCATAATAACTGTTCTGACCAGTGAGTCATATTAATAAGTGAATGTGTTACATGACGCCTTCTAGAAAGTGTGCCTGAAGGGAACAGACATGAATTCCTCTCTTTCCTCCTTCCTATTGGCTGGAATGTGAGCATGATGGCTGGTGCTAGAGCAGCCGTCTTAGACTCTGAAGTGGAAGCCATAATGCTGAAGATGTTGAAACAAAAAACAAACCTGGGTTCCTGATGATTGTGGGCCATCATGCCAGACCTGGATACCCTACATCTACATGAGAATTATTTTTCCTCTTCGTCTTGTATAAGTCATTCCTATTTTGGATTTTCTGTCACTTGACAGCTGAACCAAATCCTAGATGTTTTCGAAAGCCATAGAGGTACATTGAAAACTCTGGTCTGTAATCTTATACATGGATTGATTTTTTTCTAGCTGCAAAATATTTCCTTGAAACCATTTTCCCCAAGTTTCACTCATATCTACTTTCATACTCTGTTCAAACAAATTGCATCTTATGAGCGTGTAATACTGTGTTCAGTTTCCCACCCCCCCCTTAGGGAAAGGACACATTGTTTCATCCCTAGTCCATAGACTGCTTTAATTTTAATTCTAAAGTTTTCAAAACTCTCTTGGGAATAAGGTATTGATGTGGTTCCATTGCAATGATTTGGGGATATTTGTAGTAGCTTTTTGGGCTTCCCTGTTAGCTCAGTCAGTGGTAAAGAGCCTGCCTATCAATGCAAGAGACACAGAACACATGGATTTGATTTCTGGGTCATAAAGATCCCTTGGAGTAGGAAATGGCAAGCCACTCCAGTATTCTTGCCTGGAAAATTCCATGCACAGATGAGCCTGGTGGGCTATAGTACATAGGGTCGAAAAGAGTTGGACAGTACTGAGTGACTGAGCACGCATGCACATAATAGCTTTTTAGGTTGTTAGACACATGTGAGTTGAGACAACACCAAAACTGAGATGGTTTAGGCAGCCCTTTCCCAGCCTGAGTGAGTTGCGTCTATCAACATATTGAGACTGTGGCCAATGAGGACGAAGAGAAGAGCCTGTGTGTGGGCATATGTGTTGCAGCTTGTGTTACACATGCTTTACATGGTGTGTGATGCTTCCGTGCTGTGTGGTTTTAACAGGTGGGTGATCAACTCATGTTTCTGAGTTGTTTGTGTGCTCATGTGTGTCTTGTGAGCTCTGTATTAGTGGAGCCTATGTGTTAATACGGGTGTGGGGGGGATGTATATTGTGCCCCTGTGCCACATATGGGGGTGTGTGTGTGTGCACATATGTCATGTTGATGTGTGTTTTCAGTGTTTCGACGTGTGAGCTTGTGCTTGCACAGACACATGTGTAGTCCTGTTATATACAGCAGTGACAGAGGAGAAACCTTGCGTTACTGGGTCCTGAGGAAGATTGCAGTTGATTTAGGAGCCATGCCAGAACTGGTCATACGGAAGAACCTCCATCTCCACCACTCCTCCTCATACAGTTCTAGATCACAGGCGTCCCCATTCATTCCTAATAATAATGCAGTGTTTACATTGCATTTGGTTATCTAAACTGCAGGCAGGCACCAGCAATTTAATTTTAAGTTGGCTTCTGTTCAGCTGCTACTTGTGCTTTCACTGCTTAAAATGGCTAAAAGTCATTTTAAGTTGATTTTTCCCCAGATATTTGCTTACACTGTGAAGGGAAAATTATTCTGAAACATAAGGAATAGTTAAAACAGCATAATAAAAGGGAGATATCAGATGCAGACAAACAGATGTTAACGAAATATAGTGTTGACATTTCAGCTGTTCTCACACTCTTGGTGTGAAAAATATTCTTTGGCATCTCACACATCACCACTTTTTCTTCACAAAGAATCTACCATCTTCTGCTCCCCAATTCACTTACTACTGTGGCTGTCATTCCTGAGCAGGTCTAGATTCACAGGCACCCCCTAAAAGGGGAAAAACTATTCTTGTGGGAGTATTTACTGATTACATCTCTATGCACCTAGGGCTCTTGTCTCTAGGAGATCATTTAACCTCTTGAAGTTTTTCTTCCACAGACCACAAAGATGGAGGTTTCTGAGGAGAGGACACTCAGAAATGCAGAGTCCAGACACTGCATTTCCACGTTGCGCTGGGAAGGGCCAGAAGGGCCAGGCAGCCCCTAGGTGGTGCTCATAAGCACTGGCTGGGAAGGGCAATTGTCACACTTTGATGTGAGGAGAAAATGGGGCCTTCGGGCAGGTGTTGGAGGATTTGTAGAGCCTGATGTCCCTCCTGGTTGGTTTTGGCCACATCTGAGAATATGCCTGGACTCCAAACATGGGATTATTAGCA
The DNA here is from genome assembly GCA_022376925.1 of Tragulus kanchil. Taxonomy (NCBI): domain Eukaryota; kingdom Metazoa; phylum Chordata; class Mammalia; order Artiodactyla; family Tragulidae; genus Tragulus; species Tragulus kanchil. The sequence continues at coordinate 244,330,880 of JAIOJX010000026.1, read as the reverse complement.
TGTAATCATTATGCATACAGCCCTATGAGGAATAGACTATTATCCTTATTTTAAACTGAGACTGAAATTCCCTTGTCTCAGGTTATTCATGTAGTAAGCCTACATAATGAAATTTGAATTCAGACAGTCTGATCTCAGAACTCTTCTCTTAATTCCAGCTCTCTCCTGAACACTTGCAATATGACCCATGCAAGAGCCAGGTGAGGCACAGATTTGATACCTGTTGCTCAGCTGATAAAGAGTCTGCTTGCAATGCAGGAGACCTTGGTTTGATCCCTGGGTTGGGAAGATCCCCTGGAGAAGGGACAGGCTACCCACTCCAGTAATCTTGGGTGGAGAATCTCATGGACAGAGGAGCCTGGCAGCCTACAGCCCGTGGGGTCGCAGAGTTAAACACGACTGAGTGACTAAGCACAGCACAACAGCACTGAGAAGTTTAGCTCATGAACTTGGCCAGCAGCTCAGCAGTCTGGTATGATGTTCATTTTAATAGGAGTAATCTTATGAAATTAAGAAAATGCTTTCCTTATAGGAAGTATATAAAATGTTGACTGATAGTATAGGGAGAAACATAGCCCTGTAGAGAGACTATCTCTCTGCTGTCACAGGTCATGAGGGAAGCCTTCAGGGTATCCTTTGGGCTCTACTTGCAAGAGAGAGCCAGAAACTGACCACGTCTCACCTCCTCCATTGCTAACTCTCAACCACCTTGATTCTGTTCCCAACACTGAGGACAGAAGGAAGCTTTTATAAGGTGAAAGTTCAGTCCTGTGCCTCCTCCACTGTCACTTCTCTACTTAAAACTACAGCTAGGGCTTCCCCAGTGATCCAGTGGGTAAAGAGTCTGCCTTACAGTGCAAGGGGCACCAGTTCGATCCCTGGCCCAGGAAGATCCCACATGCCACGGAGCAGCTGGACTGGTGTGTCCAATTATGAGCCCAGCGCCCTGGAGTGCATGCGCTCAGAACCAGTGCTCTGCAACAAGAGAGGCCACTGCAATGAGAGGCCCACACAGGCCAAGGAACAAAGATAGATGAAAATAAATAAATGAAAGACTGATAAAACAGGCCCAAAAAAAAATTAAAAAAAAAATCCTACAGGGCTTCCCCTGGTGGTCCAGTGGGTAAGGACACCGCCTTGCAGTGCAAGGGGCGCCGCTTTGATCCCTGGCCTGGGAAGATCCCACGTGCTGCAGAGCGGCTGGACTGATGTGTCCAATTACCGAGCCGGAGCTCTGGGGCACATGCGCCCAGAGCCAGCGCTCTGCGACGACAGACGCCACCGCAATGGGAGGCCCACAGGAGCCAAAGAACAAAGACGGATGAACATAGAGAAATGAAAGACCAGTAGAAGTGGCCCGCCTGCTCCCCTCCCTCCCCAACCCTAACCTGGCCCCAAATAAATAAATCTTAAAAAAAAAAACAACCCTACAGCTAGCACTCCCACCCACTGGTTTCTACTTTCTCCTGCTCTATATTTTACCCCAATCCTAATCAACTTTAACATACTGTATAATTTAATTATTGGGTTGGCCAGGAAGTTTGTTTAGGATTTTCCATGTAGGGAAATCCTATTAGGATTTCCTATTAGGAAAAACTCAAACAACTTTCTGACCAATGCAATGTTTACTTTGTTATTGTTTATTGCCCTCTCCTATTAGAATGTAAGCTCTTTGATGGCAGGGATCATTAAATTTCTTACTAATGTATTCCAAGTGCCTAGCCTAGGATGAAAACAGTAGACTGGGGAGCCTTGATGTGTTCTGATGTTTCTTCTGAAGGAAGGAAGTGCCAACAAAAATGGACATGGAATACGAGAGATTTATAGATCTGGAGTTCAGGAAGGAATCCAGACTGGAGATACATGTGTGGGAGTCACCATCTTATAGCTGGTGTTTAAGGTCACAGGTCTAGGTGGGATCACCAGGATCCCAACAGGTAGTTCTGGATAGAGAAGAGAAGAGAACAGTTCGATCCCTGGCCCAGGAAGATCCCACATGCCACGGAGCAGCTGGACTGGTGTGTCCAATTATGAGCCCAGCGCCCTGGAGTGCATGCGCTCAGAACCAGTGCTCTGCAACAAGAGAGGCCACTGCAATGAGAGGCCCACACAGGCCAAGGAACAAAGATAGATGAAAATAAATAAATGAAAGACTGATAAAACAGGCCCAAAAAATTAAAAAAACCCTACAGGGCTTCCCCTGGTGGTCCAGTGGGTAAGGACACCGCCTTGCAGTGCAAGGGGCGCCGCTTTGATCCCTGGCCTGGGAAGATCCCACGTGCTGCAGAGCGGCTGGACTGATGTGTCCAATTACCGAGCCGGAGCTCTGGGGCACATGCGCCCAGAGCCAGCGCTCTGCGACGACAGACGCCACCGCAATGGGAGGCCCACAGGAGCCAAAGAACAAAGACGGATGAACATAGAGAAATGAAAGACCAGTAGAAGTGGCCCGCCTGCTCCCCTCCCTCCCCAACCCTAACCTGGCCCCAAATAAATAAATCTTAAAAAAAAAAACAACCCTACAGCTAGCACTCCCACCCACTGGTTTCTACTTTCTCCTGCTCTATATTTTACCCCAATCCTAATCAACTTTAACATACTGTATAATTTAATTATTGGGTTGGCCAGGAAGTTTGTTTAGGATTTTCCATGTAGGGAAATCCTATTAGGATTTCCTATTAGGAAAAACTCAAACAACTTTCTGACCAATGCAATGTTTACTTTGTTATTGTTTATTGCCCTCTCCTATTAGAATGTAAGCTCTTTGATGGCAGGGATCATTAAATTTCTTACTAATGTATTCCAAGTGCCTAGCCTAGGATGAAAACAGTAGACTGGGGAGCCTTGATGTGTTCTGATGTTTCTTCTGAAGGAAGGAAGTGCCAACAAAAATGGACATGGAATACGAGAGATTTATAGATCTGGAGTTCAGGGAAGGAATCCAGACTGGAGATACATGTGTGGGAGTCACCATCTTATAGCTGGTGTTTAAGGTCACAGGTCTAGGTGGGATCACCAGGATCCCAACAGGTAGTTCTGGATAGAGAAGAGAAGAGAACTGGTACAGGCCTGAGCCCTAGAACTCTCCTCTGTTAAAAGGCAAAGAGATGAGAATGAAAGAGCAACGGAGTCTAAGAAGAAGGAGTCAGTGAGGTAGGAAAGTGGGAGCATGTGATGTGCTTGAGGTCAATTGATGGAATTGATGGAAATGTTTCAAGGAGGAAATGCTCAACTATGTCAAATGGGTTAAGTAAGGTAAGGACCAACTACTAGATAGAAGAGTTCATTTAAGACTTTGATACCCTGTAACCAAGTACTCCTGTTCCTTCTCCAAATTTTCTCTCAAATCAACCCCTGCTGCTCACCCTCTTTCAAGCCACCATCTTCTCTTACCTTGAAATTGCCGAAGCTGCTTAAGCAGCTCTGCCTCAGCCTAGACCTGCACTTTTCATTACAGTAGCCATTAGAGACAGGTAGCTACTGAGCACTAGAAAATGTGGCCAGCCTGAAATGAAAAGTGCTGTAAGTATGCACTGAATTTTGAAGACTTCAAAAAAAAAAAAAAAAAAAAAGAAGAAGAATGTAAAAATATCTCACTGGTAATTTTTTATATTCATTCTTGTTGAGATCATAATAATTTGGGGTTTTTGAGTTAAACAAAATGTATTCTTAGGATTATTCCTGGGTTTTTACATTTTTGAATGTGGTTGCTAGGAAATTTTAAATTACATATGTGACATGCATTTGCAGCTCTTGTTATTTCTAATAGATAGTGCTGGAATAGACCTTTTTCCACACTGCACCCATGGTAAACTTCTAAAAGGACAAAATGAATCATGTCACTGCTATCTTCCTCCTTTTCAGTAGCTTCCCACTGCTTTTAAGATGAAACAACACATCTTTAATGTATAAGTCTCTGAGAGGGAGCCCTGCTCTCCTGCCCCATCCCCAGACACTCTCTCGGGATCTGCTTAGATGCAGCTCTCTCTGGGTGAAGTCCTCTTCTGGTTCTTTGCATTGCTAACACATCTCCCTAGACTCAGTTTAAGTGTTTCCTCCTCAGGAATGTTTCCTAGTCCTCAAACTAGGTAAAGTACTTCACTTCTAATCTCACACCTCCTGAACTTGTCTTGTACATCACTGGTCTAACTTGCTCACCACTATTTGCGTAATCAATTTTAATCTTTCTCCACCAGACTGAAAATTCATTACATTGTTTGAACATAACACATAGTTGACAGTTGCTGGGAGAAATATCAATAACCTCAGGTATGCATATGACACCACCCTTATGGCAGAAAATGAAAGGGAACTAAAGAGCCTCTTGAAGATGAAAGAAGAGAGTGTAAAAGCTGGCCTAAAACTCAACATTCAAAAAACAAAGATCATGGCATCCAGTCCCTTAACTTCATGGTAAATAGATGGGCAGGCATTGGGAAGGTGACAGACTTTACTTTCTTGGACTCCAAAATCACTGCAGATAGTGACTTCAGCCATGAAATTAAAAGATGCTTACTCCTTGGAAGAAAAGCTATGACAGACCTTGACAGCATATTCAAAAGCAGAGATATCACTTTGCTGACAGAAGTCCATACAGGCAAAGCTATGGTTTTAAAACCAGTAGTCATGTATGGATGCGAGAACTGGACCATAAAGAAGGCTGAGTGCCAAAGAATTGACACCTTTGAACTCTGGTGTTGGAGAAGACTCTTGAGAGTCCCTTGGACTGCAGGGAGATCAAACCAGTGAATCCCAAAGGAAATAAACCCTGAATATTCATTGGAAGAAATGATGCTGAAACTGAAGCTGCAATACTTTGGCCATCTGATGTGAAGAGAAGACTTATTGGAAAAGACCCTGGTGCTGGGAAAGATTGAGGGCTAAAGGAAAAGGGGACAACAGGACGAGATGGTTGGATGGCATCACTGAGTCAATGGACACGAGCTTCAGCACGCTCTGGGAGATGGTGAAGGACAGGGACGCCTGGCGTGCTGCAGTCCATGAGGTTGCAAAGAGTTGGACACAACTGAATGACTGAACTGAACTGAACAGACAGAAAGCTGAGTTCCTATGTTTTATATGATATTGATCCACCTTGAGATTGTTCTACTCTTTCTTTTAAAAAAAAAACAACAAAAAACAATTTTGTTTTAGAGCAGTTTTAGGTTCACAGAAGAATTAAGAAGGTACAGAAATTTCCCATATACCTATTGCCCTGACACAGGTATAGCCTCCTTCATTATTAACATCCCCCCACCCCCCCCAAGGTGGTACACTGGTATAACTGGTGAACCTACCTTACACATCACTATCACTCAAAGCCTGATTCATATTAGGATTCACTCTAGATTTTGTACTTTCTTTGGGTTTAGACAAATATTTAATCACATGTATCCACCCTTTTTATTTTTTAAAAGAGTTTTGTTGTTTACTGCCGCACATCTACCCTATAGCTCATTTCTTTTTAGCATTGAATAATATTCCATTGTCTGGAGGTACCACAGATTATTTGTCCATTCACCTACTGAAAACTTCAGGACATCTTGGTTGCTTCTAAGTTTTGACAATTATGAATAAGGTCCTTGTAAACAATCCTCTGTGTGTTTTTCCATTCCCTTCTCTAGGGGATCTTCCTGGTCAAGGGATTGAACCTGGGTCTCCTGCATTGCAGGAAGCTTTTTACCACCTGAGCCACCAGGGAAGCCCTTCTGTGTGGGCACAGGTTTTAAATTCCTTTGGGTAAAATTTTAACATATTTTTTTAATTGGAGAGAATTACTTGCTGAGTTGTTTTACTTTGTTGTGTTTTGTTTTGTTTTTTTTTTAATTTTTTAACTTATTTATTTAGCTATTCTGGGTTTTCACTGCTGCCACAGGCTCTTCTCTAGTTGTAGTGAGTGGGGGCTACTCTCTAGTTGAGGTGAGCAGGCTTCTTGTTGCAGTGACTTTTCTTGTTATGGAACTCGGGCTCTAGGGCACACGGGCTTCAATAGTTGTGGCACATGAGCTCAATAATTGCGGCTTCAAGGCTCCAGAGTACAGGCTCAACAGCTGTGGCTAACAGACTCAGTTGCTCCGCAGAATGTGGAATCTTCCTGGATCAGGGATCAAACTTGTGTCTCCTGCATTGGCAGGCAAACTCTTTACCACTGAGCTACCAGGGAAGCCCCACTTTGGTTTTGTGATTAATTTTTTTTATTCTTTTAAAACGAAAGTAAAATTTTCATAGAAGGAAATTCACAAATATTAAGAGATTCATTGATTTTTGGACAAATTAATACATACATGTAATCAATATTTCAATCAAGACAATAAAGATTTCTCCCTCAAGAAAGTTCTCTTAGCCACTTTACAGATGGTCCCTGCCCTCTGACACAACCACTCCCTGATTTCTACTATCATAGATACCTCTTCACAGTTTCCTATAAATAGAATCATACAGTGATCTATGGTTTGTCTGGTTTTGTTCACTTAACATCATGTTCCTGAAATTCATTCATGTCATAGCCTGAAATCAGTGGTTTGTATCTTTTACTACAGAGTAATTGACTGGATATATTACAGTTTATCTATTCGCCTCTTGTTAGATACTTGGATTGTTTCCTGTTTGGGACAATTATGAATAGAGCTACTATAAATAATCATGTATAAATTTTCACAGATGTTAGCATTTTCCCTAGTAAATACTCAGTAATAGAATGGCTGCATTACATGGTAATTATGTTTAACTTTACAAAAAGCTGTCAAAAAAATGTATGAGAGCTTCCATTCTCCATGACCTCATCAATACTTAGCATTTTCAGTCTTACTAATTTCAGTCATTCTGATGAATGTGGGATATCTGATATCCTGGGATATACCCCTTGGACATGATATATCTTTTTTAATATACTACTAAATTCTATTTTCTAACATTTTACTGCATATATTTTTGCATCTATGTTCATGAGGATTATTGATCTGTAATTTTTCTTACTTTATTGGATTTTTTAATCAGGATCATGGAGATCTCATAAGACGAATTGGAAAGTGTTTTATCTCTACTTTTTGATGGATTTTGTTTGATGTTAGTAATATAGATAGAATTTACTAATGAAATCAGCTGGGTCTGGAATTTTCTTAAAGGTTTATAATTTCAAATTCAATTTCCTTAATATAGGAGATATTCCATTAAAAAATTTTTCTTCCTGTGTCAGTTTTGGAAAATATTACACAGGAATTTATCCATTTGATCTTAGTTGTCAGATTTACATAGTGATTTGAGATTATTCATGAAATTCCCGTATTATCCTTTTACCATCTGTAGTGATGTCCCTTTTTAATTCCTAAAACTGGTAATTCGTGCTCTACCCCTTGCTCATTATTTTTATCTTTTCATCATCAGTCTTTAAAATTTTTTTAAATTTATTTTTGACTGTCCTGAGTCTTCATTGCTATGCACCAACTCTCCCTAGTTGTGATGAGCAGGGACTACTACTCTCTAGTTATGGTGTGTGGGCTTCTCATTACAGAGACTTGTCTTGTTGCGGAGCAAAGGCTCTGGGCATACTAACTTCGGTAATTGTGATGCAAAAGCTTAGTTGCCCTGAGACATGTGGAGTCTTCCCAGGGCAGGAATCGAACCTGTGTCCCCTACATTGGTAGGCAGATTCTTAACCACTGAACCACTAGGGAAATCCCCCTCACCAGTCTTCTAGAGGTTTACTGACTTTATTAAACATTTCAAAGAATGATCTTTTGGCTTTGTGGCTTTTGATTATTTTTTGTCAGTTTTCCAGTTCATTTTTGTTCTTACCATTGTTATTCCCACCTTCTTATGTTTTGGGTCTAATTTGCCTTTTCTGAGTTCAAGTGGAAACTTAGGTTATTTTTAGATTACTTAGTTTAAAGCTTTCTTCTTTTCCAGCAAATATTTAAAGCTATGTTTATTTCTAAGTGCTGTTTTAATTGTACACCACAAATTTTGGTATGTTGTATTTTCATTAAGCTTGAAATATTTTCTAATTTGTGATTTCTTCTTTGGCCTAGAGGAAAGGGGTAAATTATTTAGAAGTGTGTTGCTTAATTTGCAAATATTTTCTAGATAGCTTATTGTTATTAATTTCTAATTTAACTTTGTTGTGGTTAAAAAAAACCCCATAGTCTGTTACTGTTTCATTCCTTTGAAATTTACTGAGACTCATTTCATAACCCAGCAGCTGATTTATTTTGTTGAAGATTCCATGTGCACTTTAGAGAATGGATATTCTGCAGTGGTTGATTGTAATGTTTAGGTTAATTTTGTCAAGTTGGTTGCCAGTATTATTTACATATTTTATATTCATACTGATTTTTTTCTAGTCTACGTTGTTCTACTAATTATTGAGAGAAGAGTCTTAAAAATCTCTAATTGTGATTGTGAATTTATCTGTTTCTCTCTTCAGTTTTGTCATTAACTTCATGTATTTTTAAGCTTTGTTACTAGGTGTCCCTCCATTGAGGGTTATTGTATCTTCCTGGTGAATTGTCCCTTTGTTCATTATGAAGTATTTCTCTTTATCTCTTGTTGCACACTTACCTTGAAATCTACTGTATTACTGTGCTAGGGCTGGCATAACAAGGTTCCAGAGACTGGATGGCTTAAACAATTTTCCCGTATTACTTGAGGCTCTGGGCATACTAACTTCGGTAATTGTGATGCAAAAGCTTAGTTGCCCTGAGACATGTGGAGTCTTCCCAGGGCAGGAATCGAACCTGTGTCCCCTACATTGGTAGGCAGATTCTTAACCACTGAACCACTAGGGAAATCCCCCTCACCAGTCTTCTAGAGGTTTACTGACTTTATTAAACATTTCAAAGAATGATCTTTTGGCTTTGTGGCTTTTGATTATTTTTTGTCAGTTTTCCAGTTCATTTTTGTTCTTACCATTGTTATTCCCACCTTCTTATGTTTTGGGTCTAATTTGCCTTTTCTGAGTTCAAGTGGAAACTTAGGTTATTTTTAGATTACTTAGTTTAAAGCTTTCTTCTTTTCCAGCAAATATTTAAAGCTATGTTTATTTCTAAGTGCTGTTTTAATTGTACACCACAAATTTTGGTATGTTGTATTTTCATTAAGCTTGAAATATTTTCTAATTTGTGATTTCTTCTTTGGCCTAGAGGAAAGGGGTAAATTATTTAGAAGTGTGTTGCTTAATTTGCAAATATTTTCTAGATAGCTTATTGTTATTAATTTCTAATTTAACTTTGTTGTGGTTAAAAAAAACCCCATAGTCTGTTACTGTTTCATTCCTTTGAAATTTACTGAGACTCATTTCATAACCCAGCAGCTGATTTATTTTGTTGAAGATTCCATGTGCACTTTAGAGAATGGATATTCTGCAGTGGTTGATTGTAATGTTTAGGTTAATTTTGTCAAGTTGGTTGCCAGTATTATTTACATATTTTATATTCATACTGATTTTTTTCTAGTCTACGTTGTTCTACTAATTATTGAGAGAAGAGTCTTAAAAATCTCTAATTGTGATTGTGAATTTATCTGTTTCTCTCTTCAGTTTTGTCATTAACTTCATGTATTTTTAAGCTTTGTTACTAGGTGTCCCTCCATTGAGGGTTATTGTATCTTCCTGGTGAATTGTCCCTTTGTTCATTATGAAGTATTTCTCTTTATCTCTTGTTGCACACTTACCTTGAAATCTACTGTATTACTGTGCTAGGGCTGGCATAACAAGGTTCCAGAGACTGGATGGCTTAAACAACAGAAATTTACTTCCTCAGTTCTGGAGGCTTGAAGTCCAAGTCAAGATGTCAGGAGAATTGGTTCCTTCTGAGATCTCTGCTTGGCTTGCAAATGGCTGTCTTATACCTGTATCTTCACATGGCTTTCTCTCTGTGCTTGTCTGTATCCCAGTCTCTTTTCATGACATGAGGCAGATTGGATTAGAACACACCTTGTTGACTTCATTTAACTTTATTACCTGTTTAAAGATCTATCTTCAAATGCAAGATAGATTTGAGGGTCTGGGGGCTAAGACTTCAATATATGAGGAGTTTTTTGGTGGGGGAAGGGCGGTGACACAATTCAGCCTGTAACACTCACTTTGTTTGATATTGTCATAGCCATGCCACCTTTTTTATGCTTTAAAAGATTCCTTTTTCCATCCTTTTACTTTCAACCTGAGTCGTTGAATTCAAGTGTATCTCTTATGAATAGCATATATTTGTATCTTGTTCTTTTACCCATTCTGACAAGTTTTGGCATGACTGGAATATCTGGTTTTTTTAACATTTCATGTATCTATTGCTATGATTGTGTCTGATATTTTTGTTTTCTGTCTGTCCCATTTGGTGTTTGTGCCTTTATGCTTTACTGCCTTCTTTTGGGTTAACTGGATTTTTTTAGTATTCCATTTTATTTCTCTTAGTGGTGTTTTAGCTATACATTCTTGTTTTCTTAATAGTTGCTTGAGGTTTAAAAACTCATCGATAACTTATTACAGAGTACTTAGAATATCATTTCATTTCACTTATAATGTAAGAATTTTAAAATAGGATATTTGATTTATTCCTTCTTTTGCCCTTTGTATTATTGTTTTCACATATTTTACTTACATTTTGAACTCTACAAATCACTATAATTTTTCTTTAAATGGTCATTTGTCTTCTAAAGGAGTTGGGAAAGTAAAAAAGGATGGTCTTTTACATTTGCCCACATATTTGCCTTTCTAGTAACTTCTTACAGATCTGAATTAAAAAAAAAAAAATTTGGCCTCTTTTTATTGGTTTTCTATTTATTTATTTTCATCCATCTTTATTCTTCGGCCTGTGTGGGCCTCCCATTGCATTGGCCTCTCTTGTTGCACAGCACTGACTCTGGGCTCTTGCACTCCAGTGCGCTGGCTCATAATTGGACACACCAGTCCAGCTGCTCCATGGCATGTGGGATCTTCCTGGACCAGGAATTGAACTGGTACCCCTCGCACTGCAAAGTGGACTCATTACCCACTAGACCACTAGGGAAACTCACAGATCTGAATTCTTATCTGATAACACTTCTTTCAGTCTGAAGAACTTCCTTCAGTATTTCTTTTTTTTAATGTATTGTTTCAGTCGGACTATAACTGCTTTGCAGTGTTCTTTTAGTTTCTGCTGTACAACCACACAAATCAGCTATAGTGAAAAGTGAAAATGAAAGTCGCTTAGTTGTGTCCACCTCTTTGCAACCTCATGGACTGAATCAGCTATATTTATGTATAAATCCCTTCCCTCTTGAGCCCCCCTCCTACTCCCCAATACCACCCTCTAAGTCATCCCCAAGCACTGAACTGAGCTCCCTGTGCTGTACGGCAGCTTCCCACTAGCTACCTATTTTGCACATGGTAGTGTACATATATGTATATGTATATCTATATATCTATATCTATATATCTATCTATCTATATATATCAGTGTTACTCTCTCAATTCATCCCCCCTCTTCTTACCTCTCTGTGTCCACAAGTCCATTCTCTGTGTCTGTGCCTCTATTCCTGCCCTGAAAATAAATTCATCAGTACCATTTTTCTAGATCCCATATATTTGTGTTAATATATGATATTTGTTATCTCTTTTTGACTTACTTTACTGCATATTACAGTCTCTAGGTTCACCTTCAGCATTTCTTATAACACAGTTATACTGATAATTCCCCAAGAGTATTTTTCTGAAAACTTTCTGAGCCTTTCTTTCCATTGTCTTTCTGGACTTAATTGTTTCTGATGAGAAGTCAGTCAACATTCTTATTATTCCTCTGTACATAATAAATCTTTTTTTTTTTTCTGATTACCTTTAATATTTTTTTCTTTATTTCTGGTTTCAAGAATTTTATTATGATGTGCTTAAGTGTGGGTTTTTTTTTTTGGTTTGTTTTTATCATAATTAATTAAAATGCATTTAAAGAATAAAGGAAATCACATTTATAATGCATTTATTTATAGCAAATGCCACATCATGCCCTGATATATAAATGATCTTTTTAGTCCTTTCCTTGGATTGTCAACACCTCCTCACTGAGGGAATGAGGTCAGAAAGTTTGTATTCAGCCATGACGGAGTAACTGACAATGGGCTTATCTTCTAGCCATGAACAATACAGCTGGGTAAGAGAAAGGAAACAACTGTGTTCAGGCAGACAGCATAGTCCCTGCTCCTGAAGCAAAGAGAAGCACCCCAAGTCAGCTCCATGTCCTCTCTTTCTCTCGCCTCTCCCTGCTTTCTGCTTGGGCACCATCAGACCTTGGCACAGAAAGATGCAGGACAAATGGAAAGCTAGCTCTGTCTGTAGTGTTCCATTTTAGTTTACCCCTATATGTGAAAAGTGAAAATGAAAGTCGCTTAGTTGTGTCCACCTCTTGCAACCTCATGGACTGAATCAGCTATATTTATGTATAAATCCCTTCCCTCTTGAGCCCCCCTCCTACTCCCCAATACCACCCTCTAAGTCATCCCCAAGCACTGAACTGAGCTCCCTGTGCTGTACGGCAGCTTCCCACTAGCTACCTATTTTGCACATGGTAGTGTACATATATGTATATGTATATCTATATATCTATATCTATATATCTATCTATCTATATATATCAGTGTTACTCTCTCAATTCATCCCCCCTCTTCTTACCTCTCTGTGTCCACAAGTCCATTCTCTGTGTCTGTGCCTCTATTCCTGCCCTGAAAATAAATTCATCAGTACCATTTTTCTAGATCCCATATATTTGTGTTAATATATGATATTTGTTATCTCTTTTTGACTTACTTTACTGCATATTACAGTCTCTAGGTTCACCTTCAGCATTTCTTATAACACAGTTATACTGATAATTCCCCAAGAGTATTTTTCTGAAAACTTTCTGAGCCTTTCTTTCCATTGTCTTTCTGGACTTAATTGTTTCTGATGAGAAGTCAGTCAACATTCTTATTATTCCTCTGTACATAATAAATCTTTTTTTTTTTTTCTGATTACCTTTAATATTTTTTCTTTATTTCTGGTTTCAAGAATTTTATTATGATGTGCTTAAGTGTGGGTTTTTTTTTTTGGTTTGTTTTTATCATAATTAATTAAAATGCATTTAAAGAATAAAGGAAATCACATTTATAATGCATTTATTTATAGCAAATGCCACATCATGCCCTGATATATAAATGATCTTTTTAGTCCTTTCCTTGGATTGTCAACACCTCCTCACTGAGGGAATGAGGTCAGAAAGTTTGTATTCAGCCATGACGGAGTAACTGACAATGGGCTTATCTTCTAGCCATGAACAATACAGCTGGGTAAGAGAAAGGAAACAACTGTGTTCAGGCAGACAGCATAGTCCCTGCTCCTGAAGCAAAGAGAAGCACCCCAAGTCAGCTCCATGTCCTCTCTTTCTCTCGCCTCTCCCTGCTTTCTGCTTGGGCACCATCAGACCTTGGCACAGAAAGATGCAGGACAAATGGAAAGCTAGCTTGTTGTAGGTGGGGGAGGCAGAACTCAGAGTTGGGGGCTGCTGAGTGGGCATGGAATAGACACACAAGGGGAGCCCTCTTGGTCCCTGGCCACCCACTGCTGAAGGCTGCAGGGTGAGACACCACCAGGCTGAGTGGGGACGCCAAGGCTCACGGTGCTGGGAGACATAGGAGTTTGGACCCAGTCAGAACAAACATCCTGAGAACAAGTATTCAAATAAGACCTAAGAAAGGCTACATCTTAACAGAAGGGACCACTTTCAGGAGTAAGGATTCTGCCCTAAAGACGTCAACATATAAGCTGAGACAGACATATCCATTCCCCAAACTCAGTTATCGCTGAGCCTCCTCTTCTTTCTCTTTCTATGCATTTGAATCATACTAATAATAGACAGAATTTCAGGGGACCTACTTTGTACCAGGTAGGCTTTTCCAAGTGTTTTATTTTTGTTAATTCATTTTATTCAAGTAATATTTTCATCTCCATTTCATAAATGTTGAAACTGAAATAACAAGAGGTGAAGCAACTTGCCCAGTGTTACACAGTTAATAAGGAACAAAGCTGGGTCTTGAACCCAAGCAAGCTTGATACAGGCTGAAAAAGCTCTAGTGAAAAAAATCTCTAGTTAACCCTTTCTTTATTTCCTGCCACTACAGCCTTGGTCAGACTCTCCTTACCACTTGCTTAGATTTTTATAATGATCTTCCTATAGAGTTCCCTGCTTCTTTAAATTAGGTCTTTTCAGAAATCACATTTATAATGCATTTATTTATAGCAAATGCCACATCATGCCCTGATATATAAATGATCTTTTTAGTCCTTTCCTTGGATTGTCAACACCTCCTCACTGAGGGAATGAGGTCAGAAAGTTTGTATTCAGCCATGACGGAGTAACTGACATGGGCTTATCTTCTAGCCATGAACAATACAGCTGGGTAAGAGAAAGGAAACAACTGTGTTCAGGCAGACAGCATAGTCCCTGCTCCTGAAGCAAAGAGAAGCACCCCAAGTCAGCTCCATGTCCTCTCTTTCTCTCGCCTCTCCCTGCTTTCTGCTTGGGCACCATCAGACCTTGGCACAGAAAGATGCAGGACAAATGGAAAGCTAGCTTGTTGTAGGTGGGGGAGGCAGAACTCAGAGTTGGGGGCTGCTGAGTGGGCATGGAATAGACACACAAGGGGAGCCCTCTTGGTCCCTGGCCACCCACTGCTGAAGGCTGCAGGGTGAGACACCACCAGGCTGAGTGGGGACGCCAAGGCTCACGGTGCTGGGAGACATAGGAGTTTGGACCCAGTCAGAACAAACATCCTGAGAACAAGTATTCAAATAAGACCTAAGAAAGGCTACATCTTAACAGAAGGGACCACTTTCAGGAGTAAGGATTCTGCCCTAAAGACGTCAACATATAAGCTGAGACAGACATATCCATTCCCCAAACTCAGTTATCGCTGAGCCTCCTCTTCTTTCTCTTTCTATGCATTTGAATCATACTAATAATAGACAGAATTTCAGGGGACCTACTTTGTACCAGGTAGGCTTTTCCAAGTGTTTTATTTTTGTTAATTCATTTTATTCAAGTAATATTTTCATCTCCATTTCATAAATGTTGAAACTGAAATAACAAGAGGTGAAGCAACTTGCCCAGTGTTACACAGTTAATAAGGAACAAAGCTGGGTCTTGAACCCAAGCAAGCTTGATACAGGCTGAAAAAGCTCTAGTGAAAAAAATCTCTAGTTAACCCTTTCTTTATTTCCTGCCACTACAGCCTTGGTCAGACTCTCCTTACCACTTGCTTAGATTTTTATAATGATCTTCCTATAGAGTTCCCTGCTTCTATATTTACTCATAGAGAACGTCTAAATTTGCAGACTTGATCATACAGTTTTTTCCTGCTCAAATTCTTTTAACGACAGAACCTACAGTCTTTTATGATTTGGTGTCCACCTCTCTATTCAGAATTTTTCCTAGCACTTTCTTCCTGCCTCTTTCTTTCTCTCCCTCATTCATCACTCTCCCCAGCTTTTATGATGTATAATTGACAAATAAAATTGTAATATATTTTAAGTGTATAATGTACCCGTCCTCCACTATCTCCAGGAGTTTGCTCCAGTTCACGTCCATGGAGTCAATGATGCTGTCTAACCATCTCATCTTCTGCTGCCCTCTTCTTCTTTTGCCTTCAATCTTTCCCAGCATCAGGGTCTTTTCCAATGAGTTGCCTCTTTGCCTCAGGTAGTCAAAGTATTGGAGTTTCAACTTCAGCATCATTCCTTCCAATAAATATTCAGGGTTGATTTCCTTTAGGATTGACTTGTGTGATCTCCTTGCAATTCTTCAGTCAATTTGATATACATATACTCTCTAAAAGGGTTTCCCAGGTGGCATTAGTGGTAAAGAACCTGCCTGGAGGTGCAGGAGACCAGGGTCAGGAAGATCCCCTGGAGGAGGACATGGCAACCCACTCCAGTATTCTTGTCTGGAGAACCCATGGACAGAGGACAAAGAACCCTATGGACAATCCATAGTGTCTCAAAGAGTTGGACACAACTGAAATGACTTAGCATGCCTGCATACACTGTAAGAAGATTCTCACAGTTGAGTTCATTAGCACACTCATCACCTCACAGATTTACCTCTTCTTAGGGTGAGAGGTGGTGAGAACACTTAAGTTCTACTCTCTCACTGAATTTCAGTTATAATTAAATTTCAGTTATTATCAATTCTAGTCACCAAGTTATACCTTAGATCCTTAGATTTTACTCATCTTATAACTGAACACTTGTACACTTTCACCAGTTTCTCCCTGTTCCTCTCCCCAACCCCCAACCCAGCCCCTGGTGACAACTGTTCTACTCTCGGCTTCTATAAGCATGACGTTTCTCTCCTTCATTCTTCCCCACTTCAGTAATACACATCTATCTGTGGTTTAAAAATCATGGTATTTTATGCCTCTCACATTGTTGCCTCTACCTCAAACACTTTTCCTACTTAGTCTGCCACCTCCCCACTCTAAAGTGGGTCAGCATGTCTTTCCAGCACACATGGGTCTTTGTTCCACCATAGGGGGTGAACATGCACCCCCACCCTGCCCCAGCCTAGAGTGTGGCAGGACTCTCAGTCTCTGACTGTCTTGCCCTAGGTTGGGTCACTTTTTACTTATCCCATGGTACCTGGCACATGCTGGACACGTAGTAGGCAGGCAACAAATGCTCCTTGAAATGTGTTACACGGCAAACTTCTACGCCAACTGAATGATGATGCACTGTCTTGACCTCAGGTAGGCAGGAGAGAGAGTGAGCAGTGTTTTGAGAAACCCAAATAATGCACCAGGAAAGGAGAGGAGGAAGATGGCAGGAAGTTTGTTTAGCTTCACGATCCTCCATGGCCCTGCTTTGTTAGCAGAAGGCCAACAGTACACTTGGCCAGAGTTCTCACAAGAGCTCGAGCTGTCTTCTCCTTGTTTTTAAACAAAGCTAAGTTCCACTTGAACATTCCATTATTCTCTGCTGCCTTCTTTGCCTAACTGTCTCTCCTAGGAATTGTCTTTGTCTTGGGAGAAAGTATTCCCAAAACACAACTGATCACAAAGAGCTGTGGAGCAGTTCTTGAGTCTCGGGGCTGCTCATTGGCCCTGCGGCGTGTCAGCAGAGGAGCAGCGACCCTGGAGAAATTCCTCTTGTCCACGATGCCTCTTGCCCTGCCTGAGAGGCAGCCTTGTGAATGGAGGTGCAGCTGCCAGATGACTCTCCTCCTCACTCAAAAATTGTGTTGTCAGAAAACTGGGTTAGTAGAATAGCTATTGTTTTTGCTCTTTTCAAATGATTTTAGTCTTTAAGTAATGTTTACTAAGTTTCTGAGAAAATGACTGACCAATATGCAGTTTTGAGGAGATAGGAGGAGTAATCAGCAGACCAAACCTGATGACCAGTGGAAGGGCAGGAGCCCTAGCTATGTCTCATCCATACCAATTTCATTATAGCTGTGCTGTCCCAGAGTGGACAGTCATGGACACGGGCTGCTTTCTGCCAAGGGAAGCCAGCTTGTCATTTGGCCCCACCAGTAAGCTCCAGGTTATTCTGATTGCTCAGCAGGGAAGCTCTCTGCCCTCAGCCCAGGTCAGGTAAACCACTGAGTGGCCTTTTGAGTGTGTATTTTTCCTCCACAGCTCTACCAGTTTGCAAGGTGCATTTGAAAGCTTCTCTTATTGACTACTTCCTCCACTGACTTTGATCTCCATGAGGAAATACTGTGTCTGTTGTATCTAGTCTCCAGTCCAGAGGTTGATACATGGCATGTGTTGAATAAATGTTGTTAAGCAACCTTGGCAGCTCTTGGAAGGGGAAGGGTTTTATAAAGTTCTTTTATCATGATACATTATTCCTCCTTCACTAGCATGACATTCCATACCTCAGTGGTTGAGACAAGGCCACTTCTGAGCTATGTTTCCAGGAGTGGAGGTAGTTGGCATTGATAGTCACAAGCTCAGTCTAAGGCTGTGGACTGTGCCAGGCATTATGGCAGGGCCTTGGTCAGAGCCAAATTGTGTCCCCTCAACATTCACACACTGAAGCCCAAAGCCCCAAAGTGATTGTATTTGAGAATGGGGCCTTTAAATGAGATCATACAACCTAAATCAATTTAATGAGGTCTTAATCTGATAGGCCTGGAAAGGCCACGTGAGGACAGAGAAAAGGCAGCCACCTGAAAAGTCAGGAGGAACGCTTTAGGAGAAAGCAACCCTGCTAACACCTTGATCTTGGACTTCCAGCATACAGAATTTTGAGAAAATAATTCTCAGCCCGAGAGGAGCAGCGACCCTGAGAAATCCTTGTCCACGATGCCTCTTGCCTGCAGAGGCAGCCTTGTGAATGGAGGTGCAGCTGCCAGATGACTCTCCTCCTCACTCAAAAATTGTGTTGTCAGAAAACTGGGTTAGTAGAATAGCTATTGTTTTTGCTCTTTTCAAATGATTTTAGTCTTTAAGTAATGTTTACTAAGTTTCTGAGAAAATGACTGACCAATATGCAGTTTTGAGGAGATAGGAGGAGTAATCAGCAGACCAAACCTGATGACCAGTGGAAGGGCAGGAGCCCTAGCTATGTCTCATCCATACCAATTTCATTATAGCTGTGCTGTCCCAGAGTGGACAGTCATGGACACGGGCTGCTTTCTGCCAAGGGAAGCCAGCTTGTCATTTGGCCCCACCAGTAAGCTCCAGGTTATTCTGATTGCTCAGCAGGGAAGCTCTCTGCCCTCAGCCCAGGTCAGGTAAACCACTGAGTGGCCTTTTGAGTGTGTATTTTTCCTCCACAGCTCTACCAGTTTGCAAGGTGCATTTGAAAGCTTCTCTTATTGACTACTTCCTCCACTGACTTTGATCTCCATGAGGAAATACTGTGTCTGTTGTATCTAGTCTCCAGTCCAGAGGTTGATACATGGCATGTGTTGAATAAATGTTGTTAAGCAACCTTGGCAGCTCTTGGAAGGGGAAGGGTTTTATAAAGTTCTTTTATCATGATACATTATTCCTCCTTCACTAGCATGACATTCCATACCTCAGTGGTTGAGACAAGGCCACTTCTGAGCTATGTTTCCAGGAGTGGAGGTAGTTGGCATTGATAGTCACAAGCTCAGTCTAAGGCTGTGGACTGTGCCAGGCATTATGGCAGGGCCTTGGTCAGAGCCAAATTGTGTCCCCTCAACATTCACACACTGAAGCCCAAAGCCCCAAAGTGATTGTATTTGAGAATGGGGCCTTTAAATGAGATCATACAACCTAAATCAATTTAATGAGGTCTTAATCTGATAGGCCTGGAAAGGCCACGTGAGGACAGAGAAAAGGCAGCCACCTGAAAAGTCAGGAGGAACGCTTTAGGAGAAAGCAACCCTGCTAACACCTTGATCTTGGACTTCCAGCATACAGAATTTTGAGAAAATAATTCTATTCTTTAAGCCACTTAATCTGTGATACCATTATGGCAGCCCTAACAAACTAATACAGGGCTCTACTGTAAAAATAAGTGAATGGTATGGAAATTTAAGGCAGAGAAGCACTACTTCTGTGGGGTCTGGAAGACTCTGAGGAGGAGGCTATATTTAAGCTGCTCTTAAAGAAATGAAAGAACTTCAGCTGATGACTATGGAGAATCTTTGGGTATCAAGCATGGCCAGAGGCTTTATTTGTCTGACCTCCCTTAGGGATGGACAGCATCCTTGCGAGGTCTCTAATCTCCTTTTTCCAGGAGGAAATTGAAGCTAACTGAGGTTAAGCAGTTTATCTAAGTAGCATTAATAAGTAACAAAACTGAAGTTTGAGCCCAAGACTGGTTTATACCAAAGCCACTACTCTTTCTATTATGCTAGGCCCAATGTATATCAGATAGTAATAATGAGAACACCTACAATAGCTATGAGCCTGGCATATACATAAATTATACACATCATTCAATTTAATCATTTCCAAAAAATGAGGAAGATACTCTGATTATCTTTATTTTATAAATTGCAGTGGAAAAAAACACAGGCTTTATACTTGATTCAAAATCATATAATTAGCAAGGATCTAGGAACTGAACCCGAACTGCTTAACCATTTCATTTCATTTTTTAATATGTGTACATGTATGGAGGATCAAAAATGAATTTTAGCATAGGGGATCTAGGACTGCATTGTTTTTCCCCTCAACATTCCATACCTCAGTGGTTGAGACAAGGCCACTTCTGAGCTATGTTTCCAGGAGTGGAGGTAGTTGGCATTGATAGTCACAAGCTCAGTCTAAGGCTGTGGACTGTGCCAGGCATTATGGCAGGGCCTTGGTCAGAGCCAAATTGTGTCCCCTCAACATTCACACACTGAAGCCCAAAGCCCCAAAGTGATTGTATTTGAGAATGGGGCCTTTAAATGAGATCATACAACCTAAATCAATTTAATGAGGTCTTAATCTGATAGGCCTGGAAAGGCCACGTGAGGACAGAGAAAAGGCAGCCACCTGAAAAGTCAGGAGGAACGCTTTAGGAGAAAGCAACCCTGCTAACACCTTGATCTTGGACTTCCAGCATACAGAATTTTGAGAAAATAATTCTATTCTTTAAGCCACT
Organism: Tragulus kanchil; assembly: GCA_022376925.1. Lineage (NCBI taxonomy): Eukaryota > Metazoa > Chordata > Mammalia > Artiodactyla > Tragulidae > Tragulus > Tragulus kanchil. The sequence goes on along the minus strand of JAIOJX010000026.1, from coordinate 244,310,323 downwards.
TAATCTGTGATACCATTATGGCAGCCCTAACAAACTAATACAGGGCTCTACTGTAAAAATAAGTGAATGGTATGGAAATTTAAGGCAGAGAAGCACTACTTCTGTGGGGTCTGGAAGACTCTGAGGAGGAGGCTATATTTAAGCTGCTCTTAAAGAAATGAAAGAACTTCAGCTGATGACTATGGAGAATCTTTGGGTATCAAGCATGGCCAGAGGCTTTATTTGTCTGACCTCCCTTAGGGATGGACAGCATCCTTGCGAGGTCTCTAATCCCCTTTTTTCCAGGAGGAAATTGAAGCTAACTGAGGTTAAGCAGTTTATCTAAGTAGCATTAATAAGTAACAAAACTGAAGTTTGAGCCCAAGACTGGTTTATACCAAAGCCACTACTCTTTCTATTATGCTAGGCCCAATGTATATCAGATAGTAATAATGAGAACACCTACAATAGCTATGAGCCTGGCATATACATAAATTATACACATCATTCAATTTAATCATTTCCAAAAAATGAGGAAGATACTCTGATTATCTTTATTTTATAAATTGCAGTGGAAAAAAACACAGGCTTTATACTTGATTCAAAATCATATAATTAGCAAGGATCTAGGAACTGAACCCGAACTGCTTAACCATTTCATTTCATTTTTTAATATGTGTACATGTATGGAGGATTGAGGCAAGGGAGGAGTGGGACTGAATGTTGCTAGTTTCATAGTTTGGGAGCTACAGGTCTTTTAGGACATGGTTTAACTGACAAAATTCTGTGTGAGCAGTAATAATAGTAATAGTCAGCAATGATAAATACAGCTAAATATTTGCTTTGTCTGGGACAAATCAATTTAGGTAAGGACAGTGTGTCTCCCTAAATCACCTCCACTCCCTTGAGTGGGCACAGCACCTCTGGAGGTTCTGGGATTGAAGGATCTAGGAACTGAGACCAGAGGTGGGTGCCTCAGTGACTAGCAACCCCTGAGGACAGAGCAGATCTCTGGGCCCTCCACCTCACAGTTGTGTTTGCTACCAGCTCTGTATCTACTCCTAAAGGAAATCAACCCTGAATATTCATTAGAAGGACTGATGCTGAAGCTGAAGCTTTACTACTATAGTAATCTGATGCTGGGAAAAATAGAAGGCAAAAGGAGAAAGGGATGACAGAGGACAAGATGGTTGGATGGCATCACTGCGTCAACAGACCTGAGTTTGAGCAAGCTCCGGGAGATGATGAAGGACAGGGAAGTCTGGTGTGCTGCAGTCCATGGGGTCACAAAGAATCGGACATGACTGAGTGACTGAACTGAACTGTATCTCACAGTCATCCCTCAGCCTTGGAGTGAGAATCAGGCTGGAAGCATGGTATCCCAGAGACCTATAGTTCAGGGCAGGCCAAGTCTCAGTTTTATTCCTACAGCAGCAGCCAACCTCTGAGATAGTGAAGGAGCAGGATGGCCACCTTTTGGCCACGGTAACTGGTAAACCTTCAGTGCTCTATCACTGCAGGTTATAAAGGTAGCTCTGTGTAGAACAGGTAGAACTTGGCTTAGCTCTGTGTGCAGAGTTCCCTCAGAAACAGGCCCAGGAGTTCCCTGACTTACTATTTCTGCACTCCTTACCTCTGCCTCACCTGTGGATAGTACCTACAGGAGCCTGGAGCAGTTGCTAGACAACGAGCCATCTTCATATCTTCCTTGTAGTTTCTAGACTTCTCTGCTTGGATCCCCTGTCTCTGTGTCCATCTCCCCTACAGCATAATTGGCCAAATCTAGACAAGAGATTCTGCAGGGACACCTGGGTGCTCACTTCAAGAACCAGTCACTGCCCCTTTGGAGCCTCCACCTTCCAATGTTGCTAACGAGTCCACTTCATCACATTAAAATATGTGTATTCCAGAGGCAACTCATTCTGGAAAGATTTGCTAGTTCATCCATGGGCTATCTGAAGGTTTTCCTCTTCTCTCTCATGCTGTTTGATCTCACATTTTTCTGCTAGGAGTCATAGGTATCTGGCTAGAGAAGAGTAACCTCTGTGCCCTGATTTTGATTTGGGAGTGGCATGGACCAAAGAATGCATGACACCTCAAATTACCCCTCTTTGGTTTAAGTGTTATTTTTGAGCTGAAGGCAATTGAGGAACAGCAGCCATAGCAAAAGCTATAAAAACAAAGCATGTTTCTCTTCTGTAAAGGAAATTTACTTTTATAAGTGCAATTTGAGTTTGTGAAGGTGCCTCCATCTCCTAAAGTAGGAAGTGGAGGACACTTAATAACCCACCAATGGAGAAGGCAGGGACTTTTCTGCAGAACACACCTTACCAACCGTTCTTTCTGCCTTCTACCAATGTTTCAGTCCATGGGGTCACAAAGAATCGGACATGACTGAGTGACTGAACTGAACTGTATCTCACAGTCATCCCTCAGCCTTGGAGTGAGAATCAGGCTGGAAGCATGGTATCCCAGAGACCTATAGTTCAGGGCAGGCCAAGTCTCAGTTTTATTCCTACAGCAGCAGCCAACCTCTGAGATAGTGAAGGAGCAGGATGGCCACCTTTTGGCCACGGTAACTGGTAAACCTTCAGTGCTCTATCACTGCAGGTTATAAAGGTAGCTCTGTGTAGAACAGGTAGAACTTGGCTTAGCTCTGTGTGCAGAGTTCCCTCAGAAACAGGCCCAGGAGTTCCCTGACTTACTATTTCTGCACTCCTTACCTCTGCCTCACCTGTGGATAGTACCTACAGGAGCCTGGAGCAGTTGCTAGACAACGAGCCATCTTCATATCTTCCTTGTAGTTTCTAGACTTCTCTGCTTGGATCCCCTGTCTCTGTGTCCATCTCCCCTACAGCATAATTGGCCAAATCTAGACAAGAGATTCTGCAGGGACACCTGGGTGCTCACTTCAAGAACCAGTCACTGCCCCTTTGGAGCCTCCACCTTCCAATGTTGCTAACGAGTCCACTTCATCACATTAAAATATGTGTATTCCAGAGGCAACTCATTCTGGAAAGATTTGCTAGTTCATCCATGGGCTATCTGAAGGTTTTCCTCTTCTCTCTCATGCTGTTTGATCTCACATTTTTCTGCTAGGAGTCATAGGTATCTGGCTAGAGAAGAGTAACCTCTGTGCCCTGATTTTGATTTGGGAGTGGCATGGACCAAAGAATGCATGACACCTCAAATTACCCCTCTTTGGTTTAAGTGTTATTTTTGAGCTGAAGGCAATTGAGGAACAGCAGCCATAGCAAAAGCTATAAAAACAAAGCATGTTTCTCTTCTGTAAAGGAAATTTACTTTTATAAGTGCAATTTGAGTTTGTGAAGGTGCCTCCATCTCCTAAAGTAGGAAGTGGAGGACACTTAATAACCCACCAATGGAGAAGGCAGGGACTTTTCTGCAGAACACACCTTACCAACCTTTGTTTCTGTCCTTTTCCTGATTACCTTTCCAAACCTTGTCTCCACTGCCCAGAAGCCCCAAGCCTCTTTCTTAGCCTCGCCTCTTCTCCACACTGTTGTCCTTTGGGGTAGTATATAAGTCCAAATTCTAAACTTTTCCTCGAGTCACATTTTCCTTTGTGAACTTCTCTTATGTGTATATGATTCCATCTATTTTTTTTCTCTTGTTAATCTTTTAAAAATATCTTTTGGCCACATGGCATGGCATTCAGTTCCCCAACCAGGAACTGAGCTCATACCCCTCACATTGGCTGCACCAATGCAGAGTTTTAACCAATGCACTACCAGGAAATTTCTCCTATTAATCTTTTCATCAGTTTCATTTGCAGATCCCATTCATCAAACCAGGAAAGTTGAGTAAGAATATTTTCATTCTACTACAAAGGAGTGATTGGGATACCCAACTCACTCTGGAGGCTACCACTGGAATCTTGGGATGTCAAAGTCAGCAGAAGATTCAAAACTCTCACTAAATTAGCCTCCCAGATTTCTACCTGTAAGGTTCTATCAACAAAGGGCAGTTAAGAACCTCTGTGTCTTTTCCTTTCCAAATTTAGATTATCAGGAGAAACATGTTGGTAAGAATTCACTTATACTATGACTCATGTGAATTTGGTCTTGAGCAATCATCGGTTATTGGTCCTTTCCTTCTTAGGGACATTTACAATTTGCCTTGCTTCACCTCCTTGTAGCTTGGCTTGGCTTTCTGCCTCTCAGCAGGCACAGGTTGGTAGACCTGTGTCTTAGATGGCCAGCCGTTAGGTTGGAGGCCCTGAGAATTTGTAGATGGCTATACATAAATATGGGTGCACCCCAATGTGGCTGATGTCTTCTGGTCGGTCGCGTGTTGCATAGGGTTCACATAAATCTTTCAGTGGTTTTTGGGAGTGTCTGTGGGTCTTGTGTGCTGTATCTTGCACTTTCTTTGGTAACACCTCTTGTGTTTCTGGTTAAGCTGTGAAGGTGCCTCCATCTCCTAAAGTAGGAAGTGGAGGACACTTAATAACCCACCAATGGAGAAGGCAGGGACTTTTCTGCAGAACACACCTTACCAACCTTTGTTTCTGTCCTTTTCCTGATTACCTTTCCAAACCTTGTCTCCACTGCCCAGAAGCCCCAAGCCTCTTTCTTAGCCTCGCCTCTTCTCCACACTGTTGTCCTTTGGGGTAGTATATAAGTCCAAATTCTAAACTTTTCCTCGAGTCACATTTTCCTTTGTGAACTTCTCTTATGTGTATATGATTCCATTTATTTTTTTTCTCTTGTTAATCTTTTAAAAATATCTTTTGGCCACATGGCATGGCATTCAGTTCCCCAACCAGGAACTGAGCTCATACCCCTCACATTGGCTGCACCAATGCAGAGTTTTAACCAATGCACTACCAGGGAAATTTCTCCTATTAATCTTTTCATCAGTTTCATTTGCAGATCCCATTCATCAAACCAGGAAAGTTGAGTAAGAATATTTTCATTCTACTACAAAGGAGTGATTGGGATACCCAACTCACTCTGGAGGCTACCACTGGAATCTTGGGATGTCAAAGTCAGCAGAAGATTCAAAACTCTCACTAAATTAGCCTCCCAGATTTCTACCTGTAAGGTTCTATCAACAAAGGGCAGTTAAGAACCTCTGTGTCTTTTCCTTTCCAAATTTAGATTATCAGGAGAAACATGTTGGTAAGAATTCACTTATACTATGACTCATGTGAATTTGGTCTTGAGCAATCATCGGTTATTGGTCCTTTCCTTCTTAGGGACATTTACAATTTGCCTTGCTTCACCTCCTTGTAGCTTGGCTTGGCTTTCTGCCTCTCAGCAGGCACAGGTTGGTAGACCTGTGTCTTAGATGGCCAGCCGTTAGGTTGGAGGCCCTGAGAATTTGTAGATGGCTATACATAAATATGGGGTGCACCCCAATGTGGCTGATGTCTTCTTGACATTTGCCTATTCCAGAGAGTTCACATAAATCTTTCAGCTATTTTTGGGAGTGACTGTGGGTCATGTGAGCTGTATCTTTTGCACTTTCTTTGGTAACACCTCTTGTGTTTCTGGTTAAGCTGTGAAAAAGCTTATTGGTTTTGATTTTGAGTTAGAACTGGAATAAGTATATCTTTGTTTTCCTAAGTCCCCAAATCCCTTTCCATTAGCTTTTTTTCCATGCTCTGTTGCCCTGTGGGGTGGCATATAAGCCCCTCAATCCTAGCTACCTTTGCACATAATTTTTAAAAAACATTTTCTCTTGTTAGTGTTTTGTCGGTTTAATTTTCAGGGCCCTAGATGGAGAACCCAGGAGGGCAGAGGGGAAAGTTTTCCCCTCCCTGACAGGAGGAAATATGTTATTGAGTTTATTGAATTTTTTTTCCTCATTTTTTCTGGTCAGAGGTGAACAGGTTGCAGTATTACAAAGTGAAACATTAAATAAATCACACTCACCCCACTCCAGTCTTCGTCCTCTTCACAAATAGGAGGCATGTGACAACTCCATGCAAAGACTGTCCAGGGCCGCTTCATTCATCATCCATCTTTACTCAGTGTCCTCTGTCCCCCTGGATTTCATACCTTGTTTCCACAGCTCTGTGGGACTCATACACAATTCAGGATTAAAGAAAATGCCAATTAACCAAGAAAGTACTGTTTCGCAGCCTTTAAATAAAAGACCTCCTGAAAGTTTTCGACCTAATATCCCAAAATGTGTTCATGGGTCTTTTCTAACTGGATGGCACCCAACACATGTTTCACAATGCCATCCCAAAGAACAACATCCTTTGGTGTCCACCACCCCTTTTCTCTCCCTCCCTACCCATAAGAAAACTCTCTTTTCCCCAAATTATTTCCCTCTGTCTTGAGAGTCTGTCTTCCTGAGGAAGGTGTGGTCTTGGGAGTGAAGTATCAAGGGGAAGAGAACCAGAGTACATGGAGGGTTACCACTAGCCAGGCATGCACTAGCTGTGTTCTCTACTTTTTGTACTAAATCCTTTCAATAATCCTTAATGTATAAATCTAGTTTTAGAAATGAAGATGCTAAAACTCAAAGAGATTAAGGGATCTGTTCACTGCCATACAGCTGGTTAAAAAACCCAGCTAACCTACCCTGTTCCTCAGTCAGCTTTTCCACTCAGGGTAAGTCCCCCAAACAGCAGGAACTTGCTAATCCTCACAGCTATTTATGACAATCTCTGTGGCTCAAGCATGGAAACCACAGGAAATAGAGAGTGGCAGCTGGTGTTTCAAGCCTAGGTGCTAACATTTGCACTCAGCTGGCAAATGAAACAGTCTGTTGCCCTGTGGGTGGCATATAAGCCCCTCAATCCTAGCTACCTTTGCACATAATTTTTAAAAAACATTTTCTCTTGTTAGTGTTTTGTCGGTTTAATTTTCAGGGCCCTAGATGGAGAACCCAGGAGGGCAGAGGGAAAGTTTTCCTCCTGACAGGAGGAAATATGTTATTGAGTTTATTGAATTTTTTTTCCTCATTTTTTCTGGTCAGAGGTGAACAGGTTGCAGTATTACAAAGTGAAACATTAAATAAATCACACTCACCCCACTCCAGTCTTCGTCCTCTTCACAAATAGGAGGCATGTGACAACTCCATGCAAAGACTGTCCAGGGCCGCTTCATTCATCATCCATCTTTACTCAGTGTCCTCTGTCCCCCTGGATTTCATACCTTGTTTCCACAGCTCTGTGGGACTCATACACAATTCAGGATTAAAGAAAATGCCAATTAACCAAGAAAGTACTGTTTCGCAGCCTTTAAATAAAAGACCTCCTGAAAGTTTTCGACCTAATATCCCAAAATGTGTTCATGGGTCTTTTCTAACTGGATGGCACCCAACACATGTTTCACAATGCCATCCCAAAGAACAACATCCTTTGGTGTCCACCACCCCTTTTCTCTCCCTCCCTACCCATAAGAAAACTCTCTTTTCCCCAAATTATTTCCCTCTGTCTTGAGAGTCTGTCTTCCTGAGGAAGGTGTGGTCTTGGGAGTGAAGTATCAAGGGGAAGAGAACCAGAGTACATGGAGGGTTACCACTAGCCAGGCATGCACTAGCTGTGTTCTCTACTTTTTGTACTAAATCCTTTCAATAATCCTTAATGTATAAATCTAGTTTTAGAAATGAAGATGCTAAAACTCAAAGAGATTAAGGGATCTGTTCACTGCCATACAGCTGGTTAAAAAACCCAGCTAACCTACCCTGTTCCTCAGTCAGCTTTTCCACTCAGGGTAAGTCCCCCAAACAGCAGGAACTTGCTAATCCTCACAGCTATTTATGACAATCTCTGTGGCTCAAGCATGGAAACCACAGGAAATAGAGAGTGGCAGCTGGTGTTTCAAGCCTAGGTGCTAACATTTGCACTCAGCTGGCAAATGAAACAGAACTGGCAAGAGAGCCCAGAATAACCAGAGTTAAGAAAAGCCATCAGGAATGAGCAGGTTTCAAACCTCTTTCGTTTCTTGGATGTCCTTGGAAGAGCCTAGTAATACTCCTGAGGACCTAGCTGTGTTTTCTGAACTGGCAGATCTGGAAGCTAAGTGGAGGTTAAGGTATGCTTAAGAACATGATCATTTCCTTTTCAAGGAGAGCTATGGTCTGAAGAAGAAGAACTCACCTGCTGCATTCTGTGATCCAACAGAAGCAGCAGACTTGAACTGCTACCTCTTCGTTGCTATGGGAACAATTCCCGACACATTTACTGAAACACTTGGGCCTGGGTAAATGCTGCCATTGTCAATGCATGTACTTCAGCTGTTCATTTGGAAAAAGAATGGGCAGGTGTCATGTACCAAAGATAGAACCTGAAGATTTCCTTCACAACTTCAGCACTAATTGATAGTCCCGTTTTGTAATCATAGGGGTGCCTGCAGGCTCTGTCCTGTGGTGCATCCAAACTTTCCCCCTGGGCTTGTTTCCTAGGTGGGCAATGATTGGTGAAGGAGGCGCTACTAGTTCAGGTCAAGGAATGCATACGGGTGACTCTCATCCTAGGAACTAGCACAGTTCCTAGGATGGTTCAGTACTAGCACAAAGGAGGGGTGGATGAGAAGTGGTGTGTGCCCATACTCATTCACATCACACACACACACACAGTCCCAGGGCAATTGTTTTGTGCTCTTTTATGTTCCCTCCCCAGAGGTCACATCACATTTTGTCAGCAGAAGTTTATCAGACCTTAGTTCTCAAGCAAAGTTTGCTTCTTCCTGCATTGAGACCCAGAGTCTCCACACCATTTTTATTTTGCATTAGTGTACAGGATATGTAATTTGAGGTCTGTTCACTGCCATACAGCTGGTTAAAAAACCCAGCTAACCTACCCTGTTCCTCAGTCAGCTTTTCCACTCAGGGTAAGTCCCCCAAACAGCAGGAACTTGCTAATCCTCACAGCTATTTATGACAATCTCTGTGGCTCAAGCATGGAAACCACAGGAAATAGAGAGTGGCAGCTGGTGTTTCAAGCCTAGGTGCTAACATTTGCACTCAGCTGGCAAATGAAACAGAACTGGCAAGAGAGCCCAGAATAACCAGAGTTAAGAAAAGCCATCAGGAATGAGCAGGTTTCAAACCTCTTTCGTTTCTTGGATGTCCTTGGAAGAGCCTAGTAATACTCCTGAGGACCTAGCTGTGTTTTCTGAACTGGCAGATCTGGAAGCTAAGTGGAGGTTAAGGTATGCTTAAGAACATGATCATTTCCTTTTCAAGGAGAGCTATGGTCTGAAGAAGAAGAACTCACCTGCTGCATTCTGTGATCCAACAGAAGCAGCAGACTTGAACTGCTACCTCTTCGTTGCTATGGGAACAATTCCCGACACATTTACTGAAACACTTGGGCCTGGGTAAATGCTGCCATTGTCAATGCATGTACTTCAGCTGTTCATTTGGAAAAAGAATGGGCAGGTGTCATGTACCAAAGATAGAACCTGAAGATTTCCTTCACAACTTCAGCACTAATTGATAGTCCCGTTTTTGTAATCATAGGGGTGCCTGCAGGCTCTGTCCTGTGGTGCATCCAAACTTTCCCCCTGGGCTTGTTTCCTAGGTGGGCAATGATTGGTGAAGGAGGCGCTACTAGTTCAGGTCAAGGAATGCATACGGGTGACTCTCATCCTAGGAACTAGCACAGTTCCTAGGATGGTTCAGTACTAGCACAAAGGAGGGGTGGATGAGAAGTGGTGTGTGCCCATACTCATTCACATCACACACACACACACAGTCCCAGGGCAATTGTTTTGTGCTCTTTTATGTTCCCTCCCCAGAGGTCACATCACATTTTGTCAGCAGAAGTTTATCAGACCTTAGTTCTCAAGCAAAGTTTGCTTCTTCCTGCATTGAGACCCAGAGTCTCCACACCATTTTTATTTTGCATTAGTGTACAGGATATGTAATTTGAGGTGGGGGGGGGGGGACCACCACACAGCTTGTGGGATCCTAGTTCTCAGAGCTGGGATTGAACCTGGCCTCCTACAGTAGAAGTGTGCAGTCCTAACCACTGGATCACCAAGGCATTCCTTCAGGTTTGATTTTTAAAGGAAGAAAAAGACATTTTTTCAAGGCGGAATTCCCCATGTAGAGGCAGCCTCAGCATATGCAGAAAAGAGGGCTGGAATTGGACTTTGAAGACATAACTTGCCATTGATCTAGCTGTGGGACCTCAAGAAAGTCATCTGACCCAAATGGATGACATTTTTCTCATCTGTAAAAATGAGTGATCGAGGCTCCTTCACAAACAGGTTGATTTAAATTGGTTCATTCATTCAAAACTTATCTATGCTGGAAATATTTAAAATGACCATGAGGCAAGATCTTTCCTCTCATTCTAAGGTATATATATATAAATGAAAAAAATAACAAGGAATAAATAGTGTGCAGATGAATAAACAGGGGAATGTAGAAGAAGGGACTGGACATCTGCTTTAGACTGGGGGTAGGGAGACCAGAGCATGTATTTCTGAAGAAATAACATTTAAGCTGAGGTCTGAATAACAGAAAGGAACCAGTCATGCAAGGTTGAAGGGGAAGATCAACCAGTAGAAGACACATGTAGTTCAAAAGTCCTATTATAGGAACAAACTTATAGTGTCCCAGAAACCGAAAAAAGAGCAAATGGCTGGAACATGATAAGTAAAAGGGAAAGTGAGCCAGGGTCCAGGGTCCTGTAGCCCTTTGTAAATCCAGGTGATAAACTGAGATTTTATTCTAAGAGAGATAGGAAGCCATAGGAATGTTTTCATGAGTAGGGTATTTCATGATTTGATTTTTGTTTTAAAAAGATTTCTCTGGGGCTTCCCTGGTGGTCCAGTGGCTAAGGTCTCACTATGGTCTGTGCATCTGATGCAGGGAACCCAAGTTCAATCCCTGATAAGGGAACTAGATCCCACATGCCTCAACTAAGACCCAGAACAGTCAAATAAATAAATAATATTTAAAAAGTGATTTCTCTCTGGTCATTCTGAGGAAAGAGGAAACAAAGTCAAAAGAATAAAAGTTAGGAGGTTGTTGCATGAGTCCAGTTACAAGATGATGGTGAGTTGGTCCAGGGTGATAAGAGAGAAACGTAGAGAAATGGATACTACAGGGCTATGGATCTTGCTGATGCATTTGATATGTGGGGAAAATAATTTGGAGGGATCAAGAATTCTTTTCTTTTTTTTTTTTTTTTAAGACATTTTCAGTTTGCAGTGTCTTTTTTTTTTTTTTGGCCATTTCTACTGGTCTTTCATTTATTCATTTTCATCTATCTTTGTTCTTTGGCCTGTGTGGGCCTCCCATCACAGTGGCCCCTTTTGTTGCAGAGCACCAGCTCTGGGTGCATGCGCTCCAGAGCTCCTGCTCAGTAGTTGGACACATAGGTCCAGCCGCTCCACGGCACGTGGGATCTTCCCAGGCCAGGGATCAAACCGGCGCCCCTTGCACTGCAAGGCGATGTCCTTACCCACTGGACCACCAGGGAAGCTCTGCAGTGTCTTTTAAGTATCAAAGGAGAAATGTTAGTTAGGCAGTTGGATATAGGGATCCAAAATTCAGGAGGCAGGTAGGAGATGGAGACCAAAACAAGGAATTCGCAGCATCGAGGAGGTATTTAAAGTAGGCATTTATACTCAGCCATGGAGCTGGATGAGTTACCTAAGAGACAATACACAGGGACTGAGCCCCAGTGTTCTTCAACATTTAGATGATGGTGAGGAAGAGGATGCAGCAACAGAGACAGAAACAGTCATCACTGAGGTTAGAAGAAAAGCAGGAAAGTGTGGTGCCCCCAAAGGCAAGAAAAGAACAGAATGTCTGACCAGGAGTGAGTGGTCAACTGAGAGGCCAAGTGATAAGAAAAATAATCCTGAACCTGCCCAGGTAGAAGCAGTCCCATCAAGCAGTTGTACAGGATGGAAAAGAGCTTGGAAAATCATGAAGTGCTGTCGGTGCTTCTCCAAAGGAAGAGGTATCCAAGAGCTTTCTCAAAATACACATGCCTGGACTCAGCCCCTGTTCAATGGAATCCAAACTGTTGGGGTGCTTCAAAATCTTCCGTTGCTTCCCTAATAAGAGCTTCCATGTAACCAACTGTAAGTTATGGTTACATTACCTCTGTATCCCCCTCCCAAGTATAGTCTGTATTACTTTTATCCTTTCTCTAGATGTCTTAGGACCATCTCTTTGGAGACAATTTACATTCTTATCACCAGTTATACTGGTAATGTAGAACAATCATGTTCAGTGACCCTACTGAGATATTTCACATCTAAGAATTCTTTGCATTATCTGAATGGTACCTTTGGAGCTCTGAAATTAATAACTAAAGAATTCATAGTAAATATTGCAGACAGAAGTCTTTAAATTTAATAATGAAATCTCCCTCCTCGAACATAAATTCCAGCTGATTTAGATGAGAAGATAAGTAGATAATTAAAAACACCCCAGCAATCACTTTCAAAACAAGGTATGTTCCAACTCATGGCAGGGAGCCACTGGTGACCAGTGGCAGAAGGCTTGCTCATCATTCCTCTTCCTCCAGCTCTGTACCTTTGACTTTATTTTCATATTCTTCCATTTTAGGGGCTGTGTATCAATAAGAAGATATGGAGAGGGTGGAACAGTGAAGGGATTTTTTAAAAAAATTTTGACCTCTTTTATTGATTCTTTTTTTTTTTTTTTTTGCGGGGGTGGGGCGGGTTGGGGAGGGAGGAGGTGGGCAGGCTACTTCTATTGGTCTTTCATTTATCTATTTTTTCATCCATCTTTGTTCTTTTGGCCTGTGTGGGCCTCCCATCACAGTGGTCTCTGTTGTCGCAGAGCACCAGCTCTGGGCGCATGTGCTCCAGAGCTCCAGCTCGGTAATTGGACACATCAGTCCAGTTGCTCCATGGCACATGGGATCTTCCCAGGCCAGGGATCGAACCAGCACCCCTTGCACTGCAAGGCGGTGTCTTTACCCACTGGACCACCAGGGAAGCCCTTATTAATTCTTTATTCATTTATTTTCATCCATTTTTTATTCTATGACCTGTGTGGGCCTCCCACTGCAGTGGCCGCTCGTTGCAGAGCTCTGGCTCTGGGCACATACTCTCCAGAGTGTTGGCTCCTAATTGGGCACACTGGTCTAGCCACTCTGTGGCACGTAGGATCTTCCTGGGCCAGGGATGCAACTGGTGCCCCTTGCACTGCAAGGCAGACTCTTTACCCACTGGACCACCTGGGAAGCCCAAGGAAATATTTTTTAAAAAGATCTTTTTAGTGCTTTATTGATTTAAAAACTCTGGCTTTGAAAGTAACTAATAATTGTATGACAATTGCTTCTGAAGAGGCTGCTGAGCTTCTGGGGAAATGGTTACAAACACATCTTTGTGTCAGTTATCACACAAATAATCAAAAGGCCCTCTTCTCACATTTATACACTTGGACACAGCTTAGGAGGGCTGTCACGGGAGTCTGCTTGCTGTGACACGTTTATTAATGAGCAAGAAGCTGAGGTAAACATTGCTCTAATTAAATCTACTGTGGATACTCATCTAGAAAGCACAGTCAGCTAGAGGGAAGCCCAGATGTCACACTAACTCACTCTGAGCTTTTAAGTACATGCAATGAGAACAACAAAATGAGCTTTGTTGATAGAGAAGGAAAATGAGAGGGAGACTATCCTAGATGCAGACCATCAGAAAGACAATTGTAAGAAAGAGATACCAATTATTATCATTATAGTTTACCAAGAGCTCTGAGTTAGCATTGCCTTGCCAGTAAACTGGATCTCCAGAGAAGAATATTAGTTGGAAAATTAGTTTTCAAGGACAGGAAAGAGGAAGTCAGGTGGTTTTGAGACTCAGTTTGCAGAATGGTGGTTGTTGAAGTGCAGTCAGCTGAGCCCAGAAGTAGAGTCCAGTGGGAGCACCCACCTTAGTGGGAGAAGCCCAGAAGCAGTTGAAGGAAAAGAAAATTGATATAGGACCTCTTCCCTCAGGGTCCTATGGGTAAAAGTGGTCAATAGGAGTCTCATTGCGCAGGGGTTGACATAATAACTTCCCCGGGGGCTCAGTGGGTAAAGAATCCATCTGTAATATAGGAGACACAGGTTCCATCTGTGGGTCGGGAAGATCCCCTGGAGGAGGAAATGACAACCCACTCCAGCGTCCTTCTCTGGAAAATCCCATGGACAGAGGAGACTGGGGGGCTACAGTCCATGGGATTGCAAAGAATCAGACACAACTGAGTGACTAACAACACTATGGTGACTATATCCAAAAGAGAATGGGAAGAAATGCCTTTACTCCCTTGGTGATCTAAGCCATTTTTCACCTTTTCTTCTATTTTCCAGAGCTCTGCTTCCTTAGAATTATTCCCCTCTTCTGTTAACCCTGGGCTTGGTCTGAAGAATGAGTGGGAAGAATATATTCACAGGAACCCAAAGAATTAACCTAACCACTTATGTGCTCCTAGTAGTGCTTGATAGGTCCAAGGAGACAACAGGCCCCTTTGACATACAGGTGGAGGGTTTAGAGAGACTGAGGACACCAGCTCTTATATGGACCACTGCATCCAACCTCCGTGCACCTGGAAAGTTTAATGGACATGGAGCCCATGAGAAAGACCTGAGCCCTTCCCAGTAAGCATCACATTCACTCATTCAGTGTCATTCCATACACACTCAGTGGGTAACTGCCACTGTCAAGGTCTATGTGAGGATCTTGGGAAGCAGGAAGAACAGATAAACAAACCATCTCAACCTAGAAGGTCAATAACTTGCCCATATCCTATGAGTGTTATGGCACTGAAGAGAGTATGAACCATTCATCACTTGACCTGAGGGCAGCAGGGAAGGCATCCTGGAGGAGACCACTCTAGGTTCCGAAAACCAAGTAGGAGAATGTCCCAGGAGATGTGTTGGCAACAAAAGGCTGGGAGAAATGAGAAAGGAAGGAGGAGAGAGGCATTCCAGAGAGTAAGAGCAGGATGCACAGAGGTACAGAGGTATCACACGCAAGGGTTTGCTAAGGAGGCCACAGCACACGGTGGACATTGCTACTGTTGAACAACTTCTGGTTCTCTTCTCTTGAGCACATGAAAGATTAAGTTCGCACTTCCTCTGTAGGGTCCTATGGGTAAAAGTGGTCAATAGGAGTCTCATTGCGCAGGGGTTGACATAATAACTTCCCCGGGGGCTCAGTGGGTAAAGAATCCATCTGTAATATAGGAGACACAGGTTCCATCTGTGGGTCGGGAAGATCCCCTGGAGGAGGAAATGACAACCCACTCCAGCGTCCTTCTCTGGAAAATCCCATGGACAGAGGAGACTGGGGGGCTACAGTCCATGGGATTGCAAAGAATCAGACACAACTGAGTGACTAACAACACTATGGTGACTATATCCAAAAGAGAATGGGAAGAAATGCCTTTACTCCCTTGGTGATCTAAGCCATTTTTCACCTTTTCTTCTATTTTCCAGAGCTCTGCTTCCTTAGAATTATTCCCCTCTTCTGTTAACCCTGGGCTTGGTCTGAAGAATGAGTGGGAAGAATATATTCACAGGAACCCAAAGAATTAACCTAACCACTTATGTGCTCCTAGTAGTGCTTGATAGGTCCAAGGAGACAACAGGCCCCTTTGACATACAGGTGGAGGGTTTAGAGAGACTGAGGACACCAGCTCTTATATGGACCACTGCATCCAACCTCCGTGCACCTGGAAAGTTTAATGGACATGGAGCCCATGAGAAAGACCTGAGCCCTTCCCAGTAAGCATCACATTCACTCATTCAGTGTCATTCCATACACACTCAGTGGGTAACTGCCACTGTCAAGGTCTATGTGAGGATCTTGGGAAGCAGGAAGAACAGATAAACAAACCATCTCAACCTAGAAGGTCAATAACTTGCCCATATCCTATGAGTGTTATGGCACTGAAGAGAGTATGAACCATTCATCACTTGACCTGAGGGCAGCAGGGAAGGCATCCTGGAGGAGACCACTCTAGGTTCCGAAAACCAAGTAGGAGAATGTCCCAGGAGATGTGTTGGCAACAAAAGGCTGGGAGAAATGAGAAAGGAAGGAGGAGAGAGGCATTCCAGAGAGTAAGAGCAGGATGCACAGAGGTACAGAGGTATCACACGGCAAGGGTTTGCTAAGGAGGCCACAGCACACGGTGGACATTGCTACTGTTGAACAACTTCTGGTTCTCTTCTCTTGAGCACATGAAAGATTAAGTTCGCACTTCCTCTGTGGGCATGTGGTCCCGCAGTGGCCTTTTTGTGAATAAGAAATACATTTGTGATATATTAAGCCACAGAAATTGGTGGGGATAGAGCTTGGTGTGGGGATTTGGGAGCAGCTTCTTTGTGTGGTAAGGAGTTTTGATACTTTGGCCCATGGAGAAATGTGAAAGATACTTTAAAAATGAGAATGACATGAAGGTTTGGTGGCTGGATGGAAAGAAGTGACAGGAGATAATTGAAGTAACTGAGTAATATCAAAGACTTGAACTAAGGCCATGGTGATGAGTTGAGAAAATGTTGATATGGTGAAACTGAGAGGGCTTGGTGACTTCTTAGGTAAATGGAGAAAATAAAAAGAATAATGTAGAATGACTTCTTGGTCTTTGGCCTTGGGTGGCAGTCTGATCACTTTACCTTTAACCTGAATTTGGAATGGCGGACAGATTTGGGTGATAGAGTATTTATTTGTTTGTTTATTTATTGATTTTCTTCCCTATAAATTTCCCCAAAGAGCTTAGTGTTATGCTGAGTAGAAGATTAAGCCCACAAGTTCAAACTTCCAGATTTTCCTCTAAACTGTGTCCCAGCCACATCCCAGGTCCAGCACCACAAGCAAAATCAATCCTGAGTCTTTCAAGATATCAATGGAGAAACTGTCAAGATATCCCTCCAGCGTATTAGGCTGTGAAATCAGGATCTACCCTGCCTTCACACTGCACATATATGACTTCTAGTGAAGTCATACCACTTGGAATAGCAAGCAGTAATGGGTACTGAGACTCCTAAGGTCAATAACTTGCCCATATCCTATGAGTGTTATGGCACTGAAGAGAGTATGAACCATTCATCACTTGACCTGAGGGCAGCAGGGAAGGCATCCTGGAGGAGACCACTCTAGGTTCCGAAAACCAAGTAGGAGAATGTCCCAGGAGATGTGTTGGCAACAAAAGGCTGGGAGAAATGAGAAAGGAAGGAGGAGAGAGGCATTCCAGAGAGTAAGAGCAGGATGCACAGAGGTACAGAGGTATCACACGGCAAGGGTTTGCTAAGGAGGCCACAGCACACGGTGGACATTGCTACTGTTGAACAACTTCTGGTTCTCTTCTCTTGAGCACATGAAAGATTAAGTTCGCACTTCCTCTGTGGGCATGTGGTCCCGCAGTGGCCTTTTTGTGAATAAGAAATACATTTGTGATATATTAAGCCACAGAAATTGGTGGGGATAGAGCTTGGTGTGGGGATTTGGGAGCAGCTTCTTTGTGTGGTAAGGAGTTTTGATACTTTGGCCCATGGAGAAATGTGAAAGATACTTTAAAAATGAGAATGACATGAAGGTTTGGTGGCTGGATGGAAAGAAGTGACAGGAGATAATTGAAGTAACTGAGTAATATCAAAGACTTGAACTAAGGCCATGGTGATGAGTTGAGAAAATGTTGATATGGTGAAACTGAGAGGGCTTGGTGACTTCTTAGGTAAATGGAGAAAATAAAAAGAATAATGTAGAATGACTTCTTGGTCTTTGGCCTTGGGTGGCAGTCTGATCACTTTACCTTTAACCTGAATTTGGAATGGCGGACAGATTTGGGTGATAGAGTATTTATTTGTTTGTTTATTTATTGATTTTCTTCCCTATAAATTTCCCCAAAGAGCTTAGTGTTATGCTGAGTAGAAGATTAAGCCCACAAGTTCAAACTTCCAGATTTTCCTCTAAACTGTGTCCCAGCCACATCCCAGGTCCAGCACCACAAGCAAAATCAATCCTGAGTCTTTCAAGATATCAATGGAGAAACTGTCAAGATATCCCTCCAGCGTATTAGGCTGTGAAATCAGGATCTACCCTGCCTTCACACTGCACATATATGACTTCTAGTGAAGTCATACCACTTGGAATAGCAAGCAGTAATGAACCATATGCTGTTAGATTCCAGAACCTTGGAAGGCGCCATTAAGCAAGAGAAGATGAGGCAGGTGTGATGCTTGACCCAGAAGAGCCCCCCTATAATTTTTGTGAACCTCCTGGCCAGAAACATAAGCCCTAATAACCATTGAAACCCATAGGCATTTGGCTTTTGCAGATGTTACTTGATCACTCACTCCCTTCCCCACCATTTCCATAGATCATTGAAATCCTGTGGCTAGGTTAGTAGGTCTTGGTTGTCATCTGGAATAATCTCATACCAAGCCTAAGAATTTGAATATTGCTGTCAATAATGGTAGTAATGAACATTCGTTGCATGTTGGCCAAATATGTAGAGGCACCCAGCATTCAGACACTATAGTTAGCTTCTGTACTTAGAAGTGGGTGGCACATATGAGTCCTAGAACTGGCTATCGAAATTATCGCAGAGTTAAAATCAGATGCCCTGGAAGTTGCATTGGACAGGCAGTCATTTCTGGTTGGGAATGAGGATCAAGAATCTGATCAGAACAAGTAAATGGGGACAGGGACAAGATGTAAGGGAGGAAGGACACAGCTGTATTCTCACAGTGCCATGTGAATGCCAGGATCCAGGAAGGGACATTCTGGCATCTGCTCAGTGGCCATAGCATTGGCCAATGTGACCTATCTCCCTTGGATTCAGTAGCAGAAGATGCCCGAGTCTATAGATGGCTGGATATCAGTATTAATGGTTGAGGTGGACAGTGACCAAGGACAAACGATGATCTCTGGGACTTCAATGAAAAAAATGAACCATTGATCTAGGTTCTTATCCAGCCCAACACCTTTTCTAGGGTCCCCTTCCTCAAAGAAATACATGAAAATTAGAGAGTGCAATGATTACCAGTCTCTTGAAGCTGTGTCCCCCTCACAGGCTTTGGATCCCCATGCAGGGGTTAAAGGCATAGGTTGACCTCACTACTTACATTATATTTGCAAATGGGCCCATCACCTATCCTTTCTGAGCCTTGTGCCTTCTGCTATTAGGCTGTGAAATCAGGATCTACCCTGCCTTCACACTGCACATATATGACTTCTAGTGAAGTCATACCACTTGGAATAGCAAGCAGTAATGAACCATATGCTGTTAGATTCCAGAACCTTGGAAGGCGCCATTAAGCAAGAGAAGATGAGGCAGGTGTGATGCTTGACCCAGAAGAGCCCCCCTATAATTTTTGTGAACCTCCTGGCCAGAAACATAAGCCCTAATAACCATTGAAACCCATAGGCATTTGGCTTTTGCAGATGTTACTTGATCACTCACTCCCTTCCCCACCATTTCCATAGATCATTGAAATCCTGTGGCTAGGTTAGTAGGTCTTGGTTGTCATCTGGAATAATCTCATACCAAGCCTAAGAATTTGAATATTGCTGTCAATAATGGTAGTAATGAACATTCGTTGCATGTTGGCCAAATATGTAGAGGCACCCAGCATTCAGACACTATAGTTAGCTTCTGTACTTAGAAGTGGGTGGCACATATGAGTCCTAGAACTGGCTATCGAAATTATCGCAGAGTTAAAATCAGATGCCCTGGAAGTTGCATTGGACAGGCAGTCATTTCTGGTTGGGAATGAGGATCAAGAATCTGATCAGAACAAGTAAATGGGGACAGGGACAAGATGTAAGGGAGGAAGGACACAGCTGTATTCTCACAGTGCCATGTGAATGCCAGGATCCAGGAAGGGACATTCTGGCATCTGCTCAGTGGCCATAGCATTGGCCAATGTGACCTATCTCCCTTGGATTCAGTAGCAGAAGATGCCCGAGTCTATAGATGGCTGGATATCAGTATTAATGGTTGAGGTGGACAGTGACCAAGGACAAACGATGATCTCTGGGACTTCAATGAAAAAAATGAACCATTGATCTAGGTTCTTATCCAGCCCAACACCTTTTCTAGGGTCCCCTTCCTCAAAGAAATACATGAAAATTAGAGAGTGCAATGATTACCAGTCTCTTGAAGCTGTGTCCCCCTCACAGGCTTTGGATCCCCATGCAGGGGTTAAAGGCATAGGTTGACCTCACTACTTACATTATATTTGCAAATGGGCCCATCACCTATCCTTTCTGAGCCTTGTGCTTCTCATCTAGAAACTGCAGATAACCTGCCTCATAGAATTATTTTTATGAGGCTTAAATAAAAGTAATATAGAGGGGAAGATTCCCACTCCCACCAACAACTTCATGGAAAAGGTGATCTAAAAAATGGAAAATAGGAGCACCCACCTGAGACAGTTTTTAATGACAGAAGAGGAACTTGGAAAGCAAATGCAGGGAGGAACTGGGAGCTATGGAGTTGGATTGTAAGGACTGTACACTTCTAATCTCCCAGCTACAAATCTCCAGCTTAAGCTTCGTCAGAGTCTGTACCCAGTAATACAAACTCATTTTGGGTTTTCTTTTACTCTTGGTTGCTGTAAACAAGTTCCATCTGTGTGATAGATTTCATTCTTGGAATCACTTACCTACCAGGCCTTTTGTCATTGCTCAGTCACTTAGTCATATCCAAGTCTTTGCAATCCCATGGACTGCAGCATGCCAGGCTTCCCTGTCCTTCACTATCTCCTGGAGTTTGCTCAAACTCATGTCCACTGAATCAATGGTGCCATCCTACCATCTCATCTTCTGTCACCTCCTTCTTCTCTTGCCCTCAATCTTTCCCAGCATCAGGGTCTTTTCCAACGAGTCGGCTCTTTGCAGTAGATGGACAAAGTATTGAAGCTTCAGCTTCAGCATCAGTCCTTCCAATGAATATTCAGGGTTGATTTCCTTTATGACTGACTGATTTGATCTTGTTGTCCAGGGACTCTTCAGAGTTTTCTCCAACACCACAGTTCAAAAGCATCAGTCTTTGGTGATCAGACTGCTCTATGGTCCAACTCTCACATTCATACATGACTACTGGAAAAACCATTGTCTTGACTAAATAGACCTTTGTCAGCAAAGTGATGTCTCTGCTTTTAGTATGCTGTTTAGGTTTGTCATAGCTTTTCTTTTAAGGAGAAAGCTTTTCCATGGCTGTAGTAACTGTGTGCAGTGGTTTTGGAGCCCAAGAAAATAGTCTGTCACTGTTAGGCTTTGGATCCCCATGCAGGGTTAAAGGCATGGGAAATTTTTTGCAAATGGGCCCATCACCTATCCTTTCTGAGCCTTGTGCTTCTCATCTAGAAACTGCAGATAACCTGCCTCATAGAATTATTTTTATGAGGCTTAAATAAAAGTAATATAGAGGGGAAGATTCCCACTCCCACCAACAACTTCATGGAAAAGGTGATCTAAAAAATGGAAAATAGGAGCACCCACCTGAGACAGTTTTTAATGACAGAAGAGGAACTTGGAAAGCAAATGCAGGGAGGAACTGGGAGCTATGGAGTTGGATTGTAAGGACTGTACACTTCTAATCTCCCAGCTACAAATCTCCAGCTTAAGCTTCGTCAGAGTCTGTACCCAGTAATACAAACTCATTTTGGGTTTTCTTTTACTCTTGGTTGCTGTAAACAAGTTCCATCTGTGTGATAGATTTCATTCTTGGAATCACTTACCTACCAGGCCTTTTGTCATTGCTCAGTCACTTAGTCATATCCAAGTCTTTGCAATCCCATGGACTGCAGCATGCCAGGCTTCCCTGTCCTTCACTATCTCCTGGAGTTTGCTCAAACTCATGTCCACTGAATCAATGGTGCCATCCTACCATCTCATCTTCTGTCACCTCCTTCTTCTCTTGCCCTCAATCTTTCCCAGCATCAGGGTCTTTTCCAACGAGTCGGCTCTTTGCAGTAGATGGACAAAGTATTGAAGCTTCAGCTTCAGCATCAGTCCTTCCAATGAATATTCAGGGTTGATTTCCTTTATGACTGACTGATTTGATCTTGTTGTCCAGGGACTCTTCAGAGTTTTCTCCAACACCACAGTTCAAAAGCATCAGTCTTTGGTGATCAGACTGCTCTATGGTCCAACTCTCACATTCATACATGACTACTGGAAAAACCATTGTCTTGACTAAATAGACCTTTGTCAGCAAAGTGATGTCTCTGCTTTTTAGTATGCTGTTTAGGTTTGTCATAGCTTTTCTTTTAAGGAGAAAGCTTTTCCATGGCTGTAGTAACTGTGTGCAGTGGTTTTGGAGCCCAAGAAAATAGTCTGTCACTGTTCCCATTGTTTGCCCATCTATTTGCCATGCAGTGATGGGACCAGATAACATGATCTTCATTTTTTGAATGTTGAGTTTTAAGCCAGCCTTTTTACTCTGCTCTTTCACCTTCATCAAGAGGCTCTTTAGTTCCTCTTCACTTCCTGCCATAAGGATGGTGTCATCTGCATATCTGAGGTCATTGATATTTCTCCTGACAATCCTGATTCCATTTTGAGCTTCATCCAGCCCAGCATTTCTCATTATGTACTCAGCATTTAAGTTAAACAAGCAGGGTGATAATATACAGCCTTGCCATATTCCTTTCCCAATTTGGAACCAGTCCATTGTTCCACGTCTGGTTCTAACTGTTGCTTTTTGACCTTCATACATGTTTCTCCTGAGGCAGGTAAGGCCTAACATATAGATATTATCTCTAGCTACAGATCAAATCTCTCTGTAGGTCATGTAGCTTCACAATATCTCTGGACTCCCTCTGAGGGGAGCATTTCTGCTCAAATCCATAGCCTTGATGATGTGCTTATAACACCAAACTAGAGTATTGTTTCAGAAAGAAGAAAAACTGGAGGCTCAAGCTAGCTTAAAAACTAGCTGATTAGCAGAGCAGTCATATTTTCCAAAGATCAAGGGCAGTACAGTCCCCTAGATGTTAATATTCACACAGCTCATCACAGTGTTGAGTCTACAGCAGGCATACAGAACACACGAGTTCTGAGTGGTTCAGAATGATATTCCTAGGAACAGAAATTTGGTGATCTCTATTGGTGGCTCAGAGGTAAATAATCACCTGCAGTGCAGGAGATGCAGGTTCGATCTCTGGGTTGGGAAGGTCCCCTGGAGAAGGAAATGCCATCCCACTCCAGTATTCTTGCCTGGGAAATTCCATGGACAGAAGAGGCAACAGTCCATTAGGTGGCAAAGAATCAGACACCACTTAGCAACTAAACAATAAAAACAAGCACAACTACAAATGCATTTGCCCTTTGACCCAGTCACCCCACTTCTAGAAGTCTTACCTCAAAGACACACTAGAAAAAATACTAGATGTATACACATAAAACTATTCATTCAACCCAGTGTGTAATAGCCAAGACTGGAAACAAACCAAATGTCTATAAACAAAGAATTGAAAATCTGTGGAACATGCTTACAATATAATACAATACAGCAGTCAAAGAGAATGATGAAGATCTCCATAAACTGCTATGGAGTGATCTCTAGGCCACACACACACACAGCTGACCCTTGAACAGCACAGGTTTGAACTCCAAGTTTACTTACATGTGAATTTTTTCCATAATAATAAAATAGTTGTTCTGTGGTTTGTTGAGTTAGAGGATACAGAACCATGGATATGGAGGGCTATCTATAAGTTATACACAGACCATGCTCAAGGTCAGTACTCCTAACATCGTGCTTCAGGGTCAACAGCCTTGCCATATTCCTTTCCCAATTTGGAACCAGTCCATTGTTCCACGTCTGGTTCTAACTGTTGCTTTTGACCTTCATACATGTTTCTCCTGAGGCAGGTAAGGCCTAACATATAGATATTATCTCTAGCTACAGATCAAATCTCTCTGTAGGTCATGTAGCTTCACAATATCTCTGGACTCCCTCTGAGGGGAGCATTTCTGCTCAAATCCATAGCCTTGATGATGTGCTTATAACACCAAACTAGAGTATTGTTTCAGAAAGAAGAAAAACTGGAGGCTCAAGCTAGCTTAAAAACTAGCTGATTAGCAGAGCAGTCATATTTTCCAAAGATCAAGGGCAGTACAGTCCCCTAGATGTTAATATTCACACAGCTCATCACAGTGTTGAGTCTACAGCAGGCATACAGAACACACGAGTTCTGAGTGGTTCAGAATGATATTCCTAGGAACAGAAATTTGGTGATCTCTATTGGTGGCTCAGAGGTAAATAATCACCTGCAGTGCAGGAGATGCAGGTTCGATCTCTGGGTTGGGAAGGTCCCCTGGAGAAGGAAATGCCATCCCACTCCAGTATTCTTGCCTGGGAAATTCCATGGACAGAAGAGGCAACAGTCCATTAGGTGGCAAAGAATCAGACACCACTTAGCAACTAAACAATAAAAACAAGCACAACTACAAATGCATTTGCCCTTTGACCCAGTCACCCCACTTCTAGAAGTCTTACCTCAAAGACACACTAGAAAAAATACTAGATGTATACACATAAAACTATTCATTCAACCCAGTGTGTAATAGCCAAGACTGGAAACAAACCAAATGTCTATAAACAAAGAATTGAAAATCTGTGGAACATGCTTACAATATAATACAATACAGCAGTCAAAGAGAATGATGAAGATCTCCATAAACTGCTATGGAGTGATCTCTAGGCCACACACACACACAGCTGACCCTTGAACAGCACAGGTTTGAACTCCAAGTTTACTTACATGTGAATTTTTTCCATAATAATAAAATAGTTGTTCTGTGGTTTGTTGAGTTAGAGGATACAGAACCATGGATATGGAGGGCTATCTATAAGTTATACACAGACCATGCTCAAGGTCAGTACTCCTAACATCGTGCTTCAGGGGTCAACTGTAATTGTATATGATGATATGTGTGTGTATACATATAATATGCATGTACACACATATATACACACAAACTTCACTTTTTTTTTAAAAAAAGTTGCTATCGCAGAGAAGAGAGAACAGAAGGTAAGGGATGGCTTGGGGACTTGGGGCCATTCAGACTTCTTTGAATGCGTCTTGTTTATAGCTTGATTTTTAGAACCAGTACAGATTTTATGTAATTTTTAATTAACTAAGTAAAAAGACTCCCCTAAAAATGGACAGCAAACTGAAAAAAATGTATTTGTATATCTAGTGGATGATGTAACTACTTACAGGAGGCTTATTTCGAATGACTATAAGTCACAGTATTTTTACTACACACCCCTAGTGGTACCTATTATGAGGTCCTAAAAGAACAACAAAGATGTCAGGAAATCTGACTCTGCATTCAGTGGTCTGCTTGGCAGTGGTAATATTGAC
Organism: Tragulus kanchil; assembly: GCA_022376925.1. Lineage (NCBI taxonomy): Eukaryota > Metazoa > Chordata > Mammalia > Artiodactyla > Tragulidae > Tragulus > Tragulus kanchil. The sequence goes on along the minus strand of JAIOJX010000026.1, from coordinate 244,285,062 downwards.
ATCATTGTTTTGAAACTAGAAAATATGGTAAAATAAGTATGTTTCCTCAAATCTTATTAGGAGGGAACCATTATTTTCCATGTAAAAAAGATAAAACATAGACATATAAATGAATAAAATCAGGAAGTTTAAGTAAAATCTTGTAATTCTTCAAATTGAAAATATCAGTATTAACTCATGATTTACTTTTCTTTTTCTTAAACTTTGACATTTCCTAGTGACGTCCAATGAAAAGCTATAACCCTAAAAATGTATACACAAAACAATCAACCCAGTGTGTAATAGCCAAGACTGGAAACAAACCAAATGTCTATAAACAAAGAATTGAAAATCTGTGGAACATGCTTACAATATAATACAATACAGCAGTCAAAGAGAATGATGAAGATCTCCATAAACTGCTATGGAGTGATCTCTAGGCCACACACACACACAGCTGACCCTTGAACAGCACAGGTTTGAACTCCAAGTTTACTTACATGTGAATTTTTTCCATAATAATAAAATAGTTGTTCTGTGGTTTGTTGAGTTAGAGGATACAGAACCATGGATATGGAGGGCTATCTATAAGTTATACACAGACCATGCTCAAGGTCAGTACTCCTAACATCGTGCTTCAGGGGTCAACTGTAATTGTATATGATGATATGTGTGTGTATACATATAATATGCATGTACACACATATATACACACAAACTTCACTTTTTTTTTAAAAAAAGTTGCTATCGCAGAGAAGAGAGAACAGAAGGTAAGGGATGGCTTGGGGACTTGGGGCCATTCAGACTTCTTTGAATGCGTCTTGTTTATAGCTTGATTTTTAGAACCAGTACAGATTTTATGTAATTTTTAATTAACTAAGTAAAAAGACTCCCCTAAAAATGGACAGCAAACTGAAAAAAATGTATTTGTATATCTAGTGGATGATGTAACTACTTACAGGAGGCTTATTTCGAATGACTATAAGTCACAGTATTTTTACTACACACCCCTAGTGGTACCTATTATGAGGTCCTAAAAGAACAACAAAGATGTCAGGAAATCTGACTCTGCATTCAGTGGTCTGCTTGGCAGTGGTAATATTGACATCATTGTTTTGAAACTAGAAAATATGGTAAAATAAGTATGTTTCCTCAAATCTTATTAGGAGGGAACCATTATTTTCCATGTAAAAAAGATAAAACATAGACATATAAATGAATAAAATCAGGAAGTTTAAGTAAAATCTTGTAATTCTTCAAATTGAAAATATCAGTATTAACTCATGATTTACTTTTCTTTTTCTTAAACTTTGACATTTCCTAGTGACGTCCACTGAAAAGATTTAGAAAGATGGTAACTCAATAACAACAACACCCCTAGTCCCTAGATTGTAGTCTCTAGATGCCATTTCCCGCAAAAAAGAACAGGGCCTTCTTGAGCTGGAACATCTTGTCATGCCTGAAAGCAAGGAAACTGTCAAAGATTACTGTCACAGCAAAATGGCATGGTAGCTAACTTGAAGCCCCACCCACCCCCCACCACTTACCAAGGATAAAACAGTTTGAACATCCAAAAAAAAAAAACACCAAAAAACAAACCAAAAAAACCCCCGAATCCCTACCCTGGAATGGATTGAAATACATCAATATGTAAAAGTCCCTGGGTTCATACCTTCCACATTCCATATTCCCCCCCCCCCGCCCCCACTCCATAGCTCCTACACACACACACCCCACTGGCACAATAGGGAAAGCCTCCTTAGTTACTTTGAAAGTTACCAGAACACCAACTCACCCTGAAAATTGACAAAGAAAGAAAAGGAACCAATTAGTTATCCTCAGACCTCATGGCTTGTACCTCTCAACAATCAAATATTTGCTATAGGTAAGTTCTTTATGTGGGAAACACAAGGTAATACAGTAGGAATGGTAAAACTGGGATCTCACCCGTGTGCAAATCCTGACAAAATAACAGGTCAAGGCCCACTCATCACTGGCAACTAAAGCCATGAGGTTAAAAGTTGATGGGAAATTTAGTGATCCTGCTGACACCATCTGAACCCAGAAATAAAGGCTAAATGAACCGGGAGTATGTACCTCCTGATGTGGCACAGATGCAAGTACACAGCCCCACCTGTGACGTTTTATCCTCCATCTCCCCCAAACAGAGAACCTGAACATAAGCAAGCTCTAACTCCCAGTTCTCAGGAAATACAGGACAAAAGAGGAACACATTAAATGACTCCATGAGTAACTGAATCAAAAACATTAAGTATGCGGGAAATTTTACAGGTTAAATCATGTGTTTAATTCAAAGATAAGTTACTCTTTTTTTAAAAGAAAAAGTGGAACAATTATTCATAAAGAGAGATTTAAAATACATACCCACTTGAAAGATATTCAGTTGTTTACTATAGTTGTTTACTATAGTATTCTTTTCGTTTCTCTGTTCAAATTTTTTAAAAATCAAAGGGAGGAAAAGATCTATTAGCTAAGTGAGGCATGTGGATCTTTTTGGAATGCTAATCTTAACAAGATTAATAAATTAATTAATAAACATATCTTTTTAAATTAAGCTTTAATTTAAATTTAATTTTTAATTTAAAAAGATATGTTTGAGACAGCCAGGAAAACTGGAACATGTGCTTGATTGTAAATTATGGTTAATTTTTTGAGTGTGAAAACTGTACTTTTATGTTTTAAAAAGTCATCATTTATTAAAAATATATAATGAGGGCTTCCCTTGTGGCTCAGTGGATAAGAACCCGTCTGCCAATGCAGGAGACACAGGTTCGATCCCTGATCTGGGAAGATTCCACATACCGCAGAGCAGCTAAACCCACACATCAACAAAGACCCAGAACAGCCAAAAATAAATAAATAAAAGTTTTAAAATATATATATATATATATATATAATGAAGTAGTTATAAATGAAATTGTACTGGTACAGAGCTAAGGCTCTCGGGTAGAGGAGCAAGAGTGTGCTGGGTGTTGTTAGCCTAGGATTTGGGCTCAGATTTTTATCTCTCTACCTTTTAACTTGAAGGACTTACTTGACCTTCTTGAATCTTTCTTAACTTTCTTATTGCTGTTTAGTCACTATTTGCACCACATACCACCTGCCTTGTAGGACTGTGAGAATTAAATGAAATAATGTCTACAACAGTGCCTTATACATAATTGATAGTTAACAGCTTTTTTTAAATACAAAGAGTTACCCCTTACCAATAAATTTGCATGTAACCAATGTCAATATATGAATCTAGTGTCTCATGATAGATTTTCAGACATTCAACGAAGCTAATGACTTAAGTTATTCCTTATGTTGTATGAGCCCAGGTTGCCTGTAGTTATTGGTCCTGAAAAATTATAGTGTAAAGGGAAGAACTCAAGGAGACATTTTACAGGTTAAATCATGTGTTTAATTCAAAGATAAGTTACTCTTTTTTTAAAAGAAAAAGTGGAACAATTATTCATAAAGAGAGATTTAAAATACATACCCACTTGAAAGATATTCAGTTGTTTACTATAGTTGTTTACTATAGTATTCTTTTCGTTTCTCTGTTCAAATTTTTTAAAAATCAAAGGGAGGAAAAGATCTATTAGCTAAGTGAGGCATGTGGATCTTTTTGGAATGCTAATCTTAACAAGATTAATAAATTAATTAATAAACATATCTTTTAAATTAAGTTTTAAATTTTAAAATTTTAAATTTTTTAAATTTTAAAAAAGATATGTTTGAGACAGCCAGGAAAACTGGAACATGTGCTTGATTGTAAATTATGGTTAATTTTTTGAGTGTGAAAACTGTACTTTTATGTTTTAAAAAGTCATCATTTATTAAAAATATATAATGAGGGCTTCCCTTGTGGCTCAGTGGATAAGAACCCGTCTGCCAATGCAGGAGACACAGGTTCGATCCCTGATCTGGGAAGATTCCACATACCGCAGAGCAGCTAAACCCACACATCAACAAAGACCCAGAACAGCCAAAAATAAATAAATAAAAGTTTTAAAATATATATATATATATATATATAATGAAGTAGTTATAAATGAAATTGTACTGGTACAGAGCTAAGGCTCTCGGGTAGAGGAGCAAGAGTGTGCTGGGTGTTGTTAGCCTAGGATTTGGGCTCAGATTTTTATCTCTCTACCTTTTAACTTGAAGGACTTACTTGACCTTCTTGAATCTTTCTTAACTTTCTTATTGCTGTTTAGTCACTATTTGCACCACATACCACCTGCCTTGTAGGACTGTGAGAATTAAATGAAATAATGTCTACAACAGTGCCTTATACATAATTGATAGTTAACAGCTTTTTTTAAATACAAAGAGTTACCCCTTACCAATAAATTTGCATGTAACCAATGTCAATATATGAATCTAGTGTCTCATGATAGATTTTCAGACATTCACACGAAGCTAATGACTTAAGTTATTCCTTATGTTGTATGAGCCCAGGTTGCCTGTAGTTATTGGTCCTGAAAAAATTATAGTGTAAAGGGAAGAACTCAAGGAGACATTTGAAGGAATGGTCAATCCCATACTGGCCATGTCAGTGAGGTGGTCATAGAGTGGTCAGATAAAATGAGTTAATGTATGTAAAATGCTTGGACAGTCCCTGACTCATGGTAATATTTTAAAAGCAACAGTAATAGCAGTCATGGCCTAGCAGAATACAAGCCAACTTCCAACTTCTTCAAATTCCTCCTTTTTGTTTCTCTGAACTTCCTCTCAGGTACTGAGGTGACAATCTATAAACTGATATATTTTTCCTAGGCTTAGAAAGGATGACTCAATCTCTTAATTCACAGATTCTGCTCTTGTCTTGGGCTTGAGCCATTTTGAGTTTCCATTTTGACTGCATTATCGCTAATGGGTCTTTGGCTGTCATAGTTAACAACTGCCTTGACCATAATGATGAGGGAATCGATGCCCCATGGATCCTTCCTCCAGCCTCATCCTGCTGCTCCAAGGGAAGCCTGGTTCTCATGGCAGCTGGCAGTAATCAGCGGTAGCAACATGAGTCTCTTGCTAATAAATACCGTGACAAGTTCTCAGAGAAGAGCCTGGGCTAACTAACAGCCCTAGGAAGTCTGCCAATTTGTAGCCTTTTTGCTGGAGAGGAGATTTCTGTGCATTTCAAATTCTTCTCCTAACCATGGACTGCATGATATAAGTCTCTATGTAATGTGTATTCAGTGAGTTGCTCTATGAATGGTCACTTTGGGCTTGGGGATGATCCAAACAATGAATGTGGACTTGGAAATGTCACCTGTATAAGGACTTTGTGGCATTTTAAAATATCCAAAGACAAGTTCACAGTGAACCTATGGTCCTAGGTCACATCAGCCTTGGAGTAAAACATTCCGTTGTTTTTACATCAACCTGAAATTGCAGAAACCTCAGCTGGACTCTGATGCTGCCCAGTCCTCTAATATCACTTTGAAAAAAACCTTCAGCTGGTCTTTGATCTTTGTTGTGGCACATGGGATCTAGTTCTCTGACTTAAGTTATTCCTTATGTTGTATGAGCCCAGGTTGCCTGTAGTTATTGGTCCTGAAAAAATTATAGTGTAAAGGGAAGAACTCAAGGAGACATTTGAAGGAATGGTCAATCCCATACTGGCCATGTCAGTGAGGTGGTCATAGAGTGGTCAGATAAAATGAGTTAATGTATGTAAAATGCTTGGACAGTCCCTGACTCATGGTAATATTTTAAAAGCAACAGTAATAGCAGTCATGGCCTAGCAGAATACAAGCCAACTTCCAACTTCTTCAAATTCCTCCTTTTTGTTTCTCTGAACTTCCTCTCAGGTACTGAGGTGACAATCTATAAACTGATATATTTTTCCTAGGCTTAGAAAGGATGACTCAATCTCTTAATTCACAGATTCTGCTCTTGTCTTGGGCTTGAGCCATTTTGAGTTTCCATTTTGACTGCATTATCGCTAATGGGTCTTTGGCTGTCATAGTTAACAACTGCCTTGACCATAATGATGAGGGAATCGATGCCCCATGGATCCTTCCTCCAGCCTCATCCTGCTGCTCCAAGGGAAGCCTGGTTCTCATGGCAGCTGGCAGTAATCAGCGGTAGCAACATGAGTCTCTTGCTAATAAATACCGTGACAAGTTCTCAGAGAAGAGCCTGGGCTAACTAACAGCCCTAGGAAGTCTGCCAATTTGTAGCCTTTTTGCTGGAGAGGAGATTTCTGTGCATTTCAAATTCTTCTCCTAACCATGGACTGCATGATATAAGTCTCTATGTAATGTGTATTCAGTGAGTTGCTCTATGAATGGTCACTTTGGGCTTGGGGATGATCCAAACAATGAATGTGGACTTGGAAATGTCACCTGTATAAGGACTTTGTGGCATTTTAAAATATCCAAAGACAAGTTCACAGTGAACCTATGGTCCTAGGTCACATCAGCCTTGGAGTAAAACATTCCGTTGTTTTTACATCAACCTGAAATTGCAGAAACCTCAGCTGGACTCTGATGCTGCCCAGTCCTCTAATATCACTTTGCTTCATTTATTTTTAAAAATATTTACTTATTTATTTGGCTGAACCAGGTCTTCACTGTAGCACATGGGATCTTTGATCTTTGTTGTGGCACATGGGATCTAGTTCTCTGACAGGATCAAACCCAGGCCCCTTGCATTGGGAGTGTGGAGTCTTGGCCTCTGGACTGCCAAGTCCTCTCATTTTGCTTTAAATTAACAAGGATTCAAGTCAGGTAAGGTGTTGTGTTGTCAGCTCATTCCTCCTTGAAGGAAGTCATGTGGGTGAGATGACTGTATGGTGAGGTCCAGAGGCACTGGGCCGCACTGCCAGTGTTGACTGATGAGACCCCTCATGACTTGGGTTTCAGGGAGACAAGTTAATGAGGGCTGAACAAGGACTCTGAAACAGAGCAAGAGCTTCTTAAAATGACCCAAACAGCAAGGAGCAGCCCTCTGCTGAGAGAAGTCTAGCAGAAGCTGCAACCTTGCTGGAACTAAGTACTTGACTGAGAGGGGTTTTCTGTCCAGTCCCCATTTTCTAGAAATGGATGAACCTCATACCTATCAGCACCTCACATAGCCTCCGTTTCATAGCCACAGTTGCACAAGCCAAATGCAAATCCCGGTACTACCACTTAACAGAGGTGTGTTTGGACTTGTTATTTTACCTCTCTAAGCCTCATTTTCCTCATGTTTGTTTCAGGATATTTCTTCCCTCTAGTGTTGTCTGGCAGAGCCTGGCACATGGCAAATGTTCAATCAATGTTCTGCATCATCACCACCACCATGAACACCACCATCAGCATTTTTATGAGCCCTGGATTCTGTACAGTTTTGTGTCTGACATTAATAAAACCACACATGACCCCTTCTCTGCATGCACATTGCATGGACATTGCCCAAGAGCTGTGCTAAATATAAAGGTATTCAAGTATTTACTCACATTTCCTGAAGAGCATTCTTAGGAAAGCCTGTATCCAGTTCCTCTGCACATCAGCCTTGGAGTAAAACATTCCGTTGTTTTTACATCAACCTGAAATTGCAGAAACCTCAGCTGGACTCTGATGCTGCCCAGTCCTCTAATATCACTTTGCTTCATTTATTTTTAAAAATATTTACTTATTTATTTGGCTGAACCAGGTCTTCACTGTAGCACATGGGATCTTTGATCTTTGTTGTGGCACATGGGATCTAGTTCTCTGACAGGATCAAACCCAGGCCCCTTGCATTGGGAGTGTGGAGTCTTGGCCTCTGGACTGCCAAGTCCTCTCATTTTGCTTTAAATTAACAAGGATTCAAGTCAGGTAAGGTGTTGTGTTGTCAGCTCATTCCTCCTTGAAGGAAGTCATGTGGGTGAGATGACTGTATGGTGAGGTCCAGAGGCACTGGGCCGCACTGCCAGTGTTGACTGATGAGACCCCTCATGACTTGGGTTTCAGGGAGACAAGTTAATGAGGGCTGAACAAGGACTCTGAAACAGAGCAAGAGCTTCTTAAAATGACCCAAACAGCAAGGAGCAGCCCTCTGCTGAGAGAAGTCTAGCAGAAGCTGCAACCTTGCTGGAACTAAGTACTTGACTGAGAGGGGTTTTCTGTCCAGTCCCCATTTTCTAGAAATGGATGAACCTCATACCTATCAGCACCTCACATAGCCTCCGTTTCATAGCCACAGTTGCACAAGCCAAATGCAAATCCCGGTACTACCACTTAACAGAGGTGTGTTTGGACTTGTTATTTTACCTCTCTAAGCCTCATTTTCCTCATGTTTGTTTCAGGATATTTCTTCCCTCTAGTGTTGTCTGGCAGAGCCTGGCACATGGCAAATGTTCAATCAATGTTCTGCATCATCACCACCACCATGAACACCACCATCAGCATTTTTATGAGCCCTGGATTCTGTACAGTTTTGTGTCTGACATTAATAAAACCACACATGACCCCTTCTCTGCATGCACATTGCATGGACATTGCCCAAGAGCTGTGCTAAATATAAAGGTATTCAAGTATTTACTCACATTTCCTGAAGAGCATTAGAGCCTGTATCCCACCCTGGTGCTTTCCAAACCCTGCTTCCTGTCCTACTCCAGTTCCCCCTCTGCCCCAGCTTCCCAGAGGCTCTTCCTGGCAACCCGCCTCCTCACTCTCTCCCCACGTGAGCAGTTAGTCATCCCATCTCTTCCCCTCTCACCACTGTCTCTTCTTCAGCCTCTGCAGCTTCTTCCATATGATGCATTTGAACCCTATTCTCTCTCAGGAAAGATGTGGACTAGAGATACTTAGCAAGAGAGAATTCTCCTTGGGCAGCAGCCTGAGGGGATTCCCCAAGGAATAAAATTAGTGAAAACAAGGTCACTGGACATGTACATCGTACCTTAACCCATGTCATCCACTAATTCTGAGTAAATTGGTGATTCTGGATAAAGCAACATTATCTCCAGTGGGCAGGTGGAAAACTGGAAAAGTCAGAAATACCAGCAGGTGACTAGAATATATGAACCTTCCCTGAGGCCATCACTGATCAGTCCAGGCTGGGCATTTGACCCCAGATATCCACCAAGGACTTTAGGGGACCCTTGAACTTAAGATCAAGGGAGACTTTGGAAGCTGAAACTGTTAATGGTAAAACTGGGAGACTTTTATTGAAATCACACATGAAAATAAGTCCACCTATAGAAAGACATAGCATGAGGCACAAGAAACAAAGTAGGTAGAAGTCAGCAGGTGGAAGAGCCCTTCTCTCTTCTGAGTCCCTTCATCCAGGGTGCCCTAAGACCCTCAGTGACATTCCTGCCCCTTTTCAATTTTGAAGGGTTCTGTGCTTCTATCTCATTCATCATTTTACCTCTCTAAGCCTCATTTTCCTCATGTTTGTTTCAGGATATTTCTTCCCTCTAGTGTTGTCTGGCAGAGCCTGGCACATGGCAAATGTTCAATCAATGTTCTGCATCATCACCACCACCATGAACACCACCATCAGCATTTTTATGAGCCCTGGATTCTGTACAGTTTTGTGTCTGACATTAATAAAACCACACATGACCCCTTCTCTGCATGCACATTGCATGGACATTGCCCAAGAGCTGTGCTAAATATAAAGGTATTCAAGTATTTACTCACATTTCCTGAAGAGCATTAGAGCCTGTATCCCACCCTGGTGCTTTCCAAACCCTGCTTCCTGTCCTACTCCAGTTCCCTCTCTGCCCCAGCTTCCCAGAGGCTCTTCCTGGCAACCCGCCTCCTCACTCTCTCCCCACGTGAGCAGTTAGTCATCCCATCTCTTCCCCTCTCACCACTGTCTCTTCTTCAGCCTCTGCAGCTTCTTCCATATGATGCATTTGAACCCTATTCTCTCTCAGGAAAGATGTGGACTAGAGATACTTAGCAAGAGAGAATTCTCCTTGGGCAGCAGCCTGAGGGGATTCCCCAAGGAATAAAATTAGTGAAAACAAGGTCACTGGACATGTACATCGTACCTTAACCCATGTCATCCACTAATTCTGAGTAAATTGGTGATTCTGGATAAAGCAACATTATCTCCAGTGGGCAGGTGGAAAACTGGAAAAGTCAGAAATACCAGCAGGTGACTAGAATATATGAACCTTCCCTGAGGCCATCACTGATCAGTCCAGGCTGGGCATTTGACCCCAGATATCCACCAAGGACTTTAGGGGACCCTTGAACTTAAGATCAAGGGAGACTTTGGAAGCTGAAACTGTTAATGGTAAAACTGGGAGACTTTTATTGAAATCACACATGAAAATAAGTCCACCTATAGAAAGACATAGCATGAGGCACAAGAAACAAAGTAGGTAGAAGTCAGCAGGTGGAAGAGCCCTTCTCTCTTCTGAGTCCCTTCATCCAGGGTGCCCTAAGACCCTCAGTGACATTCCTGCCCCTTCTTTCCATAATTTCCTCCTGGTATAAGTGGGTTTGAGCTGTGCTTCTATCTCACTCACATGCTTGGACTGAGAGATGGCCTTCAACAGGCAGGGGCTGCGGCAGGCAGGCCTCAGCTGTAGGCAGGGGGATCAGTGGAGCCAAAGTGAGGGACAAGAGGACTGCAGGAGGCAGCGATGAGTCAAGAAAAGGCCTTGAGCTTTCTTGAACATGATGATGGTGGACCAGCAGCTTTACCTGTGGTGAAGGAAGAGGGCCAGGTTCATCTGAAGCCTCAGCAGAAGCCAATACTGAGCTGTGCATAGGGCAGGGGCGGGCCCGGGAGGTCAGTGAGGACAGCGTACACTCAGAACAGGGGTGCAGACTGTCTCCCCTGCACCCCAGACCCCAGGCTCTGCTCCAGTCTCCTCCCTGTTCTTGCCTGCCTGCCTCGGCTGCGGCAGCTGGCTCCAGCATTTCCTCTGCGTGGGGCTTCTTCCCCGGCCTCCCAGATCAAAACCTAACTCCGGCTTTCCTTCCCTGCCCTTTCCAGCCACTGGGTGGTCCCTTGGTATTTTCAAGTGTGTGTCAGGCAGACCGCCTCCTCTGAGCCCAAGCAGCGTCACTGCAGATGCACAAGGTACACTGGCCTTTGGCCTCCCGAACGGACCCCTCCTCAATCGCTAGGGGTCCCAGAGGACTTGCACACCCACTTCTCCAGCCAGCATCGTCCTGAGTAAATTGGTGATTCTGGATAAAGCAACATTATCTCCAGTGGGCAGGTGGAAAACTGGAAAAGTCAGAAATACCAGCAGTTGACTAGAATATATGAACCTTCCTGAGGCCATCACTGATCAGTCCAGGCTGGGCATTTGACCCCAGATATCCACCAAGGACTTTAGGGGACCCTTGAACTTAAGATCAAGGGAGACTTTGGAAGCTGAAACTGTTAATGGTAAAACTGGGAGACTTTTATTGAAATCACACATGAAAATAAGTCCACCTATAGAAAGACATAGCATGAGGCACAAGAAACAAAGTAGGTAGAAGTCAGCAGGTGGAAGAGCCCTTCTCTCTTCTGAGTCCCTTCATCCAGGGTGCCCTAAGACCCTCAGTGACATTCCTGCCCCTTCTTTCCATAATTTCCTCCTGGTATAAGTGGGTTTGAGCTGTGCTTCTATCTCACTCACATGCTTGGACTGAGAGATGGCCTTCAACAGGCAGGGGCTGCGGCAGGCAGGCCTCAGCTGTAGGCAGGGGGATCAGTGGAGCCAAAGTGAGGGACAAGAGGACTGCAGGAGGCAGCGATGAGTCAAGAAAAGGCCTTGAGCTTTCTTGAACATGATGATGGTGGACCAGCAGCTTTACCTGTGGTGAAGGAAGAGGGCCAGGTTCATCTGAAGCCTCAGCAGAAGCCAATACTGAGCTGTGCATAGGGCAGGGGCGGGCCCGGGAGGTCAGTGAGGACAGCGTACACTCAGAACAGGGGTGCAGACTGTCTCCCCTGCACCCCAGACCCCAGGCTCTGCTCCAGTCTCCTCCCTGTTCTTGCCTGCCTGCCTCGGCTGCGGCAGCTGGCTCCAGCATTTCCTCTGCGTGGGGCTTCTTCCCCGGCCTCCCAGATCAAAACCTAACTCCGGCTTTCCTTCCCTGCCCTTTCCAGCCACTGGGTGGTCCCTTGGTATTTTCAAGTGTGTGTCAGGCAGACCGCCTCCTCTGAGCCCAAGCAGCGTCACTGCAGATGCACAAGGTACACTGGCCTTTGGCCTCCCGAACGGACCCCTCCTCAATCGCTAGGGGTCCCCGAAGGGGACTTGCACACCCACTTCTCCAGCCAGCATCGTCCTGTCTGAATGTGAGATTTGAGAGCTGAGACAGCAAGTTCATTTTTCAAGTCGCTTCCAAATGTTGCTGTCTTCGGTTTAATCTGGGGCATGTTGTGAGTAAGAGTCCTTTATTCCTATAGGCGTTACTATTAATTATAAAGTTTCCAGTATAGAAAAAATGAGTTTGACAATATGACTGTGTTTAATGATTTAGTCAAGCAAAAGCAGCTTAACTCTACACTTGAGGTTATCAATCAAGAGTATTAAAAATAGATAAATAATGCTACGAGGCATATTTTTGGTTTTTATAGTTCAAACTTAAATTTTTAGAGCAGTTTTAGGTTCACAGAAAAATTGAGAGGAAAGCCCAGATTTCCTGGTATGAAATATGGAAAATTTCTGTGAATGCAAGGTAAGGGGCTTTCCATTTATCTGATAACTGGTCTAAACCAATAACAAACCATACTTGTCGAGCTGCAGCTTCCCTAACCTTTGAAAAAGAAAATTGTCTCTTCTTCCTCAAAAATCAGTGGTGTGGAGAGTGTGGGTGGGGAGGGAGCAGTGAGCAATGGTCAGGAGTTGCCACAAGCACCCAAAGGTGAGCAGTGGGATTACTGAGCCAGCCCCCTAGGCACTGTGGCCAATCACAGCCCCAGAGGCTTGCTGGAGAGAGGGCCCACAGAGAGGGCTGCCTACCAGGGGCCAACCCTTGCAGGGGCCAAGATTCAGCAGTGGTGAAGGAGCTCTTCCCAGGCAGATCTGCGTTTCAACCTGGTGATCTGAGGGGAAGTGACTTCACCTCTTGGAGTCAAGGTTTGCTAAATCTTAAGTGGGAGGCTAGAGCCTTACCCTGAGGATAAAATTGGAAATGTGTATTAGACACTTGCTGAACTAAATGTAATCTTAGCATATGATCTGGCAATCATTCTCCTTGGTATTTATCCAAAGAAATTGAAAACACAAAAACCTGTACATGAATGTTTATAGCAATTTTATAGCAATGTTTATTCACAATTTTATAGCAATGTTAATTCACAATTTCAGCCAAAGATACCCTTGAAATCAACCAAGATACCCTTCTGCAGGTGAATACGTAAATACACTGGGAGATTCAGACAACAGACTATGATTTAGCACTAAAGACAACTGGGCTATCAAGCCACGGAAAGACATGGAAGAACGTTAAATATATATTGCTAGAGGAAAGAAGTCAATTCATAAGGGCTACATTCTGTATTATCCCAAATACATGACATTCTGTAAAAGGCAAAACTAGGGAGACTGTAGAATTCAACAGGTTAATAGCCCAGTTACCATCATTTAAAGCTTATGAAAGTTGTTAAGGCTTCCATATGGCCAGTTACATTCTTTAATCCCATTGAAGGCACAAAAAAGAGCTGCTTAATTGTCATACCAGTAGAATACAGGTCTTTGACTGATTGGGCTCATGCCAATGGTAGTTCCTTTTTCTTCTTGTGTTTGTAGCTATACATCAATTTTTTAAAAACTTGAAGTACACTTAGATGTATTTGTTCTGGAATACAACAGAGTGATTCAATATCTTACAGAATAAAGTTTATGTAAATATTTCCAAATTATGATCTGTTTGTTGGTTTTGGAGTTGAATTTTTTGTGGGTACCTTGGCTTGCAAATATTTCCTCGCATTCTGGGTTTCCTTTTACTTTCCTTCAGATTTCCTTTGCTGGGCACCTGGTTTTAAATTAAAGTAGCTCTTGTTTTCCTGCTTTCAGTTTCTTCTATGAGGTGGATTCCAAAAGACCTTGCAATGATATCATCCAAAACCTTGTAGATCCAGCCTATGTGTTCCTTAAGAGTTCCATAGAATTCCTCCTGACCTTTAGATCGAGAGGGCTGCCTACCAGGGGCCAACCCTTGCAGGGGCCAAGATTCAGCAGTGGTGAAGGAGCTCTTCCCAGGCAGATCTGCGTTTCAACCTGGTGATCTGAGGGGAAGTGACTTCACCTCTTGGAGTCAAGGTTTGCTAAATCTTAAGTGGGAGGCTAGAGCCTTACCCTGAGGATAAAATTGGAAATGTGTATTAGACACTTGCTGAACTAAATGTAATCTTAGCATATGATCTGGCAATCATTCTCCTTGGTATTTATCCAAAGAAATTGAAAACACAAAAACCTGTACATGAATGTTTATAGCAATTTTATAGCAATGTTTATTCACAATTTTATAGCAATGTTAATTCACAATTTCAGCCAAAGATACCCTTGAAATCAACCAAGATACCCTTCTGCAGGTGAATACGTAAATACACTGGGAGATTCAGACAACAGACTATGATTTAGCACTAAAGACAACTGGGCTATCAAGCCACGGAAAGACATGGAAGAACGTTAAATATATATTGCTAGAGGAAAGAAGTCAATTCATAAGGGCTACATTCTGTATTATCCCAAATACATGACATTCTGTAAAAGGCAAAACTAGGGAGACTGTAGAATTCAACAGGTTAATAGCCCAGTTACCATCATTTAAAGCTTATGAAAGTTGTTAAGGCTTCCATATGGCCAGTTACATTCTTTAATCCCATTGAAGGCACAAAAAAGAGCTGCTTAATTGTCATACCAGTAGAATACAGGTCTTTGACTGATTGGGCTCATGCCAATGGTAGTTCCTTTTTCTTCTTGTGTTTGTAGCTATACATCAATTTTTTAAAAACTTGAAGTACACTTAGATGTATTTGTTCTGGAATACAACAGAGTGATTCAATATCTTACAGAATAAAGTTTATGTAAATATTTCCAAATTATGATCTGTTTGTTGGTTTTGGAGTTGAATTTTTTGTGGGTACCTTGGCTTGCAAATATTTCCTCGCATTCTGGGTTTCCTTTTACTTTCCTTCAGATTTCCTTTGCTGGGCACCTGGTTTTAAATTAAAGTAGCTCTTGTTTTCCTGCTTTCAGTTTCTTCTATGAGGTGGATTCCAAAAGACCTTGCAATGATATCATCCAAAACCTTGTAGATCCAGCCTATGTGTTCCTTAAGAGTTCCATAGAATTCCTCCTGACCTTTAGATCTTTATTATTTGGATTGAATTTCGTGTATGATGTTAGAGAGTGTTCTACTTCATTCTCATTTTCTTGGTTTTAGTAAACCTGGTGTTATCCTTCATAGTGCCTGTTACCAATTTATATTCCCAGCCTCTGGGGAAGAATAGTCCTTTTCCTCCACATATTCTCCATCAGTTATTGTTTGTTGCATTGCTAACAATGGCCATGCTGACTGCTGTGAGGTGACTCCTTTCCTGTGGTTTTGATTTGCATTTTTCAATTTGCAAAATTGACCTCTTCTCATGGGATTTCTTTTCGAGGGTGTGTCCATGTTACCTTTCGAGTTGGCTTCTGGTAATTTGGCCTTGTTTTGAATTCTTTTGGGATGATCACCCCTAGGATGCCTGCTGAGACGTTTGTTGCTTTTGACTTACAAATCCCTTGTCCTTGAGAATACTGAGTGCCATTGGCACACCTTTTCACGTTGTTGTTACAGAAAATGGCCATAAGGTGGCAGCACTATGCAGTCCACACATTCCCGCCTTCACTGCCCCCCTTGCCCTCTACCCCCTGCCCCCGCCCACCTCCATTTCTGTGTTAGTTTCTTTGAAATAGAGGTGATTTCTGACTTTATCTGTGCTTTAGGTGAATAGGAACTTGATACATTAATGTATGAACATTGATCTGTTCTCCTTTTAGCTCTTGTTCATACTTAGGTGGTTACTGTGTGATCAGTAAACTTCCATCTGCTTTTCAGTAGGTCATTTTCAGTCCCCCATAGGATACATGCACATGTGTCTATGTTAATTCAAATATCTTACTTTACTTCACTTATATCTAGAGATTGAGGGCTCCTGCAGAGGGCAAGATGCACTCTTAGAAACGTTGTGGGGTCACACTGCCTGCCACATCCTCCCAGGACCCTGAACCCCACAACAATCCAGCCCTGAGACCCAAGCCTCCCCAGTCTCCAAAGATGTGGGACCAGCCAAGGTAATCCTGAAATGAGGCGGAATGGAGTCAGCTTATGTTTCTGTATTTATAGTGCTTGTCCAGTTATCTGAACTTGAGTTCATAGATGAGTTACAATGCAGTGGTGTTTTGTTTGTTTTTCCATTCCTAGCCAGTTGATTAACTCACACATAGATGTGTCTGCTGTAGTTCAGGGACTGTTCCTGTATAGGTGATCACAGAAGCTGGAGTATCATTCCTAGTGTTACCCAGTGGGTCCTTGAGTCTTATTTTCTAAATTGTTGTGCGCCTATGTGAGTTCAAGTAGCTCATTTCTATGTGCCCATCACCTGTTTTCTCTGCTCACACTAAGATCTTTTTTCTAAGTCTGTAAACTGTATCTTTGCTCCAGGGGGTCATATGTGTCCATTTTTAGATTCCACCTGGAAATGGCATCCTATTCTATCTGTCACTTCTGGTCTCTCTTACTTCACTCGCTGTGATCGTCTCTTCCTTCTTCCATGTGCCTGAAATGACACTGTTTTCCTCTTCCTTAACGGCTGATGAATATACCATTGTGTGCATCCATCCCATTTTCTTGGTTCATTTGTGTGTCCTTGCACACTTAGGTAGCAGCAGTGTCTTTGCTATGAAAACTGCTCCGACAGGCACAGGTACCCTGTCTTTGAAAATGTTCTTTTCAACTGAATGTATACCCAGGCATGTGACTGCTCTTTCCTAAGGCACTTAAATTTTTTTTTAAACCCTATTTTACCCCTGCCCCGCCCACCTCCATTTCTGTGTTAGTTTCTTTGAAATAGAGGTGATTTCTGACTTTATCTGTGCTTTAGGTGAATAGGAACTTGATACATTAATGTATGAACATTGATCTGTTCTCCTTTTAGCTCTTGTTCATACTTAGGTGGTTACTGTGTGATCAGTAAACTTCCATCTGCTTTTCAGTAGGTCATTTTCAGTCCCCCATAGGATACATGCACATGTGTCTATGTTAATTCAAATATCTTACTTTACTTCACTTATATCTAGAGATTGAGGGCTCCTGCAGAGGGCAAGATGCACTCTTAGAAACGTTGTGGGGTCACACTGCCTGCCACATCCTCCCAGGACCCTGAACCCCACAACAATCCAGCCCTGAGACCCAAGCCTCCCCAGTCTCCAAAGATGTGGGACCAGCCAAGGTAATCCTGGAATGAGGCGGAATGGAGTCAGCTTATGTTTCTGTATTTATAGTGCTTGTCCAGTTATCTGAACTTGAGTTCATAGATGAGTTACAATGCAGTGGTGTTTTGTTTGTTTTTCCATTCCTAGCCAGTTGATTAACTCACACATAGATGTGTCTGCTGTAGTTCAGGGACTGTTCCTGTATAGGTGATCACAGAAGCTGGAGTATCATTCCTAGTGTTACCCAGTGGGTCCTTGAGTCTTATTTTCTAAATTGTTGTGCGCCTATGTGAGTTCAAGTAGCTCATTTCTATGTGCCCATCACCTGTTTTCTCTGCTCACACTAAGATCTTTTTTCTAAGTCTGTAAACTGTATCTTTGCTCCAGGGGGTCATATGTGTCCATTTTTAGATTCCACCTGGAAATGGCATCCTATTCTATCTGTCACTTCTGGTCTCTCTTACTTCACTCGCTGTGATCGTCTCTTCCTTCTTCCATGTGCCTGAAATGACACTGTTTTCCTCTTCCTTAACGGCTGATGAATATACCATTGTGTGCATCCATCCCATTTTCTTGATTCACTTGTGTGTCCTTGCACACTTAGGTAGCAGCAGTGCCTTTGCTATGAAAACTGCTCCGACAGGCACAGGTACCCTGTCTTTGAAAATGTTCTTTTCAACTGAATGTATACCCAGGCATGTGACTGCTCTTTCCTAAGGCACTTAAACATTTTGTTTTTTAAAGATTCTTCATATTGTTCCTTCTAGTGGATGAATCAACAGACATTTTTAGTAATTTCATGCGAATTAATTTCTTGTTGGGAATTAATTTTCCTCAGAGTTTCCCATTTTTATTTCTTCTTCAATTGGAGCGTAGTTGATTACCATTAGTATATTTGCTTTGGGTTACAACCTAGTGATTCAATATTTTCATGGAATAGATTCATGGAAAATGGAAAGCTTCCATAAGAGCCGCTGGGGTCAGGACGCTGTTGCCTGGCCTTCTGGAGCCTTCTTGGCAAGCGTGCTGTGTCACTGGGATGTCTCCAAGCCCTTTCCTCCAGCCTGTGAGGTCTTGACCTGTATTTGGGTGTTTACCTGGGAAGGGTTGAGGAGGTTCAGGAGCACCTGGCTTGGGGGTCATTCAGTGTTTACTTAGAGATACCTCTATGTGGTCCCCCAGCTTCCCACTGAGGATGCCCCTTGGGGCGGGATGTGGGGTGGAGAAGGGAATTGGCGTGAGGTTGAAAAGGCTGCTGGCTGCATGTGAGTCCCCTGTGGCAGAGGACGTGGGGAGGCGTCTGTCCTAGGAAAGGCCCATAGAGTCCTGCTCAGTTACACCAGATGTCTGGGTTCAGCAGCCAGGGAAAGTGGGGCTGCCTCTTGGGTGTGGGGAGCAGCAGGATTGCAGTCCTCTGAATGGCCTGCCAGCCCCCAAGGTGAGATGGGGAGGCAGTGGATGGACAGGTACATGTGGCCTGGGAGAGTGCTACAGGCTGCAAATGTCACTGGAATTGTCACTGGGAAGAAGTGGAAAGGCCAGGAGGGGTCCAGTGAGTAATAGCACCTACATGCGGGTGACTGCGGTCCTGATAGGAGCCACTTAGAGTCAGAAGGAGTGGCCATCAGGGGCTCAGCTTCATTCTCTCCTTCCTTGCTTCTCTGTAACTTCCCATTCCTACAGCGAGGAGCCTGGCCCCATTATTTGCCATTTGTCAGTTCATTTCTCCTCCTCAGAGTACATGTGCAGTGCTCCCAGAATTGCTAGCTACCACACCCTGGAAAGAACTTGATAAAATGAAGCCCACAGGTGATGGATCGTCCATTCCATTCATTTCCAAAGTTAACTTAGGTCAACACATTCTGTACCATCTCCAAAAGTGAGATATTTTCCCCATGCATTTCTAAAATGGTTAGTTTCTGTGACATTGTGTATTATATTCTGTGACCCTCCTATACTCTGAGTAACTAAACTTTAAATGGTAGAAACACATAAGTTCGAACCTTGTTCATCTTTCAGGGAAAGTTCATGGAAAGCTTCCATAAGAGCCGCTGGGGTCAGGACGCTGTTGCCTGGCCTTCTGGAGCCTTCTTGGCAAGCGTGCTGTGTCACTGGGATGTCTCCAAGCCCTTTCCTCCAGCCTGTGAGGTCTTGACCTGTATTTGGGTGTTTACCTGGGAAGGGTTGAGGAGGTTCAGGAGCACCTGGCTTGGGGGTCATTCAGTGTTTACTTAGAGATACCTCTATGTGGTCCCCCAGCTTCCCACTGAGGATGCCCCTTGGGGCGGGATGTGGGGTGGAGAAGGGAATTGGCGTGAGGTTGAAAAGGCTGCTGGCTGCATGTGAGTCCCCTGTGGCAGAGGACGTGGGGAGGCGTCTGTCCTAGGAAAGGCCCATAGAGTCCTGCTCAGTTACACCAGATGTCTGGGTTCAGCAGCCAGGGAAAGTGGGGCTGCCTCTTGGGTGTGGGGAGCAGCAGGATTGCAGTCCTCTGAATGGCCTGCCAGCCCCCAAGGTGAGATGGGGAGGCAGTGGATGGACAGGTACATGTGGCCTGGGAGAGTGCTACAGGCTGCAAATGTCACTGGAATTGTCACTGGGAAGAAGTGGAAAGGCCAGGAGGGGTCCAGTGAGTAATAGCACCTACATGCGGGTGACTGCGGTCCTGATAGGAGCCACTTAGAGTCAGAA
Organism: Tragulus kanchil; assembly: GCA_022376925.1. Taxonomy (NCBI): domain Eukaryota; kingdom Metazoa; phylum Chordata; class Mammalia; order Artiodactyla; family Tragulidae; genus Tragulus; species Tragulus kanchil. Next base: position 244,265,024 of record JAIOJX010000026.1, on the reverse strand, counting down.
GGAGTGGCCATCAGGGGCTCAGCTTCATTCTCTCCTTCCTTGCTTCTCTGTAACTTCCCATTCCTACAGCGAGGAGCCTGGCCCCATTATTTGCCATTTGTCAGTTCATTTCTCCTCCTCAGAGTACATGTGCAGTGCTCCCAGAATTGCTAGCTACCACACCCTGGAAAGAACTTGATAAAATGAAGCCCACAGGTGATGGATCGTCCATTCCATTCATTTCCAAAGTTAACTTAGGTCAACACATTCTGTACCATCTCCAAAAGTGAGATATTTTCCCCATGCATTTCTAAAATGGTTAGTTTCTGTGACATTGTGTATTATATTCTGTGACCCTCCTATACTCTGAGTAACTAAACTGGAATGGATTATGATTGATCCCTTGGGCTATGCAAGTCAATATGCTTAGACAAACACATAGTTCGATGGACAAGTGTCCATCGTAAAGTACTGCAGGGACTACGTCACAGCCCCTAAGCAGATGGATGATCTGCTTATGATCTATGTAGCTTTGCTCTCCTTAGAGTGTCCTAAATGGGTCATACTGTGTGCTATCTCCTCAGACTGGATTCTTTCACAGAGGAATATGCACAGAAGATTTAACCATATCTTTCAGGGGTTTGTGGTTCATTCGTTTCTACTGTTGAATAATATTCCATTGTATGTGTATTTCTCCCAGTAATCTTGATTCCAGTGTGTATGTACTTCATCCAGCCCAGCATTTCACATGAGATACTCTGCATATAAGTTAAATAGGCAGGGTGGCAGTATACAGCCTTGATGTGGTCCTTTCCCAATTTTGAACCAGTTTGTTGTTCTATGTCCTGTTCAAAGTGTTGCCTCCTGATCTGCATACAGGTTTCTCAGGTGACAGGTAAGGTGGTCTGGTATTTCCATCTCTTTCAGAATTTTCCATGGTTTGTTATGATCTACACAGTCTAAAGCTTTAGTGTAGTCAGTGAAGCAAAGATGAATGTTTTTTGTAGAATTCTCTTGCTTTTTCTTTTCTTTTCTTTCTTTTTTTTTTTTTTTTAAAGATTTATTTATTTATTTATTTTGGGCGGGGGTTGGAGGGAGGGAAGCCGGCGGGCCACTTCTGTTGGTCTTTCATTTCTCTATTTTCATCTGTCTTTGTTCTTTGGCTCCTGTGGGCCTCCTATCGCGGTGGCGTCTGTCGTCGCAGAGCACCGGCTCTGGGCGCATGCGCTCCAGAGCTCCAGCTCGGTGATTGGACACATTGGTCCAGCCGCTCCGCGGCACGTGGGATCTTCCCAGGCCAGGGCTCCAACCGGCGCCCCTTGCACTGCAAGGCGGTGTCCTTACCCACTGGACCACCAGGAGAAGCCCTTTCTTTTCTTTTTTTCTCCTCTCTTGCCTTTTAAATATCCAAAGGATGTTGGCAATTTGATCTCTGGTTCCTCTGCCTTTTCTAAATCCAGCTTGTATATCTGGAAGTTCTCAGTTCACGTACTGTTGAATCCTAGAATGGAAGATTTTGAGCATGGCCTTGCTAGCATATGAAATGAATGCAACTGTGCAGTAGTTCATCCCCATGAACAATATGAAAAGGCAAAAAGTTTTGGGGTACTTGGGTCTGTTTTATTCTAAATTTCCATAGTTTCATGGACCTAGCAGAACTGCCCTTAGAGAGTAGGGTCTCCACTGAGCTGTGAAGGAAGCTTGATCTCCACATTCTGATTGGCTGGCAGGGGACGCATAGCCGGCCTCCCTGATCTTCTCCCACCGACAGGGGAAATTCCTTTTCTCCCTGAGCACCTGGCTGCTGGCAGCTAACTGGAACCTGGTCTCCTAAGGACCTGTTAGCTTCAGATTTGGGACATTGTGGGGTTCAGTTCAGGCTGATGGGAGCCAGATCTCCTCAGTACCTGCAGGGAGGAGGTGCCACTGAATGTAAAGGTGAGTAAAAGTGGGGAGAAGGTTTTTGTGCATGGCTGATGCTAAGGGTGTCTTCAGAGGATCCAGGAATGTTCGGGCTTGGTGTTGAAACTTGTGGATTTTGAGTCAGCTTTTGTCAAGTACAGGATGGTGTTTAGTGTTGCTTTTGCTATGTGGTGTCCATTTTTCCAAGCATGTTTTATTGAAGGGACTGTCCTTTCCTGAGTGTATGTTCTTGGCTTCTTTCTTGTGAATTAGACCACGTGCCTGTAGGTTTATTTATGGGCTCTCTGTTCTGTTCCTCTTGTCTCTGTCCCTGTTTCTGTGCCAATTCCATACGTGCCTTTAACTGTGTCACATAGACTGTAGTCAGGGGGAGAGATGTCTCCAGCCTGTTCTCCTGCCTCAGGGTCACTTTGGCTCTTCTGGATCCTTTGTGGCTCCACACAAATGTGAAGATTTTTTTTTCTTTGGTCACTTCTATTGATCTTTCACTTATTTCCATCATTGTTCTCTGGCCTGTGTGGGCCTCCCATCGCAGTGGCCTCTCTTACTGCAGAGCACCGGCTCTGGGCGCATGTGCTCCAGAGCTCTGGCTCGGTAGTTGGACACATGGGTCCAGCTGCTCCATGGCACACGGGATCTTCCCAGGCCAGGGATCGAACCAGCACCCCTTGCACTGCAAGGCGGTGTCCTTTACTCAATGGACCACCAGGGAAGCCCCGAAGATTGTTTTATATTTGGAAAAAGATGTCATTGAAATGTTAGTAGTGATTGCATGAACGTGTACGTTGCTTTGATTAGAATGGGCATTTAATGAGCGATATTTTCACTTATGTGCATATTTCTTTTTGTTTGTGTCTGTTCAGTATATTTGATCTATGACTTGAGGTTTTTAGTCTATAGGTCTTTCAAGTCCTTGGTTAAATAAATTCCTAGTTTTGGGGGGGTGGGGGTTGCAATTGTAACTGGGATTGTTTTCTTACTTTCTCTTTATGATAGTTCATTTATTAGAGAAGCACAAATGACCTTGCAGTTTTATTGAATTCCCTTTTTTTTTTGGTCATACACTTGACATGTGGAATCTTAACTCCTTGACTGAGGATCAAACCTTTAACCCCTGCAGAAGAAGTGCAGAGTGTTAATCACTATGCCACTAGGGAAATGCCTGAATTCATTTTTTTAGTTCTGGCAGTTGTTTTGGTAGTTCTATATGGAATATGAGAATTCAGAAATCTCAGTTTCAGCTACATCAGTGTTATCCACAGCACTCAGGATATATACATATAGTAATATGCACTTTCTATGATGCCTTCTAATACCATGCAGACTTCTACGAGGCAATTAACATCATTTCTTAAGTTGGATTTGGTCTGGATAAGTCTTGTCTCTATGGCAATGTTTGATGTCATCTCTGATTTTCTAGAATGTGACTTATATGGCTATATTGAAAAGTAATTTACTTTCTAGTAAATTTAAAATGTTTCAACTTTAATAGCAGTACAAAGTTTTCTACATTCTTATCAAATACTCCCATGTGTTTTATTACCCCAAACAGGGTCACTCTTTTTTGGGGGCGGGGGAAGGGGGATGGGTGGGCCACTTCTATTGGTCTTTCATTTGTCTATTTTCATCCATCTTTGTTCTTTGGCCCATGTGGGCTTCCCACCGCAGTGGCCTCTGTTGTCGCAGAGCACAGGCTCTGGGCACATGCACTCCAGAGCTCCAGCTCGGTTTGGACACATGGGTCCAGCCGCTCCGCGGCACGTGGGATCTTCCCAGGCCAGGGATCGAAGCGGCGCCCCTTGCACTGCAAGGCAGTGTCCTTACCCACTGGACCATCAGGGAAGCCCCAGGGTCACTCTTCCAGGGAACCAGCACAGCTACATAGTGAGGGTCAGTTATGGTTTCCACATTACAGTCCTATCCGCAGGACCGCTTCAACTTTCACCAGCTTCCAAACTTTGTGTAAATGTCTTCTCCACTCTAATCTAGTTTTCTTTTTCTGGAACCAGAAATCTGGGGATTTCCCTCCTTTTAAAAACCTTCATGGATTTAAAGGGTACAAGATGAGCATGATCTGGGTGGGTTTTTCTGTGTGGTTTCTTTCAGCGAGGACGTTTTCAGTGCTTTTCCATGTTGTAACCTGTATCATTATTTTTTCATTGTGATTAAAAACATGTAACATTTATCATTTAAGTCATTTTAGATATACACTTCTATAACATTAAATATTCTTACCATTCATCTCCAAATCTTTTCATTTTCCCCAAGTGACCCTGAAGCCATTTAATACTAACTTCCCTCAACCCCTTGGCAACATTATTATGCTTTGAATAGGTATCTGGATAGCTTATCCTGACAGAATCATAGAATGTTTGCCCTTGGGTGTCTGTCAGGCTTGTTTCACTTAGCATAGTGACTTGAGGGCTCATCCACATTGTAGCACATGTGAGAATTATCTTATTTTTAAAGGTTGAATCATATTCCATTGTGTATATACTAAATTGTGCTTGTCCATTCATTTGTCTATTTATCCTTTTTCTTCTAGTAAATTTAAAATGTTTCAACTTTAATAGCAGTACAAAGTTTTCTACATTCTTATCAAATACTCCCATGTGTTTTATTACCCCAAACAGTGTCACTCTTTTTTGGGGGCGGGGAAGGGGATGGGTGGGCCACTTCTATTGGTCTTTCATTTGTCTATTTTCATCCATCTTTGTTCTTTGGCCCATGTGGGCTTCCCACCGCAGTGGCCTCTGTTGTCGCAGAGCACAGGCTCTGGGCACATGCACTCCAGAGCTCCAGCTCGGTTTGGACACATGGGTCCAGCCGCTCCGCGGCACGTGGGATCTTCCCAGGCCAGGGATCGAAGCGGCGCCCCTTGCACTGCAAGGCAGTGTCCTTACCCACTGGACCATCAGGGAAGCCCCAGGGTCACTCTTCCAGGGAACCAGCACAGCTACATAGTGAGGGTCAGTTATGGTTTCCACATTACAGTCCTATCCGCAGGACCGCTTCAACTTTCACCAGCTTCCAAACTTTGTGTAAATGTCTTCTCCACTCTAATCTAGTTTTCTTTTCTGGAACCAGAAATCTGGGGATTTCCCTCCTTTTAAAAACCTTCATGGATTTAAAGGGTACAAGATGAGCATGATCTGGGTGGGTTTTTCTGTGTGGTTTCTTTCAGCGAGGACGTTTTCAGTGCTTTTCCATGTTGTAACCTGTATCATTATTTTTTCATTGTGATTAAAAACATGTAACATTTATCATTTAAGTCATTTTAGATATACACTTCTATAACATTAAATATTCTTACCATTCATCTCCAAATCTTTTCATTTTCCCCAAGTGACCCTGAAGCCATTTAATACTAACTTCCCTCAACCCCTTGGCAACATTATTATGCTTTGAATAGGTATCTGGATAGCTTATCCTGACAGAATCATAGAATGTTTGCCCTTGGGTGTCTGTCAGGCTTGTTTCACTTAGCATAGTGACTTGAGGGCTCATCCACATTGTAGCACATGTGAGAATTATCTTATTTTTAAAGGTTGAATCATATTCCATTGTGTATATACTAAATTGTGCTTGTCCATTCATCTGTCAAAGAACACTTGCGTTGCTTCCACCTTTTGGCTACTGTGAATAATACTGCTATGATACAGGGTACAAGTATCTGTTCCAGTTCTTGGTTTTAAATATTTTGGGTGTATACCCTGGAACAGAAATGATGGATTCTATGCTAACCTTGGTTGGAATAAAGGGATATGTTTAAGGTTAGGGTTATCTTCATGGTTATGGTTAGGGCACAGTTGGGGTTTAGGTTAGGGTTGGGTCTGGGTAAGATTAGAGTTAGGGTTATCTTTAGGATAAGAGTTGGGTTAGATCTAGGGTTAAGATAAGGGTTAGAGTAGACGGTAATCTTTAGGGTTAGGGTTAAACTTTGGTTAGGTTTAGAGTAGGAGTTGGTTTGGGTTCAGGTTAGGGTTAGGGTTAGAATAAGGGTTATGTTTAGGGTTAGGGTTAGTGGTGAGGGTCTTCTTCACCTGTGAGAATTTTTACATTGACAGTGGTGATGCCCAGGAGTAAGAAGTGTGGCTTGTGGCTATTGTGCGCACACTGAATGGCAGTAGAAGGGAAGTTTGGACCTCGTTCCTCTTGGAAGGACATGCAACCTGTGAGATAGGTTAAACATGAGATAATCAGCTGTCTCTTGGGTTTCTGCCTTTAGAAAAAAAGGAAAACCTGAACTCTTTTTCAGCAATTATTTACTAAAAATCATTTCTTCAGAATTGCCTCTTTGTACTCCCCTAAATGTAGTAATTTGTGTTTCCTGTACTGTGTGTCCTCTTCAAGGGACACAGGAAACATACAAATAAGCACTATGCACATACTGTTCTCTTAACAAATATTTCATTCATCTCCAAATCTTTTCATTTTCCCCAAGTGACCCTGAAGCCATTTAATACTAACTTCCCTCAACCCCTTGGCAACATTATTATGCTTTGAATAGGTATCTGGATAGCTTATCCTGACAGAATCATAGAATGTTTGCCCTTGGGTGTCTGTCAGGCTTGTTTCACTTAGCATAGTGACTTGAGGGCTCATCCACATTGTAGCACATGTGAGAATTATCTTATTTTTAAAGGTTGAATCATATTCCATTGTGTATATACTAAATTGTGCTTGTCCATTCATCTGTCAAAGAACACTTGCGTTGCTTCCACCTTTTGGCTACTGTGAATAATACTGCTATGATACAGGGTACAAGTATCTGTTCCAGTTCTTGGTTTTAAATATTTTGGGTGTATACCCTGGAACAGAAATGATGGATTCTATGCTAACCTTGGTTGGAATAAAGGGATATGTTTAAGGTTAGGGTTATCTTCATGGTTATGGTTAGGGCACAGTTGGGGTTTAGGTTAGGGTTGGGTCTGGGTAAGATTAGAGTTAGGGTTATCTTTAGGATAAGAGTTGGGTTAGATCTAGGGTTAAGATAAGGGTTAGAGTAGACGGTAATCTTTAGGGTTAGGGTTAAACTTTGGTTAGGTTTAGAGTAGGAGTTGGTTTGGGTTCAGGTTAGGGTTAGGGTTAGAATAAGGGTTATGTTTAGGGTTAGGGTTAGTGGTGAGGGTCTTCTTCACCTGTGAGAATTTTTACATTGACAGTGGTGATGCCCAGGAGTAAGAAGTGTGGCTTGTGGCTATTGTGCGCACACTGAATGGCAGTAGAAGGGAAGTTTGGACCTCGTTCCTCTTGGAAGGACATGCAACCTGTGAGATAGGTTAAACATGAGATAATCAGCTGTCTCTTGGGTTTCTGCCTTTAGAAAAAAAGGAAAACCTGAACTCTTTTTCAGCAATTATTTACTAAAAATCATTTCTTCAGAATTGCCTCTTTGTACTCCCCTAAATGTAGTAATTTGTGTTTCCTGTACTGTGTGTCCTCTTCAAGGGACACAGGAAAGCCATACAAATAAGCACTATGCACATACTGTTCTCTTAACAAATATTTCATGCATGAGAGGACAAATCACTCAGGACCTGGGAATTTTTTTGCTAAGATAGATGGTAAATTGCTGGTCGCGTGATTAGGATTGTCTTTTCATAATTATGACTGAGACCAATTTATCCAGCCTGGGTAGCTATAGCACGGTAGGAGGGACAACTTCCAAAGGACACAGCCGTTTGTTTCTTCTCTACATTTTAATGTCTTATTTCATGCAATAAGGAGACAGATACAAAAGAAAGCAACACAATGGCTTTTAAGCATTGACTAAGTCTCTGGAGCACCCAACTACACAGGAGCTGAAGCTCTGGCACTCTGGACCCTCTCACTCCCCCAGACCTTGTTCTATTCCATGTGGGCTCTTCCTGAGCTCTGTTGTTTAACTGTAAATGATTAACATATAAACTTAAGTATCAGGATATGTTGATCACTCAGTTGAGGGTGGTGAATGTTTGTAATGTTCCCTTTGAGTGACCATTCCAGTCATTCAGAACTCTTAGGAAGCTGATGGGTGAAGCAGAAGGCAAAGACAAGGACAGTGAGTGGCCAGACTTGACAATGCTCATCTGTCATCATGACAAAGCATCCTGTAGTGTGTAGGTATGGCCCTGGGACTGTGACTCAGGAGCAGTGAGCATCAAGTTGCTGGCGCAGGTTCCTCAGTACCGGTGACAGATATGGGACTACTGTGTGCCTGTGCTCAGGGAGGCAGGAGTATTAACAATCGACTCTTTCATCCAGGGATCCAGGCATCTGTGGACTCAGGTTGTGGTGGAGGGGGCGGTGTAAAGAAAGGACTGAGTGAGAGGAGCTGGGAGTGGGGCTCTGGGAGGGCTCCCTGGTGGAAGTGACCTTTCTGTGGGATTTCAGTGCAGAGAGCTGGGATAGAGAAGAGAAGGTCTTTTACCTGTGTATTTACTAAAATCATTTCTTCAGAATTGCCTCTTTGTACTCCCCTAAATGTAGTAATTTGTGTTTCCTGTACTGTGTGTCCTCTTCAAGGGACACAGGAAAGCCATACAAATAAGCACTATGCACATACTGTTCTCTTAACAAATATTTCATGCATGAGAGGACAAATCACTCAGGACCTGGGAATTTTTTTGCTAAGATAGATGGTAAATTGCTGGTCGCGTGATTAGGATTGTCTTTTCATAATTATGACTGAGACCAATTTATCCAGCCTGGGTAGCTATAGCACGGTAGGAGGGACAACTTCCAAAGGACACAGCCGTTTGTTTCTTCTCTACATTTTAATGTCTTATTTCATGCAATAAGGAGACAGATACAAAAGAAAGCAACACAATGGCTTTTAAGCATTGACTAAGTCTCTGGAGCACCCAACTACACAGGAGCTGAAGCTCTGGCACTCTGGACCCTCTCACTCCCCCAGACCTTGTTCTATTCCATGTGGGCTCTTCCTGAGCTCTGTTGTTTAACTGTAAATGATTAACATATAAACTTAAGTATCAGGATATGTTGATCACTCAGTTGAGGGTGGTGAATGTTTGTAATGTTCCCTTTGAGTGACCATTCCAGTCATTCAGAACTCTTAGGAAGCTGATGGGTGAAGCAGAAGGCAAAGACAAGGACAGTGAGTGGCCAGACTTGACAATGCTCATCTGTCATCATGACAAAGCATCCTGTAGTGTGTAGGTATGGCCCTGGGACTGTGACTCAGGAGCAGTGAGCATCAAGTTGCTGGCGCAGGTTCCTCAGTACCGGTGACAGATATGGGACTACTGTGTGCCTGTGCTCAGGGAGGCAGGAGTATTAACAATCGACTCTTTCATCCAGGGATCCAGGCATCTGTGGACTCAGGTTGTGGTGGAGGGGGCGGTGTAAAGAAAGGACTGAGTGAGAGGAGCTGGGAGTGGGGCTCTGGGAGGGCTCCCTGGTGGAAGTGACCTTTCTGTGGGATTTCAGTGCAGAGAGCTGGGATAGAGAAGAAGAGAAGGCTCTTTGACTTGTGCTCAGACTGGATGTGCATCCTGGAATGCATTGTGATAGGAGGAGTGTGGAAGCTATAAGGGCCAGAAGGAGAGATCCAGGCTGATGATGATCTTGTGGGCAAAAGGGTGTCTGAAGTGGAGTTAGAAGGTGATGGGGAACGTGAAAGCAATGTCCTTCATACCAGGTGAGCAAGTATCTCCATTTCAGGCCTGGAACCTCCACCACTTGAAAATGCCTTGCAGGTGGTAAAGTAAAATCATACTCTACTCATGTTTTTTTTGTAAGATAGCACTGGAGATTTTCTGAACTTCTTTAGTTTCTTTCTCCCACTGACTAAGAAAAATGTGTTACATTCAACTTAATGTAGCCAGAAGTGGAACTCTTTGAACTGACAACGCTTGCCCTCTACCCTTGCAAAGTTTTAAGATGTTTAAAAAACCTTCAGAAACATAAGAATGATTCTACAAGAGAGCCTTTCAGGATGCTCATCTTAGTGTGTATTTCCACAAATGTTTATACAAGCTTATTATGCACAAGATGCACTGGTGGGTGCTGGAAGTAAGGACGCCCAGGGATTGGAGTGGGGATCAGGATGTGCGCATGCTGTCGGGGGACAGAACCATGCCAGAGCATCCTGACCACAAGGGAGACACCTTGGCGCCTTCTCTCTCTGGTACTTCCTTGCTTCTACTACCTCGCTCCAGGCTCTCCCGACAGGAAAGGAAAACCCTCCTAATTCCTCACTCAAGACAGTAATTACTCTTCACTCCTCACCATCTGAAAAATGGAGATAATAATGCCCCTCTCCCAGAGATGAAAGAGTTGAAAAATTGAACACACATGAAGTAGTCAGAACAGTGCTTGGCATATAATAAGCACCCAATAACTGTGAGTTTTTGTTATTAATTCAGTCTTAGGAGGGAGTGGGAGATTAATGCATCTACCCAGACCATGAATTTGGAATCAGAACCTAGTCAGTAACTATTGCCATAGAAATGGCACATATTAAAGTTTTTAAAAACCTGATTATTGGGCTTCCCCTGGTGGTCCAGTGGATAAGGACACCACCTTGCAGTACAAGGGGTGCCGGTTTGATCCTTGGCCTGGGAAGATCCCACGTGCCGCGGAGCAGCTGGACCCATGTGTCCAATTACCGAGCCGGAGCTCTGGAGCGCATGCGCCCAGAGCCGGTGCTCTGCGACAACAGAGGCCACAGCGATGGGAGGCCCACAGGAGCCAAAGAACAAAGACGGATGAAAATAGAGAAATGAAAGACCAATAGAAGTGGCCCGCCCGCTCCCTCCCTCCCCAACCCGACCCCCCCAAAATAAATAAATAAATCTTTTAAAAAAAAAAAAACCTGATTATTAAATAGTAATGTCGTTGCAGTTCCTAATTTGGGAAAAATGTGTATTTTTACATAAAGATTAGTAGACGTTGTGGGCTGGATTGCATACACTTAAAATTCACATGTTGAAGCCCTAACCCCCATATTTCAGAACCTTGTTTGGACCATATTTGGAGACAAGGTCTTTAAAGAGATAATTAAGCCAAAATGTGATTTTCAGGATGTGGCCTAATCCAGCATGACTGACATCCTTAGAAAACTCACACATGTGCCCACACAGAGGAAAGACCACATGAGGGCACAGAGAGAAGGCAGTCACCTGCAAGGTAAGGAGAGAGGTCTCAGAAAAAACAAACCTGCGTCCACCTTGATCTTGGACTTCTAGCCTCCAAGGCTGTGAGAAAATAAGTCTGTTCTTTAAGCTCCAGTCTGTGGTACTTTGTTATGGCACAGTCCCAGCAAACTAAAACAATGGAGAGAAGTTTGGAAGAATATGCTCCTAGTGGTTATTCTCAGAGTGGAGGAATTTCAGCAGATTTCAATTTAATTTAAAGCAACCTGGTATTTCTTACAAAAATTTTCACAAACAATTACAAGACAAAGCAACACCTTCCAGCTGAGCTCCCCTGCAAAGTTCAATTTGGGATCCTTGTTTGCTGCCACCGTGTCCCGTGGCTCTGTGCGGCGTGTGCACTTGGACCAGCTGCAGCCAGCCTGCCGTGGACCTGATTCAGACCTATCGTGGGAATAATGAGCATCCAGATCCATAGGCTTTTACTGGAAATTTAGCAGGGCATCTGAACATGATTCCATTCAACAGAGAAGACAGTCTATTTTTATTGAATGAATATCTGAGTCTTGGTCACACGTAAAATACCAGCTTTTCTTATAAGAATTCTTCAGAACGCTACCACAAATCCTCCAGATCCCTGCCTGGCCTGGCACATGTCCCCAGAATTGCTCAAACTCCTTTGCCCACACCGATGGTGGGTTTTCTTCTCAGCTGTTGCTGTCACTCTGAATGAAAGAATGTTAGACTCTGAACACCCTCCACTTATAAAGCTTCCAGCTGCTTTTGCTTTCTTCTTGCACAAAGCAACTTTGGCCCCTAGCTACCTGTGGCGGGTGGACTTCAGACAAATGGCAGTGGGAGGAAAGAGGACGGCCAGACAGGAGGCATTTTATTCCAAGAGAAAGGCCAAAGAGATGAAAGCAAATCTGCACGGAAGAAAGAGAGCAAGAGCACAGTTCTCCTCAAGGGCCTGGCCCCAGTCTACCACAGTTACCCCATCATCGGGCAGCATGGAGGAGGGCTGGTTGCTGGTAGGAGATGCCCCCACCTCCTCGTTTGCCCACTTCTTGAGCTGGCACACCCCCAGCTCATCAGCAGATGCGGGAGGAGAATCTTCACCAAGCAGATCCTTCCAGGGGAGCCATTCATGAGGAGGGCACTCAAGTTTGGAGCCAGTTGGGGGCACTGGGAGGGTGTGAGCAGCTCTGCTGTCCCTGTAAGAATAGGGCCACGAGGAGGGTCGGAGGGGTGATAGGAAAGGATGTCCCACGACAAGGTCAAGGCGCAGTGTGCCAGGGCTCCTGTGTTGGTGCTACTGTCCTGCACTCATGGCCTTTGTGACTTGGGTTGCATACTCAAGGCCTTTGCAGCCTTGGTTTTCTAAAACAAGCAGACCAGTGATTCAGATTTTTTGGGTTTCACTTAAACAATTACAAGACAAAGCAACACCTTCCAGCTGAGCTCCCCTGCAAAGTTCAATTTGGGATCCTTGTTTGCTGCCACCGTGTCCCGTGGCTCTGTGCGGCGTGTGCACTTGGACCAGCTGCAGCCAGCCTGCCGTGGACCTGATTCAGACCTATCGTGGGAATAATGAGCATCCAGATCCATAGGCTTTTACTGGAAATTTAGCAGGGCATCTGAACATGATTCCATTCAACAGAGAAGACAGTCTATTTTTATTGAATGAATATCTGAGTCTTGGTCACACGTAAAATACCAGCTTTTCTTATAAGAATTCTTCAGAACGCTACCACAAATCCTCCAGATCCCTGCCTGGCCTGGCACATGTCCCCAGAATTGCTCAAACTCCTTTGCCCACACCGATGGTGGGTTTTCTTCTCAGCTGTTGCTGTCACTCTGAATGAAAGAATGTTAGACTCTGAACACCCTCCACTTATAAAGCTTCCAGCTGCTTTTGCTTTCTTCTTGCACAAAGCAACTTTGGCCCCTAGCTACCTGTGGCGGGTGGACTTCAGACAAATGGCAGTGGGAGGAAAGAGGACGGCCAGACAGGAGGCATTTTATTCCAAGAGAAAGGCCAAAGAGATGAAAGCAAATCTGCACGGAAGAAAGAGAGCAAGAGCACAGTTCTCCTCAAGGGCCTGGCCCCAGTCTACCACAGTTACCCCATCATCGGGCAGCATGGAGGAGGGCTGGTTGCTGGTAGGAGATGCCCCCACCTCCTCGTTTGCCCACTTCTTGAGCTGGCACACCCCCAGCTCATCAGCAGATGCGGGAGGAGAATCTTCACCAAGCAGATCCTTCCAGGGGAGCCATTCATGAGGAGGGGCACTCAAGTTTGTAGCCAGTTGGGGGCACTGGGAGGGTGTGAGCAGCTCTGCTGTCCCTGTAAGAATAGGGCCACGAGGAGGGTCGGAGGGGTGATAGGAAAGGATGTCCCACGACAAGGTCAAGGCGCAGTGTGCCAGGGCTCCTGTGTTGGTGCTACTGTCCTGCACTCATGGCCTTTGTGACTTGGGTTGCATACTCAAGCCTTTGCAGCCTTGGTTTCCTCAGCTATAAAGTATATCTAAGGATGTATATACCTCCTGAGTTTGTCACAAGGATGAACATTCAGTTAATTAGCCTATGATTAAAAAGAGTGAGGCAGAATTATATGTTCCAATATGAAAACAGTTCTAAACTATCTTCTTTAAAAGAGAGAGAGATGGGGTGGGATGGAGGGGGATATACATATGACTAATCTGGGAACATACATATCTGTAAACAACAAAACTCTGTAAAAGTTAAAAGAGAGAGAGAGAGAGAAAGGAAATGAGCAGGGGACAGCAGCAGAGGACAAATGTAGTATGTTCCTTCTCATGTGAAACAGAAGATATATAGGGCTATGGTGTGTGCTTGCGCGGCTGAGCAGTAATTGGAGATTTCGACTTATTTTCTGTACCCATGTATTTCCTTCCTTTGCCCTGGGCTTGCCAGAGGGAAGAGCAGAGCTACACCTGGTGAAGGCTCCCCGCCCAGAGGTGCCTTCAAGGCCCTGGAGCCTGGGGTGGGGGTGGAGGAGAATAATGACTTGGCCTGCAGCCCCAGCACCCCCATCAGAACCACCGCAGCTGTTCCTTTGGCCAGCAATCTAGAAACAGGCTCCACTAAATTACAGCCGGGAACCCCGCCATGACCTCTGAAAACTCCTGGCTGTGCCCCCTTGACTTGGCTCCATCTCTGACCAATTTAATGTATGCATGGGTCTCTCATGCCCCTACAGTGTCCCAGTACAATCGAGAAAAGTAGGTGGGACCTGGATACCTGGGGAGGGACACCTGGATACTCCCTCCTCCAGCTGTGGAAGGACTTGAGGACCCCTCAGCTGTGGTTCTCTGGAGAATGGCACCAGGAGCTGGGGTGGGAGAAGACTGATTATTGAAACCCCCACATCCCTGTCTTCCATTTTTGGCCCACCTCCTGGGTGCCACCGTTCCCTGGTTCTGTTTCTCCTTTGTCTCACAGCTGCTACATCCTAGCAGATATTGAGGGCCTGAGGTTCTGGGTTTGAAACTCACCCCCATCACTATTGTAACCATGAGCAAGTTGTTTAATCTACTTTCATTAGTGTCCACATACATAAAAAGGTGAGAATTATAGTATTCACTTTATAGAGTGATAGTGAAGATTAAATAAAATAATATAGGTAAATGTATAGCACAGTGACAGGCACATAGCAAGTACTTGGTAAACATTATCTAGAATTACTGAGGAGGAATCTTTAAACTAAGCTAATGGGAATACTTTAATTACAAAGGTAATAAGAGATAGTGGACCCCTTATAACATTTGCTCTCTGAAAAGCAAGTAGATCATTGTGCATCAGAGATTTGCCTAAAAAGAGCTGTGGTGATTTCCTCATGGTACTCACAGCTCTCTGCTACAATGAGAAGGAAGACTGCATGGCACAGAGCAAGTACTTAATAGCAATTTATTGGATTTGTTGTTTAGTCACTCAGTTGTGTCTGACTCTTTGTGACTGCAGTGCTCCAGGCTTCTTTGTCTTTCACTATCTCCTGGAGTTTGCTCAAACTCATGTCCTTTGACTCAGTGATGGCATCCAACCATCTCATCCTCAGTTACCTCCTTCTCGTCTTACCCTAAATCTTTCTAAGCATCAGGGTCTTTTCCAATGTGTTGGCTCTTTGTATCAGGTGGTCAAAGTATTGGAGCCTTAACTTCAGCATCAGTCCTTCCAATGAATATTCAGGATTGGTTTCCCTTAGCATTGACTGGTTTGATCTCCTTACTGTCCGAGCGACTCTTAAGAATCTTTTCCAGGGCTTCCTGGTGGTCCAGTGGTAAGGATACCACCTTGCAGTGCAAGGCGCGGTTCGATCCCTGGCCTGGTAAGATCCCACGTGCCGTGGGCTACTCCCTCCTCCAGCTGTGGAAGGACTTGAGGACCCCTCAGCTGTGGTTCTCTGGAGAATGGCACCAGGAGCTGGGGTGGGAGAAGACTGATTATTGAAACCCCACATCCCTGTCTTCCATTTTTGGCCCACCTCCTGGGTGCCACCGTTCCCTGGTTCTGTTTCTCCTTTGTCTCACAGCTGCTACATCCTAGCAGATATTGAGGGCCTGAGGTTCTGGGTTTGAAACTCACCCCCATCACTATTGTAACCATGAGCAAGTTGTTTAATCTACTTTCATTAGTGTCCACATACATAAAAAGGTGAGAATTATAGTATTCACTTTATAGAGTGATAGTGAAGATTAAATAAAATAATATAGGTAAATGTATAGCACAGTGACAGGCACATAGCAAGTACTTGGTAAACATTATCTAGAATTACTGAGGAGGAATCTTTAAACTAAGCTAATGGGAATACTTTAATTACAAAGGTAATAAGAGATAGTGGACCCCTTATAACATTTGCTCTCTGAAAAGCAAGTAGATCATTGTGCATCAGAGATTTGCCTAAAAAGAGCTGTGGTGATTTCCTCATGGTACTCACAGCTCTCTGCTACAATGAGAAGGAAGACTGCATGGCACAGAGCAAGTACTTAATAGCAATTTATTGGATTTGTTGTTTAGTCACTCAGTTGTGTCTGACTCTTTGTGACTGCAGTGCTCCAGGCTTCTTTGTCTTTCACTATCTCCTGGAGTTTGCTCAAACTCATGTCCTTTGACTCAGTGATGGCATCCAACCATCTCATCCTCAGTTACCTCCTTCTCGTCTTACCCTAAATCTTTCTAAGCATCAGGGTCTTTTCCAATGTGTTGGCTCTTTGTATCAGGTGGTCAAAGTATTGGAGCCTTAACTTCAGCATCAGTCCTTCCAATGAATATTCAGGATTGGTTTCCCTTAGCATTGACTGGTTTGATCTCCTTACTGTCCGAGCGACTCTTAAGAATCTTTTCCAGGGCTTCCCTGGTGGTCCAGTGGGTAAGGATACCACCTTGCAGTGCAAGGGGCGCCGGTTCGATCCCTGGCCTGGTAAGATCCCACGTGCCGTGGAGCGGCTGGACCCATGTGTCCAATTACCAAGCCGGAGCTCTGGAGCGCATGTGCCCAGAGTGGGTGCTCTGCGACAACAGAGGCCACCGCGATGGGAGGCCCACACGGGCCAAAGAACAAAGATGGATGAAAATGGACAAATGAAAGACCAATAGAAGTGGCCTGCCTGCTCCCCTCCCTCCCCACCCCACCCCCACCAAAATAAATAAATAAATAAATCTTTTAAAAAAAAAAGAATCTTTTCCAGCACCACAATTTGAAAGGATCAGTTCTTTGGCACTCAACTTTCTTATGGTCCAACCCTCAGATCCATACATGACTATTGGAAAAACCATAGCTTTGACTATATGGACCTTTGTTGGCAAAGTGATGTCTCTGCTTTTTAATACATCATCTACATTTGTCATAGCTTTTTTCCCAAGGAGTAAGCATATTTTAATTTCATGACTGCAGTCACTGTCTGCAGTAATTTTGGAGCCCAAGAAAATGAAGTCTGTCACTATTTCCATTGTTTGCATGCCTATTTGCCATGAAGTGATGGGACCGGATGCCATGATCTTACTTTTCTGAATGTTGAGTTTAGGCCCACCTTTTCACTCTCCTCTTTCACCTTCATCAAGAGGCTCTTCTCTTCATCTTAATTCCTCTTAGCTTTCTGCCATTAGGGTGGTGATATCTGCATATCTGAGGTTATTGATATTTCTCCTGGCAATCTTTTTTTAAAATTTTGGCCTCTTTTATTGGTTCTTTCTTTTTTTTTTTTTATCTTTTTTGGGAGGTGGGGGAGGAGGGTGGGGGACGGGTGGGCCACTTCCATTGGTCTTTCATTTCTCTATTTTCATGTGTCTTTGTTCCTTGGCTCCCATGGGCCTCCCATCGCAGTGGCCTCTGTCGTCGCAGAGCGCTGGCTCTGGGCCCATGTGCGCCAGAGCTCTGGTGCAGTAATTGGACACATCAGTCCAGCTGCTCCCCGGCACGTGGAATCTCCCCAGGCCAGGGATCGAACTGGTGCCCCTTGCACTGCAAGGCGGTGTCCTTACCCACTGGACCACCAGGGGAAGCCCTATTGGTTCTTTCTTAATTTATTTTTCATCCATCGTTATTCTTTGACCTGTGTGGGCCTCTTGTTACAGCAGGCCTCTCTCACTACAGAGCACCAGCTCTGGGCACATGCACTCCAGAGCACTGGCTTGTAATTGGACACACTGGTCCCCCCTTTTCATGGCACATGGGATCTTCCCCAGCCAGGGATCTAACCAGTGCCCCTTGCACTGCAAGGCAGCCTCCTTACCCACTGGACCACCAGGGAAGCCCTCTTCTGGCAATCTTGATTCCAGCTTGTGTTTCATCCAACCCAGGATTTCTCATGATATAATCTACATGTAATTTAAATAAGCAGGATGACTGTATACAGCCTTGACGTACTCCCTTCCCAATTTTGAACCAGTCTGTTGTTCCATGTCCAGTTCTAACTGTCACTTCTTGACCTGTGAATAGGTTTTTCAGCAGACATTTAAGGTGGTCATAGCTTTTTCCCAAGGAGTAAGCATATTTTAATTTCATGACTGCAGTCACTGTCTGCAGTAATTTTGGAGCAAGAAAATGAAGTCTGTCACTATTTCCATTGTTTGCATGCCTATTTGCCATGAAGTGATGGGACCGGATGCCATGATCTTACTTTTCTGAATGTTGAGTTTAGGCCCACCTTTTCACTCTCCTCTTTCACCTTCATCAAGAGGCTCTTCTCTTCATCTTAATTCCTCTTAGCTTTCTGCCATTAGGGTGGTGATATCTGCATATCTGAGGTTATTGATATTTCTCCTGGCAATCTTTTTTTAAAATTTTGGCCTCTTTTATTGGTTCTTTCTTTTTTTTTTTTTATCTTTTTTGGGAGGTGGGGGAGGAGGGTGGGGGACGGGTGGGCCACTTCCATTGGTCTTTCATTTCTCTATTTTCATGTGTCTTTGTTCCTTGGCTCCCATGGGCCTCCCATCGCAGTGGCCTCTGTCGTCGCAGAGCGCTGGCTCTGGGCCCATGTGCGCCAGAGCTCTGGTGCAGTAATTGGACACATCAGTCCAGCTGCTCCCCGGCACGTGGAATCTCCCCAGGCCAGGGATCGAACTGGTGCCCCTTGCACTGCAAGGCGGTGTCCTTACCCACTGGACCACCAGGGGAAGCCCTATTGGTTCTTTCTTAATTTATTTTTCATCCATCGTTATTCTTTGACCTGTGTGGGCCTCTTGTTACAGCAGGCCTCTCTCACTACAGAGCACCAGCTCTGGGCACATGCACTCCAGAGCACTGGCTTGTAATTGGACACACTGGTCCCCCCTTTTCATGGCACATGGGATCTTCCCCAGCCAGGGATCTAACCAGTGCCCCTTGCACTGCAAGGCAGCCTCCTTACCCACTGGACCACCAGGGAAGCCCTCTTCTGGCAATCTTGATTCCAGCTTGTGTTTCATCCAACCCAGGATTTCTCATGATATAATCTACATGTAATTTAAATAAGCAGGATGACTGTATACAGCCTTGACGTACTCCCTTCCCAATTTTGAACCAGTCTGTTGTTCCATGTCCAGTTCTAACTGTCACTTCTTGACCTGTGAATAGGTTTTTCAGCAGACATTTAAGGTGGTCTCATATTCTTATCTCTTTAAGAATTTTCCACAGTTTGTTGCAATCCACACTGATAAAGACTTTCACATCATCAATGAAGCAGAAATAAATTTTTTCTGGATTTCCCTTGCTTGGTCTATAATCCAATAGATGGTGGTAATTTGATCTTTGGTTTCTCTGCCTTTTCTAAAGATTTATCTATTTATTTATTTTTGGGCGAGGGTCGGGCTGGGGAGGGAGGGGAGCGGGCGGGCCACTTCTATTGGTCTTTCATTTCTCTATTTTCATCCGTCTTTGTTCTTTGGCTCCTGTGGGCCTCCCATCGTGGTGGCGTCTGTCATTGCAGAGCGCCGGCTCTGGGCGCATGTGCTCCAGAGCTCTGGCTCAGTAATTGGACACATCAGTCCAGCCGCTCCATGGCACGTGGGATCTTCCCAGGCCAGGGATCGAACCAGCGCCCCTTGCACTGCAAGGTGGTGTCCTTACCCACTGGACCACCAGGGGAAGCCCTCTCTGCCTTTTTTAAATCCAGCTTGTACACCTTCAAATTTTTGGTTCACATACTATTGAAGCCTAACTTGGAGGATTTTGAGCATGACTTTGCCAGCATGTGAAATGAGCGTAATTATAAATTGAACATTCTTTGGCATTGCTTTTCTTTGGCATTGGAATGAAAACTGACCTTTTCCAGTGCTGTGGCCACTGCTGAGTTTTCCAAATTTGCTGGCATATTGAGTGCAACACTTTAACAGCATCATCTTTTAGGATTAGAAATAGCTCAGCTGGAATTCCATCACCTCCACTAGTTTTGTTCATAGTAATGCTTCCTAAGGCCCACTTGATTTCACACTCTAGGATTTTTGGCTCTAAGGTGAGTGACCACACCATTGTGGTTATCAGATTCATTAAGGCTTTCTTTGTATAGTTTTGTGTATTCTTGCCACCTCTTTTTAATCTCTTCTGTTTCTGTTAGGTCCTTGGTGTTTCTGTCCTTTATTGTGTCCATCTTTGCATGAAAGGTTCCCTTGGTATCTCTAATTTTCCTGAAGATATCTCTAGTCTTTCCCATTCTGTTGTTTTCCTCTATTCCTTTGCATTGTTGACTTAAGAAGATTCTCTTATCTCTCCTTGCTATTCTCTGGAACTTTACATCCAGTTGGATCTTTTCTTTTTTCCTTTGCCTTTTGTTTCTTTTCTTTTCTCAGCTTTTTGTAGTATTATCAGGTGAAACTAACAACACTATAAAGCAACTATATGCCAATAAAAACTTTTTAGATAATAAAGATTTTTCTCTTAAATATATGTTACTTACTATTATGCAGAATGTTATTAATATTCTCTTTTTCTGAGATGCCATCTTTAGTATTATATTTTAGTGAATGTAATAAATAATGTCAAAGAGTCACTTATAACCTCCACTACTCAATCAACATTTTCAAATAAGTTGTTGATTTCCTAACTATTGAATTCTCTAGGGGTTGTAGGTTTATGACACCTATGTTACAGAGCTAGAGGAAAATTTTATGGTAGATCCTGTCAGGGAACAAAGACAGGCAAGTCCATGTTGATCTGGAGAATTTGAAGGTATCTTCATAGGAGGTGATTTTTTAGGCTGGGTCTGAAAGAATGGGATGACATTCACCAGGAGACCAAGAAACACCCATAATAGCCTTTATCAAATCCTGGTCCTTCTCATGGTCTCCTGTATAAGACCATTCTGATCGAATTGGGTTGTGTCTCCAATATACAAGAGCTAAGTAGAGGTGTCAGAGAGTAAGAAGAATACTAACAAATCACCTCTATCTATGTAACCTCATCTGAGGTTCATGAAACCCTGTGCAAGAAATGCAAAGAGCTCAATTTATAAATGAGGAAACCAGGGCTCAAAGAAGCTGAACAACTTGCCTAAAATCATGCAGATAGTAAGGAATGGAACCTGGATTTCAACCAGGTCTTTCAGTGCTCAAACTTGTATACTTTCAATACTGGTTTATTATTACCCTAGGCATGTCAGAAGGAATATACCATATTAGCATGTGCTCTATCATGATCAAAAAAAAATCCAACTAGATAACATTTGGAACTATTTTAGAACGGAAAATCCATTATTTGAAATCTTAAAAAAATATTTTGACGTAAAATGACTCTAATTGTGTCCATCTTTGCATGAAAGGTTCCTTGGTATCTCTAATTTTCCTGAAGATATCTCTAGTCTTTCCCATTCTGTTGTTTTCCTCTATTCCTTTGCATTGTTGACTTAAGAAGATTCTCTTATCTCTCCTTGCTATTCTCTGGAACTTTACATCCAGTTGGATCTTTTCTTTTTTCCTTTGCCTTTTGTTTCTTTTCTTTTCTCAGCTTTTTGTAGTATTATCAGGTGAAACTAACAACACTATAAAGCAACTATATGCCAATAAAAACTTTTTAGATAATAAAGATTTTTCTCTTAAATATATGTTACTTACTATTATGCAGAATGTTATTAATATTCTCTTTTTCTGAGATGCCATCTTTAGTATTATATTTTAGTGAATGTAATAAATAATGTCAAAGAGTCACTTATAACCTCCACTACTCAATCAACATTTTCAAATAAGTTGTTGATTTCCTAACTATTGAATTCTCTAGGGGTTGTAGGTTTATGACACCTATGTTACAGAGCTAGAGGAAAATTTTATGGTAGATCCTGTCAGGGAACAAAGACAGGCAAGTCCATGTTGATCTGGAGAATTTGAAGGTATCTTCATAGGAGGTGATTTTTTAGGCTGGGTCTGAAAGAATGGGATGACATTCACCAGGAGACCAAGAAACACCCATAATAGCCTTTATCAAATCCTGGTCCTTCTCATGGTCTCCTGTATAAGACCATTCTGATCGAATTGGGTTGTGTCTCCAATATACAAGAGCTAAGTAGAGGTGTCAGAGAGTAAGAAGAATACTAACAAATCACCTCTATCTATGTAACCTCATCTGAGGTTCATGAAACCCTGTGCAAGAAATGCAAAGAGCTCAATTTATAAATGAGGAAACCAGGGCTCAAAGAAGCTGAACAACTTGCCTAAAATCATGCAGATAGTAAGGAATGGAACCTGGATTTCAACCAGGTCTTTCAGTGCTCAAACTTGTATACTTTCAATACTGGTTTATTATTACCCTAGGCATGTCAGAAGGAATATACCATATTAGCATGTGCTCTATCATGATCAAAAAAAAATCCAACTAGATAACATTTGGAACTATTTTAGAACGGAAAAATCCATTATTTGAAATCTTAAAAAAAATATTTTGACGTAAAAATGACTCTAATAAATGACGGTAAGCAAGGCAAGTGGGGAGAGAGAGAGGGCTAATCCAGCATTACATATTTAGAATAATGTTAGTTGAATCAGCTTTTACAAAGAAAAGTAAAGAGAGCATCAGAAATCAATAACACAGTTTTAGTGTCAGCTGCATTTAAGTGAGACAGCTCTGACTCATTCAACATGTGATGTCAGGCCAAGCAGGTTGCAAGGGGGAAAAATGTATTTGGGGGAAAAAGTTGGAAAGGGCATGCTAAATTTGAAAACACTACATCTTGGTTACCGATCCCTGTGGATGGAGATATAAGAAACCATGAGACCTTTTTGGACCACTGAGGAATCAGTATTCTTTCTTAAATCTTCAGGGCAGGACAGAGCATGTGTTGCCCTGTGTAGGAAGCCAAGACCATATTCAAATCACTGAGGACAAATGCAAGATGAATTCTGGAAAGCCAGAAAGTTCTAGAGACAAAACCAAGAAGAGTTCTTAAAGCCTCAGTGCCTTTAATCCCTACAGGGAATGAGTGATGTACGGCAGTGCAGAAGGAGTACCTAACTGCCAAGAAGAGGGTCTCTGATGTTCTTAGTGGTCCTGTCAAGAGTTGTGAATTTTCCCCTCAGGAATGGTCTTCTGTCATATCAACTTAATCCTGTGTTACATACAATTGGACCACTCTGTCCTTGGAGGCCCTGATTTTTCCTTTCTCATCCTTTGGCTTCTTGATCTAACATCTATGGCAGGACTCCTTTGGTATTGCTGTTGGGAGACAGGACTGAGTTTATATCACAAAACTGATGTTGCTGTTCTACTCTGAAAGCACAATTTGACCGAAGACTCTCTAGAGCCATGCCAACAGACAGTATAGGTTTTATTCTATTCTGTTTGCATTTGTTGTCATTCTTGAATAAAAGGATGTTTTATCCAACAACGTTCATGAGTTCATTTCCTAAATTGTAAAAATCTCTGTTGCAAAGATTGTTTTTCTGACTGTTATTTCTCCCTGCAGAATTTCATGAAGCTCATATACTAGAAAACATGGTTAAGATGAGCAATGAGATTCTAGCAGGCCAGAGAAGATGGGCTTTAAGGATATATACACATGGCTTGGTTTATAGCTAAATTCATAGTAGTTTCTGAGGCTTTGTTGTCCAGGTACAAGGAGCCCCAGGCAGGGGAAACTTTAGATTTGGTGCTTTGCTTCCTCTGAGTAAACCAAGCTTAAGTCGTTGCTGGCTGCCTGTATGTCTTCCAGCTGTAAAGTGGCTGCAAAAGGCCACAGCAACTTAACTGCATCGGTAACTGCCAGGGTTACTGAGCCTGTGAATTTAGTGTCCTTGAGATGCCTCTGGGCTGACAGGCTAGGCCAACCAGGAGCTGTAGCCATGGCCACACATCTCTTTACTTTCTAAGCCATTCAGGCTTCCCATCTCCACACCCACTTGTGAGATAACCAAGGCCTTAGGGTGTCATGAAATCACCAATTTTCTTTCAGAATTCATTCTTTTCTTTTTATCTAGGAAGGGGCAAATCCACCTATATTTGTGGTTTAGGCTCTCAGGAGACTGGGAGTAACTCAGTTCCACCGTAAAATGAAGTGTTCCACAGGAAATGAAATATTGTTCAACCGGAAAATCCCTAACTTGTTTGTTCTCTTTCACTTTATTGAATATTTTTTAATCCAAAAGTTATCTGTGCTCATTATTACAAAGCTGACAGGGAGGAAGCTTCCATTTGACAGTTGGGTCCCCACCTCTACCTAATCCATCATCACCTTGTGGTAAAGTCTGTCCCAGCCTGGTGTGCGTCCTTTCACGTCTTTCTCAAAGTGCTTCCCCATACATACCAGCACACGGACACCTGCATAGCAATGGACGTCAGTCTACCTCTTCCTGCAGGCATCTCCAAACTTCCAGTTTGGCATAGCAATGGACGTGCCAACAGACAGTATAGGTTTTATTCTATTCTGTTTGCATTTGTTGTCATTCTTGAATAAAAGGATGTTTTATCCAACAACGTTCATGAGTTCATTTCCTAAATTGTAAAATCTCTGTTGCAAAGATTGTTTTCTGACTGTTATTTCTCCCTGCAGAATTTCATGAAGCTCATATACTAGAAAACATGGTTAAGATGAGCAATGAGATTCTAGCAGGCCAGAGAAGATGGGCTTTAAGGATATATACACATGGCTTGGTTTATAGCTAAATTCATAGTAGTTTCTGAGGCTTTGTTGTCCAGGTACAAGGAGCCCCAGGCAGGGGAAACTTTAGATTTGGTGCTTTGCTTCCTCTGAGTAAACCAAGCTTAAGTCGTTGCTGGCTGCCTGTATGTCTTCCAGCTGTAAAGTGGCTGCAAAAGGCCACAGCAACTTAACTGCATCGGTAACTGCCAGGGTTACTGAGCCTGTGAATTTAGTGTCCTTGAGATGCCTCTGGGCTGACAGGCTAGGCCAACCAGGAGCTGTAGCCATGGCCACACATCTCTTTACTTTCTAAGCCATTCAGGCTTCCCATCTCCACACCCACTTGTGAGATAACCAAGGCCTTAGGGTGTCATGAAATCACCAATTTTCTTTCAGAATTCATTCTTTTCTTTTTATCTAGGAAGGGGCAAATCCACCTATATTTGTGGTTTAGGCTCTCAGGAGACTGGGAGTAACTCAGTTCCACCGTAAAATGAAGTGTTCCACAGGAAATGAAATATTGTTCAACCGGAAAATCCCTAACTTGTTTGTTCTCTTTCACTTTATTGAATATTTTTTAATCCAAAAGTTATCTGTGCTCATTATTACAAAGCTGACAGGGAGGAAGCTTCCATTTGACAGTTGGGTCCCCACCTCTACCTAATCCATCATCACCTTGTGGTAAAGTCTGTCCCAGCCTGGTGTGCGTCCTTTCACGTCTTTCTCAAAGTGCTTCCCCATACATACCAGCACACGGACACCTGCATAGCAATGGACGTCAGTCTACCTCTTCCTGCAGGCATCTCCAAACTTCCAGTTTGGAATCAAGTTTTTTACGTTTCCCTTCATCCTATGCTTGTCCAGTGTGCTCAGCATTTCAGTCATTATCCAATCTGCTGGGGAAACGAGATGAAAAGTGGTGCAGGAGACCAGCCCAGGCGTGTGCTCCCGGAGTGGGTGCCGTCTGCTCCCTAAGGGGCCAGTGGTCAGACAGATCATGTCGCTGACTCCTGAGCTTGTCGAAAGTGTGAGGATTGACACAGTGAGACACCTCTGTTGACCCCAGTGTGAAAAGCAGAATCTGGAGACTTCTGAGCCAGCAGGGGAGGCTGAGGGCAGTTCTCCCGTGATAGCTGGTTCTGGAATATTCTGCCACAGTGAGTGGATTATTCAGGACTCTGACTTCTCCTGAGCCTCCCCGCTGAGGCAGTGTCAGGCCTCATTAGCACTTCCACTACAGGCGAGCCCTTGCTGCGAGCGGAGGTGAGAGCAGTCAATTTTACCACTCATTAGCAGCTCTGGACAGAGTGGTGGGAGGATGGAAGCTATTGGCAAAGGACAATCTGCTTCTCCAGGGGCACAGTTATCCATTCTGGTCCTTCCGCCATCAGCAGGTCACCCAGAGTCGACTGTCCGTTAGTCTCACAGAGCAATGAGCGAGACCGTCCCTTTTTTTAAGGATTAGTTCCTTTATATAATAACTCAGCGAGTTGCCAGTATTGTGGTCCTCAAGGCAATGGTGAGGCTGCAGGAAAAAGGAAAATTTCAGAAGCCCGCCATCACTACTCAGTTCCACCGTAAAATGAAGTGTTCCACAGGAAATGAAATATTGTTCAACCGGAAAATCCCTAACTTGTTTGTTCTCTTTCACTTTATTGAATATTTTTTAATCCAAAAGTTATCTGTGCTCATTATTACAAAGCTGACAGGGAGGAAGCTTCCATTTGACAGTTGGGTCCCCACCTCTACCTAATCCATCATCACCTTGTGGTAAAGTCTGTCCCAGCCTGGTGTGCGTCCTTTCACGTCTTTCTCAAAGTGCTTCCCCATACATACCAGCACACGGACACCTGCATAGCAATGGACGTCAGTCTACCTCTTCCTGCAGGCATCTCCAAACTTCCAGTTTGGAATCAAGTTTTTTACGTTTCCCTTCATCCTATGCTTGTCCAGTGTGCTCAGCATTTCAGTCATTATCCAATCTGCTGGGGAAACGAGATGAAAAGTGGTGCAGGAGACCAGCCCAGGCGTGTGCTCCCGGAGTGGGTGCCGTCTGCTCCCTAAGGGGCCAGTGGTCAGACAGATCATGTCGCTGACTCCTGAGCTTGTCGAAAGTGTGAGGATTGACACAGTGAGACACCTCTGTTGACCCCAGTGTGAAAAGCAGAATCTGGAGACTTCTGAGCCAGCAGGGGAGGCTGAGGGCAGTTCTCCCGTGATAGCTGGTTCTGGAATATTCTGCCACAGTGAGTGGATTATTCAGGACTCTGACTTCTCCTGAGCCTCCCCGCTGAGGCAGTGTCAGGCCTCATTAGCACTTCCACTACAGGCGAGCCCTTGCTGCGAGCGGAGGTGAGAGCAGTCAATTTTACCACTCATTAGCAGCTCTGGACAGAGTGGTGGGAGGATGGAAGCTATTGGCAAAAGGACAATCTGCTTCTCCAGGGGCACAGTTATCCATTCTGGTCCTTCCGCCATCAGCAGGTCACCCAGAGTCGACTGTCCGTTAGTCTCACAGAGCAATGAGCGAGACCGTCCCTTTTTTTAAGGATTAGTTCCTTTATATAATAACTCAGCGAGTTGCCAGTATTGTGGTCCTCAAGGCAATGGTGAGGCTGCAGGAGGAAAATCAGAAGCCCCGCCATCCTACTTGTCATCCTATTGTTCTGGACTAAAGGGTAAGCTGTACTTAAAAACAGTTTGTCGTAAACTATACATAACATAAAACTGCATTTTTAAGTGTACAATCTAGCGACATTAAGTATATTCACAAGGTTCTGCAACAATCACTAACATCCATTTCCAGAACTTTTCATCATTCCAAACTGCACCCATTAAACAATAACTCCTCACTCCTCCTCCCCTCAGCCCTGGGCAACACCTGTTCTATGTTCTGTTTTATGAATTTGACTCGTCTATGTACTTTATCTAAGTGCAATCAGATTATTTGTGTCCTTCTGTGTCCGCTTTACTTCACATGACAAAATGTTTTAAAGGCTCATGAACCTTGGAATGATGAAAAAGTGCTGGGAATGGATGATGGTGATGGTCACAGAACGTTGTATATGTGCTTAATGTCATTGAGTTCTACATCTAAAAGTGGTTAAGATGGAAAATTTTATGTTAGGTGTATTTTGCCATCATTTCAAGTGTAGTAATGCAAAAGGTTTAATTTGAGGACTTTTCACAAAGTATCACTGATGGCAATGCGCCATGTGAATCACTGAATTACTTCCTTTTCTGGTTGAACCATCAAATCATAGCACATTGATTTGACAGTATTTTCCCCAAAGTTTTTGTCTATTTGTCTTTTGTTTTCTTTTTTCTGTTTTTAAGTTCAGACCACAAAGTTCTTTTGAGTTCATAAGAGTACAGAGAGTTTCTTGTAAGGTAACCATCTCTTCTTTGTTAAGTGATCATTTTTGATATTAAAAAAAAATGTAGGGCTTCCCTAGTGGTCCATTGGGTAGAGTCCACCTCACAGTGCAAGGGGCACCAGTTTGATCCCTGGCCTGGGAAGATCCCACATGCAGGAGAATGGCTGAACTGGTGTGTCCAATAATGAGCCAGCCCTCTGGAGCACATGTGCCCAGAGCTGGTGCTGTGACGAGAGGCCACTGCAATGGGAGGCCCACACAGGCGGAAGAATAAAGATGGATGAAAAATAAATAAATAAAAATCAATAAAAAGAGGCCAAAATTAAGGAAAAAAGAGTAAATGTTAGAAAATGAATTGAAATTTCCGCATGATTAAAAGTAGGTGCGGCTTCCCTGGTGGTCCAGTGGGTAAGGACACTGCCTTGCAGTGCAAGGGGTGCTGGTTTGATCCCTGGCCTAGGAAGATCCCACGTGCTGCGGAGTGGCTGGACCGATGTGTCCAACTACCAAGCCAGAGCTCTGGAGTACATACGCCCAGAGCTGGTGCTCTGAAACAAGAGAGGCCACTGTGATGGGAGGCCCACACAGGCCAAAGAACAAAGATGGATGAAAATAAATAAATGAAAGGCCAATAGAAGTGGCCAAAAATAGAAAGAGTAAGTATTTCATTAGGAAGTAACCAAGTTTGGAAACACTTTAATAAACACCTGAGGAGAAACTTGAGGCACCACAAATTAGGTTTTTGGCAATTAAGTTTGCTTCTTGCATTACTCAATTCCCATAAGTAAACTGATATCTTTAAACAAGACTGTGTGATTTCTAACTGTATTTCATTTGTGTTTCATCCTCCTGTGCAGAATTCTGGGGGCAAATATTAGTAAAGACTGATAGAAAAAGTAACCAAAAATTTGGAAATGGACAAATAGGTCACTGGCCGTCTTTTCAGTGATGTGCTGGATCCTGTCTAGTGGACTCGTGCCTCTAACGATCAGGCAATTTCACAACCTCAATAGGAGCAGAAGTTAAAGAAAACCGAGAGTAATGGAAATGGTTCTTATCCATAGTAATGCAAATAAATATTTTCTAGTAGGGCTACAATTGTTTCTGCACACTTGTGTATGTTTGTTTTCAGGCCCATCTTCGAGCCTGTTTTGGCATTTTCCTGGTACTCTAGTTAATTAAAATATCTAGTACATTCATTTCAAATTTGTGTCATACTGTGATTTTATCTTTTTGGAGGTTACACCTCAGGAAGTTCACTGAGGAATAACTGTTAGCAGTCACACCTCCCAGCCTCCGCAGTGATTGCTACCCTCTCTGAGGAACTCTAGCACTTACAACGTATATCCCTTAGTTGCATTCAAGTAAAGCTGCCAGAATTAACAAATAAAAATGCAGCATATCCAGGAACATTTTTATTTCAGGTAAACAACAAATAGATTCTTAGTATAGGCATGTCTCATACAATATGATATAAACATACTAAACATTTTATTTATTTATACTAAACGTACATTCGTATCTGGGTGTCCTGTATTTTTTTTTTTAAGATTTATTTATTTATTTATTTTTGGGCGGGGGTCGGGTTGGAGAGGGAGGGGAGCGGGCGGGCCACTTCTATTGGTCTTTCATTTCTCTATTTTCATCCGTCTTTGTTCTTTGGCTCCTGTGGGCCTCCCATCGCGGTGGCGTCTGTTGTCGCAGAGCGCCGGCTCTGGGCGCATGCGCGCCAGAGCTCCGGCTCCGTAATTGGACACATCGGTCCAGCCGTTCCGCGGCACATGGGATCTTCCCAGGCCAGGGATGGAACCGGCGCCCCTTGCACTGCAAGGCGGTGTCCTTACCCACTGGACCACCAGGGGAAACCCGGTGTCCTGTATTTTATTTGCAACTCTACATCCAGGGAGTAAGTAAGCTGCCCCAAGATGACACTGATAATAATGAAAGTGAGAAAATGTAATGTACACAGTGTACTACACGCGTGGCTAAGCCCGTTTATCTTCTTGACAACCCTATAAGGTGGGTATCACTGTCTAGTGGACTCGTGCCTCTAACGATCAGGCAATTTCACAACCTCAATAGGAGCAGAAGTTAAAGAAAACCGAGAGTAATGGAAATGGTTCTTATCCATAGTAATGCAAATAAATATTTTCTAGTAGGGCTACAATTGTTTCTGCACACTTGTGTATGTTTGTTTTCAGGCCCATCTTCGAGCCTGTTTTGGCATTTTCCTGGTACTCTAGTTAATTAAAATATCTAGTACATTCATTTCAAATTTGTGTCATACTGTGATTTTATCTTTTTGGAGGTTACACCTCAGGAAGTTCACTGAGGAATAACTGTTAGCAGTCACACCTCCCAGCCTCCGCAGTGATTGCTACCCTCTCTGAGGAACTCTAGCACTTACAACGTATATCCCTTAGTTGCATTCAAGTAAAGCTGCCAGAATTAACAAATAAAAATGCAGCATATCCAGGAACATTTTTATTTCAGGTAAACAACAAATAGATTCTTAGTATAGGCATGTCTCATACAATATGATATAAACATACTAAACATTTTATTTATTTATACTAAACGTACATTCGTATCTGGGTGTCCTGTATTTTTTTTTTTAAGATTTATTTATTTATTTATTTTTGGGCGGGGGTCGGGTTGGAGAGGGAGGGGAGCAGGCGGGCCACTTCTATTGGTCTTTCATTTCTCTATTTTCATCCGTCTTTGTTCTTTGGCTCCTGTGGGCCTCCCATCGCGGTGGCGTCTGTTGTCGCAGAGCGCCGGCTCTGGGCGCATGCGCGCCAGAGCTCCGGCTCCGTAATTGGACACATCGGTCCAGCCGTTCCGCGGCACATGGGATCTTCCCAGGCCAGGGATGGAACCGGCGCCCCTTGCACTGCAAGGCGGTGTCCTTACCCACTGGACCACCAGGGGAAACCCGGTGTCCTGTATTTTATTTGCAACTCTACATCCAGGGAGTAAGTAAGCTGCCCCAAGATGACACTGATAATAATGAAAGTGAGAAAATGTAATGTACACAGTGTACTACACGCGTGGCTAAGCCCGTTTATCTTCTTGACAACCCTATAAGGTGGGTATCACTGTAGGCAGTGCACAGTAAAGTAACTAGATTCATAGAAATGTAGTGACATAACCAATGCACAGTCAGTGGTAGATCTCTGACTCCACCACCATGTTGCATTGCCTTGCTACCCCTCTGGAGGTACTTGAGCAGTAGAGGGATGGCTGTCCATCAAGGGGTGACCAGGGACGGACAGAGAGATGCCTAAAACCTCCTTCAAGTTAACTGTTCTGTCATGTAAGCCTTACATTCTGTCTTTTCTTATGTATATCTTTCCCCTTGTCTTTGAGGATCACAACCCTCTTGTGTCCATAGAGTACCTCTCAGATAGTGTTCAATATAGTTGTTGAATAAAAATACTCTGACTACTAAGGAGAAATAAGAATGTGAATGTGTGTGAGCAAATGTGCATATGCACACACATATTGAACAGTATATTGAACAATATCTCGAGGTTCTCTATGGACATAAGAGGTCAAAGATAAGGTGTGGGCTTCCCAGGTGGCTTAGTGGTAAAGAACCCGCCTACCAGTGCAGGATGTAAGAGACGCTGGTTTGATCCCTGGGTCAGGAAGATCCCCTGGAGAAGGGCTTGGCTACCCACTCCAGTATTCTTGCCTGGAGAATTCCATGGACAGAGGAGCCTGGCAGTCTACAATCCATAGGGTAGTAAAGAGATGGACATGATTGATGTGACTTAGCACACACACACAGGTGTGTATTTTGCAAAGAGAAACACAGGAAAAATAATTTAAAACTAGTAAAATTGGTTACCTACAGCAAGGGATAGGTAGACAGAAACAGAAGAATTTTAGGAGGGAGTAACATTTCTCTGAGTACGACATTCTACCTAGTTTTGTTCTTGAAAATGCGCTAATGTTTAAAACAATGGGATGGAAGTTGGGGAAAACTGAATTCTAGCAGAAACAAATGACCTGGTTTCAAGTGAATAATATAATCACACTGAAGAGAAAGAACTAATTCAATTAATTTTTGAAGGCAGTATTTTAACTTTACATCCTCAGTGTAAAGACAGAGATGTTCAAACAAATCTCAGATTTTCTGTGTGGTTTTTGCTGGTAAAAGTAAGGAGGTGGCAATTCTGAAATTATTTTGTGCATATTGTGGAACTGAGTAAAAATCAAAATATTTTGATTTTGTATGTGATACCATATTTTCAGTAAATGTTCAGTGTTTACATTATTTTGATAAGACTGTCCTTTACTGCCGACCCAAATTATATAGTAAAATGTCATTTCCTCTTTTATACAGTTTTCTTGTTTTACCAGGTATTAATTAACCTTTTCCTTTTTAACTTGATTTTTATGTCATTATCAAAAATTCTTCAACAGGAGCCTAAAACTCCTCTAAATGCTATTCACCATATAGTTAAATCATTAGGTATATCATTATTTGTTTCTGCTATCATATTTTTAATGCTGATGAGTTTTATATCATTATCCCAATTTTCCTTTTTTCCCTCTTCTTGGTACTCTGCTGCTGAATTGAGTGCTTTATGTATATTGATGAGTCTTCTGTGTAATATAGTTATTATCCCTACTTCACAATAATAAGGAAATGAAGGCTCAGAGAGGTAAAGTAACAAACTTAAGGTCACACAGCTGTTACAGGCCAGAGATGAGTTTTTTTGGATAAGAGCGCTGGTTTGATCCCTGGGTCAGGAAGATCCCCTGGAGAAGGGCTTGGCTACCCACTCCAGTATTCTTGCCTGGAGAATTCCATGGACAGAGGAGCCTGGCAGTCTACAATCCATAGGGTAGTAAAGAGATGGACATGATTGATGTGACTTAGCACACACACACAGGTGTGTATTTTGCAAAGAGAAACACAGGAAAAATAATTTAAAACTAGTAAAATTGGTTACCTACAGCAAGGGATAGGTAGACAGAAACAGAAGAATTTTAGGAGGGAGTAACATTTCTCTGAGTACGACATTCTACCTAGTTTTGTTCTTGAAAATGCGCTAATGTTTAAAACAATGGGATGGAAGTTGGGGAAAACTGAATTCTAGCAGAAACAAATGACCTGGTTTCAAGTGAATAATATAATCACACTGAAGAGAAAGAACTAATTCAATTAATTTTTGAAGGCAGTATTTTAACTTTACATCCTCAGTGTAAAGACAGAGATGTTCAAACAAATCTCAGATTTTCTGTGTGGTTTTTGCTGGTAAAAGTAAGGAGGTGGCAATTCTGAAATTATTTTGTGCATATTGTGGAACTGAGTAAAAATCAAAATATTTTGATTTTGTATGTGATACCATATTTTCAGTAAATGTTCAGTGTTTACATTATTTTGATAAGACTGTCCTTTACTGCCGACCCAAATTATATAGTAAAATGTCATTTCCTCTTTTATACAGTTTTCTTGTTTTACCAGGTATTAATTAACCTTTTCCTTTTTAACTTGATTTTTATGTCATTATCAAAAATTCTTCAACAGGAGCCTAAAACTCCTCTAAATGCTATTCACCATATAGTTAAATCATTAGGTATATCATTATTTGTTTCTGCTATCATATTTTTAATGCTGATGAGTTTTATATCATTATCCCAATTTTCCTTTTTTCCCTCTTCTTGGTACTCTGCTGCTGAATTGAGTGCTTTATGTATATTGATGAGTCTTCTGTGTAATATAGTTATTATCCCTACTTCACAATAATAAGGAAATGAAGGCTCAGAGAGGTAAAGTAACAAACTTAAGGTCACACAGCTGTTACAGGCCAGAGATGAGTTTTTTTTTTTTTAAAGATTTATTTATTTGTTTACTTTGGGCGGGGCTCCGGTTGGGGAGGGAGGGGGGCGGGCGGGCCACTTCTATTGGTCTTTCATTTCTCTATTTTTTTCATCCGTCTTTGTTCTTTGGCTCCTGTGGGCCTCCCGTCGCGGTGGCCTCTGTTGTCGCAGAGCGCTGGCTCAGGGCGCATGCGCTCCAGCGCTCCGGCTTGGTGATTGGACACATCAGTCCAGCCGCTCCGCGGCAGTGCAACCGGCGCCCCTTGCACTGCAAGGCGGTGTCCTTACCCACTGGACCACCAGGGGAAGCCCCAGAGATGAGTTTTCCATTTAAAAAAAAAAAAAAATGAACTCTACTCTTAACAGTTTTGGTGTACACGTCACCAAACGTGTACTAACCACGTATTACTAACCAGTATTAACCACGTCAACATTGTATGGCAAATCTATACAACTTTTTCATCTTGCATGACTGAAACACTATGCCCACTGAACAGCAACTCCTCTTATTTTCCCCTGCCTCCAGTCCCTGGCAGCCATCACTCTCCTTTCTTCTCCTATGAGTGTGACTACTTTAGATGCCTCTTAAAAATGGAATCATGCGGTATTTGTCCTGTGATTGGCTTATTTCAATTAGCATAATGTCCTCAATTTTCACTAATGTTGTAGAATGTGACAAGACTTCCTCCTCTTTTAAGGCTAAATAATACTCCTTTATATGTAGTATATATCACTTTTTATTTATTCATTTATTTGTCTATGGACATTTACTTTGCATCTACTACCTGGATATTGTAAATCACATTCCTTTTTTGTTGTTGTTGTTGTTTGCCTCTAAGTCATCGCTTATTTTTTATCCATCTTTTTATTCTTTGGCGTGTGTGGGCCTCCCATCCCAGTGGCCTCTCTTGTTGCAGAGCACTGGCTCTGGGTGCGTGTGCTCCAGAGCACCTGCTCATAATTGGACACACCGGCCCAGCTATTCCGCAGCATGTGGGATCTTCCTGGGCCAGGAATCGAACCGGTGTCCCTTGTACTGCAAGGTGGACTCTTTACCCACTGGACCATCAGGGAAGCCCCTCATTCCTTTCTAATAGCAGGTTCTTTTTGGTTTAGGGGTGCGTTTTCTCAGAGGCAATTAAGATTTTTATTTTGCTTTTAGTTTTCCTTTCTCTTTCTGTTGCATTTGTTTTTTGCTGTTTACTTATCTTTGATTTCTGTTTTTCATGTTAAAATACTTCTCCAATGTCTGCATATGCTTGTTTATGGCTGTCAGACCTGGGGATCTTAGTTCCCCAATCTGTGATTGAACCAGAATCCTCAGTAGTCAAATCACAGAGTCCTAGCCATTGTACCTGCCAGGGAATTCTCTGAGTTATGAGTGAGTGCTCAGTCACTGCAGTCATGTCAGACTCTTTGAAATTCTTTGAAATATAACCCACCAAACTCCTCTTTCCCTGGGATTCTTTAGGCAAGAGTACTGGAATGG
Source organism: Tragulus kanchil (assembly GCA_022376925.1). Lineage (NCBI taxonomy): Eukaryota > Metazoa > Chordata > Mammalia > Artiodactyla > Tragulidae > Tragulus > Tragulus kanchil. The sequence goes on along the minus strand of JAIOJX010000026.1, from coordinate 244,229,761 downwards.
GTTGCCATGCCCTCCTCTAGACGATCTTCCAGACCCAGGGATGGGACCCAAATCTCTTTATGTCTCTTGCATTGGCAGGCAGGTTCTTTACCCTCGTACCACCTGGGGAGCTCTCCTCTGAGTATACTGTTCACTAAACGCTACAAGGTTGATGGAAACTCTGTGTGTGCATGACGAGAGGGGCTTGTCCATGTATGTGTAGACTTTAGCCAGGATCTCTAGCATAGTAAGATGATTCAGGGAGGACTTGGATTTCTTCTTCCTTCCCACCCCCTACCCCAGCCACCCCAAACACTATCTGCATGCCTTTTATTGAGGCTATTCATCCTCTCCAGAGAAAACCTACTCATCTCCTGCCTGAGGACTGCACATCTGGTGTCAGCTTCATGGAAGTGGGGACAGAGGAAGAGTGTGGAGAGCCTTGTGATCTGAATGTAGATGTTTGCCATCAGCATGGCACTGTTCCCTGCTCTCTGCCAGGCTGCACCCCCTCTTGGTCCTGCTTTCCAACAGTAAGTCTCCTATCCACTTGAGGGGAGAGGATAGCTCTCCTCTTAGCTGCTCCAGTTGGCACGTGACCTCAGATCTAATTTCTCTTCAAACAGAATTTCAATCAAACTTCTTGTCTCCCACCACCTCTGCCTCCCATAGTTCAAGCATCTCCAATTCTCCGTCCTCTGTAGGCATTTGTTAGTCAGATGTCTCTGGTCCTCTCTGGCTTCTATTTTCCATCCTGCCAAATTTGAGGACCTTTTTCATTTGTTGTGGGTTCCTCCCCAGTTTTCTGTGTCCTTTGCGGTTTATGCAGATGTATTTGTATTCCTTTACTCTCATTTCAAGGCAGTTTCAGGAACAAGCCATGGTATACATCCATGTCCAATTCATGATGTTTAATTAGAAGGTCACTGCTGCCATCTCTCTAGCACATAAGTGCTGCTGCCCTTCACTGTGCTCTAATCCTCTGCATCCTGTCTACTTTCCTGTGGACTATGATCAAATCACAGAGTCCTAGCCATTGTACCTGCCAGGGAATTCTCTGAGTTATGAGTGAGTGCTCAGTCACTGCAGTCATGTCAGACTCTTTGAAATTCTTTGAAATATAACCCACCAAACTCCTCTTTCCCTGGGATTCTTTAGGCAAGAGTACTGGAATGGGTTGCCATGCCCTCCTCTAGACGATCTTCCAGACCCAGGGATGGGACCCAAATCTCTTTATGTCTCTTGCATTGGCAGGCAGGTTCTTTACCCTCGTACCACCTGGGGAGCTCTCCTCTGAGTATACTGTTCACTAAACGCTACAAGGTTGATGGAAACTCTGTGTGTGCATGACGAGAGGGGCTTGTCCATGTATGTGTAGACTTTAGCCAGGATCTCTAGCATAGTAAGATGATTCAGGGAGGACTTGGATTTCTTCTTCCTTCCCACCCCCTACCCCAGCCACCCCAAACACTATCTGCATGCCTTTTTATTGAGGCTATTCATCTTCTCCAGAGAAAACCTACTCATCTCCTGCCTGAGGACTGCACATCTGGTGTCAGCTTCATGGAAGTGGGGACAGAGGAAGAGTGTGGAGAGCCTTGTGATCTGAATGTAGATGTTTGCCATCAGCATGGCACTGTTCCCTGCTCTCTGCCAGGCTGCACCCCCTCTTGGTCCTGCTTTCCAACAGTAAGTCTCCTATCCACTTGAGGGGAGAGGATAGCTCTCCTCTTAGCTGCTCCAGTTGGCACGTGACCTCAGATCTAATTTCTCTTCAAACAGAATTTCAATCAAACTTCTTGTCTCCCACCACCTCTGCCTCCCATAGTTCAAGCATCTCCAATTCTCCGTCCTCTGTAGGCATTTGTTAGTCAGATGTCTCTGGTCCTCTCTGGCTTCTATTTTCCATCCTGCCAAATTTGAGGACCTTTTTCATTTGTTGTGGGTTCCTCCCCAGTTTTCTGTGTCCTTTGCGGTTTATGCAGATGTATTTGTATTCCTTTACTCTCATTTCAAGGCAGTTTCAGGAACAAGCCATGGTATACATCCATGTCCAATTCATGATGTTTAATTAGAAGGTCACTGCTGCCATCTCTCTAGCACATAAGTGCTGCTGCCCTTCACTGTGCTCTAATCCTCTGCATCCTGTCTACTTTCCCTGTGGACTATGATCTTCCTGAGGGCAGCAGTTTCTTTGCAACTCCAGGCCCTAACACAGAGGGCATGCAGTAACTCTTCATCCATTGGAGTGAAACTCAATTGACATGGTTGGTGCTGCTCAAGGAGCTAGGAAATATGTGACCTCCTAAGGTCTCCCGCAGCATCCTCCCATTCTCTGTTAAAGATAATCCTGATGAAAGAAGTTTTTCAAGACTTAAGCAGAAATAACGAATTCTTGTTCATATAGTACCTTGTTTACAATATGTACAGTCTTTGCTGATTCAGAGAAGTTCTTGTTTTATTTAGAAGTAATTGCTTTTGAAAGGCTGGTAGTTCTCATTAGTTACCAGGTGAGTAACTGTTAATAAGAAAAGTCTCCTGACTGAACTAGGGAAAGCAATGGAACAAAATGTATAGAGGGTTTTTTTTCCCCTCCTTGTGAACCAAATAGCTGTTGTGCCACACAAAATTGAAAGAAAATTGATGTATCTTATCCAAGATGCATTTTCCCATGTACATAAAGAGAAGTAGGTATACAGAAGAGAGACCTTTGAGATCCAGAAACGAGCTGTGCTGAGGAGAGCACTTCCTTCTTGCAGAGATGTAACAGGCCATCGCTTCTCTGCTTCTGGTGAAGACTTTTGAAACAGCCTGTATGGGTTTCCTAGAGCTGCTATAACAAATTACCACTAACTGGTTTAAAACACCAGTTCATTCTCTCATGGTTGAGGAGGCCAGAAGTCCCAAACCGAGGTGTCAATGGGGTTGGCTGCTTCCGGAGTTTCTGAGACCCTAATCCCTGCCTCTCCCCTGGCTCCTGGTGGTGACTGGCTGTCCTGGAGTTTGGCTCTGTATTTTCCCCCTTTTTTTCCTGCCAAATTTGAGGACCTTTTTCATTTGTTGTGGGTTCCTCCCCAGTTTTCTGTGTCCTTTGCGGTTTATGCAGATGTATTTGTATTCCTTTACTCTCATTTCAAGGCAGTTTCAGGAACAAGCCATGGTATACATCCATGTCCAATTCATGATGTTTAATTAGAAGGTCACTGCTGCCATCTCTCTAGCACATAAGTGCTGCTGCCCTTCACTGTGCTCTAATCCTCTGCATCCTGTCTACTTTCCCTGTGGACTATGATCTTCCTGAGGGCAGCAGTTTCTTTGCAACTCAGGCCCTAACACAGAGGGCATGCAGTAACTCTTCATCCATTGGAGTGAAACTCAATTGACATGGTTGGTGCTGCTCAAGGAGCTAGGAAATATGTGACCTCCTAAGGTCTCCCGCAGCATCCTCCCATTCTCTGTTAAAGATAATCCTGATGAAAGAAGTTTTTCAAGACTTAAGCAGAAATAACGAATTCTTGTTCATATAGTACCTTGTTTACAATATGTACAGTCTTTGCTGATTCAGAGAAGTTCTTGTTTTATTTAGAAGTAATTGCTTTTGAAAGGCTGGTAGTTCTCATTAGTTACCAGGTGAGTAACTGTTAATAAGAAAAGTCTCCTGACTGAACTAGGGAAAGCAATGGAACAAAATGTATAGAGGGTTTTTTTTCCCCTCCTTGTGAACCAAATAGCTGTTGTGCCACACAAAATTGAAAGAAAATTGATGTATCTTATCCAAGATGCATTTTCCCATGTACATAAAGAGAAGTAGGTATACAGAAGAGAGACCTTTGAGATCCAGAAACGAGCTGTGCTGAGGAGAGCACTTCCTTCTTGCAGAGATGTAACAGGCCATCGCTTCTCTGCTTCTGGTGAAGACTTTTGAAACAGCCTGTATGGGTTTCCTAGAGCTGCTATAACAAATTACCACTAACTGGTTTAAAACACCAGTTCATTCTCTCATGGTTGAGGAGGCCAGAAGTCCCAAACCGAGGTGTCAATGGGGTTGGCTGCTTCCGGAGTTTCTGAGACCCTAATCCCTGCCTCTCCCCTGGCTCCTGGTGGTGACTGGCTGTCCTGGTCAGTCATTGGCTTACACATGGATTTCTTCCAATTGCGTGTGTTTCTCTGTCTCCAAATCCCCTTCTCCTTGTAAGGACACAAGTGGTTGACTTTAGGGTCATCCTAAGGCCAGTATTTTTGTTGTTTAGTTTTGCTAAGCTGTGTCCGACTCTTTCGTGACCCTATGGACTGTAGCCTGCCAGGATCCTCTGGGGTTATCCAGGCAAGCATACTGGACTGGAGAGGCATTTTCTTCCCCAGGGGATCTTTCTGACCCAGGGATCAAACACTCCTCTCCTGCATTGCAGGCGGATTCTTTATCTCTGAGCCTCCATGGAAGCCTCAATGCCAGTAGGACTGCATCTTAATTTGATTACATCTGCAAAGACTCCATTTCCAAACAGTCGCATTCTAGGATTCCAGGTTGACCTGGATCTTTCCATCCAGCCTAAAACCTGGAATCTTTGTCTTCCTGCCACCTATTTTTAGTATAATTTGGGGAACTATCTTTGTAATCAAACACTTTGAGACAATTGATGTAGGAAAAGACACAGGAAACTCCCACAGAAAGTGCCTGGACGATGGGGATAGACAGGCTTGCAGGTGGGGCTCCTACCCTGGGGCAGGGGTTCTTAACCTGCGCTGCACACTGGACTCACTCTGGGTTTTCATTCCTTTTGCCTGACATCACTTGTTTTCAAAGCTTTCCAGGTGGTTCCAGTGTGCAGGTCCTGTTGCTGACTGCTGAGCATCTAGCACTAGTATGTGTGGCTTATGTTTCTGCTCCTTCATTACCTTGTAAGGGGAACAGCTTCATTGGTACTAAAAACTGAGAAGTTAATAAGTAAAAAGAACATTGAGGGGGATATGAATTGGAGGGAGTTTAATGTTTAATTTTGTTTTTTCAGAAATGTTTTTACTTATCAAAGTATTAATAACATGTGCTCATAGAAATGTAAAAACCTACAAAAGTACAGTGAAGAAAATCACTTACAATTCTGTCCTTTTGGGAAAGCAATGATGTAGTGAATGTTCTTCTAATGATTTTTTCTGTGAGTCTATGGATGTAAAAATATGCATTTTGCAAACATGGAGTTAAGTGGTTTTGGACATTAAGTTCTGCCTTTAACAAAAATAGTTACATATATATATCAATAAATTCTTTCAATAAATATTTTCCATTAAGTACTCTTCAGATTTCAAATGGCTACTAAAAGGATTCTGTGCCCAATCCCCATTTCTAATGTGTAGATGTAGTGGGGAGCAGGATAGGTTCCTCCCACCAACAAGCAATCTTCGATACCAGCTGGGTATTCTACAATTCAATTCTGACACTATCTGCAATACCTGGAGATAGCATCAAATTCCCCACAAGGGCTCAACCACAAGACCACCCTCCACTCCAGATTGTCATCTGTATTTCTGACCGACTGTTCATAAATCAGTGGTTTCCATGACCCCATCCTCAGGTTCAATTAACTTGTCAGAGCAGTTCACAGAACTCGGGAAATCTGTTCGCTCAGGAGATTACAGATTTATTACAAAAGATTTTAAAGAATACAAATCAACAGCTAAATGAAGAGAAACATGAGATGAGGCCCCCAGGAAAGGAGCATCTGTTCTTGTGAGGTTTGAAGCTGGACATAATGGTACATATTCTCCAACCAGTAAACTGAGAACCCTGTCCTTCCTTTTGGGTTTTTATGGAGGCTTTATTACCTAGGTATGAATGATTAAATCATTGACCATTGGTCATCGATCAACCTCCAGCCTTGCTCCCCTTCCTTGAGATCAGGGTGCAGGACTTAAAGTTCCAGCCTTCTATTCCTGGTTAGTTACCCTGACAACCACCCCTCATCCCTAGATGCTTTCCAAAAGTTACCACTCAATTACAGTGGAAAGGGGCTTGTTATGAATAACAGGATACCGGTTTTACCTTTATGGCTCTGAAACTGTTCAAGAACTAAGACCAAATATAACTAAAGCTGTTCCCCCTGCTCTTCTCACTCATGAAATTGCAAGGGTTTGGGGAGCTGTGAGTCAAGAACTGTGGGCAAAGAGCAAATATATATGAGGAAATATGTTTTAGTCATCTGAATTACCAAATACGTATTTCTTATAAATCACAGAATCACAGGTATATTTTATTCCACCATGGAAGATTATACCGTGATTACTTAACCAATCACTATAAGAGAATTTCCAGTGGAACTTTTCCTATTGTCTGAATCTTGGGGCTAAAAGCCAGGTGCAGGGGCCTTACCTATCCCTCCATCCTATAGAGGATCCCAGACAGCACAGCCTCTGCTAACTCCATGCCTACTGTCCCCCATACATTCCCCACAAGTCTCTGCAAGCCCAGGATGTGGAAATTAGATGTGGCATAGGGAGTTCCTGACCCAGGGAGACTGCTCCCCTGTCCCCACAGCACAGTTGGATGGATGGCAGAGTTTGGGAGTATCCTTGAAGAGAGGAGAGGAGAGAAAGGCATCTCAATCCCTGCACATTTGCTTAAAGTCCAATTTCTGGTCTGTGTTCTGTACGGACTGAGCAGGAAAAGAGCTGGTTAGAGGTGGCTCCACAAAGACGAGGAGGGGCTTCCCAGGTGGCACTAGTAAAGAACTCACCTGCCAATGCAGGAGATGTAGGAGAGGCAGTCTCAATCCCTGGGTGTGGAGGTTCCCTGGAGAAGAGCGTGCCTGAACAGAGAACAGAGAACATGAACAGAGAAGCCTAGGGGGCTGCAGTCCATGGGGTCTCAAAGGAGTTGGACACGACTGAAGCGACTTAGCAGGCATGCACATCACAACGTGGAGAAGCAGCCTGCTCTTGCCCCACCCTGTCATCTGGTGTGATAAGGAAGCATGAGTTGCCAAGTGGGTGTGGTGGGAAGAAGCCAGCCAGTGCTGCTTTTCTGGCTTCCTGTCCAGGGGATGACCAGCAGCAAGAGCCTGTGGGCTGGAATTAGAGTGGGGCAAGGTGGCGAAGAGTCAGATACAACTGAGCGCACACACACTACTATGACTACTAAGGCCCAATGAAAACACATCTCCATGTGGGGTAGCTGTTGAGGGGAGGCATCCCACAGACTCTGGAAGAACTCACCACATGCTCTACAAAACAGCAAGCATCTGGAGGCCCAAACCCAGAGAACATACAATACAGGACCACACCAAACCCTAAACTTTGGTCCCTTTACTCTGTCTTCCACTTCTCGCTACCTGCTACTCTAGAAGGCCTGGGAGCAGAGTGAGAAAGAGGAGGGAGCATGAAAAAGTAGCATAGAGCCTCTCCCCAAGTGGATCTCCTAGTCTTAGAGGGGAGAAGGTGTTGAGTTAGGCAGTAAATATAATAGCTTGGTCATGTAAAACAATAATAGCTTTTAAAATATGCATGTTCCTTGATCCAGCAGATCCCTCTCTAGGAATTTATCTAAGAGAATAACCAAAGATGTGTAGAAAGATTTATGTAGTAAGAGAAATGCCATATATAAAAAATACTTCCCCATGTTCTTTAACATAAGTCTTTTTTTTAATGTTAAAAAGTCATCTATTCTTTTAATAATAGTTAACAGAATCCTTATGGTCTAATTTTTATGTACAGTTGCAGTATATCACCATGCTAACAATAAACAGAATCACTAAGAATAAAGAACAAATGTTTTAGAAAGCTCGCCTTGACTCTTCAAGGGCACTGTGTTCCAGCTGAGTCCTGGGCCTCTGGAGGGGAAGAAGGTGCTGCACATGCTCTTGAGCTCTGAACCTAGTGGAGAGAATAGGTACAAAACACATTTTTGCAAGGATTGTGAAATGTGCCCTTACCAGGACTCAAAGGAAGAGTGACTAACTGAGCAAGGAAGCAGGTGCTTGTGGAATTGTTTTCCACTAATGAATAAATTATTTACTTATTTACCTGACTGTTCAGAAAAGTGCCGTAGGGGTTTTATCATCAGCCTACTGCTCGTAAAGCAACCTCTTCTCACACAGCTATAGGAGCACAATGCATTTGCAAGTCAAGAAGTAGAAAGTCTGGTTGAGATGAACAGACAAACTTAACAAGTAGAAGTGATCTCTCTATACAAGTTCTTCAGAATATACAATAAAAATGAAGAAAAGCCCTAGATGGGAAGACAGTGAAGTTGTATGCTTTGCACAAGCAGTGCTATGTATACATTATACTACAGACCTCCACACAGGAGCACAAAGAAAGGCCCATACCCCATAGGTCTGACTCTGTAGAATTTATAAATTAAGCTCACAAACTGTCCTGCAAAGTATGCTCTATCCTCCTGTTTTGACAGATATTCTTCATAATGGCTTGGAAGGACCAGGTTCAAATTCAGGATCTCAGTGCAGTGTCTGAATGTGGTGGGACAGTAGCTAAGACAGAAAGGTGATTTTTCTGTTTTTGTTCTTTTTTATATAAAGATTACAGAGACAGGCATAAAGCAGTAGGACAGAGCGGCTCTATCAAAATATGCAAATGTTCCTTGATCCAGCAGATCCCTCTCTAGGAATTTATCTAAGAGAATAACCAAAGATGTGTAGAAAGATTTATGTAGTAAGAGAAATGCCATATATAAAAAATACTTCCCCATGTTCTTTAACATAAGTCTTTTTTTTAATGTTAAAAAGTCATCTATTCTTTTAATAATAGTTAACAGAATCCTTATGGTCTAATTTTTATGTACAGTTGCAGTATATCACCATGCTAACAATAAACAGAATCACTAAGAATAAAGAACAAATGTTTTAGAAAGCTCGCCTTGACTCTTCAAGGGCACTGTGTTCCAGCTGAGTCCTGGGCCTCTGGAGGGGAAGAAGGTGCTGCACATGCTCTTGAGCTCTGAACCTAGTGGAGAGAATAGGTACAAAACACATTTTTGCAAGGATTGTGAAATGTGCCCTTACCAGGACTCAAAGGAAGAGTGACTAACTGAGCAAGGAAGCAGGTGCTTGTGGAATTGTTTTCCACTAATGAATAAATTATTTACTTATTTACCTGACTGTTCAGAAAAGTGCCGTAGGGGTTTTATCATCAGCCTACTGCTCGTAAAGCAACCTCTTCTCACACAGCTATAGGAGCACAATGCATTTGCAAGTCAAGAAGTAGAAAGTCTGGTTGAGATGAACAGACAAACTTAACAAGTAGAAGTGATCTCTCTATACAAGTTCTTCAGAATATACAATAAAAATGAAGAAAAGCCCTAGATGGGAAGACAGTGAAGTTGTATGCTTTGCACAAGCAGTGCTATGTATACATTATACTACAGACCTCCACACAGGAGCACAAAGAAAGGCCCATACCCCATAGGTCTGACTCTGTAGAATTTATAAATTAAGCTCACAAACTGTCCTGCAAAGTATGCTCTATCCTCCTGTTTTGACAGATATTCTTCATAATGGCTTGGAAGGACCAGGTTCAAATTCAGGATCTCAGTGCAGTGTCTGAATGTGGTGGGACAGTAGCTAAGACAGAAAGGTGATTTTTCTGTTTTTGTTCTTTTTTATATAAAGATTACAGAGACAGGCATAAAGCAGTAGGACAGAGCGGAAATCAAACTACTGAACTGCAAGCCATTTTTAGAAAAGAAAGTCTTGACGGGAGTGCTTAAATTGAAGAATAAGTTCTAAACCATAAATTAATAGCAAATCCAGCTCATCTCAGAGACTGAAGCCATCTTTTTTGATGAAAAGTTTCCCTGAGAGTGAAGAGTGAGTTGTCAAATCAGAATCGTCTGGGAGGTAAGATCTTTTCAGGGGCTGGAAGACTAGCCAGAGAAAACCTGTGGATTAGCCGCTGCTCTGTGCCCAATGGCCCCCCCACATGCTGAGAACTGGCAGGAGCGCAGGGCCACAGCCCACACCCACCTCCTCTCCAGTTGCACCTCTAGAGCAACCACTGGTCACACTCATTTGCACACGTTCCTTGAGGGCCTATTGTGTAGCAGGTATGGGTTATGTGCTGAGAGAGATTCGGAGAAATAAAACCAAGTCCCCCTAAAACCAAATTTCTTTGCTGAGTTCATGATTCTTATGCCTGTTCCCCATGAGTCTGAGAAGTATCAAAGAAAAGAGGGGATTGAAACTGTCTGGCCCTCCCAAGCACAGAAGCCTTGCCATGTGCCCCATTACTTGTTTAGATGACAAGCTTCAACCTCCTAGACCTTCCCTAAGTTTCAAAGGGCAGGTTGGAACAGTTACTAACGACAAAAGGGAGGAAGTGCAGAAACAAAGGATGAGCAGCCACCAAACAGTAGTAGAACTATGGGGCAAGGTCCTGGTTCCTTCTCAAGGAATACATGCAACAGTACATCTTTGAGTTCTTCTGCAGGAAATAAGGCCACACCCAG